>CM073774.1:43125532-43818032 GCA_037158775.1 Hetaerina titia
ATGGGTCAACTGCCCAAGCACAATTAAATTTCAAAGCGCCGGTGTCTGAAGTGAGCCTTCGACTCTTTCATTTTTATTAAATATTGAAATTGAAAAATAAACAGCTTGGTTTTTCCACATAGAAATTTTTTTATTCACTACCTAGGTTTCGTTATGGTATAACATCTTCAGATCTTCAGATGCACTGAAGATGTTATACCCCAACGAAAAAAGTTGTTTATTTTTCAATTTGAGTATGAAGATTTTTCACCAAGTCACGCCCGAAACTGTTTTATTTATTTTTATTAAACATATTTTTTGATTCCCAATCGTTTACCCTGAAAGGCGAAATCGAACACGTGCTCGGTTTCTGAAGTGCGCAAGGAGTTGTACGATAGAACAGAAAAGCAGCGGAAGGCTCGTTTAAGAAATCCCACGAAGAACGTTTCTCTCGGTGGGTGAGGTGAGAAGTGCGCATTGCCAACTAGGAAGCGTTGTAGCTGAGATGAAGACGGATTAGCGCGTAACATTAATAGGGAAGACAGCCAGGAAGAAGAAGGTGAACGAGAGGAGGTCGTAGGTGGACGTGGTAATTGAGAAACGCGAGGAACACTGGCCGACTTCAGCTTCACGATAAGTTTTTGAGCGCAAGCAAGAAATCAGCGTTGTACGAACACCTTGGATTCATGGAACGAGGGTCAATCCGTTTGCCCAACGAGACACTAATTACGAAAAAGTGCGTCTATTCACGCGGAAGGAAGAGAATTTTGCTTGCAAACCCGTTATAATGGAGCACGGTGCTGAAAAAAGTCCACGTAATCCAGATACCGTCTCTCCAAGAGAGCTTCTGCGTCTACGAGAAGCCAGAGGCGAGGGGGAATCATTACAGCTTCTCAGGATGGCTACAAGGTACGACCTTTTCTTCTCTAAAAACCAGGAACGTACGTACATCGGATGCTGGAGTACTGAACAATCCCGCTCTCTTCACGGGTGTAATCGCATCTGCCCGAGGTGACCGTCCCATCCATTAACCTAACGGATTGCACTCGCCTTTCAATTGGTACTTGCGCAATGAACGACGTGAACAGTTATCACATACGAAGCGCGGAGAGAGAAGAGAGAGAGAGAAAATCACGCTGCAACTCAATAACTTTCCTTAATGTTAATGTTTCCTTAATTCCTTATGGTTGCGAGACTCATTCATAGTTGATGCACACCTGGGTATTATTGGCAAACAATAATCGTGTATCATATCCTTTAAGAAGATCGTTTATTATCCATGGGTTCGACAATTACGTGCTGCTTGAACCGAACCGTCTTAACATTTAAAATCACCACAGAAAATATATTATGTTCTAGGCGAGGATATATTTAAAAATTTCGCCCTGGCTCATGATTTTAACGCTATGACAAAATGCTATTTTCTCGGTCTTCTCCCACGATTTCCTATTGCAGCAATTAGTAACAACACTCAAAGTTATGATGCAATTCGTGTGGCATCATCGCGATATCATTCACTGTCGCGCGAACGGGAGGCAGGGAGTCACATTGGTGGGGGTTGCTTCCACCGTCAAATCTCTTCTCGTGACGTTAATAACCTGAAATGCAGAGCAGCAATCGTAAATGGTAAAGGCCACGGAATTTTCTGGCACAGAGTTGTTGAATGAGCCAAGGAGTAAGGTCCACGCACGTGAAGTCGAGGTACAGTCTTCAAGGAGTAAGCCATCAGCAAATTGACCTTTCCCGTGATGGGGGTTGTTTCGCCGACCCAGTTTCTCTATAGTTCAAGAAAAATCTTTGCCCGCATAAATCTAGTGACTGTGTGTCTATTATAACTACATTTAAGTTGGCTTAACTTTTTGGAAGGAACCGAATTCCCCTGCTCGCGAACCCCTTCAGCCCACTCATTTAACTCTATCTCACACGCACAGTATATTTAAAAAGTAATTTATTCATTAACACCATTTTGCCACTGGCTGGAAATCAACAATCCCAACGTTATTATTCTAAAACCCACGATTTCATTAAAGAGAAGTTTTGCGTGACTTATATTCACGTACCAGTCAATAAAGGATAGGATTTGATTGTTTCTATAGGTAATAAGGTGGATGTTCGGAAGGATATTTCTGCACAAGCATGGCCCTTTTGGCGATGCGGTAACCAATTGGTTAGAGCGTTTGGCTACGGTCCGGAGGGCTTGGGATTGAATCCAGGTAACCAATGGATGGATGGTAGCGTGGTTTTTCGGGTGTCAGTTATCCTTAGGAAACTGCAGCCAGCAAAGGAAAAGGAACTCGGCCTTCTTTCTCGAGGTGAGCTCTTCTTCAGTAAAACCGACCTTCGGACTGATTATTGCGATTTTTTTAAATGCAAGTTTTAAAAATTATTATTTGGCGCTTTTCCTTTTGAGACAGATGTTAACATGGACACATGCTGAATATTCGCTACATTTCTAAACCTCGTCTAAAAAGGCACAACGTAATTTTTTAAACGAATGTTCAAAAGGGTATTCATTTTTAATTTAAGGGAGAAGTATGGTTGATCAGTAAATTAGTCGTTGGCGTGAACACTTTGTGGAATGGTGACATAATGAAAAGAAAACAGCGTTTTGATATTAGTCATATATTTTAATGTTTTGTCAAAAAATGGTTTTGCTCCTGATGATGACGTGATTACGTCCAAACAGGTCAAGGTTTCTTTGAAGATTGTGTGGAATATTACAAACTTGTTTTATTTTCGTCACAACTGCTGAGTGAAAGGTAAAAAATCAATTCCCGCTTTCTTCGATGCTCGGTCATAAATAATGCATTTCAATCTATTTCTCAAATTGTTTTAAAAGTGATTTGCTAATAAAAACAGTCGTATACTTATGTTAACAAGTAGAGCTTAAACGGTCGGCAATGCCGGAGAAATGAGGTTAGAACTCCTAAGCTTTACTTTATTTTAATTATACATTCCCAACTTTCTTCTTAGTAACCATATTAATGATAAAGATGAAAAAGTATTAACGTCAAAAAAATCTTCCGCAAACAAATAAGTTTCTCATTCTAAGAAATATAAGGAATTCGAAAACTGCTACATTCGTTAAAAAATTAACTCCAAAGGCACCACAAGCCATATTTTGCAGCTGTTCAAACATTTCGACACGTAATTGCTTTCAAGTTCAGTCACCGACACCGTATATGTTTTATTTTGCGATTATATTCTAACTGAAAACCAGTACCTAAGCTGTCATTTTTTTTCAAAGAATGTTTTAAAGATAACGCCCATACTCGGGAGCAAGGACTAGTTATCTGCAAAGCGATATTCAATTAACGGAGATATCGGAAGGTGGTTTTTTCTCAAAATTCTACTCGCGTTTCTACTCAAATCTTCCTTTCGTGGGAGGACAAAGCTCAGCGCAAGAAAAAGTTCGCGCAAAGACCGTACATCTACAGAGAGCGCTGCCTCGAGGCGCATTAATTTCGCGACGAGAGACCTCTACGCCACATATGCTGAACTCATCGATTGAGTGAGAAAAATTGCGGCGCGAAATTCGAAACGGAAAGACCGACTTCACTCTCACCGACTCACGTCTCACGTATTCCTGAATTGGCTGAAGTGCGAGGAAAGATCTAATCACGTGAAATGGGTGCCGAGGAGAACGTGAGACTGAAATATCTACATGTATTGGAGAACCCGGTGAGACAAGACCGTAATTGGATAACGGGTACAGAGCACTAACAAATTCAAGTAATCGTACGATACACAAACACAATCGTAACAAGGTCAAACGCAACCATTCCTGAATATTTTATTCAAAGAGTTGAATTTAAACTTTAATTTGTGCATGCCCATTCATTACGCGAAGTAGATATGAACACATGAGTTACGTGTATTATACATGTACGGATATATGTACACATTTGTGGGTACATATTTATATTTAATTGCAACAGCATATTAGTATGGTGCCCTAACACCTCCCCGCCATGTCTCCGCGACGGTTCGCTTAACCGATTTCAAAATGCACTGAATGGTTGAGGCCTTAACTTTGTAGAATTCCATTTTTAACTTAGGAAATTAATATTATCTTTGCTTTCTACAGAAATATTATTTTTGTAGAAAGCGAAGATAATATTAATTTTATAAGTTCGATTTAAAAATGTTGAAAGTGGAGGAATATGAGTAACAAGAGGCAAAACCACTGCCTCAGGGAGTCAAGGTCCGTTCCATCAATTCGTTTTTGATTCCGGCAACACGGTTTAGGAGACGCCGAATTAGGAATTTGAATTAACCCGGATTATCCTACCTCAACCAATTTTAAGCAATGTAACAAACATGCCGGTAACAGTGAACACAAAAATGACTGAACATGGATTGATGGAGTCAGAAAAAAAACCTCACATAATATTTGATTCTCAGAGCAGCTTGTAACAAACTCACCCTAGGCGCAATGCTCCGAGAACGATGGATGATACAACTCGTACACGTTCAGGTATATACATATTTAATGTTCGTGGGAATACTAACGATACCTTTTTTGAATAATATTATTTATATTCGAAATGAATGAACCGGTTGTAATGCATTCGGAAGCTGGGTATTAGGTCGTTGGCTTGGTGTTTTGGATATAGATACTGGAATGGGACATCAATCTAGGACAAGGAATTAAGAATGAGACTGCTAAAGGTGTCCGTAGGGCAGAAATTGACAGTTACCACGATGAAGTACTAATGAAATGCAATTTAAAATTCATAAAGCTAAGGAAAACAAAGATAAAATATGTCAGTCATAAAGATTGAAAGAAACTAACCCACAGATGGATTTCCAAGGTGCATTTTAAATAAAGTATTGAATCGCAGGGATAGACCGAAGCAAGAAAGGTCAAAGTATAGATTGGGTTTTACGAACACACCAAAGAAACAGTAGACAAGGGTATATGTAGAAATTTCATCGTGGATTACGAATAAGTACTGAATAGAGTAAAAAGGAGCAGGAAAACAATTCAAGAACTGTGGGAGAACTAAAATATCACAAAAGATTGAGGAATTAAATCAGCAGAAAGAGAAAATCCGGAGAAAAATGGATTAATATTTTTCGAGACAAAGACCAGCATGTCCCAGGAAAGTTTGAAGCAGTATATGGACCCATGATAATCCACTCCAGTGGACACAGAGAAAAGAATGCAATGCTGAATGGGAAACGAACACACAGCGAGAGGATAGAAATAAAAATTAGGAGATTATTCATGACGGAAAAGAAATTCATACGAGAATACTGTAAGATGATAATGATGATGGTATAATGAAGAAAGAGAAGGGAAAATTCTTGTACCTAAATGTGATGCTGCTATGAAGGATATGAAGCAAACGTAGCCTCATGGATCGAAGCATACCCCCAGAACTAATTAAAATATCAAGAAAAAAACGGAAATATTCAACCTAGTGTACATTATGAATGTCTGAGGAGAAACAGCAACAGACTGTAAACGTGAAGTACACTTATCTGTACACCAAAAATGACAACGGCAGTCAAATGTGAAAACTTGAGAAGATATAGTCAGGCGACGCACCCATCGAGGATTATGACAAGAATTATCCATCGAAGAAGAATGGAGAAGAAAGCGAAAGAGTAGTGGGGGAAAGTCTCGATTAAGAAGTAAAGGAAAGGAAGTAGAAGTGATTCTTCAGCTCCAACTCAACGTAAAGAAGGGGAAACAAAGAGGAACAAATTCTTTCATTGAATTTTTGCATATTGAGAAAGCATTTGATAACGTAGACTGGAATACGATGCTATCTCTGCATCCAAACATTCATTTGTATAAAATTAAGGCACCAATTTACGAGTATAGACACTCTATATGGATTGTAGGCGGCAGTGATTCGATGTGGCGGCGATAAAGGAGGAGATAAAATAGAGGAATATGAGGAAGTCTGTTCGTTAACGCCCTTGATATCCAAACTTTACGTTGAAAAGGCAATTAACAAGATCAAGGAAAAGACAAAAGTGCGAACGAGTTTTCTGAGATATATGGATAAGCATTATAGGATTCATGAACGACAACGCTCTAGCAGTAGAGAATGAAGAAGACTAGGAAAGGATATCAATCTGCATACAGTATCGGCTGGAAAAATAAGTAGAATCTCTTGAAGCAAGAACAAAAAGGGAAAAAGATAATTATTTTTTATTCGAAGTGGAGAAGATGGTCTATAAATAAGGCTAGGGAAATACACGCCAGAACATGAAGAAGAAGGGTTTTGATGCTTAGGCAGCAGGATTGCTAGCGACAGAAGAAACAAGCGGAATAGATTAGTAGGAATATTGGAATGGAGAAGTAGGCATTGCATAACACGTTACAATTTCTAAACGGTTAATAGTAGTAGTTAAGACTTAGGGGTGGTGGTTAATTAAATCTGACATGTGGAGTTTCCTTTCCTGTGGCTATGAAAGGATTGCAGAATGATGAAAATAAAATCGATGGGCAGGGTAGCAAATGAATTATATCGAGAAGTGGGTAAGAGAGTAGTCTACGGAGGACTTTAACCTGAAAACTTGGAAAAATACATCTGGTTGGACACATTCTGAGGTACGATAGAGTATGAAGACTATATGAAAGAAGTATCTGAAGTAAAAATAACAGAGAGAGTCCATAAATTAATTACGACAACGGGGCGACATAACAGGTCCGGATGGGATAGTGCGTATGAGGGGATGAAAAGATGTACTCGTGACAGAATTGCCTTGAGAGCGACTACAAAGCAATCTTCGAGATGATAACCCGTGATGATAATGCGGTGGAAATGAACAGCAACGTATTACAAATATGAGGACAATCGTGGAAATTATTATCAAATAAACTTTAGAGGAAATAATGTTATTAAAGCTCTATAATGTACAATGGTGGTCGAAGTTACTGTGTGTAACTCCTTCATGTTGAGTAGGAGAGAAAATGCTTTGATATCCCTCATGATAAAATTTTTTTTGCGATCGGTTTCGATACGACACACGCCACTGATGATACTCTGTATCGAAACCTGTCAAAAATAAAATAATATCGTGAGGATGAGCATTGTGTTTTCTTTCCTATTCAACAAAGCACATTCAGTAAGATTAAAGTACGCATACTAAATTGTATTAACACTAGGAGATTAACCATTACGTTGAGTAAGTCATGTCGTATGCACTTACCAAATATATAGTATAGGTAATTTTCTACAAATATTACTCATCCCTTAAAACGCCCTCCAAGAGTTCCTGCAAAAATATTATCACAATTTCATGAACCAACTTTCAATTTGAGAATCGAATTGAATGTATACTGTGATTACGCGAAACGTGAAAAACTACGCGTGCGCATAGTTTTCCAAGTTTCACCCTCTGAAATTCGGGCAAAGTTCGCACGCGCCCGGGCAGAGATGCTTCAGGAGATGCTACGATTGCATTGATCATTCCAGCAGGCTTACGGATCCAAACAAAACACGCCAAAGACTTGGATTTCTTACGGAAAACTAGACTTAGAACCACCCGGCCGCCACCACAATCTCTCCACACAAAGGAAACACCCCGCGGGACGGATTATAATGCTTGCAACATCACCCATTTCGAGGATCGACGCGTCGCGGAGACGTCTTGAATTGAAAATCCCGCTCGAGCGAAGGAACACGGTTGAATCTTCCGACCGAAGGGGCCATCCGTCCGACTACTGGGCGCTTACTTCTTCTGGCGTCTCGCGATGGGAAGGTGGTCGATGGGGAGGCAAGGCGGGACTGAGGGATATGCTACCCGGCGAGGGAAGGCGGCGTGAACACTTAATCCCCACCCCCGCCCCACGCGCTCCGCCTCATAATATTGTTTTGTAACGCGATCACATTCCACGGTCGTGATCCACGTGAGCTCCAATGAGCTACTATTTTTATGGGTCCTCCGAGGTGTGGGGATAATGGAAAATTAAGGAGATCTCCCAGGAGATGGGAGAGCTAAGTGGACGGCGGGCTGCGGAAAGGGATGACTCGTGACGTGAAGCACGTGTGGTCTGCCCTTACGATGGTCGTTTTTCATTAGCGGAGAAAATCTTCGCGACGAATGGAACACTGCACCGGATAATATTTTTCGCACACGTTTCACGTGGACTGAATCTATTTGGGTATGAAGTATTTAGTAGTGGTCTTCAGGCTTAGAGTAGGTTTTTGACGAATTCTGATATTAAGACTAATGTAATCTCAAACCTTAACAAACATTACACAACTTACTATATTCCTAAACCCCATACTGCATATTAAAAAACTCATTCATAATCTCTGAACGCTATCGATCGGCCTTAATTACATCCAAAAAGCCTATTATTTTCCACCCATTACCACAATGTCCCAGCATTCTCACCTATATTAAAGTACTATATTCAGGATCACATGAACTGTTTTTATATCTTGCACCCACTTATCAGACCTTATTTCAATAAACCCCAACTCCCTTACCCTACCATACCTAAAACTTCATTCTTTGTTTTCCTTTCCGCCAATTTTATTTTTGCCATTCCCCTCCACAGTCACTACTCAAAAGATCTCCGATCCACGCTTAGCACATCAGTTAAAAAAAATTACTTAAACGAATGGATAAACGGATGAATAAATATTTGGCAAAAACAGCCAAGAACGCAAATTCGAGTACAACACGCAATTAGAATGGTATGAGATTAAAATTCATAAACACATGCACATCGAAGAACTATCTCGGGTATTGGAGAATCGCCATTGACGAAAGATTACCGCAGCGGTGAGCAATCTTGCGTCCCCTTTCCATTGTCAATGACCCTGAATGACTGCGGCCCCATTGTACTTGACAATTTACTTTTAAGGAGACCAAAAATCATCATTTGTGTGGGATTGGTGAAATTATCTTTAAGGACATATAAAACGACTCAGATGAAGAAAGCTAGAGACACAATGCTGCTTATTAGAGACACAATGCTCCAGGATAAACTTCGGGGGAATTTTGAGAAGCCATCACAACAGGGTCCATAAGGACCTGACTCCTGTCATGTGTAGTAACTTCGATCTTAGAGAAATACAATTAATGTGTCAATAAAATAACACAATTAGTTTAGTGTTCAGTTATGTAGATCCTAATGTTACCAGTAGGAGAGGCCGACGAAATGTTTCTTTTTTACGAAAATTTGAGAATATGAAGTAGCGGCCAGGACTAAGTGAACCTGACGCCATGCAAGGCTAATTGATATTCAAGCATTCTGTGTATTAATTGGCAATAATTTATGAAATAAATATATCCTATGTTTTTAGGCTTAACTTTGTGAAAATCCATTATCACCGAAGTAAAAAAAAACAATTTCACCAATTTTCCAAAATTGGTGAAAAGATGCATTGTGTATTTTAAATTCAGTTCTAAAATAAACATGAGAATAATGGGAGAAGTTTGTGGAATTGACAAAATCGAATATTCGAATAATTTCAAATCGCAAATATATTATTGACCAAATTAAGAAAAAAACAATATGAAATTGAGAACAACTGAGGAAAATAATAAAAAATACATGCACGTAAATAACAATAATGGCTAGGTTTCAGCGAAAACTTTTTAAACCGTTTTTATCAACTGGATTCACCTATTTTCTGCGGTTCTGACTTCGTAGTGATTCTCTTAAAGCCACCAGTAAAATTATGATTGTTGTTGATAGCCATTTCATCAGAGATATAACTCAAAAGCTTATGGATTAACATTCAGAAACCGGTTACGTTAGTTCACGTCACTAACTTGATTGGCCTCCATACATCTATACAGCTCCTTCGTATTTTACTGATTACATGAGGAAAACCTTTGATGAGATTATACCTACATATTTTCATTTTGATCAATGCAAGCATGAACGAAGAATGAGTTAAGACTCGGTAACAGTGAGGAATCATGAAAGAAAGGGTGTAGTACGACTTAATGCAACGCCGAAATGAATAGTCATCGGACCTCGATCTAAGGCGTTCGCTCATACTTCCATATGGAAGCTAGGTTATCGTATTGTTTTTTCCCCTTTCTTTTTCTACTGCACACGTGGTGAATCAGGTTCTATTCAACGTCGAAAAATCACTTCGAAGACATAAAACGGGAGAAATTATGGATAACGACAAATATACTCTTAAGACGATGTGAAAATAGTCCGGTTGTGCTCAGGCGCAGTTGGAACGGGAACGAGAAAAGAGCATCACTTTTATTCAACCGAGATTTGCGAAATCAGCAACGAACGTGCATCAATGTAGATAAAATATGAATCAGTTCGCTAAAGCTAATGCATAAATCTTTCTTCAGATGGAGACGAGAGTCAAGATACATTTGATCGTAGTGAGATAAGAATCATCCAGAGGCTTGAGTTGGAAAGTATTTTTGCCATAACAACTGACGGGGGAAATGAAAGGAATTATTCTTCCTCGTACTTCCTTGATGCAGATCTTAAAACTCCGCACGTGTCTGGAAAATTACGATAGAAATTTAATGAAGGGTCAACGAAGTCATGTGAAACTTTTTCATTAGTTGAAATAATTTCGTTGTAGCATTCCGCTGATTCTGTGAGGTTACGTTTGAATGGTCCGTGAAAATTATTAGCATATCCTAAAAGGGTTAAACATATGAAACCATACAAAAATTGTACAAAACTGTTCGCCCTGCCCTAAGGCCTTCTTCCGCTCAACATATATCCCAAACCCTTTCATTCCATTTATTATTATTAGGTAATCTACCGGTTAAGGTAGGTTTTTGGATGGACACAACTATCAAATAAACATTTTGTAACTCCAAACAAAACCCAATCCAGCAACCTAAACTACATCAGGTCCCTCTTCATCTCTGTGTACTTCTTTCCTCCCTTCATCCCGTCCAACATCCCTATCCTGTTCCTGCCCTTACCTCGCTTGCCCAACATTCTCCCCTCTATTACCTTCTTCAACATTCCACTACCGCTCAATACGCCTTTCATCCATTTTTCCTGCCTCCATAGGATTTCTCTCAAAAAACCCCTCTCCTCACCCACCATCTCCAGTACTTCCTCATTTGTTTTCCTTTCGGTCCATTTCACCTTCTCCATTCTTCTCCACACCCACATTTCAAAAGCCTCCAATCTGCGTCTATCCTCCTGCTTCAGTGACCACGTTTCCGCGCCGTACATAGCTACATATAATGCATATTCTCTTCCTCCAAGTTCACGATTGACCAACATTCTTCCTTCTGGTGAAGTCTTCAGCGTTATTTATTATATATTCATTTATATATTTCCCCGAATGACGGATAATTTGAAATCCGAGTCGGTGAATAAATATTATGAGCGTACGTCAATAAATAAGTCGCAAGCGTCAGCAAGACAAACGCGGTAGCTGTTACGAACATTTCATTGGGAACGCTTAGAATAACACCCACCGTACAGACTTGACTTAGTCCCCAGTAATTTTCATTTTTCCGGCCCCCTTAAAAATGATTTATGTGGCCGACGTTTTGCAAATGATGATACTGTAGTCCATGAGGTTACTCTTTCGCTGCGATATCTAACATAATACTAATTTACTGCCGACTATCTACGAGGACTCGTAGGACTAATGAGATGGAAATAGTGTCTGAATGTACAGGGCGAATATGTAGAAATGTGAAACATATTTCAGGAAATTACTTTGATTATTATGGCCTCTATCTAGTTTTGCGAGTTATTTATTTACTCACCTATTGTAGCATGGAAAAACAAAGAGGCTTTAACTCAACTTGAATATATTCAGTGGTGTATACTGGTGTGACGCCCGAAACTACGCGGACTATCGACCAATCATAGTCGGGAACTTCTCTCGTGATTCTCGCGGATGAACCTCACGCATTGACGGGGTCCTTCCCATTCGAGTCAAGTCGAGGAAAGGTCTGATTGAGTTGACCGGCTTCGCTCACCCAATCCCAGAATTCGATTCGTTGAGACAGCAATGGAATACGAGGTGGTAATTTGGAGTTTCTGGTTCGAGTGCTCCTTAGGGAAAATGATATACTTCGTCGTCTGCGCTGTTTAACTACCTCCACACCGGGGTGCTCTTCCGCGAGATTAGACGGACACGAGGTTTTCCTCCACCCCTCTCCAGGAATTCTATCTTCAACATTACACAAACACACAAACGCAAAAACGACGAGTGTCGCAAATTCGAGTGGGCAATCGAATTTCACCTACTGCAAGAACTACATTCGTTACAAAACGTGGGAGTCCCGGGGATGATGATTTTGCAGACGGGAGCGGAATTTTCGTCGGCACGCCGAGTGGGTTGCGGCACGACTGCGGGCAGGATAAAGCGGTGAGCTAACCGTCGAACGATCATAAACCAGGATTCCGCCCACTCGAACTCAAGGTATTTCGACGTCCCACCGTACGGGTAATTTCCTACCCTCCAAAACCTCACCACATAATCCGATTGAACACTCTGCAAACATTTGACTTCGTAGCATTTTGGTTTCAGAAGCCCCAACGGAGCCGTTTAATGTGACAACTGTGAACTTTAGGGATTACTTGGCACTATATGACGCGAATATTAAAATTTTGAGGAGCAATACGTCTTTGAATTATATAAAATTGCATGAATTAAGTTATCATTTCAGCGCTCAACTGGAGATATGTCTTCCGAGTAACTTCTTCGAATCGAAATAACCAGAAACTCGTTGGAGTGAAGGCTTTCACGGAGTGATGTTGATGAGGAAGATCTCTCGGGTATTCATCCGTCTAGGCTTGTATTAAGGGACGACATCTTGACAACAATCTTACTTCTTCAGGTCAGAGGTGACATGAAGAGTAGGTTGGAGGTCTTCTCACCAGAAGAAGTCGGATGGATTACTATGAAACTATTGTCACGCCATACGGACCATCGCGGAAGACAATCTGGTTCGTGAATGATAAACTTATTCAAAGGCGACCCACCTTAATTCTGTACAATACATCTCCTCTGAAAATTTTGCGGTGAAAGAAATAGGGCATGAATTTTTTTATAGTGACTCGTGTACTGGTGAGAGATGAAGAGGGACCTGACGTAGATTAGGTTGCTGGATTGGGTTTTGTTTTGTTTGGAGTTGCAAAATGTTTATTTGATAGTTGTGTCCATCCAAAAACCTACCTTAACCGGTAGATTACCTAATAGTACTGTACTGGCTTCCAAGATAACCATACATCACTCAAAACCGTTCAGCAATGGATTGTTTTAAGGCAAATATTACGAAAATATAACTTATTGAAATAAAATTGAAGGTGTTTCACATTGATATACAATTGAAGATGCTTCACAAACCTGATTTATATTTCCGAAAAAGCGTGGGGCGAAATTAAAAACCAAATCTGACGAATTGAGTACTTCCAACCAAAAGTTCCCATATTCATACTCCAGACCTCAATACAAATCGTTTCTGAACCGCCTTCGAACTTCGAGCAGGCTTGGCTTTGGACGCATGGATGACAGAGCAGAAAGCATTGTACCAAGTATGCATTGCATACCGCCGCAAACTTCTAACTTCAAATTAACATAAATTGCATCAAACTAGATTTTTAAATTAGGGGTCTTCCTTCAACACTCAATCGGAGGAGTGCCAACTCGGGATCGAACAAACAAAACGAGAGACAGACCCATATTACGTCTTCGCCGTGTGCTTTGGCCAAAGGGTTCGTCTTCCGAACATATATCGGTTTGTTTTTCCAAGGGTAAACACCTAGGTCACCGCTGAAGCATGCACGTGGGCACGATGAAGCACTCATTACGGAGAGCTCTCTCGGAATCGGAAATAAAAATTGGCCGAGGGAAAACTATAAACTCATCATTTTACTACCATCGCACAGGAGAGTGAATATCTCAATGACGCAAAACCGCAGGCTCACGACCGAGGGGGATCTATCCAGTCGCGCAACGCACCTCCGCAGACGTGTCGGAGGCGCCGAGTTGGTCGTCATCGGAGATTACCTTCGCGTCCCTGGCCACGAAAGCACACGCATCCCTCTCATATTGCCTCCCTCCTCCTCCGCCCCTTTCCGTGGGGGACAATATCCATCACACTGGGGGAGTGCTTGACCCTCTCATCCGAGCGACCCGAAGTGCACTTAAGGAGGTCACCCATCCCCGACACCCCATTAAAAATGTTTCCAGCGGAGAGACAGCTCCCTTTTAAGCCTCGCGCATTCATTTCACGAAGGTCTCCACTGCACCACGCGGTGGGTGCCGTCCCTCTCCCCGGGTGGGGGGGGGAGGAGGGACCCGTGCTCGGCAACGTGATCGCGGAGTCGACGCATCCTCGACTTCCCGGGGCACGAATTTCATCAAGTGGAGGAGGATCCGCTTCGGCCGGATGGCGTCGAGGCACATGCGCCAGATGGGTGCGTGTGCCCCGGGAAGAATGTGCGCTCGTCCGAGAAATCTGCCCTATTGTGTGGGGAAGAACGGCTGGGCACTTATTTTGTTTGAATGCTCCAATAAAAGACACACTTCGGTACTTAAGTTTTGATAATTTTCTAATTTTTATTTTTTTTTGCTTAAAATTTCTTATTCTGATGCAATAAGATGCTCATCTCTGAACCGTCTAAAATGTAACGCAATATATAACTAATTATATCTTTTTCGAGTTAACATGGCACAATATTAAATTCAACACGGTTCCATAATTCAACATAAATACTTAATTTACTGAGAAAAACTACGTTTTCCAGCTACTAATATTAATTCAATGACAAAACAGTCAAAATAATAATTTATTATTTCGAATTCAGACCAAGAAAAAAGAAGGAGACTACATCTTGTAATGCTTAACTCATACATTCAATGTACATTATGTTGACGCCGGCATTGACTGATTTCCTGCGTTCATATGTAAGGCATCCTGTCACAGGTGTTAAGCGGATACTCCTTAACATGAATTCAGTAATATTTTGACCGTTTTACGAAAACTTCTCTTTATAAAGAAAGTAATTCTAGACTTCATTCGACAATTACATCATCCGAATACCATGGTCCCGTTTCTCAAAAGGCGAGGAGGAAATTTATAAATCTTCGTAGCTGACACGTGCAGAACCTTCTGATTGATACTTTTGCACTTATCACGCCTACTTATCAGAGAATGCGTAGTTCAGATTCTGTCACGTTATGTTCTAAACCGATTTCAGAAAAGTTATAAATTGACTTGTATATTTGAGAAAGAGGTCACAGGATGTGGAAATATCTCAAATATTATAACAGAGTCGGACATTACTTGTGAATATACATATTGCCGCTTTACTTTGCTATCTGTTACACGGATTCGTGCATTAATGAAAAATAGTGCCGAGTCTTTTGCCTCTACTTTTTGCTTACTGCTAAACTAGAAGTACGCATGACTTCGGGAACAAGTAACCGGAACGGATATACACGTTTTCTTCGTGTCTTGTCACTTGGGTTGCCTTGATGTATATCTACACCGGAGGGCTTAATTGAAATGTACGCATGTTTAACCGATAAAAAGATTTTGGAAACATTGCGAGGTAGATTACCGAATTCTTTGGTACACCATACACATTTAAAATGGTAAACCAAGACTGAGATCTGGAAATAACAGCCTAAACGTTTTAACCCACAATCCAATATCAAAACGCCCAACGAGAATGGCTCCATCTTTGCCAATCGTAGAAGAAAGAAATAATTTGAGACTGACCATCAAAATCTTACGCCAATAAGAGAATATTAATCTGTGAAATTACGAAAAATCAACAATTTTGCTAGGATTTTGGAAGTGACAGTAGAATAAATTGCAGATAAAAATATTATTAATTCACATATCTGGGAGCTGTTTTAAATAAAAATACAGACGTTGGTTTTGGGTTTTATGGGAGCAGGTTCACAGAAAAATGTTAGAATTCACATAAAGAGTGAATCACGTGTATCTAACTATTGGATATGGATGGATAGTTTGGATAGGAAGTGTAATTACCTCGAATCAGATTAGCAGAGAAGAGATAAGAAGCATGGTATACCAAGGAAAAACACTATTGGGAAAGGCTCAAGGATTGCCCACAGCACGTTAAGTACCAGTAAAACTGAGAAAAGGTTCCCCAGGTTGTATTTTTGAGAGTGTATTTTTTTTACAGTAGTAGAGCCGTGGAAGAGCTAGAGAATAGACTACAACACACTTTTTCGGTTAACACATGTTGTCTTCTCTAATACTCAATTCATTTTCTTTCTGTGTATCTATCAACTACCTAACTACCCCTTGATGATATTCACACACCGATCTGCCATTTGTTTCAAATTTCTTTCTTTGGCAAAAACAAGAATGACGCAAGGATGTGTAAGACACTCTACTTTCAATCATAACGTTCTACCACACCTACCTCTTCGACTAAGCGTGGACCCGACCATGAATAATGAGGAAAAGGAAGCGAAAGAGTTGAATAAAATACTTTTATAACGCGTAAAAGTAGTTTTTCAAAAGTTCACAGGGATGTTCAATAATATTTAGGAACCGTTCAAAGTCTAACGCCACAAGGCTACCACAATTCAGAAGGTTTCCTTTCTTTTTATTGCCATCATTAAAACAGAGACGCTCATGCTTATCTCTTCCTATTGATTATCACTTATGTTTATCGACGAGGATCGAAAGTTGGCATAGGGAACCGAGGAGAAAAATATGATGTGTACTGAGACAATGAAGGAAGCTCCGAAAGAAACAGATACACGGGGCGCCTTCAAGTTCTAAGGCATCATAATGTTTTTCTGACAAGCTAAGCATACCAGAATGTTGAGATTTCTGTTACATCTCAACATAATCTTTCTGTGCGAGCACACATTTTCCACAAAGTCAACTCCTTGATTCCGTAAACGATAATACCTCTTTCCCTTTGCACACTGGGAAATTGCTGATGTTCCGAGGCCAAATGTTCTTGGGTTTGTTGTAACACGACGCTCGGCGTTCTTTGAACCCTATCACCCACTAATGCATATTTTTCACGCCCATAACCCTATTACTGTATGTCACACTCCATTTACGACATATTACGATAGGTACCAAGCAAGTAGAGTAAACCGATGAAATACCATTCTTGTACTACAGCAAAATGAAGCCATTTTTAGTAAGGAAAACGCTTCTCCCTCAAGCGGCAGCTTTACGAACCCTGTTTACTGTACGGTGCCGCCATCTCTGTGCTGTATCCATAATGAGTCAATCTCTATCTCCCAGTCCCGAGAAAAACTTGGGGTACGTTAGAACTTGAAGGCATTTCGCATTTGCTTGCGTCTGAGTCACCGCCATTCACTGACCTCGACCACCGACGGTAAAAGGAAGAAGAGTTTCGATTTGTTTTGAATTGCGCGCCACGATGCGTAATCTTAGGAATTTAATTGAAATTTTATTTGCGGCATTGAATCCATGCCCAAGACTCACGTGAATTTCTTTACCTTGAGAGGTAATGCACAGTGCGTAACAAATATTTGACCTTCGTTTCGAGAGGTATTCCTTCGATCGACAACAAACAAAACGCTTTGGCGACATGCGTCTGAGCCAATCGGTCTTATGGCAAATAATGTAACGAGAGAAGTATCCTCTAGAAGTATGAGGAAGCAAATATAAGGTTCTTTACTCTTCCCTCCAGGATAAACAACGTGCTAAACTGTGGAATCTGGATTTATTTATCGAAACAGCGTACAGTTTTATGAAGCCAAATGGTCGAAAGTTTGCTTGGCGGGAAAATCTTCGCGCAATTACAACTGCAATATTACGTTCTTCTCGCATGTACACTATCTATATTTTATGACCAACTCTAAATTAAATTTTCATAGAGTAACACAAGGTATCGAACAAGTTATGAAAAGTGTTCCAAGTTGATTTATGGTGACACTCTAGACTCTCATCCGAGCAAAACGAGGCGAAATAAATTAACATGAGGGAGACGGCTAAAATATGTGGATTGTCTTTCCGTAAAGTCATAAATCACCTCCCATATAAGTATCCACGCATTATTTCAAACGAAAATAACATTGGCTATGAATATAATTCCAATCACATGAATATATGTGAAAAAATTTAATAAAATTCCACATGAAATTTAAAGAGGTTCCTACGTAAAAAGGGCTTTGGAACTATGAGTAACCAAATTGATTATATTTTTTGGCGACACTGAAACTACTTATTAGCGCTCTTCCATAATTTATTACTGCCATTAATATGTATCAATTTTCAAGTAAATACATTACGTCAAGGCTTCATTTTATATTACAAAATAAACACAAGAATAAATAAAATGAAAGTGCATTAACACAAGCATACATATATACTTCAAAATATACACTCATAACAAGTGTTGATTCACTATCTATAAGAGCTATAGTAGTGTTATCACATCGCAATTAAAAGTATGTAGGTTAAAATAACACATTATGGGAAGAGGATAAATGGTTTGATATTAGCCCTAATTTTAAAAACAGCTGCAAGACGCACACATCAGAAGGGGGCGAGGAAAGTGTCCCTTAATCTGTATAATATTACTAGAGATGACAAAGATAAACCATTTGAATTACCATAATATTTAGAAATATGTTTACTATATGCATAGAATTTGGTCCAGATTTATACTGCATTTACAAAATAAAAACATGAAATATTAAAGACAATGGATTTACAAGCGAGGACAAAATTAAACGCCGAGTAAACATATGTACCATAAGTGGATGTGCTGCTGTATGTTAGTTACTACTATGTGTTTTTGCATAAGTCTAAGTTAAAAGAGGTTTTTCATGAATAAATACGTCTGTGTGGGCGTGAATTTGCAAGGTTTTGCCTGTTTTGGGTGTGGTTTTCTTCTGTTTTACGGGTGGTGTCAAAACGCCCCTCACCACACGCCTTTTCGATGGCTTGCGGGGTATTCTGTAGATGCAAACCTCCTGTAGTATTGTGCAGATGTAGATGCCTTTTATTGTATACAATTCCCTTAGTAACGGATAGAAATATCGCAAATATGTTTTACTTTTAGATATGTAGGAATTTAAAAGAAGATAAAAAAGTGGAGAAAATACATAACAAGGAGTTAAGATATAATGCAACCATTTCAGAGAGTAAAAATCATTCGCCTTGACCAGTCTCTGAAATGGTTGCATTATAATGCACACATAGCGGGTGACTCCGTTAAAGTTACTATTACAGTTTCTTGAAAGGAGTTAAGATGTCAAAGAGACCGACAATATTCAACAATTTATCCTTTACTTGGTAAACACCTTATCAATGAAGCTGGATCTTCGGTGTAAGCAAAAATGACAGCCTCACTCTTAATTTTTATATTGAAACGTTGTAAAACATAATTAATACGTACAATATCACTCTTATTTCCTAAGGGAATTCAGGGAACATAGCCGACTAGTAACGGCATCTTGCTCACATTAATCAATGATTGACAGTTTCGGAGTTGGTTAACTTGTGAATAATTGTCAGATGTGTCAATGAAGACGATATAATTATGACCCAAACCGATGAAACCACTCAGACAGGCAGTTCAACTAAGAACAACCACAAATGCAAGAGGAAAAATCCCAGCGGCTGAATCATCATTCTCCGGCAAGCCATTGGTGAATCGTCCCTCGAAATTAATTCTCGAGGCTAATCGAGCTGCGAACATCAAGATTGAGCCGAAAAGCCGCGCTTTCCACTCGCGAAATTCAAGTGGGTGCGAGCGAGTTCTCAAGGCTACTACTAGCGGCGCTGGGAGACTGAGAGACTTTAGCAACGATAGCGATTACGCTAGATGGAAGCGCTCTCTTCCGCTCGTGATTACATACGTAAACTAAAATCCGCACGGGAAACACTTCTCAGAAGGGCGCTAGACTCAAATCACAAGGAAGTCATCAGAAAAAAAACATTTTTTTCATACAATTTTATGCATGCCTGTGTTTTCAATATCTATATGCATGCATTGCGTCAGCGGTTAAGGTCGGTCTTGGATGGACACGAGATATCAAATAATACGCCTGTCTCAAAACAAAACACAACCCATCATCCTACTCTACAACGGGACCCCCTTTATCTCTTCTCCCTTCATTCCGTTCAACACCCCTATCCTATGCATGCTCTTTCCTTGTTTGCCTAGCATTCTCCCTTCTATCACAGTCTTCAACATCCCCCTGTCGCTCAAAACGCCTTTCATCCATTTTTTCTGCCTCCATAGGATTTCTCCCAACAAACCACCTTCAATTTCACCTTCTCCATTCTTCTCCACTCCCACATTTCAAAAGCCTCCAATCTAAGTCCATCCTCCGGCTTCATTGACCATGTTTCCGCGCCGCACAAAACCACGCTCCATATCTAAGACTTAACGAGTGTTTTCATAACATCCTTACTCAAAGTCCTTGTCATCAACTCCTCCTCCTCCTTGTGAGTGCTTCTTTGCCTAGCACAATTCTTCTCCTTACGTTCCTACAACTTTGACCGTGTTGGTCCAAAACACTTCCGAAATACGTAAACTGTTCCACTTGCTCTTGTGTTTGCCCTTCGTCTGCCTAACCTTTGATTTATTAATACTGACTCTCATCCCATATCTATCGCACTGAGTTTCCAATTCACTCAGCAATGCTTGTAACCCCTTGGCTGACTGACAAACTACAGCTTGTGCATAAGCAAACCTTGCTGATTTTACATGTACGTTTCCACGCCGACTTTCATTCCTATCTCCAGTTTTTCTCATACCTCTTTAATCAATGGCTCCACATATACGAAGCATCGGTAATAATGGACAACCCTACCTTACAATTCTTTTTAACACTACCCATCCGAATTCTCCGTTCCTCACTCGCACCTGAGCAGTCTGAGACATGTACGGGGTGAGGATCAGCCTCTTAGCCCTCCAACATGTTATTTTCTGATATGTACTAATTAGTTTTTCCCAATTCACTCTATTAAATACCTTTTCGAAATCTGCGAAACAGGCAAATACGTCCTGATTGTATTCTATATTCCTCTCGGTTAGTGATCTTATTACCGCAATGGCATCGTTCGTGCCCTTCCTAAAACAAAACTAATCATCCTTTAGTGTAAGCATTTGACCTGCTCTCAATCCTTTCGTTAAGTATCCTAAAAATCAATTTAGCTGCGTGGGAAATCAAATTTATTGTTCTGTGGTCCTGACATGATGTAGTCTTTTTCGTAATAGGACCTAACATTGATATGATAAAATCTTCCGGCGGGATTCCTTCATCATATATGCTACGAATCAGTCCATATAGTCTCTTCCACTCCAACTGACTTATTTGATTTCATCTCCTTTAATGCCCTTTCTATCTCATTGTCAAGTATGCCTGGACCCAAGCTATATTCATCGACCTCATATTCTTTTTCTTTGTCTAACCTTTTCGGCCTAAGTTCTTTACCATAGAGTTTTTCTATATATTCCTTCCATCTCTCTCGGATCTTTTCTGCTTCAACTATTATCTTCCCGACTTATCTCTAATTGTTAACACAGATCATCCCTTCTTACTTCCCGATTGTGTGTTAACCTTCTTGTATGGCGCACCAATTTCACCCTTCCTCTGCAAACTTTCCATATCCTCGCACTGTCATCCACCACGCTTAATTGGCTTCATTTTTTATCGTGTCAATTTATTATTTAACTATTTCACTTATATATATATATATATATATACATAAAATTCACTAAATAGTCATAGCAAACACAGACATCCTCTTGAGAAAGGTGGTTGCACCACCGAAAATTCGAGAACTAGTGAGTCCCTCTTTAATATGTTTTAGTTTCTGTGTTTGCCATGACTATTTAGTGAATTTTATTGTGCACGTTCGTGGCTTTTCCAAGAAAGTGAATATATATATATATATATATATATATTTCCTATCCAGTTTCCTTATATATCTATTTCTAGGTGTGAGAATTATATATATATATATATAATATCAGATTATATATATATATATAATCAGTCATATCTTATCTTCCGAAGAAGACGGAGCTCAAGTCCGTCGAAATTATCAAGATAATATTGTGAGTGTTCTTTTTATGTGTTCTCGTGCTGTGTGTTACTGTCTAAGTTTTATATATATAAATATGTATATAGCTCCCTAAAGCCTTCCTTTGGCAAATGATTCGGAGCACTTGGGCGTCTTAAAACATCGCAGATCTCAGGGTAAATTAAGTTTCCTTGGTGGTGTAACTGGTAGCACGTCCGCCCGGCAAGTGGAAGGTCCGGTGTTCCCGGTTAAGGAAACCCCAAATCCCGGTTAAGGAAATATTTTTACTTTCGTGATCTGCTCAAAAACCGCCTTCCCCACATGTCCTGTGTTCGCCTTTTATGTGTTTTCCTATCCCCTTTCCTTATACCTATTTCTACGTTTGAATGAATATTTGTGCGCCGTATGGCGGGACTTCGTATTTGAATGTGTGTATATGTATATATATATATATACATTCAATGTTATCTATATATATATATATATATATATATATATATATATATATATATATATACTATGAGATGGGGTAACTTATGTGATCCCCTCACATTGTCTTAATCACTACCTTACAATTGAATCCCAGAGTGACGGCCTGAGATCATTATAATTACCTTCACAGTGACAGGACTGACTTTTTGAAAAGTTAATATAGCTGCTTGTTATCTCCTGGAAAGACATTGTTTTCACGACCACAATATTACAAACATTATTTTCAACGTGATTTCATGAAATCTGCAAAGGCCTCTAGTCAATCCTCAAGCAATGCTTTGTTGAAAGTCCTGGATTTTTTCCTCTGCGGCCATTATTAAAGCCCCCGAGACCCAATGCTAAGAGATAAAGCGGCACCCCGAGTCCAGCCGAGTACATGAGACAGAGAACAACAAAAAGAAGGTTGAACGAATTTAATCGAAGGACTTCCTTTCTGACGTCCCTTCTGTCTACCGAAGGAGGCGTCCTTATCTTTAATAAGTAACACCCAAAGTAGAGCTGGGGTGGGGTCAGACATCGGGTGACGCATAGGAAGGGCATGGGAAATATGAGACGCCGCAAGTAAACCCTTGGGTCTTAGCTAAATCCGCAAGACATTAAACAAATCCCTACAGCGTAACAGTGTGGGGAATCATTAGTTATGTTAGTGCAGTTGATAATTTACATTCCAATTTGAAGTATTGAAGCGGGGCAGGGATTCCAGTGAGACATTTTTCAGAGGAGTTGGAACTAGGAGTGGTTGTCACAAGATTTGACGGATAATAAGAGAGAAAAAATACCTTATTCCTCACGTCATATCAGGATACAAGGCAATTTACATTTGCGAAAAATGAGCCAGGGGTGGACAAGGATGTGAGTATTGACATTGGAACTAAAAGGGTGGTCTGAAAAATTTCCGACCTAACAAAGACACAAGGGCTGTTTACACCCGGTCAGGTGAAATTACGTTTACCAACCAATCAGTGAACGGTTTCATTGGTGGCGAAGAGACGCACCTGCAGAAGGCACCATATTACTCCTAGGGAACTTGGCACTGATTGACCTGTGGCGGTCAGTCAACCTACTCGCTATAATCGTCGAAGTTAATACGAATACGCTACGTTGGGTAGCAAACTGGGAACGCGACGAGCTTACGCCTTCGTTTGTTTTGGCGGGAACCTCCTCCCTCCGATGTACTCACCGGTCTGATTGAGGATGTCCTCGATGACCTCGTCGAATTCCGGCTGGTGGTGTGAGCCGGCTGACCCCCTGTTTGTCGAACCCTCCGTCGCCGTCGCCACGGGCGAGGGCATCGCGACTGCAGACACAAAGGAGAGGAGAGAAAAGAAAACAAGGTTAAAGAGCGGGAAATGGTTGTGACAAAACGAGCAAGAAGTATTACAAGCACAAGGGGGGTCGGGCATGAAGGGGGCGTATCGGGTGGTTGGGTTTTCCGTGCCGGAAAGTGGGGGGGGGGGGCATCGGGCGGTCATCTCCGCCGCCGCCCTCTCGCTTCCGGACCCAGCGTTGGAACAACGGTTTGGCCGAAATGACATCGGAGGTCGCCTCGAATCACTCGTAATCTGGGTCAAAGGTCGAGTCATCACAAGTGGCTCCATTAGGGAGCGTGCGTTGCCCATTCTCGTTACTACTTTTATATTTTTCGGTTTCTCCACGCGTGAAAAAATATGAAGTGGGCAATATTTTAAAAGCGTAATGCAAATTGAAACAAATTAATTTCAATCGAATTAATTGTTGTTGGGTCACATCAGAAGGGTACATGATTTTACATAAGGGTTTCAATTTTTAAAAAGTTTTTTTTTAGTCAACAATCAGTAAAAGAATGGTAAAAATAGTTTCCATTACTTACCAAGTAATAACTTAACATAAACATCAAGGTATAATATTTCCAAGATAAATAAAACAGTTTCTGTCGTGACTAGGTGGAAAATATTCACATTGAAATTGAAAAATAAGCAACTTGGGTTTTCCACATAGAAAAATATAGGACCTTAAGATGTTATATCATAACTAAACCTAGGTTTATAACAGGGGAATAAAAATATTTTCTATGTGGAAAAGTTGATTTGTTTATTTTTCAATTTCAGCATTTCCAAGACATAATTTCTACATTCTTCCGGCTTGTACGCATTTCTGAGACTTCAGAAAAAGAGCCAATTTTAATAGCTACTGACCAAATTTGTTCAAATTCAGATATGGTAAAGATTATTTCATTGTGCTCTGCAAATAAGAAAATATAAGAATGTCGGAGTAACGAAAGGACGGTGAAAAATTCAAAGTCCCCATCGTTGAAGCATTCGATCGCAATAATGACAGTAAAGTGTCTGAATATGATGCTCATCACACGGATTACTTAAGTGTTATCCGTAGGAAATATGAGAACTCGGGACGCATGATGGAGATCACATTATCACTGATCAAATTCTCCATCCGTCACATTAAAAACCCTATGCCGCAATACTAGAGGACAACGTGAAGTCACAAATAAAGGCGGTAAGCCATAAGTAATCACTTAAGGATAATGATTAATGGCTTCTACATCCTGAAAATAACATAATACTCCGCAACGAAGATTATTTAAGTATTTTTAATGAAATGAAAGTTTAAGTGAAATGTTCAGCGTAATAAATTCCCATGCGACGCTTGGTAATGTGGTACGTCTTCATTGATGGAGAAAGCAGAGGTGAGAGTTTGGCGACCGATTTATTGTTTTATTTCAAGGTGGGTACGTACTAAGAAACTCATGTTTCTGCTGGGAAAAGGAACTGCTGAGTCACACAAGTTATGGTAGGTATATATCCTCGATATTCACCGTAAAGCTGTGCCCAGACGTTCTATTCCTCGTTTTTTTTATCAAAAGAATGCGACTGGCTTTAGCGCACTCCTGCGACTTGACCTTCCGGAGGGCGGCTATCAGGTGGCGGCTATCGACTTCGACGGAGAGGAGGAAATGCAGGCGAGGTGTTTGCGCAGTTTTGAATTAATTCATACTGAAAGACTCCATTAGAAGGAGTAGAATGGCAAACTTGATCTCTCCTATCCTACCGTGCTCGGCTTCGTATTTCTTTATTAAAAGACACGTAAACTTCATATGTATACGATATGGAATAATGATAAACCACTAGCAGACAAAACTAATGAGATATTCAAGAATCAAGAGGGTGCATAGACAGAACAGGAGAGTTATCTATTGTTTTAAGCTCAACTTTGCGGAAGTTCATGTTCAATTTTTTTAAAGAACACAATGTATACAACCACTGGTCTTTATTATCGAACAAAAGGTTGTACGATAATAAAGAGCAGTGGATGTATACATTGTGTTCTTAATAAAATAAATATAGAACAAAAGAGTATAATAAAAAGCAGTAGAATTGATTTTTTGATTCCCAACGAAAAGGAGTCCTTTGTAAAACGAAACATGTTGCCCTTATAATATCCTAAGTATTGTCGTAAAAAGAACTTTAAACCTGAATTGAGCGACTTAATCTTTCTTTCTGGCAAGAATTGAATATTAAAAGTATGATGAGCTCCAACGTAGTAATAGGTTATCAAAAAACCAATATAATAATAAATGATACAGATAGTTAAACCAATGCCAACACATAAAGAATGACTGATTGGATTTTGCAGGCATAAATAAATGATTACGGATAAATATGCCTCTAAGGATGAAAGATTTTATTGAAATGACCTTAAATAAGAGAACGGTGGTTAAAAATTGAGCGCCTGGAATTATTCTATCGTCGTGTCCTCGTTCGTGAAATTATTTTACAAATATGTTCCAAAAACACGCTAGGAGAAAATGGTATGTAAATAATAAGATGTCAAAGTGGTACTTTTGATTTTTTTAAGGCGGCGTATGGAAACTGTATGATATTTAAACTGGGTATTGCGTAAAAGTGTAAGCTACTGTACTTGCATGAAGCCTTTTGTGATGCATAGGCTAAACTTTATTTAGATTTAATTATTTTTAATTAGTAATATGGTTACAAAACGTTAAAACATGTAACGATACGCAATTTCGCGTTTGTATCACATTATTTTATTTACTGTATTGGCCGGGAACAGGACATTTATTGAGCCAAGAGGAGAAGGAAAAACAACTCAAAACTTGAAGCAAATTATTGAAAACAATATTATTATAAAAATTATCTAGCCTTCTACATTCTTGAGAACATTCGGAGAACAACTGAGCAGGTCTCTGTTTGACTGTATCAGCCCACCGTACCACGCATCTGGGCACACACATTGCGATGAATGTCATCGCCAAGGTTGCAATCATTGAAACCATTAAAAGTAGGTATTCGTGAGACAGAGGCAATCGATAATTCTATTAAATGCTATGACTTGGCAGCGAAGGAAGCTGGGAGAGAGAGAGCAACAGTAGGTACTTCATGGGAAGGCATTGACGTCAGTATATTGAGAAAAAATGCTCGCAATATTTGTCACCCGCCGGATATAAATGTTTTGACCCAGGCATACGAAAATGAAATCTTTTCTGTTGGGAGCCAATTAAACTTTCTCTTAAATGCCGATTTCATCAAGATAAACTTGTGAAAGGAAAGGATTACCCAGATCCTCGAGTAAGATTACAGCTGAAAATTTATTCTTAATAATACCATCCCTTATGTTTCACATATTATATTGCACGTATGGAGTGATAATATCGAACCAATCAAGCACCATAAATAGAAGGGTATACATTGGATATTCGTGAAAATTTCAAATAGAATTAACCAATGATTTTTTTAAGGTAATCTACCTGTTAAGGTAGGTTTTTGGATGGAAACAACTATGAAATAAATATTTTGTGATTCCAAGCAAAACACAATCCAGCAACCTACTCTACATCAGGTCCCTCTTCTTTCCCTGTACTACTTTCCTCCCTTCATCCCGTCCAACATCCCTATCCTGTTCCTACCCTTTCCTCGTTTGCCTAACATTCTCCCCTCTATTACCCTCTTCAACATCCTACTGCCGCTCAATACGCCCTTCATCCATTTTTCCTGCCTCCATAGGATTTCTCCCAACAAACCCCTCTCTTCACCCACCATCCCTAGTACTTCCTCATTTGTTTTCCTTTCGGTCCATTTCACCTTCTCCATTCTTCTCCACACCCACATTTCAAAAGCCTCCAATCTGCGTCTATCCTCCTGCTTTAGTGACCTACGCTACGCTCCATATCAAAGTTTTTACGAGTCTTTTCTTAACCTCCCTACTCAAAGTCCCCGTCATCAACTCCCTCCTCCTTGAGAAAGCCTCCTTGCCTAGCGCAATTCTTCTCCTTACGTCCCTACCACTTTGACCGTATTGGCCCAAAACACTTCCGAGCTCGTAAGTAAACTGCTCTACCTGCTCTATTTTTCCCCGCCTATTTTAATATTTAGCTTAGCCTTTTTCTTTCTGGAAAATCGCATAACCTTTGTTTTATTAATATTGATTCTCATCCCACATCTGTCGCACTGACTTTCCAATCCACTGAGTAATGCTTGCAACCCTTTGGCCGACAGACAAACCAAACCCTGGTCATCAGCAAACCTAACTGATTTTACGAACTCCTTTCCGACTTTCACTCCCACCTCCAGCTCTTCCTATGCCTCCTTAATCATTTCCTCTACATATACGTTGAACAACACCGGTGATAATGGGCAACCTTGCCTTACACCTCTTCCTAACACTGCCCATCCGGACAACTAATTATTATGATGTTTTAAATAAAAATCGCCAAATACAAGCACATTGAGGTTATCATACATAAATTGTAATTTCAAGCAATGAAATCTCGGCATATGGGTAGCCTGTCCCGGACATTCATCCCCGGAGTCCTCCCGACCGAAGGTACGAGCTCATCTTCCCGGAAACGATTCTCCCCTGGCGCTATGTGGGATCGACGCGACGGTGAAGTACGTGCCCTTCGATGACGCCTCCACAGAGAAGGTCGTTTGAGTATTTGACTTCTCCAAGAAGGATGATGAATATTGAGCGCTTAAAAAGAGGGAAGGATACGAGTAGCAGCAGTAGTTGTTAGGGGAAGCGGCGGACGGCAGAGGTAATTTACCCCATTAAGGGCGGGTGGGTAAATTGTTGGGGGAGGGAGGGAGAGGGAGTCTTACGGGACGGAGGGGGCGTGGGGGGAGGGGAGGAAACACGACGTCAACTCATGGCGCATTGACGTGAATCACAAAGCGATCTATGCATGCGGTTTTCACCTTCGGGCGGAAAACTGAACGTGAAGTGACCTCCACGCAACAACACACTGTGTCGGAATCGGTAACATCGTAAAAGTTATTGGAATTTGAATTCCAAGCTCATGGAAAGGGAACCGTTTATGTCAGCCACCGGACCAACACTGAGCCCCGCGAGGAAGGTGTAAATTTCTGCTGAGAGCAATTGATACTTTTACACTTTCAGAAAAACCGGACTCACATCGCACGGGGATAAAAAACGTAAAGAGAATGAAGAAACTTTCACTACTACCACAATGAAATAATTGCCATTATGACCCGCCACGTTCAGGCTGAACGATTACACCTTGAGGTCACAATAAATCAATTTATAAACGGTTTGTTTGCATGAAGCTTTTGATTTTTATAGGTCTACGTTCCCTGAACTTGATTTTAAATAATTTGAAGAAAATGTACATCCATATAAACAACTTGAACAAGCGATTTCACTCTCAACCGCTCACCTACCACCATTACCACTCGAAGTGATTCCTCCTTCTTGAACATAGTCATGAAGAGAAATTTCCTTGAATAACCCATGCAAGTTAAATTCAGAGACACCTACGCGCACTGGATGCCAGATGGGTCAGTCTGGTTGATAACCCGGCGGTTTCCAACGATAAAAGGCCACGGTTCGACTTCTCCGTTGGGAACGGGCTTACTAGAGTAGACACTGAGGGTTTAGTCCGTGATGAAAGCACAATACATTTCTTCTTGAAGTGCTTCGAGGATTGGAAAAAACGTTGGAACAAGTGTATAATAAGTAATGGGGATTACTTTGAAGGGGACAAAATAGATATTCATGAATAAATAAAAAATATTTGAAAAAAAACACAAAAGTCGCGATACTTTTTGAACAGACCTCGAATACCATGGCACATCTGTGAGCAAGAGGATCACCACAAAAGTCTGGAAAGCATATAAATCTCAATCAACCGTTTGTGAACTCAAATGTGATCAAAACTAAGTGAAAAATCCCAGAGGCACGCCATTTGTCTGCATTAACTTGCCGGTTCGCTTTGAAAAGGTAAACAATTGGAATTGTTTCGCTGGAGTGCTCCAATGGGAAACGAATTGAAACGCTCTCCGCATGTTCACTTAATGGAAATCATCGTATGCACTTGCCGAGTTAATATCTATTCGTAACGTTTCCATAAGAATTGGCTCACTTGGCCTCCTGAGCCCTTAAAGGTTAGCACACCCCCAATGGACGGGAGATGGACGATTCCTCTGGGCCCTCGTCTTGACTGGGACGAGGAAAGGCATTGAAAGGGTCGACCGATCGAAGTACGGAGAGATGATGCATGTGGGCAATGAATATGAGTCAATTGGCATTCATGATTTGTGGGCTGAAACGTCCGGATACTGAGGAGGACATTCAAAGTCACAGATATTACCGTTAGCTCATTGCTTCTCGTTTTATCCGGCCAAGTAAGTGGACATGATGCTCACCTTGAAAGAAATATGGAGTACTGTTGGTTTATGCAACGAAATGAGAGGCACTGTTTTTTTATAAGGAACAAAGAAAATAACTCGTCGAAAGAAATATTGGATGGTTTAGAAATTAACATTGGAATGTCACTACCGTTCGGGTGATAAAATCAATCTCGAGTTAAGAGATCATTTGAGCGTGTGGCCGTATTGACTGTGTTAATTGTAAAAATATACGCAAGCAGTTATATTAAAATTATAAATATCATAGAGTGCAATTTAGTAGTTATTGATTTGAAGCGTTAGCGAAATCCATTTGAATGTTTCTGCTCTTCGAAATGCTCTAACGATTACAATATGCATGACATTGGGTGTGCTTGGAAATTAATCCAATAACATTGAGTAATGACTGAAAATACATATAGGAGAATAATCATGACTTGGTGCAGATGTCTACTCAGTGTGAAAGAGTTATGGATCTAAGTTCCGTCATAGAATAGATTGAGCGACTTCGGTTGGCGAAACAATGAATATTCAGTGAACTTCGATGAAAAAGTTTTTATTACGCGTATGGAGTTCTTTTAATAGCTTTCGGCTACTTTTCTGACGCGGAATATCTAAAGTGAATAATAATTACACAGGCCTACAAAAAAAAATTTTTTTTGGTGCCGGGAATCTTTGTGATGATTTTAACTATATTTGTAGAGCTGAATGCAAATATGAAATCCGTTTTTATTTAACAGCTCTACATTTTTAGATATGGCACATCTTACGATTAGTTGTTTTAATATTTGATATATTCCGGAAAATAATTTTCAAAGTTAAATAAATCTATCAATCTAATTTATAACCACTCTGCGGTGTTCCTTTTATTTTTAATAAACTGTCAATAAGTTTTATGTACATTTCTATAATGTAGGCCAATGAGATAATTATTAATATAATATTCCCATATCATCATGTAGAAGATTTTTTTACGTAAGTAACAACATATCTATATCTTGAAAACTATAGCTGATAGGAAAAAACTAGTGTCATAATTGGATTCAGCACCCCAATTGTTCTTTAAATCAGCATTAAAAGCTCCGGCACCAAAACCACTGTTGGCCTGTATTATCAGACAATATCCGTCTTGCTCATTAATCAACCCGATGGTTGGTTTAAGAGGTGAAGTTGAATCCCAAGTCGTACTAAGCGCAATACACTGTGAAATTCACACATCACAATAAAAGGGTCCTATTATTTCTCATTCGCTACCTTTACTCTTCCAGGAAGATCTGTTACCCAAAAAACTCACGCCGTCGAGGAAGCTGAGAGGCGTCACTTGGAATCAAACTCGGGTCATCCGGTTAGTTCTTAAGTTTGTCCTACCCACAAGACCACCCCGCTCACTTACCACAATCCAAATTCTGTTTCGAGATTAAAAAAAGGATCAAAAGTAAAAATTAAGACCGTTAACAATAAAAAAGTTCATATTTGTCAACTTGAAACTGATAATAATTATTTTTTTTCGAAAGAAAGAGTTTTATGAGCTAATCAATCTAACCACATAATTTATTCCTTCTATCATATTCATTATGGAAAAACAGAATATTTTTCACATATTCTCGAAACACATAAAAACACTCTCGGGGTATCTGTAAACAGCTCTAGCAGAGCCATGATAGCCTAGAGACCAGCTGAGAAAAGCTTATCACTCTCTTTTAAAGGAAAAATAATCACAAATAGAGGAGAACATACGAGCCATTTAATTAAACTAATACGCTAAGGATAAGGATGTTTTTGCGTGGATGAGGATGCTGATGTAAACACCAATGACGAGATTAACGAGATCATATTAAGTACCACGACAGTCGGTATTAAAAATCGTCCTGTGTTGTGGTAAATAAGTTCCCCAAGCGCAAACGAGGCGGGAAGCGATGAGTTAGACTTGGGCGGGGAGCAACCTCTTTCAACTTTCAAGGCTACGCTCGTCAAGTTTGGTAGTTAGTGGGGGGGGGGGGGGGAACGATGAATCTTTCGAACTCGTGTCATTATGGAGGCGAGGTAATTGGGACAAATAAAAATTATGGAAACGGAAAGGGAGGTGAGAAGTCCAGCGACGACAGTTGGGACATCTCGGTGAATTCCGCACGAGATCGGTTCAACGTCATATAAAATGAGACTAGGCACTCTATAGCACACGAGGAAATGCCATTGAGTCATAGTAAAAGAGTGCCACATCTTTCCAAATTCGGATTCTCCGAGCTCGGAAATTATCACTGAAAAGAGATGAAATTGTTTGTTTAAAAAGAATGACTAAAAATAAGCTATGAAAACCATCATTGAATGATGGAACTAGGAAGTAGTTTCAAAAATGTTCATTACGGGGACATACATAGATTAAAATACTCAGTTTACTGGTTAATGCCCGACAGATTGAGACTGTGATGGTTTGTGTGTTTCTGTGCAGCAGATTACGTATTCTGATGCGAAAACATGCTCTCAGGAAAAACTGATAATAATCAATTCGCAATGATTAGAATGTTGCCATAGTTATAATACAACATTGCTTACTCGCCAAGTTTAAATAATTTTAATATGTATTTAGAAAAAACATCCGAAATCGCATGGATTCAAAAGTTTTCCGACAAAACCAATAAAAAATAAATTTTAGAGCATTTAAAAAAATCAATGAGAATATCAAAGTGATCAAACACTGCACATTAATTTAAATACACAAGGAGCGTAGCTAAGATCGTGAATCAATGTAAACAAAAAAATGCCGAGACCGTAAACTTGAAGTTTACCGTCTCGGTAGGTTACACTGTACGTTAACTTCATATCCACTTACGGAATACACCAATTCATTAAATCATGAACTAAGCTGACACGCAGACTTCCTGCAGTCAAGATCGAACCTCCTTAAGCGTGTCTCAAGAGGAAAGATTTGGGAGGAACAGACGAGGGACGAAATGAAAGAGAAGGGAATCGGAGAGGGAAAGTAGGCAGGCGTCGGCTAATTATAATTCCGACGGTCGGTGCGGGTGGGGTTATCCTCTCGATGCCTACACGCGGTCGCACTGCAGAATATATCGGCGAAATCTGCGAGGAGAGGGTCTACAAAATTCAAACTCTTCACGCGGAAATCGTGTGAGAACGTGAGGGGTTCTGAGTTTTAGACCGCTCCCTCTCCACGCCATGGGATCGCCAAACTAATTCGGGAAACAAACAAATGAAATAAAACAATAATATGATATTATTATTATTATTAAGGAGATAGTGTCACGGGTCGGAAGAGTTTGCCAAATGGGTCAAAGAGTGTGCTTGGGAAACGACCGAGAACTGGAATTTTTCATTGAATGGTCCTTTGCCTCCAAAATAAACAAATTTTCGCAGCGTTGCCATCGTTATAGCTTTACCGGCAGCGTAAATCGTTCAAAAAAATCATAATTTTAACAAAACGAAGTATTAATGCAACAACAGAATGCACAACGAGCGAATTTTTGAGAATACTCAGGTCTCCACAAAATTTCATCTCTTGAAATTGAGTTTTCCATCTTTCATCACATTTCATTTTTTTGAGTGAATTTGGGGTCATTATGTTGCGACGGGTTCGTCTCTCACAAGAATCTCGAGGTTGACTAAGTCCAGAACATGAAAATGCAAATTCTTCGTGCCTCCATTAATATGCTTAAATAGCATGTAAACACACTTGAACATTGAATGCCAGAAATGACTGGAATACTTTTGAATGCAAAATATATCTAGGCAAAATTTACTTTTCATGACAATTTCAGTAATCATAGGAGAGAAATTATCTCAATTTTCACGAAAAGAATATAAATTTAGTATTTAAAGCTTTGATTGGAATAGTTACTGGCTATTCCACAGATTTAAAAAAAATAGACAGGTATATAATGAAATACACTAAAATTTGTCAATTCCAAATAGTAGCTCTGTAATGGAGTTGTATGCTACGGATTTACAACACAAAAGAACTAATGTATATTTCTGTTAGGAAAATATATCAATTGGGCACAATGATTGACCATCCATCTTCTGACCAACAATTTTTCCTCTCATCTCTTATGAGACTGCGTGAAAAGCAAATGGGAAAACGGAAACTGATACAATTATTTACGAAGCTCAGATTTCAAATAAAATATTTTGAATTTGTTTCGACTTTTTATGTTACAGCTTGAGCCAGTCATTACCTACTCAACTGGTTTCGAGTATTATTTCCTACATGAGGTATTACATGTTTTTAGTAGCCTAGGGAGGTTTTAGATCATCACCCTCCTAAGAATATGACCTTCCAGAGATTGGTTTCACGCAGCTCACTCATTCATTCGTTCAAAATATCTACGCCCGAATATTTCCTTTCCTCCTCTGTCATCGTCTTTTTCAATAATTTCTTCGTCTTCCTCCGTATTCCCTATCTTTCCCTTAGCTTCCGACGACTGACTCATTTTATGAATGTACTCGATAAATTTACAGGGTTCGTCCGGAAAATAAGTGTACTGAGCTCAGGAAAAAAAATTATTACACTGTAACATATCTTAAGCTAATATTCCTCAAAATAGGACCCTTGTGAGTCGATACACTTGTTCCAGCGGCGTTCCCATTCCTGGAACGCTCCCGCGAAGGCATCATCGGGAACCTCTCGAAGACACGTCGTCACGCCTCTTTGACGGCGTCCAAAGTCCCGTATCGCGTTCCTTTCAAACTCCTCTTTATCTTCGGGAACAGAAAGAAGTCCGGTGGTGGCAAGTCCGGGCTGTAGGGCGGGTGCGGCAGCGTTGCCACGCCGTGCTTGGCCAAGAAGTCCGAGACGACAAGCGCGATGTGAGACGGCGCATTGTCGCGATGCAGCCACCAGATGTTTTTGATCGCTGGCCGGACGCGGGCGACTCGTTTTCGAAGCCTGTCGAGCACTTGGACGTAAAATGCAGCATTTACAGTTTGTCGTTCAGGTACAAATTCGTAGTGGACGACTCCCATTTTGTCAAAAAAGACAGTGAGCATCATAAACTTATTTTCCGGACGAACCCTGTATTCTTTTCTTCCGAGAGCCATCATAAAATTTCTTTCATCTCCTGATTTACGCAGAATTCTTCCCCGACAGTTCGCTGGTTTTGTCTATCTGTCCGTTTGACTTTCACCGTTCTCCCTTTCGTTTGCTCTCCATGTGTAGCTTCTTCTCTTTCTGATGCTCTTTCGTCCAATCCCTTACTGTCTTGGAGAAACTCCAGATTCATATTTTAATGAAGTGCAGTCTTATTCCCAGGGTTGATTATCCACCTATCGGTGGATGTAAACATTTTGATGGAACTCCTTCTCCCCTCCGTGACGCTAATATTTAGATAATATTCGAAAATGTCCCAAAGCTTTGCATATAGTGTCTTATCTTTATCCCATGTGAAACTATTGTACTACGTACCAATTGGTACAAATGTCATTACGAAGAATGCTTAATGCCAAACATTTCAGCCATCTTCAGTACAACAAACAATGAAGATGCACACATGTTCTCATTCCCAAGAATGCAATCGGAATACTTTAAATCAGAATTAATCCGTATGAAGCCATTAAGTAGATTAAGTATCTCGCCGATAAGATTACAATGAGATAAGAAGCTTGCACAGTCCTCTGTCTAAAATGGGGATCTTCAGTAAGGATTAGACGGTAGACTTTGGTATTATTAACACCTCTCATCAACAAATGAGGTCATGTGGTTGAGCATCAATGGAATTGCCTGTAAGACCCTATTGCTAGAAATTCACTACAGTTTTTCCACTTAAGAAATTAAGTGAACCACTATCAAGAGAATCTAACCTGATTGTGCTTGTGAGATAAGTTTGGGAAAGGGAATTCAAGTGAAGAGTCAGATAATGCTTATCTAGAATACAAAACACGCACCTCAATATGATTGCCTCAAAGGATGATTTACCTCTCGGGAGAATCCTAATTTAAAACATTTAACTTTTAAACTTTCCTCCATGCACAACTTAGCCGAAAGGTAGGCCTCCCCTACTATTCCTCTACCTCCCCTATTATTCACTGATGTAAATATTCTTTACTCTGGTAAAAACGATAAATATATTGACGAAATCAAAACGTAAATCAAAAAGTACGCCATTTTAAGAATTTCAACCCAAGATTCGTGAAAAAACATACATGCGGTCGCGTGAATGCAGTTATTGCTCGGTCAAAGTTTGCCAAACTTTCCTTACTTTCCTCGTGCCTTGCAAGCCACTTTAAGTGAGTAAAGTATACAGATTGAGATAAATATCACATGCGCTTCCTTGGTTCGACAATCATACATTTACTTTAGACACTTCAAGGTTCAATTACTTATTTGCTCATCGCTCATCATTCACGCTAACGGTCACATCAAATTATTAAGTCACGTTACCGTGACTTTATAATTTCACGCTCAAAAAGTCAAACATAAACATACTAATGCGTAACTGAAGGATGAATGCAATGGATTCTTCTTCTACAGTAGTCAATCTGTTGGTTGGTTTACAGCAGTTCCCCAAGCCTGGCGATCCCCTGTCAATCTCTTCAGTTCCGTGTATGAATGGCAGCCGCGATCTTTTATTACCTGAGTAATGTATTCAGTCTAGGTCTAGGTCTGCTTCTGGCGTTCTTACCCTCTACAACACCCTCTAGTATGGTGAGCAGCAAACCATCATGTCTCAGGGTGTGACCTATCCATGAACTTCTTCTTTTGGTTAATGTCTACCAGAGACGGTACTTCTTTTGCTCTCCTCAATGCCTCCACGCTAGACACCTCGTCTTTCCAACCGATTTTGAGCATACGGCGATAGCACCATAGTTCAAAAGCATCCACTTTCCTCCTGTAGTCGACTCCAAGCGTTCAAGTCTCACTTCCATATAGAAACACGCTCCAAACAAATGTTTTAATGAGCTGCTTCCTTATTTAATGCAATGAAATGGATTAAACGAAACTAATCATGAAACACCTTTAAATTCTGCTTAAACTTTTGAATAAAGATTTCTGAATAATTTTTTTAAGGAATAATTTAATAAAATATAAAAAAAACTCGAATGCAAACTCAAAAACCACCGACAACCAACTGAAGGAAGAAAAGTATTATTATTAAGAGCAGCTATTCTGTCAGTGCATGTTTGATAGATCGACGGAATAAGCGCTGTATTCTTCCGAGTGCCACCTGTTACGAAAAGTGAATTCCCTAAAACATTACGTTAGATACCATTCATTAATCCCAGATGCTTTGTAATAGTCTTTTCCTGGCCATGCTTCGATTGCCCAACATTCTTTCCCCTGACACAGTGTTCAGCATTTAATTTCCAGTCAATGCACATCGCATCCACTTTTCCTACCTCCTTGGAATTGCTTCAAATAACCTTACCTCATCCCCCAACATGCCTAAGCACTCTTTCCATTGTATTCTTTCCTGTCCACGCCAGTGTAAAACCTTCATCGTCTTTAATTGGTTAAATATTTTATGCAAGGTTGACTTAATGAGCTCGTGGACTCCTCGGGCCTTTATAATAATGTTCGCACAACCGCAAATGTGGTCAGCAGCGGTTACTTTCTACTACTGCGCGGGCGGAAACGTTGCCTAATGGGGGAAAATAGCCTCTACGGAGTCCTATTCGGGAGGACTAACCCGAATCCGCCCTTAGTCAATGCGTATTTCGAGCGTCCCTCCTTCGGGATCGTCTTAAAACTTCCGCGCGAGGGAGAGGGAGGTTTAGAAATCGCGGGAACCGTCCTTCCCCTTTCCGCCGTCATTTACTCGCCCCAACCGTCGGATGGAAGGGAGGAGGAGGGGCCGAGAGAGCCAGCCACCGGGGAATGCACGCCCGTTGTGAAATGCACGGGTTTGACCCATCTCCCCCGGGGATACCTCTCGTCATTGCCCAACGCCTGTCAACGCGTCCAATCGCAGTCCTCCGCACGCGCGCGTATCGCTGGGGAATCGATACGTTATTTTTATTCACTCGGTGATGGTGAAGTGCGACCCGTACTTTTGTGGCTCTGGTGTGAAGAGATTATTCCGTCAGAGCTCCTGCATTCATGATTCCACCTTATTAACAAGAACGATTGGATTATTTTCGATTTTTATATGTTCCCAGGGGCGTACTCACGTGGATTATTTAGCAATTCATAAATTAAAATGCTTGCGAATTCGTATTTTCCCAGGAAACATTTATATTTCCTTTTAAAGTTGCAAAAAAATTGGAAATTCGATTGAGAACTCTGTTTTGGCCTATAAATAGCGAATATCACCAAACATGGACCTTGTTTTCAATGATTAATGCTGAAGTTGAAAATTGCAAGAAATTTCGTAGAGAGTCTTGAAAAAAATCTGTAATAGGACACGCGTCAGATACACGCAAAGGATATAAGAAAGGAAAATGACATAAATTGATGAGAAATGAGAATGTTCTAGAGCATTTTCTTATCACTGGATCATGTTCAGCAGTGAACTTGTGACATCACATTGCCGCAACGAGTCGTGCTTCGTTGGGGTGCTAAAACACTTACGAAAGAAAATGAACAAGAGACTCCATCTACATATAAAAAATACCCCGCAAGCCGCCGCAAGGGCGTGTGGCGGGGGGGTGTTAGTTCACCACCCGTAAAAAGGAACAAAATCACATGTAAAATCAACACATACATGCAAAACTATGCCCACAGTGGTGTATACATTCATTTAATAATCCTTTGATCCCACTCACATGCAACCATGTCACTACCATCCAACAAACAATTGCACCCCAGGATGCAGTATAAAATCCATCCAACAACGCGAAAGCCAGAATATGAAAAGTAAGAAGACGTAATTCTACTACCACATGAACATACAACACAAATTACTCTCCTCCATTGGACAGAAGGAAAAATGATCGAAGTTACTTGAAAATGACAACGGCGCTTCAATCTTAAGGATCTGAGCATCCATCAAAGCTGAATATGGATTTACCATGTGTTTAAAATTTAATAATACATTGCTTATTATGTTTTCTTTCAATATTTGCATTGAATGCCATAATTGGCAAATTAATGGCTGTTTATATATGAGGAGGATCAGTTCTGTGAGTAATACTGACACTAGTAGAATTTCCCTTTGGAAATCTAAGGGGGAAATAATGATCAAAGACCAATTTCCTGCCCAAAATTGCCAGAAGAAAGAAATGGTAACAAATGAGCAAGAGTCTTGCACTTTTATTCCCTCAACTTAAATTTTACCGTGGTCACATTATGCGATACAATTCAAATATCGTGGACTTATAAGTTTTTAAGATGGACGAAACTTGAAATTCACACCTTAAAATGAGCTACATGTAAGTTAGGAGTGATAGAAGTAGGTTGTGTTGGTGAACAGGTTTTAGACAAAACTAAAAAAATATGACGATCAAATGACCAATAAATAGCCATAAATTACAGGCATAACTAAAATACCAAATTTTCTCCTCTAGTAAACTCAAAATCGAACTAATTCCCCATACAGCTCTGATACCCATTGCTTTGTCGCCTGACAGAAACGTTAATGACGTGACTCGAGTGCGAGGTCGCAAAATATTAGATATCGAATTGAAGAATGTTGGAAATCGATGTAGAACATTCGTTAACGTGTGCCACTGGTGCGGTTCTATTCAGTCAACCGAGCTGTGCGTGAGATCAACTTTCGTCGGAGAGAGAGAGAGGGAAGTAAGGCGGGAGGAGGGGAAGGGGGGAAAGACCACGATGCCCCGGGGGAGGGGAGTGGGGGGCTGAGGGAGGATTTCAGTAGGTCGCCTCCGTCTTGACCATATTCCGACGCGGCTGCGAGGGCCCGAATGAGACAACCCGACCCATCAATTGAAGGATTTGCATCCTCTCCTCTCCCAAGCCCGTCCACTCTCCCGTAGACCACGGCGTGTCCCCCTCTATCTCTCACTCCGCCCTCCCTTTCAATAATCCCCCAATTTTTCCTCCTCACTCACTCCCACGCGGGTGAGAAGCACTACAAAGATTGAGAAATGGAGCTGGGAAGGACCAATACCACAAGGCCTAAGAATCTGCGAAGTTCATATGAAATAAATACCATAATACCAACGATATATCATACATGATATTACTGTAAATAACTTCATTGTATCCTCATCCATAAGCATCGACAGCATCGTCCACGTAGACTTCGCCAATCGATCATACTCTAATACCAAAGGGATAGAATACCGTTAGATAGATAGATCGATCGATCGATAGATAGATCGATCGATAGATAGATCCACTACCGGTCTATGGAATGCCTCTCTATAAGTACGTACGTTCTCTTTTATAAGTATCTTCCGATCATCACACAAATAGTATTCAGAGTTCATATCATCAGCGCTATCGCATACCCCATCTATCGTCGCCATCATCAAATTAGATCCATCGTTCGTCACATCATATCCACAATACCCTAATATCGACGTCGTAAAATTTGAAAAAAAAAGTTAATTCCTTGATACGTACAAAAAAATTAAAAAAAAGTGTAAGTACAATGAACAGAGGTTTTACCATAATTTTTACTCTCCAATCACGTAAAGAAAAACTGATACATCAAAGGTCGATATATATTAGGAACATTGAATTACCCATGTGGACAGGGGCAATGCCAGAGAAATATCGCCAAGCCCCCGTGCATGGGCCATCTCCGATCGCTGCCGTAGCGATTGCCACGACATAGCCTCTCCATACCTCCCCCTCGATACCCTCCCTCACCCTCCCGCCTCTCATAACCCTCCCATCTGCCTATGGTACCTCTCGCACGACCTCTGGAACCTTCCCTCCCCCCCTCCATCACATCACCCCGCGACCCCCTAGTTCCTTCCCCCCCCCTCTCCACCGCCAGAGCCTCTGCCCAATTGACCTCTGTCCCATTGATGGCGTCTGCGGATCGGACGTTTATAATATCCACTCCCAAGGGGAGGCGGACGGCGACGCGGCGCTCGGTCGCGTGACCTTTGGCAATCCGCCGTGGAAGCGCGCCGCCGGCGAAACCATGAATGTATAATATTATATCCATCGTTGCGCATCGGTTCGCCCCGAGAGGTCTTCCTGCGGAGGAAGGGGGCGGGGAAGAACTATAGCTCGGAGATTATTGTGGGAATTTACCATTTATCCCTATGTAACATTTTCCTTCGCCCGGATTGGCCGCCACGAAGGTCTTTAACGATTTGATAGAGAATTCCATGGTTCATTTTTACGAATCAATAACTGTCGGTGAATGGTGAAGGGTTAATTTGACAAGCGGATCGATGTACGGAGGTATTATTGGGTTGACGTGGTTGGAATGGATTTATGAGGCCAATGTCTGCGTCGCCAAAAGTTAAGGGTTTCGAAATATCATTCGATTCGATGAATCCCCATTCTATTTCACTCCGTGAACTCGAACACTGCTGTATCAGTCGCACCAACCACTACTCAAACTTCTCCTAAGTACGAAAGAAGTGATCCAAGGGATCGAATTTGTGAACAAGAATCTACGGATCCCACAAACTTGGTCAGGACCTGGACCACGATGGATTTATGATAAGCCCTGTGGTCGTAATCAATAAATGATTTCAATATGTACATACTTATGAGGTACAAACATTACTCATGAGGGATTTAAATAATTAATGAAAATATTATCATTTATGATTGTAATAAATTGAGTCGTGAGTAGTGCAACAGAAGGATAAATGCAATCGATTTCCATTTCTGAAATACTATGTTTTTAGCGGCTTAAGGTCCGCATAATTTATATTATTCTTAAATTAGTTAAAATACATAAACACGATATTATATTATTTTAGTAACCTTTTCCTTTCATGCCTTAAAAAATTAAACAAACTTTACATGGATGTCTGTGAAAATTTTTCATAAAATTGATCGCCACATGAGTGAAAATTTCTAGGGCGTAACACTATTTAACTTCCGACGTTACTAAAAATCTTTTGTCGGTGGAGCTGACGAAATTAAAAAAAAATTGGCCAACCACTGGCACATCTATGCAGTATTTGACGAGGATATAGGAGTTGGAAAAGGTGTTTTAAAGGATGAAAAAGTCTGTTCCTATGTTCATCCAATTAATTATCTAATATCAATACCGCTGGCGGACACAGGAACATCCGGTAGTTACCCTATCCCCCCTGTACAAATATCCTGAATGTTACGCAACACCCTGATCATAGAATTGTGTGGCACCCGGTATAATTTCAGGGGTGGCTGGCAGGGATAGGATTACGGCACTTACAAGAGCGTAAAGCCATCGCGCGTATGAGGAATCGTAAGAAAATCTACCATAATAAAACAGTTTGAAATTTTAGGAGTTATCTTGCTAGAGATGTTTTTGTATTGTATGCGTGGAAAGCTATTTCAGCTAAATACAAATTCACAGTTTGACTATGAAATTCATTACTGCTTTTTAAAAGTTATGATACATTGACTCGCTTAAAATGGAATATCACCAAATCAAGGATTACACAGTCTTTTTTCCAATTGTATTTATTCTAAAAATGTTAAATTTTTGGCAGTGCAATTATAAAGTGTTAACATTGTGCAAACGCACTTTATTCAGGCTGAATAAACCATCGTCAAAACGTGAATTCTGAGATAAGTGGTGTATAACGAATAACATTTCAATGAGCTATTTGATCATGATGTAAACATTCAAATAGATGTAATTCATGTCCGATACTGAGGTGTATATTAGATTTAACTTCTGGTCTATTATCTTTCATCATTAATCATATTTTAACGTTAATTGATTGATCTTACTTCTAACTGACACTCTTAGGAACATCAAAACTGGATGATCTCACATTTACGATAAATACTCGAATGATTGTGTGGCTATTTTTAAAAAGCTAACAATTGTTATTGATATAAAGTAGACTGTTATTACTAGATCCGTAACATTTATTGACGATTGTAAAAATCCCATAAAATCTTCGCGATCGCGAAATTCATAGCAACCGTTGGAAATATCTAATATGCAAGGAATATCAGAAAAAGAATAGTAACATTTTTCTACAAATTAATGATAAATGAACTGAATTAAGATTTTTACGCATTCATAAACAAAAAAAACTTCTATTTTTACAGAAGGAAAACCTCATAGAGGAAAAAATGAATTTACTCAGGAAAAGATTTCCTATTGCCCTAAAAAATAAATAACTTCCAATAGAAATAGTTAATTTTCTGTGTGTAATAGATTTGTAAAATCAGGGTGGGGATATATTGGATTAAGTACAGTTGTGTGGAGAGTGTGTGAGATTTAAGGAGCATATTTCCATTGCTTGCTTAAGGTCAAGGATGGTAAAACGTGACCGTGATCCCTCAGCTTCATTCCTCACACAGTTGACAGTAAGAGACTTCAAAGAGGTCCCATTATTGCCACCTATGACCAAATGTGAAATCGTTTTTGAAGTCGTGCTTTGAATGCTCAGCAGACATAAATTGGTCAACAACACCTCCTGGAAATAATGAAGAAGAGTGATTTGGACGGCAGATGCAAAGGAAATAGGCTTGGAGAGACTTACGCGAAAGGAAGTGGAAATTTTACCGTTGAGACTGCACTTATTTTTGTAAAAAATTACGCATTACTTCACTCATTCGAAGTAGCTATTTATTTAAATGTTTGGCGAAAAAATTAGGCATTGAAATTTATTTTATTTTTTTAAGACACTACTGTCTTAAGCGTTACTTGGTGGATTCCTTTCATACTAGGCGTAGATGAAGGAAGACTAGCCTGGCAGATTCCACTAGAATTTTTATTTTTCACGACCATGATCTCGTCGCCAGGCAACATAATCAGGTAGATCACCGGGCCAATTTTATTTCTTGTATCCATTTTCCGGAATAGAAAATATTAATTTTGGTTCTACAGATTTATTTTTTCCGAAAGTCCAATATTTTTTTCACTAAAAACTTGGGCTCACAAACATTACGAATGAATATCAAATTTATATACACCCCACAATAGAGTTCAAACAACGAAATACATTAAATCATATACACTTGAAACAAATCCGATGCATGAAACTACTGAGAACTTTCAGGGCGGCTCTTTGGTGAGGTTTACTACAGAGGGAAGAGGAGTTTTTGAATCCGCCCGAGACATATTTTGTCGCTGTTCACAATCCCTTCGCGTGCGTGTGCAATACCACGATAAGCCCACTGGGAGTGAAGAGGTTTTCGGGAAGGAAGTTAAACAGTGTGGATAGCAGGTGTTACTTATCAAGAAAGGGTGGAGGACGCCTTGCGTGTCACTGCAAACGCGAAAGAAAGAACTCCTACTCATCGCTTCCACGGACCACCGTTCAGGATTCCATCTTGGTTACGTGCGGGCCAAGGAAAAAAAATATATCAATTTAAGTTCGAAAAATAGAATTCATTCCGATCCACTTCCCAGGCTATATTTCTATGACATCGACCTTGATGGGTGAATTTCGTCCGAGAGACGTGAGAAATACACGACTCGGCAAACACAGATCAACGAAGGTTCGACTGAGTAAAGAAACCCAGTTTTAACTAGGCCAATTCCCAGTTGGTGTATTATTTTTTTATCTCAGGAGGAAGAGAGGGATTAGAGCTTGCGAGGAACACCCCGAGGAGGATTTGTGAGACGTGATGTAATGAAATGCTACGCAAAACGTCTCTCTCTTTCTCTCTCTCAATGCCGACGGCCAACAATGTATGATCAAGGCTGGGAAAAAACGCGAGTTGCTCCGAGGACGGAGAGATTGTGGAATCGGAAACGTTGGAATGCGTGCTGTTGATCAGACGTTTGATTCGTCTTCACGGCCAATGCCGACGGCTAATTGATAACTTTTTCTTTAACAGAACGAACGACGACTCATTTCTTTACCAGAAGAATTAGGGAAAATTCGAGACGCTGGTGTTCATTAAGAGATGTTTAGCCTCTGCGTCATAAGCGTCACTTAACAAGTGGTAACTAATTAGAATGCGATGGGCAAAGATTAAAGAATGGGTGCATGCACAGTTCAAATAGCCGGTCTCTCTAATGGAACTTTAACGTGACTAGCAGCGAGGTAATGGACAGGCACATTTTTTTTTAAAAGGTCTCTTTACGAAATATTCCCTGACGCCATATTGGAAGTTTTAACCGTAATATGCGAGAACAAATTTCCATTTCCCGGGAACAATTTTTCCTCTCAATTTTGGCCGGAGAGGGCTGAAAAATAATTCAATTTTATTGTATAACTCGATGAAAGACTGTGAACTGTGAACCAAAAATTGAGTATTGATACAGAAGTGAGAGAGTGATTTGGCCCTGAATATGTTTCACATAATTTCTTTTTAATTTCAAAATTTTCTCTTCTATGCATCAGGAAAATTTTAACATGTTTATCGCGACATTTGAAGCGCCATTATATTTCATTCACCAATGGTGTTGAGTCGTTCAATAATGTATTTAATTTTGATTGTATGTAAACAGACTTGATTGAGAAAACGCAGAATTTTGGGTATGCTAAACACGGGAAGGCGTGCTTCGATGGAAGAGATGACGAGAGAAAATTAAGCAAGCTGGAAGTGAGAGGGGTACTTAACTAAATTCCGCACGGTAATTAGTGATTAAAAATTAAAAATTACAGAAGAAATCACTTATCCCAACTTGATTTTTCAAATTTAAAGCATTCAGAGATTAAGGCCATAATGGGGTCGAAAGGCAACTCCCAACACCCACGGCATCACGCACGGTTTTTCGGGTACGAAATCATGGGAAACCACAGCGGCGGAAGAAACTGCCCTCTCCCCTACCACAACGTGTGATTTTACATGCCAAAAAGTAGTATTAGGTAAGCTCCACTTTCAATTATCAAAGTAACCCTCGGGTTAAATACTGAAATTGATTTCTAAACGGCTATTACGAAAACGTCTAAGTTTTCAGCACCATTATCACATAAATAAAAACAAAGATATATTACACCTCGGGAAAAAGATGGAAGAAAACCCCAATTGTCTTAAACTTATGAGAGAAGCTTATAATAACGAATACGCTGCATCAGCAGACAAAGGACTCATGAAAAAACAAACAGATAATTGCTCCAAAAAAAACTAGAGTCTGATGTAAACATTTTTCAATAGGAGAACGACCTAATCGATCAGTTATTTATAGAACCTGCCGAATATCCCTGAAATTCTGTTGAATCGATACAAATGGGTTTTCCTCTTTGCAAGGAATAGTTCGACCGGTGTCGCCGACCGTCTCTTTCGTATTTTTCAATGAGCGTGATTTATTTTCCCCCAAGGAAACAATCTTGGCTCTCACGATGCTGGAATTGTTTGCGAACTTCTTCCGGGAAATATATTTCGGGGGAAGACCACGCTCCCCGTGTAACGGATAAGGACAAGCGAACGTGGCGGCGGGCGAACGCAGGAAAACTCTTAAGAGACCCCGCAGTTGACTTGAAATTTCGGGAGCAAATAAGACATTTCTGGGGTCACGGGTGCTCCGACATTCTGGTTTTAACTGGAATGAACGCAGAACATTAATAGTGCCTCTTCCTGGCATGAAATGACATATAGTGAACGGAGAAAGTGCGGAATTGTTATTGTATTTATGAAATACCACGTTTCAACTTTGTCTATGACCAGAAGGTCATTCTACGTGGTTCATATAACTCGGAATGACAGTGGTATTAAAGCAAACTGCAGGAATGGACTTCAAAATGGACCTGTGCCACGCATGCAATAGTAAATATGCAAGTATTGATACATTTATATAGAACAATGAAATAATAATTAACAAAGTGTTATGGTGAAGACGTGGAACAAGGGGGCGTAAGTGTAGGGTAATTTACGCATTCGTGATGTTTCAAGAAACGCACCTCTTAAAATTTCAAATAAGTTTTCAACATCTCTCTCCTATTTCATAGTTGACATTAAAAATGCCTTCATTTTTCTAGAACCTGGGGCATTATAATTATTATTATTTATAATAGTCTCTCCTAAGTTTATTTTCTGCCAATTTTATACGAAATGTAATCGACTATCAGAGGCTTTATCTCGAGGTTGAGCAATAATCCTTACTGCAAAAAAATGTATAGCTACCTGAACATAAATCGACGATATTGGTCTCCAGATGCTCGTCAAACGTCGGCATTGTATCTAAATTGAACAGCAATACTCCATGACCTTACTCGTGGTCCTAGACTTTGGGGCACCAGAAAACGTATCAGTGAAACGTGCGGCCTTCAACTCCAATCGCATTTCCCATCTTTTATCTTCTACCATATTTTTTCGGTGCATATTTGCTCATCGTGATATTGCAAGATTAGACTAAGCACTTTCCTCATTGTTTTTAACGTGGAAATTTCACCATGGCTTCCTTAAAAGATCGGAATGAATCCTTACAGGGAAAACTTCTGAGAACTGCTTTATGGCACACCAAATTGAAGTTTTGTTTGATTCGCGAGGACAGAAATCTAATAGCCTAATGTCTAGCTCCTAAGATCTATAAAATTCACACATCAGTGCATGAGAAGGTGTACACACGTGCCAACTACTCCTTATGGGGAAGATGTGGCATCTGAAAAAATCATACAGCTTTTGTGAAGCTATGCAGAGGCATACCACGGAATCGAACCCGATGTCTGAACAAGTAAAGCGTTGTTTATTATCCATTCTCCGCATGGTGCCAACGTATATTATTTTAGGACAAAAACAACGGTAATGGCAAAACAGTAATTTAGGAGAAGGATGCCCTAGTTTAGAAGCGAGTCATCTTCAGGGTTTCTCCGTGAGACGCCTGAAAGTGCAAGGGGATTGCGCGTAGTTTTAAACTTTAATGGAATTAATTCAGCTGGGCGATATCGTTGCGGGATTCACCTTTAGGTATGGAAAACTCTAGCAAAACCGTCAAGAGCCACCGGGGTGAGGAAATAAATATTTTGATAAATATGCGTCAATGCAATTTGCATGTATAAATATTCACGCCGCATACATGTATATTTCAAACAATTGCGTCGGAAGCAAGCAACAGAAGAGCAAAGAGAATGGTTTTCTAGGTTTTGACCGGGGAAATCCCCACAATAGGCCGCAACACATCATTGATAATCGTGAATGATATCAGATATGAAACTGCCGCAATTCCATCCATATACATCGACCCACATATTAAGTGCGACTCCTGCAGAGTCCCACATCTCTATCTCTCGACATTGTTTCAAACGTTTGCTGTCGTCGAACGACGCACCTGAGCCGGCAATTTCCGACCCATTTCCAACTCAAACTTATCGAGACGGGGTTTTTTTATAAGCAAATCCAACCAATACGGCTTGAGCGAGAGGGAACGAGAGAGAGAGAGATTAAATGAAAAAAAGTTTTACCTTTCGCGCGCAATGCAAGTACGGCCGTGTGTTAATGCGAGTGATTGATGCATTAGCGCAACCCACATACCTTTAATCTGAACCTCGGCATTAATCCATTATTGCGTGACTCATGATGGGGACCATTAGAACGAACGAAAAGGTAGGGAGGCTGATAAGAACGGAGTTCTTGTCCTGGTCCGGGGCGGGAAGTCTTGAAAGATACACAGGCGAGGAGGCGCGTGATATGGAGGAGCGAAACGGTATAAGTTCTCGCGATTTCGGCGAAATTCACTGGGGGAGGGGGAAGGGCTAGGCAGTCGTTGACGGCTTACGGCGCGATGTCACTCACTTTGGGGACGAAGGATTTAGACCAGCTCAAAGCACCGTGACGACCAACTAGACCCACCGATCATCTCACATCCTCATAATTGGCCCCCTAATATTCCAGGTGTTAATTCGTGAAAAACGGTCTCTATGCACCTAAATCTACATCTGACCCACGGGGGCATGTTGTGAGACGCGTAAGGAATTCTTCCTAAGAAGAGTCCTTACGCGAGTCTTTCCTTCCGCGTAAGGAAAACCTTCATAACCGCAAAGACTAGGAAGGTAATCTGTTCGTCATTCCCAAATGAACCACAGCAACAGACCCTAAGGTTATTGTGATAAAAGGTGTGATACAAGACTCGTAGACGAGGGTTGAGTTCACCAAACACCAGGCTTTAATACCCTATTCGGCGTGTGAAATTCACATATCAGAGTAGGGATACAAATTCCTTTACCCGTGCCAATTGAGGTTTCATAGGAATATCTGGTACCCGAAAAATCACACAGTTTGGGAGAAGCTGATGTCCAATATTTATTTTATTAAGAACACAACATACATCCACTGTTCTTTATTACCGTACAACTAGTTTCAACGCTTAGGCGTCATACATCAGGTACAAAAATAAAACCAGCTGCGGCTCATTTATATAGCATTTATGAGGGTGAGTGGATTGCGAGTGATAACAAGGAATAGTGGACGTATACATTGTGTTCTTAATAAAATAAATATTGAACATGAACTGCCACAAAGTTGAGCTTAAAACAATAGGAAGCTGATGTCGCCCAGGTCCATCACCAGGCATCGAACCCGGTCCATCCGTTTAGAAGCCCAGTGATCTACTTCCTGGACAATAATGCCCCTGTTTTATTCCATAATAGGAATATTCGAATATGATTAGTGTTGCCGAGCACAGCTGATTCGTTGCCTAACTCGATTTAAAGCTTATTACGATTTCCTCGCGACCACCAGAGAGTATTTACATCTGTCAGTGCTGAAGTAAATGTTTCAGTCTTCATCCGACTATATGAGGTCAAAGGTTTTCCATTCCGAAATCTGTACCGCAACTTTTCCTCGTTGAGAGTTTCCAACTTTTCCTCGTACGTGTTTGTTGAACTTATTTCTTCTAGTGGACGACAAACTAATGTCTCGAGGAAGCCTTGACGCCCAGAGGAGATATCATGCAAATATCTGAACCATGACACTAAGGCAGGCATCACCCACCCGTAAAACTTATGTCATTACGAGATTTTAAAGTGAGAGGTGCGTGCGATGATGGAGGAAGGTGAGGCTGGCGACCAAAAGCAGCGTTATGTCATTCAAGGAGCGCTCCTTACGAGGGCATTGGGGAGGTGAAAGCGTCGAATGAAGACATTCCAGTCTTTCTCGAGCTTGTCACTTTGCTTGCATATATTAAGATGCACATATATTAAGATAGCCCTTCGATAGGGAAAATTACACTCCATATTCCTTCCCAGGGAGATCGTTAGGATCGTCGTTGCAGAGAAACTACGGGATGAGCGAAGTCATGCACTGAGAACAAAAGTGGATTCACGGGTACGCTTATGGCGTGGTTGTTTCCAATCTCGTGACTCATCGCAAGCAGTGCTCGTCCGGATAATGACCCACTTCTTTCGTAAGCCTAACTACCTGGAATGGTTTACAATTCCCGATCACCATCAATCAGCTGCACAACATGACTGAGATACCCATGAGTAACACTGAGCTGTCTTGTTTAAAAAAGGATTTACTCCCCGATATTGACAATGTAGAGAACCGAGATCCACGGGATAACACTTTCCTTCCTTACTGCTACGTGTGATGATATCGATACCGTTTTCGTAAGTAGATTGGGTACAAAATAAGGTGTCATTCATGAATACCCGAAAAACCACATCAACTACGAATGGGTCATTCTAAAATTTTAAATAATTCAGTAAAATTTTCCCGCTACCTCACATTATTATCTTTTGGAGAGGTAGGCCAGTCATAGGAGGGTATATTATATGCTGTTCGACGCATGAATCTTTCGCAAATATTTTATGTAATATCAGAAATGCGTGTTGTAGATTTTAGAAAATCAAAGTATTTAAATCAAATAAAAACTCATGAAGGGGTGAAAAGAGCGTTGTGAAACGAGGAAGATTATTTCAATGTAAAAATATTTTGAGGACGAATATCATTTTTCAACGATTAATTATCCTACTCATTATAATATTTTATAGTTAAATTAGGAATTAACATTGAGATACGACTGAATAAAACTGACACAGAAGCATGCTCCCTTCAGGGAGTAATTTTTTTATCTGGCAAATCAAATGAAATTGAGAAAACATTACTTGATGAACCTACGTAATATAATTCCTGGGAATGTCTCGTTAAAACCCATGATCAACACTTTTCTGTGGAAGTTGGCCGGTATACGAATGGCACAAGATTAGCGAACTGATATTGTTCTAATCTAAGTATATATAACATGACTAACTAAGAAAGTTTTAACGAGTTCACAGATGTGTCTACTCATTGATTTCCAATAGGAAATATAAAATGATAATCGTGCACGAGAAGTATAAACCCAAATTACTCCCTCCAAGACTCAACATCATGCAAAAAGACCTTATTTGTTTTGTGGGTTGATAATTGAAGAATATACGGTGATCAGAATGTTATATTGGGCAGGGTTAGTCAAAGATTATGTGCTATCTCAATCGCATATTTTGGTAGCAGGAACAACACGAGCGCACAAAAGCTGACTTTTTTCTGAAAATGACTACAATAAGAATTGATCGTCAACGCTCCCAAGGCTGTTGACAGTAAACTCTAAATCTCTTGATGATGTTTATGTAAAAACATTTATCAATGTCATAGTAAGAAATTAAAAACATTATCTTCTTCCTATCAGTGAGGCATTGTATCTTGGAATCGAACATTATTAAAAAACATATGATGTAGAACTGATTTCACATCCGAAAGATTCTTTAACAGATGAAACAGAAAATTTAAAATTCTTGAAATAAGTAAAATTACACTAATGAATTAATTGTTAGAAACACTGGATACTTTTCGCAATAAATTAAATCAATTTTCAAATTTAATATCGCACTCAAACATTAACTCACAAAAAACTCCTGTATTTGTTTATTTAGTATACTTGTGCATCCATAAAATAAATCATGTTCTAGAAGCTATTGTATAAACTATTTCTTCAATTTATGTTTCATAATTACTTATGAATTGTAATAACATATTGTCAGCAAGGATTTTTGAGCTAGGGATTTTATCAAAGGACGCAAACAAATATGACAAATAATGACCAATAACAATTACAATTTGTGATAGTGATTTCACTAAATCCAATTCATAAATAAGAGCTGGAAAAGTTGAAACACCGTCTCAAATTTAATTTAAAAAATTGGTCTTACGAAAGTAATTAACAAGAATGAAAATTTACGTCAAATTCACCTGGATAAAAATGTTTTGGAGTGTCATTTGTTTCCCCAAACTTATAAGACATACCTGTGACAGATGGTAAGCGTGTGAATACTGCAAAATATTGAACACGCTAAAAAATACATAAAATCACATTAAAAAGCAAGAATAGTGTTCTTTATAGTCGTCGGGAAAGTATAATAAGAATTTAAATAGATGCCACTTAATTTCCCAATGAACGTGGTATTTTTATTAAGCTTGTTTCTATAGCATATATCGTATGACTATTGGCAATAATGATTGGGATATCGAATTCTTATTATATTTAATCTTTATTATGAGCTGTTAATCTCATTATGGCTCTTAATTATGGAAATTGTATTGAGTAAATAAACACTTGGGAAAGAGCATATGTAGTTTACAGGTATGTATGAAACCAGTCGGAACTTTTGGTGCTGGTTAACAACTTTACATTTCAGGTGTGTAGCTTTCTCTTTCTAGTCAGATAAACCCTTTGTGAATATTAACTCTCCTCTTCCTGATGACCTTACATTTATGTCCGAGATCGCGTAGTTTTAATAAAATCCATCAACGTATCTTCAGGAAATATGCAATGTGATTAACACAATTTACATTCTGACTACACACAAAAACATCGCAATTTCCTTTGAAAATGCTTCTACCCTCTCCTGGGTTACTGTTGTGCCTAAATGTTTAAAATACTGACAAATATTGAGAAATTCTTTTGAACCATCCTGAGAGACAAATAATAATTAAATACTATATTCAACAGTGTGAATATTGGATTGACATCCAAATTCAATTATGGAGAGAGGGGAAGAACTTCTCCAAAGATTTTCCGTATTTTCACGGACAATACCTTCTCGGATTTGGGACAGATTTTAGAACAACAGTCAAAAACAAATGGACGAAGACTGATGCAGGCCACTTAGGCAAAAAATGTAAAACGTAACGGAATTGTCAGTTTCCTGTTTGTATCTCAATCAGTTGTTGCAAAGTTGGTGACGTCTTTTGGAAGACAACGTGCAAATATTTTGAATCCTTAGAGCTTGTTATTCGAAAGTTCGATAACGTTCACAAATGTTGACCTTCAAAGCCAAATAATGAATTGCTTATGCTTTTAAAGATGAGAATGAACGCTCTTTTCAATTCGATCCTATGAATACATTAAAAATCAATCTAACCTCCCTTACCATGGGTGCAAACAACTGCCCATAAGTGCAAATGTTAAGTGAAAAGCACGATGGAATTTTGTTAATTCTAGATTGTTTGTTTCACTTAGTAGATAACTCTTATATCTCATGTTGTATCCATGTCCAGGGTCATAATCCTCAGGACTTAATTAGAAAAGTGCAAATGAAAGGGTAATTTGAAGTGCTAAGGAACGGGTTGCATCGAAAAACCAATGCACCTCTCCAAAACTGATTTTTAAAATGCACGAATGCACCGTCAACCAAACATTATAGCTATAGCAAACAATACTGCGGGAAACATTTTCCATTGATCGAGAAAAACAGTTGAGAATTGAAAAATCACTCCCACCCGAGGGATAATATTCTCTAACGCTAAGTTCATGTTTGACAGTAAAATATTGTGACCAGTTTAAAAAGTCATAAACATAATTTCTCTTATCAGAATGACTAATAGGGTAACTGCCTGCAATAAATACCTTTCCAAATCTATTAAATCCATTGCGTTTAATAAGGTAGTTACATTAATTATTTTGTGCGTTTTGACGGTTTTATGTACAAGGACTACATATGATGAGGTAATTCATGTTCTATGTTCATTTTTCTTCCTTATCTGCTTAATATTGTCAACAAGGAACGTGCTATTATCGCGGGGTACTCGACCAACGATTGAGACTGACACCCTTTGCTCATTTGTGGACTTTCTTCGGCATACATTTTTCACCGAAGTTTAAGAGACAACCTTTGATGGATTCAGTAAAGCTTATATATACCGTTCGGATTCTATTAGGAATTAAGAACTGTTATACATTTGAGTTTCCCAAAACACGAAACATTCCCACACTCGGTATTGCAAAGAATGTTCACTCCACTACTTTTCTACGTCCCTTCGTGCAGACGTATTCCTTTCCAACATCTACGTCGCTTACTACCGAACATTCTCCCCTGTCACAATCCTGGCCACTCCGTTAACACTTAATATAACACAGAAACTTTTCCTGCCCTTTTAGAAATCCTCTCAACAGCCTTCTCCCAACTCACACCGTGCCAAGTACTTATTCGTTTGTTTTCCTTAGCGTAGACTTCATTTTCTTCGTTCTTCTCCAGGCACCCAGATCTCAAAAGCTTCCCACTAAGTTTGTCCTCTTTCCTGGCCGACCATGTTTGGGAAACCGTAAAGCATTACATAATACTTACTACGTTCCATTTAAAAAGTAATTGAAGTTGGTTCCTACGGACATTCATTTTCAGGGGTCATACTTGTACGGTGAAACATTGCTTACGTGAAACAATATGTAAATTTATGTAACGATGCACGAGTGTATCAAGAGTGTTCCATAAATCCTATAAATATCTTCATGAAAGCTCATATTGGGATTTTCATTACCGCACATACTCTGAAAGGGAACGGTGTGAATTCAAATAATTCTCTCAGGCTGAACTTAGTGGGATAGTGTACTACCTATTGCTGATGATTTAAAACTGCAATCGTCGTGACAGCTTTTGTTATTGACGATCTATTTCGACTTCACAGCGTCATTATCCAGGTAAAATTACCAAATTACTAATTTAAATTTGTCCATGACACTGTGGAGTCGAGACCATTTAATAATAAAAACTGCGAGGAAAATAACCCAGTATTTCATTATCAATAGTGAACTTGAGTCGTCATCATCGCGGTGAACGACTCAATCCGCGGATCCCTCTGCCGCCAACGCGGCGGCGTCGAGCCGAAGGGGGGAGAAGAGCGACACCCGGTAACTGGCCATTGATTGCCATCGCGACCGCGCTAAGTGGGGCGTCTGCACACTGTTTGCTCGCGGGCGCGCCACCCTTGGGCTAGCGCCATGAGACACTCACCTTTCGGCGGATACATATCCAAAGGTCGTGCTCTCGCGGCCCTGGGAAGGAGGAAAAGACGACGCGCGGCGCCGTGGATCACAGCTCAACACCCCCCGCGGTCACACACCGCACTCCTCCCCCGATCGGTGGACCACCAGCGGTACCCTCTCCGTATTCCCCCTTTTTCCCTTCCGGGGGAACCACGCCGAACACTCGCGGAGACAACCAGTCCGTCCCGGGCGAAAACTGTGGGAGCGAGCGTCCCAAAATCTAGTATGCACACGCGGTATCTTGATGGTGGCTGTTGGGCCAGCCGGTTGAGGCAACCTCCGCGGAGTGGCGACCTCACTGCGGGGCAAGATATTTCGACTCGACGCGCCAGGAGACACACGCACAAACACGAAAACACTCCGGCACTGGGGAGGACCCTTCGCCGTCTGTCTGTCGGAAATTTTACTCCCGTTAAGGCGAGGCGTCCGCTCGAACGAATCGAGCCTCTCTCAGGCGGGGCAGTGCGGGTCCGTCTCTCCTCTCTCTCGTCCCCACGGAGGGTAGAGGGTCAGTGGCCGGGGGCGATGGTTGTTCCGGAAAGAGATGGAAGGAGTGAGGCGGGGAGCGAGAGAAATGGACGAGGAGGGCAAACGAGGCGCGCGTGCGTTGGGAAAAAGAATGGTGGAGAGGAAACTCGCGTGTTGTGATGGCCCGCGGCGGCGCATATGACGCCCGAGGAGGCTGGAGAGGACCTATTAACGTATTAGGAGCGGGGGAGGGCTGCGAAGGCTGCGGTGGGGAGGGGAGAGGGAGGGAAAAGGGCGGGAGGGAGATGTGTATCACGCTCTTATCGGAGAGCTCGAAAGGGGAGGCTCAAAATTCTTTCTCGGGCACTGGCGACAAATCGCTGGCTCGTGTCGAAGCCTCGTTCTTTCTCCGTCCGGAATCACTTTCTTTCGTTTCCGCAACCAAATTTTAACTCACGTAGACCGTCGCGGGTGCTCGGAGAGAAGGGCGAAAACCAGCGGGAAATAAAGAAAAGGAGAACTTGGGGTGATTCTACATGTTTAACAAACGACCTAAATCAGCCCCGAGATTTCTGTCGGGAACCTTACCAATCGTTTCGTACCAACTGCAGGCAAACCAAATTCAAGACGTATATGCATAAATGCCTTGGAAAGAGTCGTATTACTTGAAATACCAGTACAGTGAAGATGTAAAAGGTTTATTTAAATTCAACCTGTTAGGGAATTTTGTGCAAAGTTAAGTAGAATTTAGAGTAACAGTTCATAGCTCATACAAAAAGCAATGCCTTTAATTATAATTTTGTATGGCTGTTAAAAACCTACCTTTGACCGTTCGTCTACTAACTACAATAATTATGTAAACAATCGGGTTCAGCATAACCTCTTTTTAAAGTATCATTCTTGTTAGGGTTGGTTTTTATTGGATCCTTGAACTACGCACTAGTGTACTCGTAAGCCCAAACTGACATCACATCAATTATCTTTAAACGTTAAAATGCAACTCAGTCTTTAGCTCTGCACATTTTCTACCTCTCTCAATTTCATTCGGAATACCTATTCCTTTCCCACCTCGACCTCGCTTTCCCAGCATTCTCTCCTCTGTCACAGTCTTCATCATCGTATTGCCTCAAAGTATCTCCTGCGTCCACTTGTAGGACCTTCTTCGAATTTTTTCCAACAACTGTCACTCTTCCCATACCGTGACTAGAATTTCCTTGCAAGTGTTTTCCTTTTCGTCCATTTCATTTTCTCCATTCTTCTTCACCGACCAAACAGACCATGTTTCCGAGTCATACAAAATTATGCTCCCCATTAAATTTTTCTCTGGTGTTTTCTTTACATCGCTACGCACTTAAAGCGCCTGTGAAGATAAATAATTCAAACATTTTTGATTGCATAAAATACGGTTTAAACTGTTAAAACACAATGTCGAAGTTCCTATATGAAGCGCTAATAATTTTCAATTATTTTCTTACATATCTATGTAACTTTTCAGCTTCTGATATTTCTGTTCTACAACTACATATTTATGGTACGCAATAGGTCCTTCGGAATGTAAATTTCTGTAACCATCTTCCCGTCTTAACATTCTTTGGCGGGTGTTTTTATTACTGTGCAAAATTTGTGGACTTCAAACCCCTAACATAAATTCTATCTAGCTGTATCAATCTTTTCGTAGCTCCTCTTGCCACCTCACATATCGTTTACTCCTAATCGTGAAGAGGAAGGAGACGAATCATAGGAAATATACCTTCCATCCAGTAGCTAACGAAAACTTGCCATAATTCGACGCCGATAACATTCGAATGACCTACAGCCACGTCTATTGATCATAAAATCCACGATAGTTTACACCTATGGTATAAATGAACGAGTAAAGAACTGATGGAGCGGTATTTGGCTTTGGTTTTTGATGAGGGATGGTGCCAATAGGTGTTAGCGTCCCTATAGATGGGCTACGCTGCCTGCGATTGCTCACGATGACTCGTGACTCGTGACGTCGTTCGCCTTCGCCAGGTATATTATGATATCCTTCCTCTGCTTTCATCCTCCATAACTTCCTTAAGTGACCACGCAATACCCATGAAAAAATCACACATGAGGTTTAATGACCGTCACAGGTAGACTAGAGACAACAAGGAGCGGTTCTAGGGAGCGCACCAGTGAAGGATCCTTAAGAGTAACACCCATTTTGTATGAAAACAAATGTATGTTCATATCAGTCAACAGTTTATATGTAAACATATGCGAGGTATATTAAAAAATTAACGGGATTTTTTTCATTTCGCGGGCTTGGAGAGTCCGATTGTCAAACTTCTTTTTTATTATGCTGGTATACATGCCCCTGAAGTATGATAAAACATTCAGCTGTTTTCAATGTGAACTTTGCCTGTGACAGCCAATAAGGTTAGACGAGTTTTATCAGCTCGGCGATTTTCGTTTGTTAAAAGAAATGGATCAAAGAATTTATATCAATTTTTGCGTAAAAAATGAAATAAAGTGGAACAAAGTGTGTGAAATGTTAGCAAACGCCTATGGTGAGTCTGCTATGAGTAAATCAAGAGTTTACGAGTGGTATAAGCGTTTCCAAGAAGGCCGTGAACATCTTGAAGATGACGAACGCCCTGGACGCCCCAGCACATCGACAATCGATGAAAACGTGGAAAAAGTGAAAGAAATGGTTATGAACGATCGCCGAATCACCATTAGAGAGGTCGATGATGATGTTGCCATATCGATTGGATCATGTCATGACATTTTTTAAAGTTTTTTGGGTATGAAACGCGTGGCAGCAAACTTCGTTCCAAAATGGCTTCTATATGTATATACATAAAAATATATCAATGTATATTATTATTAGATAATCTACTGTTTAAGGTAGGTTTTTGGATGGACACAACTATCAAATAAACATTTTGTGACTCCCCACCCTGCAAACTAATCTATATCAGGTCCCTCTTCATCCCTGTGTACTTCTTTCCTCCCTTCATCCCGTCCAACATCCCTATCCTGTTCCTGCCCTTACCTCGCTTGCCCAACATTCTCCCCTCTATTACCCTCTTCAACATTCCATCAATGTATATGTAGGGTACAATTCGTATGCATTAATTTCGCTGACTGATATCTACATAAATAAGTATCGGGTGATAAAAGACTGTCTAAAACTTGAATTACTTCAGTCAAACGTTTATCACTTTATAAAATTGGTTCGTTTGCCTACGTATTATGAGTTCCTTTTGCTTATATTCCCCTAAATTGTGATGGGATCCTTAGCAAATGAATTTGCGCATTTGTGTTTTCATGTTTTTTCAATAGTGGACTTTTTCCTAATCTGAAATCGCTGGGTACGTTCCCCAAATTATTATTAGGTAATCTACCGGTTAAGGTAGGTTTTTGGATGGACACAACTATCAAATAAACATTTTGTGACTCCCCACCTAGCAAACTAATCTATATCAGGTCCCTCTTCATCTCGGTGTACTTCTTTCCTCCCTTCATCCCGTCCAACATCCCTATCCTGTTCCTACCCTTACCTCGCTTGCCCAACATTCTCCCCTCTATTACCCTCTTCAACATTCCACTACCGCTCAATACGCCTTTCATCCATTTTTCCTGCCTCCATAGGATTTCTCTCAATAAACCCCTCTCCTCCCCCACCATTTCTAGCACTTCCTCGTTCCCCAAATATTAAGTCAAAATAAAAACTAATGCAATAGAGCTCTCATTGTAGTTTCTCGTTTACAGTATTTTTTGCTAAGATGGCTTCCGCGATATTGCGTTGATGTACGCGGAGATAAAAAAGTTATACTAAAAAATAAACATTTTGTTTCGGGCGTAATTTTGACTATTAATTACCGTGCATTATTGGGCAGTACTTGAATCTTGAACAAATTTTAAAACCTGTTTTAACATCTCCTTAAGACAGTCAACGTCTATTCATTAATCAGATGTCACGACAAAGGAATAAAGCTTATACCGACAATATAGAAACAAAAATGAAAGAATTCTAATTCTATGGGCACACAAAAAAGACAGCGCAAGGTCACAATGGCTTGAAACGATCTTCCTTGAAGGAAAAGATATCGAAGCAGGCACCCGCAGATATTGGCAACTAGGTTTCGGAGCAAACTACTACTTTATCCAAAGCGCGATTAGGCATTATGTGTAAAATCAAAATCATTAATTTATAATGAAGATAATTCACTCAATAAGAAATGCTCGTTACGTATATGTTTTTAGATTATTGGAAATGGACAATATAAGTGCATCAAACACAAAATGGGTTCCCTGAAGCATTACAAGTAGAAAACTGGAAATCTGGAAAAATTTGACTTTTTAACGGTATATTACGTGCTACCGAGAGAACTACGTCACGTCAGATACGTCTTTGTTTCATCATAATTTCAATGAATCGGAGGCTAACTGGGCACGAGGGAAATGTAGGGGACAAAAGAACGGTGGAATCATAACGTTGGAAAATGTGAAAAACAAGAATAATATCAACTAGCAAATTTCATATTATTTCCACTTTGACGAAGAATTATTTGAAACTAAAGCGTGCTTTTAATTTTGCAATAGAGCAATAGGTAACAAATGCGAATTTGTCGTTAGCATGCATAATTACGGAATACTGTCCCTCTCAGGTAGCAGAATGTCGAACTGATGCTCAAACATATATTTTTGAAGCATGGTAAAAAAAGAGTTTAAGCATAAGAAAGACGACTCATTCGATCCAATTCCACAAGCAAATGTGTGAAACAGGTATTTTAAATGATCATTTTTTTGGGGGCATTTTTTTACCGAAAGTAATGTTTCATGCCATTTCGGAAGGACGATATGAATCACAGCCTCAATGTCATGCATTGGAGTGGACAATCTCTTGTTGAAAATCCGCAAAAAGCATAGCCGTCACATGCATTAACTCGGCAACAAATTTCGCTCCAGCATAAAGACAACCCCTTTGGCCTTGTTCACCACAAAAAAAAAGAATCATGTTAATAAATAATGTACTCGTTTGGCAAGAATTTCCGTCGGCATCTAAGCGGATAGACCCGAGCGACCAATTCCTTCCCTCCGTCACCTCAACTTCCAGTTTTGTTGAGAATGTTTGCTATGCTGAAAACGGCGCATTTGAAGCGCGAAAGAGTCACGACTGGGTCGAGGAATTCAAGGCATGAGCCACACGGCATGCATAAAGATAAAAAAAAGAAGATTATGAGTGGTAGTTAAAATTGTAGAGTATACGGGATGATGCCCACCGAAAGGGTTTAGTCGGAGTCTCAAAAAATAAAACAAACCACCTTGTTTGAACCGAAGGTTGATTCTCGAGATAGGTGTCTGGGATTCGTTCCGTGTTTAAGGGAAGATCCGGCCCGGTTCAAATGGAAAAGATAACTTAATGATTAGGTTACCGGGACGCTGAGAGAGATTCACTGTGCTTATCACATCGCGCTTACGTTGGTAACCTTTGCACTTTTCTTTATAAGTTTATTCAATGTGACTATCACTTCAAATCTTACGAGAATTATCAATGCCAAAGAGATGTCCACACCCAAGATCAACGATTTCATTCGGTTATTATTATTAGGTAATCTACCGGTTAAGGCAGGTTTTACGATGGACACAACTATCAAATAAATATTTTGTGACTCCCCAATCCAGCAACTTAATCAACATCAGGTCCCTCTTCATCTCTGTATACTTCCTTCCTCCCTTCATTCCGTCCAACATTCCTATCCTGTTCCTGCCCTTTCCTCGTTTGCCCAACATCCTCCCCTCTATTACCTTCTTCAACATTCCACTACCGCTCAATACGCCTTTCATCCATTTTTCCTGCCTCCATAGGATTTCTCTCAACAAACCCCTCTCCTCGCCCACCATCTCCAGTACTTCCTCATTTGTTTTCCTTTCGGTCCATTTCACCTTCTCCATTCTTCTCCACACCCACATTTCAAAATCCTCCAATCTACGTTTAGCCTTCTGCTTCATTGACCACGTTTCCGCGCCGTACAAGGCTACGCTCCATATCAGAGTTTTTACGAGTCTTGTCTTATCCTCCCTACTCAACGTCCCCGCCATTAACTCCCTCCTCTTTGAGAAAACCTCCTTGCCTAGCGCAATTCTTCTCGTTACGTCCCTACTACTTTGACCGTATTGGCCCAAAACACTGTTTCATTCGGTATGAGTTGCATTAACAAAATGGCAATGTATTGAGTTTTCGCTTCTCTTAACTGAGTAACGTGCTCGTCTGTTCAAGTCAAATGTGTGCGGGTTCGAGTCATGCTTTGGGCATAGGTTTTGTGGGCAACTTTGGTGGTTCAGCCCTTAGGGACGGACACCTGATGGCAAATCGGGAGCGACTCATAAGTAACTTCACGGGCAGACGTTTGGCGAGCAAACAAGAAAGAATCGAGGACCGCCAAAGGACTTAACCAGCATATTTCTGATTTTCATACAACTTTGTAAAAGAGTCTGGGTGAAAACAGAAGGGTTAATTCTAGAAAATGATGTTGATATCACGAAACAAAATCTTGTAGAGGAATTGAATACCTACAAATTTAAGTTAATTCGAATGAAAATATAAACAAAACGTTTTTTGCAGGGAAAATAAAAAAATGACGATGACAAAAAAAAAAGAAAATCACAACATTTTAAACAATTTTTCAATTTCTCACGTAAATTTTTGACGACCCATCCATCCGGGAGCATTCAAACTGAAACCATTCCACCAGAAAGAGAGTGCGTATCTACGTTTTAAAATGATAACTTTCAAATAAATCGAGCTTTCATCTGTAGCTAAATATGTACATTGTGATAAATAAAAACGGAGATTAATAAAAAAGATAGGAAGAAAATTTGAATTCTGACTTCCTCAAATGGCAAACTAACTTATCACACAATGAATTCTGTTGAATTTCAACAATCGCGCACAACATCCTTCTTCTTTTTGTTACGAAATTTTCTTTTCTCAAAAAAAAGAAGAGAAAACTTGGAAGGAAACACAACTCCTCTTTTCCTTCCTAGCCCCAAAACCTTGGCAATAAACCTGGTTCATTCTGGTGGGGAGGGGGGAGATACCAACCCATCCATTGCCACTTTGACGGAAAGCATGTTCTCTAAATGCTGTCCCGACTGAAGAATGAAGCACACCAAGCATCCCGGAGTGGCTCCGATTTGACGTAAGGAGTAACAAGCACCTTTGAATACATCATCTTTGAGCTCATCTTTTCTGGACAAGGAAAACGCTCCAGCCACGACACACGCGCAACATCTCAGAACCATAAACCAACAGGATGGTAATTACCTTTATATTAAACAGCGATTATTTTTTACCAGCCATGAGATTATAAACATGTATCTAAGTAAACAAGTATGGTGACCTACGTGCTTATTATTATGTATTTTTGGATTTCGTGACTGTTCCATAAGAATCTCGTACTGATAGGGAGACGGAAGAAAACGAAGTATACGCATAAGCACCTTGACTATAAGAGAACTCAAAATTGAAGATTCTTCCACAACTATCACACTTTTGACCGCATCGTAAAAATATTTTTAAACAAACTGATGATTGGGAGATTTAAGACAATGAGGCATATGCATAAATGCCTTGACTTAAACTCAAAACAGAGGACTCTTCCCCCGTTATCATACCTCTGACAGTATCGGAACACTAGCCATTCATCAATGCCGAAATTATGAGGGAATACTCAGGGGAGTCGTTTGGCAAATTTTCAATTTACGTTCCAAGTCAAACTCAAAAATAATCCATTGATAGCTGACGTTTAGTCACTATTATTGCATGCATTTTAAAGGATATGACTTAGAATATTATCAACACGATTATTCGTAAATTTTTTTGATAATGCTTTTACCCATTGACCTTTGAGAAATCGTTCACTCATTGCTGCACCATCTCTCAGCATCACACCGATTCACCGGGAAAGATCTCAACCATGACGACGGACGTTAACGGAAAACTTGGATGCATTTTTCAAAATATTTTAACCTTACGCGAACGCGAAAGGCGGCCCCAGATCAAGGCGTTCTTTTTAAGGGTAACTATTTTCATATTCAATCATAAATCATCTCATAAATTTTTATGGCAAAAAAATGTGGAAATCGTGTCTACATCTACATCTACTCAATACCCCGCAAGCCGCCGCAAGGGCGTGTGGTGGGGGGTGTTAGGGCACCACCCATAATTTGAAAAAACCGCATGCAGAAGCCACAAATTTACAGCCCACAAACCAAACATGGCAAATATTCATGCAAGAACCCTTTCACCCCAACCCTTTCACACGCATGCAAACCCACAAACTACCAACAAACATACAAATGCACAATCTTTGAATTTTTAATTTTGTTCTGACTTGTAACTTAAATGTTTTTAATATTTCTAAATGGACTTCGGATTCTTACTATTATGATTTCTGATTGTTCTGGGGAAGAATGAGTATTTGTGTCTGTCTGTATTGGAATCTATCTCCCTTATTTTATCTTTGTGGTCTGATCTACGTAAGTAGTGTGGAGCCATTATAATTCCTTTTGTGTCATCGTTAAACTCACTGGTTCTGAATCTTTCCAAAAGTCTAAGTCTCGCTTGTTCTATTCGTATTTCAAGGGGCTCCCAGCCTAAATACCCTAAGAGACCTGTTACACTTGTGTTCTTGTCATATATATTTTGACACTAAGGGTTCTAATTTAGAAACAGAAACGTACCCTCCAGTAGATAATTGTTTTCTTGTGGGACAGCAGATGCGCGTATTTAGTTTTCGACGCGTATGTAATTTTTATTTTGAACGTTACCGCAGCCAAAGCTATGTTCCAAGTGTAAATGCCCTCTCTTCCCCTTAAATGCACCCACATCGAAAGGATGAAATGCCATTACTGGAAATGCGAGAGACGAGTAACGCACTTAAATTCAATTTTCGTCCCTTCTCCCAAACTCATACGCATCTCCCGTCAAAGGTCAGTCATAGCACACGGGAATAAGTCGAACAGAGCATCTTTCGTGATGGGAAAAGAGTCCGGACTTTTCTAAAACTCTTGGTCACTGTAATAATAATACACCACGGTGTATTTTTGGATGAAATTTCACTCCGAGATGAGCTTTTTCAATCATATGCTGCGGGCTGTTATGGCACAAGAGTTGGGAGTCTTCCGATGCCAAATACAGTACTGCTACTGGCTATTTAGTGCCTGTCAAATCTTTATAATAAGATTTCTACTCTTATAAAGTGATGATTACGACACATGATTTCGTTTCGTATTTCCTATTTGTCATCAGATAAAGATTTCCTACTTCTCGATGGGTACTGCAAACTGCACGTTGCACTCATGGAGACCATACTTCAACCAAAAAGCGATAGAACTGTCGTTTGAGTAGGCCAATGATGAAATTTTCTTTGTATGCTTAATTTTAATTCGAGAAAACCGTGTTTTCATACCAAATTATACTTTTGTGACTAGCATTGTAGTTCCAGCTTCGACTTTTTCCTCAATAATATTCGTTTGTTCCTCATTTTCGTTGAGTGATATGTAACCATCTTCACCTCTGCCCGTGCTGTAGATTTAATGGGAAATCCAAATAAATACATCTACATCTACTCAATACCCCGCAAGCCGCCGCAAGGGTGTGTGGCGGGGGGTGTTAGGGCAATACCCGTAATTTAGAAAAAAAAACCGAATGCAGAAGCCACAAATTTATAGCCCACAAACCAAACATGGTAAATATTCATGCAAGAACCCTTTCGTCCCAACCCTTTCACACGCATGCAAACCCACAAACTACCAACAAACATGCACATGCGCATTTTCTCAGGATTTTATCTTGTTCTTTGTGCCAGATTTTCTCCCAAGGATCCCAAATACTTGCGGCATATTCCAAATGTGGTCTAACTAGAGCAAAATAACACCTCTCTTTAACTTTCTCATTACATTAGGAGGAACTCTCTCATTACATACATGAAGGAATAGCAACCATGTTAGAACAAAAATATTAGGACCACAAAATGACGTCTAGCGTTGAAACTTGGACCTAAATCAATTAAAAAAAAGTGTGTGAAATAATCAAGTACATGAAAGGTTGACATGAAACTACGGAATTCAATTTTCTATGATGCCCCCAGATTATCACAATGATCACGAAAACTTCGATAAAAAAACGACAGAAAATATGATGATGAGGAGCATCGAAACCATGCTCGTGAAATGTTAAATCTTTATTGTGGAAGTGTTAAGTTTCTTTTTTCACCCTCATCACGGCAGGAAAGACCTTAAAATACACTTTGAATCACATGAATTGATGATAAAACGGCTTGAAGTCTTGACTGACGTGCCCATCAAACCGACAACTCCGAAAGCAGTCGCTAAATTTGTTTTCAAGGGCAAGGTCACGCAGTAGGGAGAGAGTTAGTTCCTACCCTCGTTACGCTGGTCCTTTTGTGCTGCCCTTCATAAAAATCTCTTTGTGACGGAAGGGGTGGGTGGGATGAGTTTGAGCAAATTGGCCGCCGGTCGTAATAGTGGGGAAGGGGTGGTGTCAGGTGCTCTGGCGCTCGAGGCCATTTCTTCTCGCTGACAGGAATAAAGAAAAATCGTGCTATTAAAATATCCAAGCCGGGGGGGAAGGATCCGAACCCACGGCCTTGGGAGAGTGGTGCTGTTGAGAGCACGTTGCCATCCGGACCAACAAAGGGAAGAGAAGAGACGGAGCGGCTACCACGGCTATCTTCTACTCAATAAAGGTGTGAGAAGCGGCGAGCGTTGCTGTCGCACTTAACCCGGACGCACCCATCTCCCCCCCTTAGGGCTTTGAGGTGAGAAATTTGACAACAATGGACATCTTTGGAACGGAAACCTAAAAGATCTTAGCGTTCCTAATACATGCTCAGGTCAAAGCATCACGATGACCTATAACTCAACCATGGCAAGAGAGTTTACCACCTCGAAGGCCAGTCTTCGTAATTTTCTATAAGGACAACGAGCTATGCTCCATCTTCCTGAGGCACACGAGTTCGAATACCGAAGATGACAGGACTTTTCAATGGCAACCCGAACCCTTGGTGGGTGTCAACCTTATCCCATTTCTTAGTTAACGATTACTCTCATTGATCCATGATAGTTTTCACTTAATCCAAATATGGCCTAACTAAAGCGTTGTGACACCTCTTTCTTACAATTTTCATTATTTTTACTACGACTTGTTCCTTGAAACCTAGCGTACGATATCTGAGGATAACCAGAATATTTTTCCAATGAGCACCCCATGAAATGTTTCATAATATAGCGGTGTCTTGCGGTATTTTTAAAAGTGGCACTTGTGCGATTTATTAAATTTCCGAAAAAAAACGAGAAAGCAAAGAAAATCATATTTCTAAAAAAGGAAATTGTGTTTTAACGAATCTGCTGCTAAATATTAGGACGGAATTTGAAATGTCTTTTTGGAAATCACGCTGATGTCATTTGAATCTCAAATTGGTGAAGGCCGGTTTGTAGAAGTTTTGCATTCTTATATTGCGTGCCATATGAGTTACGTCTAAAAAGATACAGGAAAAATTTAGCGGCACATTCGTTAAAATTCTATTTTCTTTATTAGAAACATAAATTCATAGCCATTTTATTAAGTTGCTGATATAAACATTGTTAAAATACATATACCTATATTTAATACATATATATATAATATAAAAATATTTTTTCTATAATATATATATATATATAAACACACGGATACAAAATATTCAACGCACAAAAAAAAGGACGGCGGGGCCGTCGAAACGTCAATACATACTGTGAGTGTCCTTCCTTTATTTCTTTGTGCGTTGAATATTTTGTATCCGTGTGTTTGTTCGTCGCCGGAGAGCGTCAATTTCAAAGAAATATGAATATGTTTTTATATATATGTATATATAAAAACATATATATATATATATATATTAGGTAATCTACCGGTTAAGGTAGGCTTTTGGAAGGACACAACTATCAAATAAACATTTTGTGACTCCCCACCTAGCAAACTAATCTATATCAGGTCCCTCTTCATCTCGGTGTACTTCTTTCCTCCCTTCATCCCGTCCAACATCCCTATCCTGTTCCTACCCTTACCTCGCTTGCCCAACATTCTCCCCTCTATTACCCTCTTCAACATTCCACTACCGCTCAATACGCCTTTCATCCATTTTTCCTGCCTCCATAGGATTTCTCTCAACAAACCCCTCTCCTCCCCCATCATTTCTAGCACTTCCTCATTTGTTTTCCTTACATAGGACAACGTACATAGCTACGCTCCATATCAGAATATATATATAATAAATAAATAAATAAATATATATATATATATATATATATATATATATATATATATATCTTTGAAATTGACGCTCTCCGGCGACACACAAACACATAGATACAAAATATTCAACACACAGAAACATAAAGAAAGGACACTCACACTATGTATATTAGTGAATAGTATAATATATATGAAACAGAACATCTAGGATAACCAAGGCAATCTGATATTTTTACGCCACTAAATTTAGTTTTTAAATCCTATTTAGGCGTATCGCTAAAGCATTCTGCCACACACCTTTGCTTGACTGAAACTCTTCTCCGTGATGAATATAATCTAAGCGAAAAAATCCATGAGCAATAATTTTCCTGGACGCTAGAAAAACGTCCTGTTTCCGCTGTCGAAAGGACCTCTGGGTCCTCGAAGGATCTTCCCAAGAATGAGCCAAACGCGGAGTTATTTTTCGAGCTACACGCCGGGGCTCATCTTCGAGGAGTGGCCCGTGAGAACGGAGGATTCCGGCGGTTTAAGTTACGGGGAGATGTTGGAGATGGTTAACCGCGGGGATTCGCCGTGACTGTCAAGGTCTCCCGAGTCGCTGGGGCAAGTCTTGAGTGGGAGGGAACGGTCAAAGGGCCTGAAGATTGCCCGAAGGGGTGGTTATGTCCTGGGGGCATAGGGGTGAAGGACAGAGGATGAAAGGGTCCGTGTTAAGTAGGGGGGAGGCAAAAAGAGGCATCGGGTTTAAGAAACGCTTTCAAAATCGGTACGAAAGGCGAGCTTAACGTCTTCGGGCACTGCTAACAGCAATAGCAGGTTGTAATTGGGTTAATTGGACGCTCATGACGGTAACGGTCATTTCGCACCATTTAGCATCGACATCTACATGTATGGATGGCCCTTCTAGACTTTCAACGGTATGAGGTTGGCGGCGAAGGCACCTATTAAAAGAGATTGAATGACGAAAAAATAATTAAGGATTTCAATTAGGAGTTTTTAACATGAGGTTGCCACTAACGCGTTAGAAATTCATTAAAACTAAATCCCTTTAATTGGTTTTTGGTCTTAAATTAGTATAAGTTTATGATCAGCATATACAATTTGGGGTTGGAATCAATTAGAGCACTTCTATTAAAGAGCCGCAAGCTCTAAATTTAATAAATATCAATTCTAGTGCGAAACGTTAACGGTGTTTAAGAACTTCCAGACAGCCAAGGCATAACAACTACAACGAGGATGGGCTTCGAAAGTAAGAATAACGGTCGGTTTTCCAACCGTCTCTATTTTTAATAACTATTCTATGATTTAATCGGAACTTTCGCATTCTAATTTCTGTTCGGTACCTAATCGAAAATTAGCTCAAGGAAATCCGGTCCGTAAACAAATTATTGACTATTTTTCGATCCCAGTAGGAGCAAATAATGGCGTGTTACGAATCCATATTCGTTCCGGAGTAGCCTCCTGCCAATGTTTACTTTCAGACGGATTCGAGACTACATATACAAGTACAGTGTGTAGTACAGTGGTTGTAGCACAGTGATTTGTGAAATACAGCTTCACGTTTTGAAATCCTTGGGGGAAGGGATAATATATGGGCAAAATACTAATTTTTCATGAAGAGACCATACCTCAAATTAAATTATAGAATCACCGTGCCTTGCAATTTACCTACATGTATTTCTCTCGGCCGGAAGAAAGAATATAAGAAATCGAATTGTGATACACCTCTAACATCGAGTGACCACCGCATAACTGATCATTCATCCGGGCTGGAAAGTGATAGAGTGGCGCTCACATTTGCTTTAGGCTAATCTCAACGAACATTGCTGAGTGAATTGGAGGTTCAGTGCGATAAATATGGGATGAGAATCAATATTAATAAAACAAAGGTTATGCGATTTTCCAGAAAGAAAAAGGCTAAGCTAAATATTAAAATAGGCGGGGAAAAAATAGAGCAGGTAGAGCAGTTTACATATCTCGGAAGTGTTTTGGACCAACACGGTCAAAGTGGTAGGGACGTAAGGAGAAGAATTGCGCTAGGCAAGGATGCTTTCTCAAGGAGGAGGGAGTTGATGACGGGGACGTTGAGTAGGGATGTTAAGACAAGACTCGTAAAAACTCTGATATGGAGCGTAGCTATGTACGGCGCGGAAACGTGGTCACTGAAGCAGGAGGATAGACGTAGATTGGAGGCTTTTGAAATGTGGGTGTGGAGAAGAATGGAGAAGGTGAAATGGACCGAAAGGAAAACAAATGAGGAAGTACTAGAGATGGTGGGTGAGGAGAGGGGTTTGTTGAGAGAAATCCTATGGAGGCAGGAAAAATGGATGAAAGGCGTATTGAGCGGTAGTGGAATGTTGAAGAGGGTAATAGAGGGGAGAATGTTGGGGAAGCGAGGTAAGGGCAGGAACAGGATGGGGATGTTGGATGGGATGAAGGGAGGAAAGTAGTACACAGGGATGAAGAGGGACCTAATTTAGATTAGTTTGCTAGGTGGGGAGTCACAAAATGTTTATTTGATAGTTGTGTCCATCCAAACACCTACCTTAAACGGTAGATTACCTAATAATAATAATCTCAACGAAATGAAATAAGGATGACGCCCAAACAACTTACTGAGGTCTGTGAGAATTGATTTGGAAGTACAGGGTTTTGAGCGGAAATTCAAAATGCGATAGTTGCAGAGGACTGAAAATAACTCAACCATTCATTGAGAGATGCCATTGAAAAAGTATGCAAATGGGCCGAGACACTTTCCATGATGCTCGACTGACGCTTACTGAATGCACAAATCAGGCCATGAATCCGCAATGTTTCATTGTTTCAAGCCGAATCCTTGCAGGAATGATCATGAACAGATTCGGGTCACTTGTCATTCCGCGGAAACTTTTCACCCTTCGCGATATGTGAGAATTAGGGAGATCAGGCTTCTGACGCTGGAAAACGCTACCAAATTGTCACGAATGCATTTCACAAAGCTGAAGCCGAACGCCAACGGCATAACACACATTCAAAAGTGAAATTATCGTATGTCATGGTGCCCATTTCTTCTTCAACGCTAAGTTTAGTACTTCCCAGTTTTCCTAACGTGAATTACTTATTACACTTTTATTTTGTACGATTAGCGATTTGATCTGAAGCCACAGACATTCATTAAGATTTATTAATTCTGCGGCTCTAACATTTCTCCTCGGGGAAAAAAGGGGGGAACAGAGGAGTCCAGGGAAAGATGTTTTTGCTGATTGACGTTGTTACGTAGGGAATTGCACCTAATGTACGCATTCAATCTGGCCAATCAAGGAGGATTCACACTTGTTTTCTGTACAAATGTTCACAGTTTGTCCATACAAAACCTACCTTGATTGTAGAAAACCAACAATAATAATATCAGTGTTCGGAAATAAAAAAATTGGAAAGGAAAACTTTGAGCACTGTTGCGTGTTTTTCCCGTAGAGGAAAATTAAACAGTAAGGAGGAAAAACGTGAGTCATTAGAACACGAAGACCTTTTAGGATGTCATCTGCTGAAATTAACACAAGAACAAGAGGAATTATTTAGAGAGTCGACGATAATGCGATGGCTTAGGCATGGAGGGGAAAGCTCGCTCCAACTAGCGCACGGAGGAAACTCTTCCCGCCAAGCCGACTCCTATGCTTTCATCCGTGATTTTGATGTCACATCTGCAAACTTTCAGAGCTGGAGGACCCCTGATTACGTTTCAGGATGGAGAGCTGAGCGATCCCAACGTCATTACGAGAACAATAAACACCCTAAACTATGTCCACAAAAATCACTTTCATGCTAAGAAGTCTTGGATGAAATATACGAAATCAAATTAATCTCTTCGCGTCCTACCTCGTTCATTAAGACGTGTGATAGAAGGGAATATGATGTGCAATCGAAGTTGGGGCTGGAAAAGCGGAGTTTTGGCGGAAAGAAATTATTTATGAATTAAAAATAAAAATTTTATCACATCGTGGAGGATTGCTTAGTAAAATATTGACAATGATGTATTCTTACTCCATAAGAGACCACGATTTTGATATGGGTTTTTATGCGTCCACCGAAAACGCACCTCTAACCGGTAAATCAATACTAGCAAATGCTGGATATAAACATAACTCAAATCAGTCAATGTTCACCATTGCAAATATGAACTACAATCCATTTCATAAAATCAAAGTCAATATTATTATTACTATATAAACCACGTTGCAATTAGGCATTTGTTCTGGTGGCAACGGTCCAGTTTGATCACTGGTCACTCATATATACAAACACAAGAGGAACAGATATGAGACAAAATGCTCTTGTATATAATGACACTTTTAGATGACCAACTGCTCCTTTACCATCACACAAGGATTCGATTTACTCCATACGAGTACATACTACGCACCGTCCTTCGCCCCATTCCGTCTATAATCACCCACTCTTCAATTTCATATACCGTTCAAAATCACGCATCGTTAACACATCATTCACTTTTGCAATACAATTCCTCACTTCGTCCACATCACATACTTACAATATTTTAATAAATACAATTAAGTTAATGGCTAAACTGAAATAAAACTGTGCATACCGATATTAAAATAAAAGAAATTCGACCTGAAGAACGATATCAGCCAATAGTACGAAAAAACAACCAATAGGAAAGTCGCGGGACCTCGATTTGAATGGAAAATTCGTAACATTTCCTCCCCTTTTTCTAATCTACATACGTGCAGAGACTGATTCTAAAAGAAGTGATACGCAAAATTAAAAAAAATGAATCATTCAATGATACCGTAAATGATGCCGAATCTAAATTCTTGGTTTTATTGCAAAAATTGGATTTGGTACCCTTCCGAATCGAACTCCATGTTGGCTGATGGCGACATAATGAAGAAGAGTTCAAGGGAGAGGGAGAGAGCTAAGCTCTTGAGACCATAATCTGATCATAACTCACTGTCACAGCCTGTTTGCTCGGCTGTCCTCATCACCAACACTCGGCGGGAGCGATTGAGAGCTGTTAAAATCTACACTCCTGAGCGAACCCGTGCGCGCTTTAATTGATATCTGCTGCTTTGTCCGACGGAAAACCATCTGACAAATGCTAATGCTGTGTTTTAGGGACGCAGCGGCAGTGGGCAGGGGTGCGATGAAAATTTTAATTGAAAACATTCCACGCGGTATAACAAATGAAGCAGGAGTTCGTGAGAAATGCATCGATTTACATGGCGCCTCCCAAGCGATGGAGATAGAGAAACTATAATTTGTAACTGTGATGGCGTTACGCACAAGATAGTGGCTACACTACTATTCGCTTTTCAGATTGATCCACTCGATGTGTAACATGCTCGGGACCATATCGGTTCAAACATCTCACGGGATGCTCAAAGGGAAATCCACTTGGAAAACAATCAGTAATGAAGTCACATTCCCCCGTTCATTAATACGCATCAAATGGAGAGTAGAATCAATGATCTTCGTTCGTAAATTCAATTCATAAAAACATCCCTGAGGAATGCTCGAGATATAATGTTTTTTCCAGCCAAGGGGAAAAAAATTATATACTCAACTAGAAGATTAAATCAGAATATTTTCACTACAGACGGAATTAAGTTTATTTATTTTTTAGATGGACGAGCGACCTTTGCGACTAGCCCGTACGCTCTTTTGAAATATGCCCTCTTTCTTTTATAATTTCTTCACGGGTGGTAACAAATCTCGTTTTGAAATTAAAATTAATACATGCATTAATCCAATGCCTTGCATATTTTTGTCAACGTGCAGTGGACGGCAGTACTTTTAAATCTTTAAGTTATGCCAATTACAATGACCAAGACAAAGACTAATTATAATGACAAGTCAGCGTTCAAATGAAATTTCATTACAAAGAATGTCAGACAAGAGATATTATTCAACAGGAGAGTTCCTAGGATAACAGATTAAGCAAATTCATTGCAGAGTGATGCTCTGTGTGGAAAGCTGGGTCGAAAACTTAAAAAAATATATAATCCAAAATGACGGTGCTTGTGAATGAATTCTCAGAGTTCAATTAATTGTAAAATTTGAACATTTATCCTGAATAAAAAACAAATTATATCCTAATTGAATGAAATAAACCGTATACAGAAATCAGAATTAACGAATCAGACAAATTTAAAAGATCAAAATAGAACATGCAAAAGACATAAATTATTTCTACCCTCCGAAAAGCAATCTTTCAAAAAACATTTTATTTTCTAAAGCCAATATGGTACGCAGTAACCTATGTTGGTACTCATATTTTCATAGATGCATTAGAGTTTGAATTGATGCGACCAATCACCTCCCTTTATGAGTACCCGAAGATGACTAGCGTAATCCTGAGTACTTCCACTTTGACACGGTGTGAAGACAAACAAATTCATCGAGTTAATAGACCGTACCACGACGTCAACAGAGAAAACAATCAACAAGAGGTTAGAGGAACACAATCGATATTAATCAATAATCCAGAATAAGGTTATATACACCATCTACGTACATCTATAGCCCGTGGTTTGGCATGAAATCACTCAAATTGATGACGACTTTAAAACTAAAAAAAATATTACTTAAAAAATGGTATCATAACATAAAATTCATGTAAATATTATGAGAATTTCTCTCACTTCATGCTGCCTCTCAATTGTCGGCAGCCATTCGTCTTTTAAGGCGACCAGCATCCGATCAGTCAGTTATTGAGTGACTTCATGAATGTTTCAAATATCCCCAATTCTCGGCAAATTGGTGACCACCAACGGACTCACAGACATGAGATAATACATGGATAGGTTTAAGCTCATTGGCGAACGAAATAACTCAACTCCAATTCTTGCTTAGTTCTCTTCTTCATAACTTATTTCATCATTACAAACACTCTATCTAACAAATGATCTCACATAAGAAAATATTGCCTTCGGTCGATGGAATCAATGGTTCTTCTAATCTCAAAGCTCAGCAGATGAGGTTATATACATAGAAGCTCAGACAGTCAATACCTGATATCAACTCCCTTGACCACTACATAATTTTCTAACTTTTAAACGTCACATTTAATTTAGTTCTCTCTAGGTAATCCTGTTGGACAGAAAGGAAAACAAATGAGGAAGTACTGGTGATGGTGGGTGAGGAGAGGGGTTTGTTGAGAGAAATCCTATGGAGGCAGGAAAAATGGATGAAAGGCGTACTGAGCGGTAGTGGAATGTTGAAGAGGGTAATAGAGTGGAGAATGTTGGGCAAGCGAGGTAAGGGCAGGAACAGTATAGGGATGTTGGACGGGATGAAGGGAGGAAAGAAGTACACAGAGATGAAGAGGGACCTGATGTTGATTAGGTTGCTGGATTAGGGATTTACAAAATATTTATTTGATAGTAAAAGATTTGGTGTTTTCCCGGCGTATCAGCTGCGTAAATTCTTCTCGGGTCCTCCACCGGGTTATATCGTCCATCTCGGCCGACGTTTCGATGCCCGACTCGGTCATCGAAACGTCGGCCGAGATGGACGATATAACCCGGTGGAGGACCCGAGAAGAATTTACGCATTTATTTGATAGTTATGTCCATCCAAAAACCTTCCTTCACCGGTAGGTTACCTAATAATAATAATCTAGGTAATCCTATCTCCGATATTAATTTGGACATTATAACAAATATCCCTTTTGATTTTTGAAATGTTTTCGCCATGGTTAAAAACAACTTGGAAGGAGCCACATCCAGAAGATGAATTTAAAAACACCCCTTCTTTTGAAGGATGGAGACTTGATCGTTTGCAAGAGATCAACTAAGAGAGGAGAGGATTTTTTATCTGTTAAAATGGAATTCGAAAATTTGTTGAGACGAGATCATTCGTTAAAACACAGATTTGAACTAACAAAGTTAAATGCATTATTAGCCTCATTGTATCACGGTTAGAAAGTTCATGAAAATGAAACTTAAGAGATTTATTGCAGAACCGATATTTGTAAGATGCAATTTCTTCCGCGAAAGATAATGGATCAGAATAACTGCTAATAACCGCGCTTGGGGCAAACATTATTTTTGATATCCTAAGTAACCCACAAATCTGTCACTTTATTATCTAACGCTTACTTTATTGTTCTTCTTGCCATTTAAAGATCGAATTGCGTGTGAAGAGAAGTAATTTGTGCCTATATAGCGTAGTGAGTATAGCTAAATTTAATATAAACTCCATTTCGGAAATATTTTGAACTTTTATTGCTAATTAACATTTTAACAAAACTTAAATTTTGATGATGAATGACAGTTGAGGGAGCACCTCCCTACCACAATACCCTAGTAGTGGTTTACAGGGTATCACGTGAATGTATATGTGGGCGCTTTTATGCTAGTATCCTGCTGTCGCCTTCTTCTCTGATGCTTTTGCAAATCGAATGTGGGAATAAAAAATATTGAATTTTTTTGACCTACCGTATCACTCTCAATTTTTCTTTCAATTTAGTCTGACTTTAGGTACGATGAGAGACTACCTGTGGGAGCAGCTCGGCTAAACCCACACGCTCTCACTAAAATTAATCAGATACTACGTTATGCCTGAGTTTAAAATAACATCATTGACTGACATGTTTTCGCGGCGGCAACTGCGACTTCCGCCGATGTTCTCGACAAGCCCCATGTCTCCAGAACCTTTCTTCTTGGCTCGCAACATGCAACGACGACCGACACCCTAGCATTCCCTTCCTCGTCGCGCAAACCACTGAGGGGAGGCCGGGAGCCCCTCACTCTCTCCGGACGCCGACAAGCTTATTAGGGATGCGGAGGGAAAACATGGGTCGGACTGACTTTTCGCGCCCGTCATTAGTCCTTCTCGGCTTGAACTCGGGCGCGCTGCCGTTTACAAGCGACGGTGCCCTCCCTTCCGATCATTATCCTCCTCTCCTCGAGATGCCTCCGATCGCCCCGGCCGGCCGTCGAAGCGAGGGCGCAACGGCCTGGGAAGCTCTGGCAACCGTGCTTGCCGGCTTGCACCAACACTTCCACTTCGGCGACGTGAAGCGCAAAGGTGCCTTAGTGTGGTGCCTTACTAAAGGACGCCGTCCACCACAAAGCGGCCAATTTACGGTTGTACCAGAAAAGTTAAGTTGGGATTATGATGTAATCATTTAATCTGATTTTGCGTGAAAACCTCAGTTTCATTGAAGAAATACCTATTTTTTCCCTTTTTATTGATTTTTTCGTCATTAATTAAGCATTAAACATATTTTTCTAATGATTTAAAAATTACTGTAATCGTTTTATGATTTTTTTTGTGTTAAATAAATGTAAATATTTAAATTTGTGTACTTATTTATATTTATAAACAAAATTACGAAACAATAGAATCAAATGTTCACATAAGTATGTGTAATATATAGATCGTATGTTACACACATAAAATATATGTATTAATTTAGGGGTGGTTGTGGCGGAGGATGGAGAAAATATGCTGGGCAGAAAAGAAGTCTACTGATTAAGAAACAAAATATACAATAACAATTACATATACAGGTATATGTGAGTCCATTTTTCTTAAATTTATTTTATCCTTTCTTAATATACTGAACATCTTTTGTGATAAAAGTTTATTTCTTTAATAAAATTATCTCTCTACTATTGGTGATACCCTTATCCACTTCGACTTTGACTCCGACACTCGTAATTATTGACTGAAGACTTTTGCAACTACAACTCCTCCGCCTACGGTACGTCACAGTAACCATTCACGTGCAGCACATTCCCGATACGAATTCACCACCTGCCACACACCTTCCCGGTGTCTTTCAAGGTAACATTCAGACGTAGATGCACAGGTATCTTATCAAAATTGTGGTCAATCAGCTCGAATTTTTGCACTAAGTTTGCAATACTCTCCTATATTTTAACATTTGAGCATTTCCGCGTGTTCCCGCCCCGGTACCCCCCGCCGTCGCTCGTCGGTGTTGGTGAGGGAACGATTCAGCGGCCTTTCGAGGTTCGCTCCGACCAGGAATGAAGTCCTCCCCGCAGATAGAGATCGTGCGATAATGAATGGGGGTGCTCTTCTTTCGCGGTGAGTGAGAGATGAATTGAAACAGGATAACCCGGAATCCCTATAAAAGGTAATGAACCCGATAAGTATCCCTCCGGTGCGCGATAATTACCCATAAATTTCCCCCCCCCCCCCGCCTTAGAATTACGCTCCCAGGGGGAAGAGCTTTGGCTCAAATAACCTGAGAGCACCGGGGAGGATTTATGGAACACTAAATCGACCGCGGAATGGAAAGCCAGGAGGAAAGAAAAACGTTGTGAAATTATTGAAGGATCATAAGTTCAATATCTTCGTCACTGTTTTCACAAAGAGAATCTCAAAGTTCATTACCATGACGCTCCCTTAGCTTACGGAGAGAACTGAGTTCCCGCATTCTCATTGGTGCGACATTAATTAGTTTTTTTTCAGAGAACCGTTATTTTTATTCCTCACTTCGAAAACAATGCGAAAGAGTGGGCCGCAACACGATGAGGGATACACTGAACTGTGGGTAGACAAAGAACAAATAGATTTAGAAAATAATAACATCCGAATTAGATCGTTTGCGGCAAATAGGAGCTGGTGTTGTAAAAACTTGGCTGAGATGAACTGAGTCGCGTATCAAGATTGTTAGAGGAACTAGGTTGGAAATCACTCTCGGAGCGAAGGTTAAAATTGCAGATTAAATTTATTGCATTTTTGAAATTAGGTCTCTTTTGCGATGATGTTGAAATTTCTTTATTATCCCGATCGTAATACGGTTGGAGAGACCTTGAAAAAATAAAGATCACAGAGATCAAGGGCAGAAACGACAATTTAAGACGAAAAGAACATTTTTTTCCCGCAAAGGATAAAGGGGTAACAATAACTGCAAACGATCGCGTTGGGTGAAAGGAATTGTACTACAAAAACCATTGTACATTATCATTCTTGTATATAAACTTATTTAATTATTTCAAATATTACTAGCATACGGTCGAGAAGTACGATCGTTATTCACACTCACATACTGTAATGAATGTAGGTATTATTATAATACATCATATTATTTGAATTATTGGAAATAGCCATTGGTGACTAGCAATTTCGGAACATTTAAATTTAAATTTTTTTCTATGCCTGGCGTCCTGCTGGCCTGCCACACACCCAGGTGGTGGCTTGCAGGGTTGGCACAATGTAGATGCAAAAATACGGATATGGAAATCATCGCTGAGACGTGGGCGGAAATCTCCATAGGGGGATCGAGGAGCACGATAAAAATTCTGGTGCGAATCCAGATGCCAGGAAAAGGACGACACCGCTCTTTAATTCAACGCCGATGATTCGATCGTATGCTTATCGTTTCCCTGCAGCTTTGACGCACGCGACTGCGTTTGCCGGCACATTAATATTCCGCGAGCACAACGAAGCGAAATGATTAAGCAACGCGGACAAGGGAGCAGAGATATGCCAACTGGCCGATTAGCACCACTTAGGAGGGAAACAGAATGCGCGACACGAGCACATAACAGGGGCATAGCATAGCATGAGATATAATTGCTACCGTAGCGAGTTACAGGACTCCGCCGTTACTATTACGCTCGCGGTAACTTAAGGGTGAGGGATATACCGCATTGGGATCAGCCAACCGCTCAAGAGTAAAGACGATGAGAGTTCGAAAAAAGTTGCTAACATATATATGAAGTCTCGGAAGTTGAAAACAACTTTTAAACTGCACAGAATCGGTGTGGTACCGATATTTTTTAAGCATGTCGTAAGGACGGCTTGCGGTTGTAAAAACTGCAAAAGAGTTAATTACCTCTCCCATATTTCAAATTAAGAAGCTATTGTGTCGTCATATATTGACGACAAAATGGAATAAGACTCAAAGAATATGGATGGCTCAAAGCATGAAAATCCACCACTTTCACAAAAATAATCGTGTAACTTGAGGATCATCACCGTAATACAGGGTTCGTCCGGAAAATAAGTGTCTTGACAAATAAGTCTTTTTTGACAAAAGGGGAGTCGTCCACTACGAATTTGTACCTGAACGACAAACTGTAAATGCTGCATTTTACGTCCAAGTGCTCGACAGGCTTCGAAAACGAGTCGCCCGCGTCCGGCCAGCGATCAAAATCATCTGACGGCTGCATCGCGACAATGCGCCGTCTCACACCGCGCTTGTCGTGTCGGACTTCTTGGCCAAGCACGGCGTGGCAACGCTGCCGCACCCGCCCTACAGCCCGGACTTGGCACCACCGGACTTCTTTCTGTTCCCGAAGATAAAGAGGAGTTTGAAAGGAACGCGATACGGGACTTTGGACGCCGTCAAAGAGGCCGTGAAGACGTGTCTCCGAGAGGTTCCCGATGATGCCTTCGCGGGAGCGTTCCAGGAATGGGAACGCCGCTGGAACAAGTGTATCGACACACAAGGGTCCTATTTTGAGGAATATTAGCTTAAGATATGTAAAAGTGTAATACATTTTTTTTCCTGAGCTCAGTACACTTATTTTCCGGACGAACCCTGTATTAATGGCCAAGGGAAAACTTTGCGATTCAACTGAAATTCTTTCATGTGTCGCCCCAATGAAAATACAAAAATATCCGTGGTCACTTCAACTTGAAGAAGTTACACCAAGTCACGTCGTAAACCGTTTTCCGAATCATCACTGCCGGTCGTTAAAATATTGCTCTCATTTATGTGTTTAGTATATGATTATCCATTTTAAAATCCACGCTTGGCACAAAATGCGCCAATCGCAATATTCAACGCAAACATTATGCATAGTCACCTCAGAATAATTACTATTAGTAGATTAAAGGAGAAATAACGAGTAAGTCGATGAAAGATTTTCCGCGACGCTTTGAAATTCGTCATTGCCATATCCTGAGAAAAATCGGAGAACGTCAGAGGCAGTTGAACCTTAATTCATTGGAAGATAACAGGCTACTTATCGGACATGTCTTTAAGCTACAAAAGCGAACAGCGCTGCCTACACCACCTTCGCCAATGTGTGAAAAATGAACAAAAGAGAAATAATTGGCTAGGTGGCGAAACAGAAGGAGATGAAAGCCCTTTATATTTGCAGTCCTTTCCTCCAATTTTGAAAGATGGAATATTTATGAGTGGCCACAAAATGTACGAGCTCGGCTCGTACTCGTATAGGCTTGCAATTGTAAAGTATTCACGAGGTTTAATAATTTCTGAATGGAAGAAATCTACATATTTGTGATATCTTACATGTATCTCAGCATTAAATTAATAAAATTTTTTGATGGTTTCAATAGTTTGATGGAGTTTTTGTCAGGTTTGACAGATTTTAATGCGCTAGCTTAATACAATCAATTTACGCTTAAAGTCGTGACAAAGGGTGCGGGACAATTGGACAGCTTGTCCGGATGACTAGTTAAGAAATATTGGGAATCTTAGAAACATGGAATGGAAGCTGTACCGAAGAAATAAGAAAGAGTACATCTATGGGCGAGTAAGGTTTTGAAAGGTGAAGGACAGCAAGTAAAATTTCAATAGAATTGAAGATGAGACTTGATAAATGTTTTGCTTGGAGTGCGGCGTCTTTTGGTAGCGAAACATCGACGGGTAAAAATAAAAGCAAATATGAAAAGTACGTGGAAAGTTCTGAATGATGGATATGGAGAAAAATGATAAAGATGAAGTGAACTGATGGAGTGAGTGATGAAGTATTGATAAGAGCAGGAGAGGAAAGAATGAGGCACCTTCTACGACGAAGTTACTTGCTAGGTAGAGTTAGAGAGGGGAAAATTGAAGGAAAGAGAGGAATCTGAAGAGTTGAAATACTTGATGGCATAAAAAATTGCAGACTTTGGGAAGAGGCAATTGAAAGAAGATGGTGTCAGGCCCAAGTGCAATGGGGGTCATTCATTTGAAACCAGTATGAAGACAGTTTTACTCAAGAAGAAGAAAAAGATTCTTTAATAATTCACACGTCAAGGTAGAAATGACGGAAAGATTATTCTGCCATCTTCCCAAGTTGGCAACAATATATTGGAATCTGTGAAAACCTCCTAAAATACATCGCTTTTCATTTCACATAATAGCGTCAAATTCACCCTTTCCTATTGAATAGGAATCGCCACTAAAACATTTTTGTGCCATAAACAAATACAGACAAAATATTATATTCCGGATATGAGGAACCTAATTTAAATGTACAAGGAACGTAGCTACGGTCGTAAATCAATGCAAACAAAAAAATACCGGGACCGTAAACTTGTTTAAACTTAAACCAAGTTTACGGTCTCGATATTTTTTTGTTTGCATGAGGAACCTACATTTGAAAAACTGGAAGGGAATGAATTAAAAGAGTAAGGTCATTTCATAAATTTCACCAATGAATCAAGTTGGATGCTGTAACAGGCAATCCAAATCGAATAAAAATGTAATCGTCGTGCGAAAGGTTAAAAATTTATCTAAATTTCTGGGGCGCCACCGAGAAGAAGTTACTGAAATAACTTTTCTTTGCTTTTTTTAATTTTGCTAATTTTTATGATTTGGCTAATTGTTAGAAAATGCACATGGTTATTATTATTAGGTAATCTACCGGTTAAGGTATGTTTTTGGATGGACACAACTATCAAATAAACATTTTGTAACTCCAAACAAAACCCAATCCAGCAACCTAATCTACATCAGGTCTCTCTTCATCTCTGTGTACTTCTTTCCTCCCTTCATCCCGTCCAACATCCCTATCCTGTTCTTGCCCTTTCCTCGCTTGCCCAACATTCTCCCCTCTATTACCTTCTTTAACATTCCACTACCGACTTTTAATAATCAAACCACTTTACTTTTCCACATAAACTTTTTAATTTTTACTACCCAGGTTTCGTTATAACATAACATCATCAGGTAAAAATTGACAAGTCCAACACCGTATATATACATATCTCTGGGCGGAGGGGAAGAGGAGGGAGGAAAGAAAGGATTGGTTGAGCTAAGAAGAGGGGGGCTAAAAGTCTATGGTTTGAGGCGGATAATATTATATAATTAAAAAGTTTATGTGGAAAAGTAAAGTGGTTTGATTATTAAAAGTCAGTATGAAGATTTCCCACCAAGTTACGCCAGAAACTGTTTTATTCCACTACCGCTCAATACGCCCTTCATCCATTTTTCCTGCCTCCATGCACATGATTATTTACTAAAAATGCAACTGCAAGAAACCTCACGGACCATTGTCGTTTTTCATGAAGCTATAATTTACGTTTATGTTTGAAACAAGTTAAACCAGGGGAAGATTTTAAATTGCTATTCACAATGATCTCAATGAATCGCCATCCAGATACTGCCACTAAAATAAAAGGGAGGCGAAGAAGGACGAAGACGAGATGGAATGGGTTGAGAAACAAGGGGTGCAGCAAGGTACGGAGAGGACAGAGAACTGAATTAAAAACAGGGATTCATAGTTTGAAAATCGGAAAACGGCGAGAAGTTGCGGTAATGAACCAAAGATCTTGTTCGGAACTCAATTGTCACGCTCCGCGGATGCCGAAGCAGCAATAACCCGCAAAATGAGTAACGCTTAGCAACGGAAACAGGTTAAGCTTCTTGAGGGATCGAGTAATTAAACTCATCCCTGGAAGACAAAGAGGAAAAAAAGGATGCTCCACTGCAAAATCCTTCCCAGTTCTAATTTATGGTACCGACATAATTAGAAGAAGCCGGCGGTCATGGCGACAGCATTTCCGATTTAGTGCGCCCTCATCTCCCAAGAATCTCTCTTTAAACTACCGTTAGTCGCAATAAAAGCTAAAACCAGAAGGCCGGGTGTAAGACATCTTGCTTGACACAGAATAATGGGTTAATTTATACGCCGATACTTATAATTTTCTCGGTAAGTCATCGAAAGAAAAATTTTAATAAGTTTCACAAACTACTAATAAGATAATCTGCGACCCCTATTTCGATACATTATACCATATTCATATAGACTACAGGGTTCGTCCGGAAAATAAGTGTCTTGACAAATAAGTCTTTTTTGACAAAAGGGGAGTCGTCCACTACGAATTTGTACCTGAACGACAAACTGTAAATGCTGCATTTTACGTCCAAGTGCTCGACAGGCTTCAAAAACGAGTCGCCCGCGTCCGGCCAGCGATCAAAAACATCTGGCGGCTGCTACACGTCAATGCGCCGTCTCACACCGCGCTTGTCGTGTCGGACTTCTTGGCCAAGCACGGCGTGGCAACGCTGCCGCACCCGCCCTACAGCCCGGACTTGGCACCACCGGACTTCTTTCTGTTCCCGAAGATAAAGAGGAGTCTGAAAGGAACGCGATACGGGACTTTGGACGCCGTCAATGAGGCCGTGACGACGTGTCTTCGAGAGGTTCCCGATGATGCCTTCGCGGGAGCGTTCCAGGAATGGGAACGCCGCTGGAACAAGTGTATCGACTCACAAGGGTCCTATTTTGTGGAATATTAGCTTAAGATATGTAAAAGTGTAATACATTTTTTTGCTAAGCTCAGTACACTTATTTTCCGGACGAACCCTGTATATCCGGGATTGAAGATCATTTTACTGTAGTGTTCGTTGTCTGTTCGTGTCTTGTTAGGCGAGGCTAAGAAATTAGGTGTATTTATAGTCAGTACCCATCCAAAACCGACCTCAAATGGTTATCTAAGGCTTGCGAGTACAAAAGTATTTAGTAAGTGCAGAGTCTATCAAAAACCCACCCTAAAACGGTGGACGGCTAATACAAGTAGTTACACTATTGGATGGAGCAGAATGGATTCTCTAATTTGACGGGTGACTTGTAAAAATTCCAACCAAGATAATTAAAAAAGATTTTTATTTCTTAAAACTACATCTGATGCCATTTTTTTCATTAGGTTTTAAAAACTATTTCATCCTAGTGACTACCTTGGTGAGCGATGCTCATGTTGAGTCATTAAAAAAAGTTTACGAAAACTCTTCTCAGCATATCTTGTGTTATTCCAGCGATGACATCAGTAATTGCCTCCTTAAGAGAGCTTCCAAGGTCCTTGGTCGAACTTTGTAAACCTAAGCTTTGAGATATCTTCAAAGAAAAAAACCACATGGGCACAAATCGGGGGATCGAGGGCACCATGGTACATCCCCTCGGAAGGTGATCAGTCGGCCGGGAAATTGTTCTAGCAGGATTTGGCGTGAACGACGGGCGGGATGAGTCCGTGGCACCATTCTATTGAAACCAAAAGGCTTATGTGTCTTATTCCTCACTATTCTCCTCCATTTTGAGGAGTAAACAGTTCTCCAGCATCTCACAACAGCGCACATAGTTCACAGTAACAGTTGAACCTCGGGATTCAAAAAAAGCAGGCCCAATAATGCCTATGGAGGACACAGCACACCAAACTGACAATTGGGGGCTATGAAGAGGTCTTGGGTGAAGTTCGCGAGGGTTGTCAGTCGCCCAGTAACGAAAATTTTGCTTAATTACTCAGCCGGAGTGGTGAAAATGCGCTTCATCGAAAGACCACAGCGCCTCCTGCATCACCACTACACTAATATCGTTCTTCAAGAACATTTCTACGACAGAGCCTCAGATGCTCACAAGACCTCTGCATGGTGACTACTAAAAATGACGTTGTTTTCCCCAGCTAAAGTCATTACTCCCATTTCGCTAATTTACCTGTGCGCTCCTCAGTGATTTTTCTTTAAGTAGAGAGTCCATTCTGCTCCACCTTGTCCAAGTATTATCTTCATGCCCGAAAAATAACACAACTCTAGTTGAAGACAAGTGATTTCACATTTTGGTGGGAATCACAAGCTTCTAAAACATTTTTTCATTAAAACTTACGATTACGTCTGCATTTACCAGTGCAAGAATGTAAGAAAGCTTAAAATTTTGAATAAAAGTGATATGGTTATGACAAAATTCAAACGTTTTTCCTATTTAGAGGAATAAGATATAAAATTTTTTATCGCTAAAACCCTATCTCACAGGAACATTGAGATGCAGATGGCTACATTCATAACAAAAGATGAATTAATAAAATAGTGGAGAATGATTGAGCTGACCCCGACGAAATGATGGCATCGCTGTTCAAAGACACCCTCCGAAATGCGTACAGTTATACACGTATCTCTCATTAGAGTTGCCCCCTCGGAGACAAATGAGATTACTGTTATCTCTAGGAGTATTTGTTCCAGCGAGTTCAGAATTCGAAAATATATGCGCAGCATACATCCAAGGATATGGAAGACAAGGAGGACGCAATCAAAGAAATGAAAAACAAATTCTGAGAAAAGGATAAAGCCCCAGACATTGACCGCTTTCTTCACTTTAGTTCAGCGAATTTGAATTTATGTACCGTTATGAATATCGTCTCTCGACAAACATAAAATACTTAAATTCACTTAAACTCTACTTCTCATCATAAATAAATACTGTTCCACTAAAACGAAAAATTAAGAGTTATCAAACCTTCCTTTAGTTACCGCTTATTAGAAAAAAACTATGGTGGACACCTCAACAACATACATGATACACTTTTACTCCTGATGGCAATCGCAAAATTTGAAATATGCGAAAAATTTTCAATCAAAGCAATCAATTGCCAGCATTCCTCGATGTGAAAAGAGATAATCTGCTATGCTAATTGAGTCCTCAATAACACAGCCACTTGTACCATCACTTAAAAGGATGCCATAGTTTAAAAGCGTCATTTAAGTAGGCATAACCGAAATGCGGATCGAATAGGAATGCTATTTCGGTATTTATTGAGGGCTTTATGCACTGCCAATTACTATCCGGACATTTTGAACAAACGCTCCACATATCTAGGCAGGCTTTTCAGATTTTTGTAGGACTTCACTTTCTCCCGGCGGATGATGGCAGTGACTTTTTCTCGGAATTTCATCCGGGTAATCTCCTCCATCTCCATCGCTGCCGACGTTTCGATGAAATCCTTTTCCATCGTCATCAGGGCCGATGACGATGGAAAAGGATTTCATTGAAACGTCGGCAGCGATGGAGATGGAGGAGATTTATTTATTAGGTAATCTACCGGTTAAGGTAGGTTTTTGGATGGACACAACTATCAAATAAACATTTTGTGACTCCCCACCTAGCAAACTAATCTATATCAGGTCCCTCTTCATCTCGGTGTACTTCTTTTCTCCCTTCATCCCGTCCAACATCCCTATCCTGTTCCTACCCTTACCTTGCTTGCCCAACATTCTCCCCTCTATTACCCTCTTCAACATTCCACTACCGCTCAATACGCCTTTCATCCATTTTTCCTGCCTCCATAGGATTTCTCTCAACAAACCCCTCTCCTCCCCCACCATTTCTAGTACTTCCTCATTTGTTTTCCTTTCGGTCCATTTCACCTTCTCCGGAGATTACCTGGATGAAATCCCGAGAAGAATTCACTGCCGTTTTCAGATTTTTGCTTCATAATTAACTTTCATTTCGTCTCAACTAGGGTTATAAGGAGATTTACAGTACTTCAAAATACTCGTTTTCCTTGAGAATATGACTCGGTCGAAATTCTTTTATTGCCTGATTTTGCATAACACCACCATCTATTCGTTCGTTTTCCATCGATTCTAAATACATGCAACAAAAAAATTCAAAGAGTGGTGGCTTAGGGGTGGACTGACGGAGGTTCCCGGGTTCATATCCCGGCGGATGCCTTCGGAGAAACTTGGCTTCGGTAGTGTTTTGTGCCAGTGTTCCCGAAGAACTTACCCTAAACAGGTAAGTTGCCGCTAAAGAATATTATAAGGCTGATGTAGCGACATGTAAATTAATGCTTCATATTTTCACAACTTGTATTAAAACGTGGAACGTAATAAGTATGAAAATTGACGTTTTCGTCATTTTAAAATTGGATAAGCACAAACATATACACTAATGCACCAGGAAAAAGTTATGACAATAATTATTGAAATCAATTAGAGTTAATCTCTAATCAATTTTTTCAACCATATATTGGGGTTAGCGCACGTAATCCAAGGAGGTTATGCATTTCTAATAAATAAGATTACAACATAAGTAGTGATAAGAAACTGAAACTTTACACGCAATTACCTACACTCTAATTTTATTTCTGTTACAATAATCTCAAGTTAACTAAAATACAGAAATGTCTTCCAATGAGTCGCTCGAAATTTCTGTCAAAACCACATACGTAGAATAAAAAAAAGACGTTTCAGGCGTGATATGGTGGAATATCATGATTAATTAAAATTGGCAATTTTCCACAAAATAAGTTGGAAGTTATTTTGTGGAAAATTGCCAATTTTAATTAAACACATTCGTACGATACAGAATCAAGTATAATCGTACGAAAAGCATGATTTTTATGAAATATGACTTGTACCCACAATTGAGGTACACGTATGCTTTTTTTCCTCATTTTTTATCGATGAAAATTTGTAAGATATAATTTTCCTCTACCTTACGGCCTAGTTCAGAATAGCAGCTAGTAGTACGATGTATTTTCATAAATGCGGTACGGCCTTCATGTAATGTGGCGCATCACGTAGATGTAAAAATGCATTGACATACAGTAGATGTTAAAATGTACAGACGTAGATTCATCAAATCAAATGTCCTCATCTTTGGGGTCAAAAGGACAGTGAAATGCTCGAAGGTCTTTAAGAACATGATAACGCGGTAGACCGTAAATTTTTCCCGCTACTTAATAACACAGCTCCCTCATTCTAATTCACCCCGTAATATCACGTTTACCAACTTGTCACCATCTTCCCAATCTCTTATCTCGTTTTCTTTCCGTCCTCTAGGAAGACCGCACCCATTAATCCCGGACAACTGGAGAACGAGGAAACGGTGCGGCCCATCATTCCAGGAAGTCGCTTCAGTGTGTACTGTAGAGTCATTAAGTGGGGTTTTTGCACTGATTAAATGTTGTCTCTTACGAAAAAATTTATTTCCGGAGCAGAAATTCCCAAGATTTGATGCGTGCGATTAGATTGGAGAAATTCGCAGAAAATCGAGAGTTTAGGAATGTGATCAGTATATAAATAACCCACTGATACAGATGATAAAGTTCGGAGAATATTTACAAAAACGTTTTCACATTCTACCGTTCTGTTTAGGAATGTTTTTCGAGAGGTAATTGGATACCGTGGGGCTGTAACAAATGAATTTAAGCTAATATGTAATAGTATCGCAGTTATTTCATCAATATAATATTCCAATCAACACCTAAAAATGAACTTAATCATTCACTCTTTCAAGAATGCAACTCCTTTTGGTTTTGTAATAAAACATGGTGCATGAATTAATGCGTTATGCCTTATTCCAAAATTATGAGCATAATACATAAAACATAGTGCATAAATAGTTTATTTAGAATAGACCGAGTTTAAAAATAATTACTTTGGATAAAAACATAATGCTCTCATTTATTCCATGACAAATGACTTAGAAGTATACAATAGGCCCTATTTATTTCAAAATGCATTTTGGAATAAGCAAGGGATTTTTCACACCCATTACAAGGCATTTTCCTCAAAAATATGAATGAATAATTAAAAAATGAAACATCTAAGCAAAAATCGGTAATTTACGAGCTAATATTACGTTTTTGGATACGGCGTAAGACGAAGCGACGATATACTCGCTCATATTATCGATAGGCGATTCTGACTTAGTCGAACGAGAAGCAAAAGGTATCTTAAAAGTACAGCGAACCATCCGAATCATAAATGTAATTAGCCTATGCAGACTGAAAACCATTTAAACCAAAATTTATGCAGCCAACAATACTAATTACCCCTAATGTTAAACAACTTGTTTCAATTTTAAGAATGTTGGCGCATAAAAACACTAACTCGCACGTACGAGAAGGCCGTTTAAGTGTATCAAGACTTAAATGGGGATGCATAGATTGAAAACCATTGCAAAGATTTGGCAAATATTTTGAGGAAAAACATGTCGGAATTCCAGGCGTGTCATATCCTGTGTTTTTTTTCTTACGATAAAAATTATCAGATCATGGTATCAAGTAAATAGGCCATAGAATTCCCGCACATTATGACGTGTATCGCAAGGCATCCCAAGCAATGTCAAAGCATGTTACTTATGAGTCAACTAGCAAAAAAGCTTTGCAAGTTCTCATTTTGGAACGATGGTGGTGCATATTAAGCATTATATTCAATCATTTAACGGAAAAGATATGCTTGAAAAGATCTGACAGAAAATATGAAGTGCCCAAATCTAATTTTCTAAGACTAAAGAAAAAATTGAAAATACTTGAGACACCTATGAGTTAATTTCATGAACATTGCATGTGGACACGTGATGCCTAATTTCATATTTTCTCAATTTGAAATTAACTTACGTCGGACCTTAGGTAAACTAGTATGCAACAGAAATTTCTGTCGACAATAACAATAGTCATTTTTGGATAACCATATGTTTTCAACAACGGAGGTCAAATAAGAAGATTCTGGTGAAGAAAGGATGCATGTTTGTTCATTCCCAAACAAATGAAGGGACAAACATTTCGTTGTATATCAAATAAAATAGGAACCAGACGCTTTACAATCATTGAGTCATGCCTTCGTCAACTTAGAACAACAAAACTGGATGGGCAACTTCCAACCGAGACGCTCGCTTGCGGTAGCAGCAAATACACACACGTATTATACCCATCAGGAACGTTTCACAATCGCGAACGTCAACATATTTGAAACGAAAATAAGTAATTTTCATCGTAAGAGATTTACGTATGAATTATAAGTGCACATAAAATATCGATTCCATGATTTTTAAAACTCGATTATTTGGAAAGGAGAGCGTTATTTCTGCTTAATTAAAATTGGCAATTTTCCACAAAATAAAATTTTAATACGACCGATTTCGATGTAACTACATCATCTTCTGGTAACTACATCACCAGACGATGATGTAGTTACATCGAAACCGGGCGTATTAAAATGTTATTTTGTGGAAAATTGCAAATTTTAATTAATCATGATATTCCACCATATCTTATACCATATCACGTCTCTTTTTATTTGTTATTTTTTCTTCTTTATTTTTTGGCAAATTATGAGTCGCATCGTCCAAATTGAGATTCCGTAAGATTCGGCACCAAATTGATTTAGGCATATATGTTATGACCACCGAAACATCCTCAAACACGTTTCCTCCTCACAGTATCGATCTCCCAACCTGCTTTCACAATAATAAATATGAATATCAATCCGATTAGAGGACTAGAATCGAGTAATCTGCCATGAATTTTAGGCATCTGCTTTCTCCTGCAAAATCAACGCACGTTCATCATTTCCCTAAAAGTGTCTTATCTTTAACTCAGGAATATCATTCTCTGATTGCATCTGGATAATTGAAATTAAATTCAATTGGCCAAGCCCGCGGGAAGCTAATGGGTGATATATCATGACTGTAGCCCGAATGGTATTGCTGTTAACTGAGTAAGTTGTGATAAGCTCCCTCGTTTGTGATTTGTATTAAAATGTGAGAAAACGGACCGAGAGTACGTTCAAACCCGCCATCTTCTCAAAGATGAACATTTCGTTTCTTCGAATGATAACATCTCCTTGACCGACGCGCATTTGGGAAAGATGTGATATTCTGGGGCTAAGCCTCCTAGCTCTGCATACAACTTGAATGACTGAAATAGACGCTGATTGTGGCCAAAGATAGTGCTGAGAATGTGTTCACCCTGCGACGTTTGCTCTCTGTAAGTGTAAACACACCAAATGCCAACCACAGTAATCTTTCTCGTCTCCCATTATGTCAGTGCACATCTGTTTCGTGATTCGACTCTCTTACGTGGCGGTTCAGCGGTCGCGGTGGTCCAGGGGGTAGAGTGTTGGATTACTGACCGGAGGGTACGGGTTTAATCCCTGGGCAAGTCGCTCTGGGCGGACGTGTAGATGTATAACTCGAACAGGCGCTCTAAACTGAATTCGTGCATTCTGTAATCCGGGAAATTATATGCAGACGTTTGCTCGTAAATATATGAGGGCATGGAGCCATTTATTCACCTTGGTTCGTGTATAGTCTATATTTATACCCTAATCATCTCATAATAATTGCAAATACCGCTTCATTCGAAAAGAACCGAGAATCGTGGTAAATTCGCGCGAGTCCTCGAAGAACTAAATATGCTCTGATGGCGTTCGGGAAAAAAAAACTCCGCGGGAAGAATCTAGGCGAGGGCCATCCCGACAGACTCCCGAGGCTCCTAAGGAACTTCAACGGCAGTGGCGAAAAACCTGTCGACAGCGCGGCACGCGGCCGTCTGCTGATCCGCCGACGTGAACGCGACCTTTTTATCGCCTCCCATAAAGAGATGAGAGGCGAGAGAGGTCGTCAACCTCCCGTATTTCCTTCCGCCGTCCCTGGTTCGCGTCAAGATTCCTCGCCAATCCCCCCCCTTCCTCCTCCTCCCGCCCCAATACGAGGTGTCCGCAGAAGAAAAAACAACGGGGCACGAAGGAAAAGAATCAAAGAGGGAGGATAATCGCGTTCACTGCGCCGAGAGTTTGCGAAGACCGATCTTTTCCCAAACAAATCATTTACCTCCCTGGATCCGCTCGCTCGTTACTGGGGTGGGTGGGAGAGGGGGGGAGGAGAGATGATTGCACATATGGTTTTAGTACTCGTGAAGCAATCCGATGGTAACTTGAACGTGACGACGCGTTCGAATTATCCATTTTTTATCCCCTTGGCTCGTCTGAGCGGAGCAAGAAGATTGACGCTTTGCGACCACCTTGGCTGGAAGTGGTGTTGCTGTTGTAGAAGGCGATGGAAGCAAGGGCACCGCGCTGCAAGCATTCAGAGAGGGAGAGAATAAAAAACAGAACGGAGGTACTCCCTCGCATATATGTAGGAGTCCCCCAGCACTTCATGGCTGCAAGTCATCCGTGAGATCATTGTATAACATCTATTTCTACATTATACCCCGCAAGCAACCGTGAGGGCATGTGGCGGGCGCCCTCATGGCTGCATTCACCGATTAAAAAAACTGAGTTCACATAATATTGTTAGTAGTAATAATCTACCGTCCATACGAAGGCGTCCCATCTACGCTCAGTCACGCTGCTGTCTCAACCACATGTCTACTAAACCCTACGAACTATTATTCATCCCACTGACCACCTCAGGAGTTAACTTAAATTCCACTGAGAAGTTATTGTTTACGCCAATCACGCTATAAAATGATTTCCACATGAGAATTTCTTGCAAAAATATCAAATCAATTGAAGTAGCTCGGTCAATCGAATACCGAACAAGAGAAAGATCAAAATAAATTTTCTTGAAAATCATCGTGGTATCTTTTGGGAAGGCCCGATAAAGATTACATAAATGTCAGGTTTTTGAAAACCAACGCTGATAGATTACAATTACAATGAATAGTTGAAATTACTGGGAAGGAAATCGAGTGGATGAGGATTGTTCAGGATTATTTGACGAGGTGACGAAAGTCAGTTTGCATCGGAAACTCTGTGGCCCCATACATTAAAGCAGCTACACAAAAGAGGTTCTATTTCGAGGACCATTTGTGCATTGGTTATTGGCGTAGAAACGATAACAACCATCAATGAAAAGCAAGCAAGAAATGCTCTCTAAGCGAGGGATCTTCTCTCCATGAATCAGGCCAAAAACACATCCAAGAGGAGATTCCATTACCCCGTTCACTTTTTCTACGCGACGACCAATCGGTTACCACGGTTCAATTGAAATCCGCACCTATTTGTGGATTCGAATGGCATTAATCCCAATCACGAAAGTCTGGATGACAAAAATAATACATTTGATTTCGTATCCTGAGTTCGGGGTGCAAGATAACCACAGAAGTTTACCGTTCAGGATAGGCTAATGAGTGGAAAATAAATTTCCTGCACTTCCGAGGCCCTCCTAATCAACTCTACACTAAATATAGCCCCATCCATCACTACCAGAAACCATAATACGGTCCCGCAAACTTTCTGATACCCTTTACTCCGCCCAAAATGCCTAAACTTTCCCTCTCTGTCTCCATCGCACATGATGAACCCAATTATAATATATGAAAAACATTTACGTTCATACGTACCTGGTTCCGTTCATTTCATAACGTATTTTGTCTCATGCGATTAAAGATGGCAACTTGACTGTGACACTGCTAGCTTGGGCTTGAAAATAAATCCTTTTCTGAAACACATTGTGTTTATGACAACATCTGGCAAAGATTCATTTCATTACATTTGTTTTTCCCTACTGTTCAATGCGTTTTATTAACCGGATTAAAGATCGGGATGAGAAAATAAAGAAAGACAAACAAAATGGACGATGTTTAGTGGATAATAAATAGGCAGGAGGTACGATCCAAAAACGCACCTCATAATTGTTAGAATACCTGGAATGAATGAAACCGGAAAATAACGTGAGTTGAAGTAACAAGGGTTACATTCTTTATTTTTTAAATTTTCAATCCGGCCATGAATGAAACCAGAGGAACCCGATGTGATGAAAACTTCGTTCCTTCCCGCTGGTTCAAACCGTATCCTCGCCTTTGAAAAGGTGTGGCAGCAGCGATTTTCTTCCTCCACCCCCACACTTGCACTGGTTCAGTTAAATAATACCCCTCCGCCCGGGAATGGGCGGGTACAAGGAAGAGAGAGCGATACAGAGTGAATCCCCTTGTTTTCCTCTCCCATTCCCCTCCCCCCGTCTTCCAGCCCTCCTCCCATCGCCCTCCGCCCTCGGACAACCCTCTCTACCCTTGACACAGTGGCAGAATTATTTGGGTGTCGTATTGGCACCAATTCCGAATGCATTGTTTCAACTTGCGCAATCTGCCTACTCGGACTTGCTCTTTTCCCCTGCGACGGCTCTTCCCTCGCTGACCTTTCCCCGTGACGCCCGTTTCTTTGCGAAGTTACTTGGGTGGACCGATTTCTTCGCGAGGCCGGGAACGATCGGAGGATCATCGCGACTCTTCACTCTGTCGACTTTGATGAGAAGACGACCAAACCGAAGCGCAGATCTAGAAATATTCTCCAAATAAACTCTTTATGTGCGAATTCAAGCGTCTTTCAACGACTTTTTTCGCTTATTCAATATTCAAAGACGTTTAAAACTCGTGGAATTAGGTTTGAATTTGCATAATAATCGTTCTATACTATAGAAAAAAATACTTCTTGGGTATTGTCCCAAATATTTTGGGTAGTAAATTACCCAGAAGTGTTTTGCTTCTGCGATCCAAAGGTGTTAAACCATTTATTTGGTGAAAAATCGAATAAATCTTTTCGATGAGGGATTGCCGGCCCCGGTGGCGGCGGGGTAACGTCCTCGTCTACCAACTGAGAGGTCACGGGTTCGATTCCCGTATGGGTGGATTTTTCTCCATCCAGGGCTTGGCTGTATGTAATTGTCTTCAATGTAATGTATGTAATGTAAGGGTTAGGTGGAAGAAGGGACTATTTAGTCTCAACCTCGCCCAATTAAGTCGATAATAAATAAATAAATAAGTAGATTAAGATCTTTGAAGCTTAAAAATGAATCTCGATTTTGATTGAATTGTACGATCAGCCGAGTCAGATGTAGTGAAGAGTCCTTCGATTCATATACGATGCAAGTGCGTAAGAATCAACTTTACAAATAGGCCTTTGGCTCATTAGATGATCAATTTTATTCAATAGGGACTCGCATTCGGCTAGTATTTTATCACAACAAATAAAAGCGGACTGTGCATTCACTACACTCAAAGTGATATTTGATTCCGAGCTAGTGAGGAATTGTACTATGGAATTAGCCAACCAAACCGTACGAATTCCAGAGAGTTCCATACAAAATACCTTCTTTTTATTATTCACTATTTTAAATACAGATGGTGTTCGTTCGGAGAGTGACCAGAAAACAACATACGCCCTAAAGATTTGGAACAGAGGCTTAAATGTAAACTCATCGCCCCTCACTCGTGCGAGCATCACGTAGAACGTGGTTTACAGCAAAACAAGTAGGCATTGCCACGATGCTCGGTTAAATAGAAATATGTCTAAAGAATTTGGAATATTATCAAAAAGTTTTAACTTTTTCATCATTTTTGAAGGATTACTTAAAAAAAAACTCGTAATTTACTATTCCATCACCAGCCACTTCCTAAGTATCTCATCGCAGACGGACACTCGGGATACCTTCGCTTACGAGTATATGATACATTTAAAGCAACTTCAAACGAAACCGCCTGAAAGGAATGAGCGGGTGGCGAGCCCGGCATTCTTGTTTCTCTACTTGCCTTTGATTACGACCCCCGCAATACTTAAACCCTAAGTTACTAACTCACGACTTTCTGATTGATATCTGATTACTGAGTGAATTAAAGAATCAAGTGTTCCAAAGAAGTCATAGTTCGAGTAGGGAGACGATAACCTTCAACCACATATTCATTGGTCTTGGCCGTGGATGATATAATCTACAAGTAACCAGTCCCGTCCACCAAACAAGAAGACGAAGTGGTAATTCCACATTCGAGTGAAACGGTTATGCGAAAACTCTACGAGCAAGCGAGATTTAATTCGTTCAATATCGTTAGAGGCAAAATTGTTTACGTTTACCGAGGAACTTATCGAGGAGATAGACAGTTTCACTACTTCTACGTAAATGTATTTCAATTTTGTGTGAATTCACTTTTACTTAAAGAGAATTAAAGCAAAAATGTACAGAACTGGAACTTTGAAAAATAAATAGTTTCTCCAAGGTATTGGTTGGAAGGGATGAGCACGCGGAACTAATTTCATAAAATTTGCGGTAATGCATATGCACTGTCCTTGACGATAGTTTTAGTATCACATCATATCATCTTGAAAGCATTGTTTCAAAGTAATAAGTGAAATAATCCCCGAGAAGTAATAAATAAGCAATACCTGCATATAATACTCAAGCTAGTGTTGATAATTGTGTACCTCACCTAAAATTACTGATGGCCTACTATTGGAACAAATATTCTAACACGACTTTTTGGAATCATTTCCCAGGAGTGTCGAAATCACAAAATAAGGAAAACAGCCCTAAGTACCGCTGAAAGATTCTCCCAATTCTCGCAAGAGTAAGACGCGATAAAGGTAATGGCTACTTAAAGAACTAAAATTCGACTAAATAACCTTGAAAGCACCCTGTATCTAGTACGATCCGGAGCATATTCAATCTTACGACACAAATAATCCGGCCGACATGCTCCTCGGCAAATGGGTAGAGCTAACTGGCTGAATCCTGTCCGCGCCTCCGAGCCGCGGTGGGGTCACCTCCCGCATCCCCGCTGACTCGGCGAGTAGGGGAAGAAAATTTCTAAAATGTTTTATATTCAGGGCGAGGAAAGCACGCTGGGAGCCGCTCGTGTCAATCATCTGAAACACTCTTCACGTACGATCCGCTGCTGCACCCGCTTCGCTCCTCCGACCACGGGCGCACAGGTCTCTCTCTCTCTCGTTGGCATTTCGACCCGTTCGTTCTTGCGTAAAAACTTGATGTTTACGTTTCACAACGAAACAAGGAGTACCTCTATTACGTCGAGAATGTCGGTTGCAAAATATGCCATTTTTACGGGAATAAAACAATACTTGGGACAGACAACGGGACATTTTCTGAAGCATTTAGGCTTACCTACATGCACTCATCAGCCGATACGGGGATTCGATAAAACTAATCCGTATGCTCGGGTTGATTTTGTGCATGCTTCCTATCCAGAGGACCCAGGTGCGCGAAATCCGTTGGTGGTAGAATTTTTCATTGCCATCCCGATACCTACTTGGGTGCACTACAACCGAAGTATGCCGTCTGTCGGATGGGACGGCAAGTTGTGGACTCCCGGGCGTCTTCCGTTGTAGAGTTGACGGATGCTTATGCGGGGTTTTACTCCACCATTCCTCAACTCCCTGAACATTCTACCTTGACCAAACTACAAACTTATCCCTTATCATCTAAGCTATCGTTCAACTCTCACAAGAAATGGTACAAGTACTCGGTCAATGCAGTAAGACTAATGATACCGAAGTCCGCCTCAAACCCTTTAAAAATCATGAAAATAGTTACCATTTTCACAAGAAAAGTGTGATAGCATATCGTTTTCGAAAAATTCCCACGTTCTTCTGACATTGCAGAATCGTGGTTTTCTCATGTGGCCCAAATACCCTTACGGCATAGTTTTAAAAAACAATGTAGGGCAAAAGTCAAATACGCGGCTAAAGTACTCGTAATATCTCATTCAAGAAAACGCGAGGAGAGGACTTACATCCGTACATAAAGTGTATGATAATATCGTCAATATTGCAGGTGAAAACAGAGAACGAATGTCATGAACTTCAACTCCTTCGGGCGTGAACAGCTTAATTTCACAGCGTTAAGTCTCCTCATAATATGGAAAGAAATCAAGAGCTCTACGGCCTCAGACTAAAATCTGGCTCAAGCTAAAGTCTTTCTTCCTTGTCTTTCAACCTAGTGTTGGAGGTGTTTTTCCTCTTTAGTTCGCTGAATAGGGTCACGTTGTGGCCGAAACACGCGTGTTCGACGCATATCCTCGTCTGCGCTCTACTTGTTTTCAGGTTCTCCCAGAAGTTGGATCCTTTGAGTGTGTGTGTGTGTGTGTGTGCGTTTATGGAGTACTAGCGTGTGTGAATGGTCTGTGCTTGTCCTTCGTGGATAGGCACAGAGTGTGTACTTGTAGAACAAACATCCTGGTACCTTTAACGGGGTCTTCCCTAAAGCCTCGTGAAGGATTACATTTCCATCTAGAATCTTTAACGGGGTCTCACAGCCTCGTGAAGGATTCCAGACAGGATAGTGTGTGTGTGTGTTTGGCTGTGTGTGGTCCCTGGCATGGATTAATTTCCCGTAAACCACCACAGAGGGTATTCTTGGTTGAGAGGTTGTGGTTGGTCCCTTTCGTGGTTCCCGCGAAAACCAACACAGCAATTGGTCTGACGAGAGATGCGACTGTTTATTACGGCCATTGGAGTTTTCCCCCCATTATTATATTAAGTCTCCCATTTCATTAACACCTTTCTGCGCGTCAATGGAGCAACAACTTCTTTCACGTGAAACCTTGATTATCACAAATATATTACAAGAATTAAAAAAATAAATTACCCTGCATTACGAATAGTTTTGTAGAAAATGTGAGTGAAAATATTCATTACAAACGACCATAATTATTCAATATGAGTCGTGTTTATCTTCAACATGTGGCAACAAATTTCATTTCTTGAGTCACGATTTTTTAATATTATATTAGCTTAACGCAAATTCATTTCTTGATATCATCGTCATAATTGACATGTAGATGTCTCGTTACACGTTCGCCGTCTCCTCGTGCCCTCGGAATCCATCCCCACGAGCCACCGGCATTGAAAGACGGGCGGTCGATTTTTCTTCATTCAACTTTCCTTGCTTACGACCTTAAATTAAGCTCTCGGATTTCGGACCGACCTCTCGCGGACTTTTTCCCAGTCTATTCGCTGGGAAAGGTAGTGCGAATCCGGAATATTTCCCCCCCCCCCCTTTGAATGGAGTTTCGACCTTAGTTTCTCATTAGTCAAACTTTTGCATTCGCTCCATGTCAACCCGTTTGGGGCTGAATAATATTAAACACTTAAAGTGGCACGCAACAAGCTACCACTTTTGAAAGCTAATTAAGCCACATCCGGTCAAACAAAGGGGCCTTTAAACAACAAAAAAATAGATAAATTTTATTGGAACTGATGAAAAACTGAGGAAAAAATTATAAGTCGGGGGAAAGTTATCGTGCCCGACGATCATTTCGTGTGAATTAGTATAATAATTATTTAAAGCCGCCCATCCCATGAAATTATGAACAGTTTTGTTTCCTCACGTTTTCGCCAAAGTTATTCAAATTTTCTGGCATTCATTCAGTAGGTATACATTTTGGTTTTTGTTTAATTTTTTTATCAAACCAATTTTATGCCTAATTATGTACCAGTAAAGCAAAGTATATTATATTTTGGAGTTTTTCTCCGTTGAAATTGGATACTTGTGTTTCCCTGACGCACGAAATACCAAAATATAGCACACAGATTTTAAATTGGTTCTTTTAACTGAGTTTGAAAATTTGACTGCAGAATCCTCCAAGTTATCAGGCGAAAAATGAATTTTTCAATTTGGAAGAGACCCATCATTAAAAGTCGCGAACGATTTAAACTATAAGCCAGTTATTTCAATTTCGACACTTACTCCAACTGCATGCTTCCATCGTCTCTTTCTTTCTAAGATATTCTTAAATTGCCAAAGTAAATGAAAAATTAGGAAACATACCTAATTTGGTAGATAATATATGTAGATAGAACAATAGAGCAGGTAGAAAAGTTTACATATCTCGGAAGTGTTTTGGACCAATACGGTCAAAGTAATGGGGACGTAAGGAGAAGAATTGCGCTAGGCAAGGAGGCTTTCTCAAGGAGGAGGGAGTTGATGACGGGGACGTTGAGTAGGGATGTTAAGACAAGACTCGTAAAAACTCTGATATGGAGCGTAGCTATGTACGGCGCGGAAACGTGGTCACTGAAGCAGGAGGATAGACGTAGATTAGAGGCTTTTGAAATGTGGGTGTGGAGAAGAATGGAGAAGGTGAAATGGACCGAAAGGAAAACAAATGAGGAAGTACTGGAGATGGTGGGTGAGGAGAGGGGTTTGTTGAGAGAAATCGTATGGAGGCAGGAAAAATGGATGAAGGGCGTATTGAGCGGTAGTGGAATGTTGAAGAAGGTAATAGAGGGGAGAATGTTGGGCAAGCGAGGTAAGGGCAGGAACAGTATAGGGATGTTGGACGGGATGAAGGGAGGAAGGAAGTACACAGAGATGAAGAGGGACCTGATATAGATTAGTTTACTAGGTGGGGAGTCACAAAATGTTTATTTGATAGTTGTGTCCATCCAAAAACCTACCTTAGCCGGTAGATTACCTAATTAATTAAACCTAATTTGGCATCCATTAAACCAGACGTGGATCTGAAAAACCTCTACGGAATTTTTACTTGCGGACGAAATAAATTGCAAGTCATTTTTTCATAAATTCTAAATTGAAATTTTTGCAAACATTTGAAGTTCTACCAATTCGGAAGAAAACGTGCCGTGGAACATATGATTTTATGTTCTAAGATAGCACTTATTAAAAATTAGTTTCAGGCATAAAAGTAACATTTATTTTACGACATACTGAGACCAAAAATATCCACAAGGGGCGATGGACAGGGAGATGAATACAATATCGCTTCTTAATACGTGCACTAATTTCACATCTCCCTTTTGATGAATAATAATCACTCCATCCGCTTCAAAAGCAGATGCGCGTTTGTATAAAAAAATACCTCCAGTTCTTTTGTATCTCAGTAATTATAGCAGCTGCCAAATTTTGCTGTGCAGCATTTTGTTCCCCGAAGTGACTGAAGTAACGCACCACACGGAATGGCACATGCACGCGAGTGGATGACGTCTGGTGCGTCTGCACCCTGTCCTACGCCCCCCGCCAGTCATAACTCCCCCCCTCACTTATCGACATTTACGATATCGCACAGAAGACAAAGTGGGGCGGGGTTCACCTCCCTTCCCCACAGTTCCCTCCACTCTCTCCTCTCGCAAAGATCGTAATTCTTTTTCATCTTCTTACACGCCCTCCAGACGTCCGACTCGACGACGAGGTTTGCTCTCGGATTTCGCGAACACCACCGACGGGAAGTGGAGAAAGACAAGTGAGAATAAGTCTCTATAAATATTTGGCGATTTAAAGCAATGCCACCGCACCTCTTTTTAATTTTCGCCACTTTTGTGCTTCAACGCTCGCGAGTTTCAAGATACGGCCGACAAACGTTCCTGTTATCTCTGCGTAGTAGTATTAGTAGTTTTTAGGGGAGGCGACCGACAGCTGAGGTCATTTGCACCATTAGGGATGGATGGGAAAGGAAGAGAAACCCGGCGTCGGCATTAGCCTATTCTTGTCGAAAGGCGCCAAAGGGTCCGCAGTTTAACGTCTCATCCGACGGACGTCGTACTCACTCAAAGTTCTCTCCACAAAGCACCTCGCAAGTAGGGATCGGAATACCACTGAAAAATATTTGAACCCGGGCCCTCTCGGTGGGAAACCTGCACGTTAGCCACCGCATCATCCTCATCCCCCTTATCTCTGCGGTATTTTCATTATTTTATTTTGTTTTTCCTTCACAAACACATACACACACACACGGATTATTCTTGAAATGTGCTCTTTATTAATGTAAATAATCTCAAAACAAACTAATCCCTCCAGCATAGCCGCTAAATTAAATCGAATTAAATAGCAATATTTAGCAAACCTTGAGAATTTTATCTCACCACCCACCAAAGCATTACTTGCAAAAAGAGTTTCTATAACAAATTCCAGCAAAAAAGACAAGATGTAATGACTTGATTGTTTGGTTTTTATTCGAGAAAAATACAATAATAACAATTAAAAAGATGAAAAATCGACATCATATAGCTTTAAAATGGTATACTATCGCTGAAACCTGAGTTTAAATTTTACTAAGCAAGTTTTTACTCACATCGTTTTCTACGCGATCAAATATTTTTACGCAAACCTTGTTTGAATGGTTACGACATTAGATAGAAAAATGACATTTAAACTTTTTTTTCAACTAGATCGGACTTATTTAGAATGCTTTAATTCTTTAATTGTATAAATGTGGTACTACTCCACCACGACAAGATAGATTAGACCTCTATATAAATTTATATGAAGAATAAGTTAGATTTTTCATGAAATTAGTGGAATTGAAAAATATACCTCACAACACATCATATCAATATCAATTTCAATATAGTTACACTGATACCGCTAGCGATGAATAATTATAATATAAACTTGTATACCCTTACAGAAGAGGAAGTACTGACTGAACGAGCGTTAATGGCCACATTAATTTTTCATAGCAATGTGTTCATTCGGTAAATTTAAATACGAAATTTATATGAACATGTAATTAAACTGGATTAGAAGGCACTCTGCTCCAATCTAAATGCACATTTTTAGTATGACAATCTACAAGAATATTTTATCTTCTATTACATTTTTTGCACACTTTGGAGGACTAATTCGAAGTAACTTAAAATAATAACCGAAAAAACATGCTTAAAACCGACAAAAACGATTTAAAAAAATTCGAAAACAGAAATTATTGCTCAAGTTACAATGATGCCACTAATTCTTGTTTTAGGAATTTCTACGCCCCAAGATTCATTTCGATTAAGATCTTCCGATAGTAGCGAAACGTCAAGATATCTGCCGGGGGCATCTTCCCATCTTCTTTGATAGATTCCACTCCCCCATAATGCGGAAACTCACGTCGTAAACGGGTTCCTTTAAACAAAAGAGCCCGCTCGCTATCGTAGCTACCACTCCAATCACCGCGGCGCTACGGTGCGCCTCCCATTTTATCTATTAGCGCCGCTCTTTTGATTTTAGTCGCCGTGTGCACACGCCCGATCGTTTTGTTTTCGTCTCACCGCCCGTAATCTCACAGTGAATGACTTGGGACTCTCTCTCGCGGGCGCAAGGTCGCGTCGTTTTTTTTATTTCCTTCCCTTTTTTTCCACGAGTGGCTCTCGCTGCAAGGTCGGACGGTTTTTTTTATTATTCCCTCCATCCTGTCCTTTCTTTCCCCAATCCAAGAAGGGGACAAAAAAAGAGACATTTACGAAATATCGAATCGACATCAAACAATCAAATGCGGTTTCCCACTCCGAGTAAAGAGAGAGAGAGAGAAAGATCATCCTCTCCTATGCGCACGCGCGAAAGCGATTAATCTCTTAAAACAATGCTCACTCGAAAGTTGAAAGTCCAACCGTGTATACGTATTTTTTTTCGGATTCCCGCGGCCTCCAAAAACTCATCGACATCCCTTCCCCTTGCGAACAATTCGCGAGCGAGACTGATTGATTGTCCCACCGGCAAAAAAAGTGCGAACGGACAGGGCACGTGATCGCTCTCAACGCTCGGCGCGTTTGTCATTGGAGTACCCGCGCTCCCGGATGCAAATCGAAAAGCGTTAAGACGCTTATCCATGCGAAACCCGAACCATAAAATGAGCACAACGCGGGTGCGCGTACAGGTAAAATAATTCTTAAGCACACGGACGACAACGACTTGAAAAAACTGTCCCTCCACTTGAGAATCATTAGTTTCATCCCCACCAAATCCCCCTCGGACCCGTGCCAAAAGCTAGCTCGTTTCCCATGATTCCGTGCGCGTGTTGCCATTCTCGTGCGACGCGACAGCGTTGTGTTTTCGGAACACATCAATATCGTACTCCGTCGCTAAGACGTTCCATAAACTCACCGAGAACGGGAAGCTTTGGAGAAGTGCGCACGTTATTGAATTTATGAGATCTGTCTCTTTTATTCGAAAGGTTTCAACGATATTACATATTGCGCTTTCTGCGGTAGTTAAAGTAGGATGAGGCTCTACAATCGTCCTTTAATCTGCTATTGTCATTATCAGAGAAAGGAAATCAACTAAACGGAGAAGACATTTGTCCTGAAAAATACGATAACTGATGACTTGGGAGACTGCCAATCAGTGAACAGTGAGATTGGAAAGGAATTTATTGTTCTGTTTTTTGGTTTAATGAATTGTTTGAGATATCTATTACGGGACTAACACATTTAATTAGCGGATGCCAATTATGACTGCAATGAAAATAATTCCAAGTAAATCATTAATGTTACTACAGTTAAATCGATATTGTGAATTAATCACTCCACCTATTTTGTTCGATAGAAACTACATTGATGCGTTGACTAAAACTTGACCGTAATAATAACATTTTCGGAGAATTGTTTTTATTAGTACTTACTTTTACGTTTTTAATTACCATCTTATGGTAATCAAAGAATGCAAGGTAAGGTTTACGTATCCAAGTTTATATAGTATGTGAAAAGTGACCGGGTGTTTCGAGATTTGGCAATTAACCATCGAACCGTTAAAGTCGAATATGTTCAATTTGAATGAGTGGCAGAAAAATGAGTGTCAATGAATAAATTTGTAAACATTTATAAACTACGTAGAAATATGTTCTATTATTATATGAGAATCTTCAAGCATGACTATTAATCAACGCTGCAAAAGGTTTGGAAGACGTTAGCAAGGATTTAATCGTGGATGATGCTATCTATAGTTGCTCAAAATTTTATTTTGTTCTGGTGACGGTGATCAATATGTTTTTTCTCGTACTCACTGATGATAAGATACGCTAAAGACAATGTGGTTGACAAGTTAGCCATCAAATCACACCAAAGCCAAACAAAAATTGTGAGTGCAATTTTAAAATAAATCATTTACCAAGATTATTCAGACGCGCAAATCTTAATATACTAACTAAAAATTCTTTAATGAGTGTGGAGGAAAAGCATTCAAGGAGTCAATGTGAGAGTATTTAAAAAAATCATTGATCTGATTTCGCCTATCTCGAAACATTTGTTATGCCGATAAAGCGATCGATATGGATAGGCATGGCCTCAAATGCCGTCAACAAACGGTAAGGACTTTCCTGAGTTTGAATCTTTGGATAAAAACGGGGAAAATCCACTCGGGAATGGTAGGGCATTTGTCTTGCGTGGAAGGAAGAAGAAGGATTTGAGTGGAATGCAGCGAGGCTCATTTCTGCCCACCCATCTACGATTCCGCTGAAATGTGCAAGTCGCTTGCTTCTCCGAGATTGATAATCATTTGAAATGAGGCGGCGGGAAAGGCTTTTCAAGGGATTGGATTGAGAGGGGAGTTTTTTAAGCCGCTCCCGTCGCAGATCAATCGCGAAATTAAGGAAACGCCGAATCCTTTAACACTTTTCAAACTTTAGCAACCTCATCTATTATAGGACTCGAGATGTTCAAAACATTGGCGCTAGCGCTTAGTTTTTATCACTGAATACATGATAATGACTTGTCTGTCTTACTGGGAAAAGAAACTGACCCTCCTACCTTGAATCTCACACTCTGTTGGGCTTAGATTTTGACAATCTCTGCTCTCACCCATCAAATCAATCTTCGGGTTGATTCAGTCGGTGGTTCTTCACCCGTCTGATAAACGTGGCTTAGAAATGTTTCGGTGGTTAAGTGTCCAAATTAAATAATTATCCGAAACCTATCCTTAACGGTACGCTCCCATTGTGATGAAAATAACATATATTCAATGAGCGAACAACTGATCCATATATTTTCGAACAAATTTGAATACACCATTCAACATTTCAATGCACTTAGGAACGAATTTTCCATATTTTTCCTCAAGCGTGACAATAACTTACGAAACAAGTAACGGCTAATCAATAATCAAGATTGACAAAGGTTAATGGGAAGATTTGGGAACTCCAAATAAGCATGAAAATGGATTTAATGAAGTTCTATCAATGGGAGTTGTAAAGGTTCATCTACATGAAATGCCAAATTTATTCATAATGAGATGGTATAACGAAGGGCCAGTAGAATGAGTGTCCATAATGAGAACGTGGATGGTAATCGGAATCCGTAAAATTTGAGTCAGCTCAACTTAAAAAGACGTGGGAAAGAGTGATTCAAGACATGTTCATAAGCGAACAATGTACACGTATTCCGGACACGGTAAGTAAATCCACAGAAATTATTGAGTAATTAATTCACCCTCTGAATGGGAAAATCCAGCTGAAAACTCCAATCATTATTCTTACCCAAGCATACTCTCATAAAAAAATAACTTACAGTTCCATTTGTTTCACGGTCATCCTCACCTTCAAGATAGAGCAGAGGTCGCGCAATAATTTGTCGGGTCGCAACTGAATAAACAATCATTCTCCGACTGAGGCAGCTTATGAGTAAATACTGGACAATTACGGCGCTATAGTTACATAAGTGTGCGATTAGCTTCGATGCGAATATGTTATGTACTGCCTTCGATTACGTGGTCGTAACTCGAGAGATGGCTAAATGAGCCTATTGCGATTGGCGATGGACACCCATGGACGAACCTGCAACTGATACTCCCCTCACTCGACCATCGCTTACGATAATCACTTACAGAAATTCATCCTGTGAGATACACTGCCCACTTGATGGCGAGCCTGTAAAGCAGCCCATTTGGAAGGATTTATTAAAAATTCGAATCCCAATCATCCCGATATTACAATTTCCATCCTCGGTGAACGCTATTGACGTCAAAATCTCCGCTGAAAGTTCTAAGAACGAGAGAAATGAACCATGAAAATGGTTTTCCGCTCTTGCAATCAGCTCCAAACCCATAAAGCTTGTCCCGAGATAGGTAAACAGAACAGGTGAATACATTTTTGCGCTCTTAATTGTCCACTGGGCTTATGAGAATATTAAGTAATATGGATTTAATCGAGACCAAATCACTCGAATTAGAAATATTAATTGCAATTTTTCCTTGCAACACTCGTAGCAATTAGATCGATTAGTCTCCTAGAACGTGCCTGAAAACAAATTAGTCGTAAAAGTGGAATATTTGGGAACATTATGGCACTTTCGAAGTCTATAAAAAAACTATGGAAAAAGGTCCATTAAATATTAATAAGGATAACTAATTCCAGGGAAAATAAAATGGGATAAATAAAGAATGCATGTAATGCGTGTAAAAAACTGAATTTTGATCTGTTACATGAGAGTACAACATTCTGAAGCCCGTGCGTTCAGTGCAAGACGTGATGAAAATGAATCATTAATAAGTAGTGAACTATGTCATTTATTTGTACAATGCATAATTGCTTTCAGACAATTACACCAATGAAATAATTTCCATTGTTTCTAATATTTCATCCTAACTATTCACGCAATTGATGATTACGCGATGCACTAATTATTATTTCTGTTCCTCGATCTCTTGCTATCCTCTTAGGAACACTCAGAACACGTCGTGCGACTGTAATAACTTTTCTTCGGGCACACCAAAAGAGAACATGGGAAATTGAAAAGTAGGGACATTGAGTGAATACCGCCAAAGAGAGTAATTAAGCGTCTGGGAAAAACAATTATGGAAATGCTCGTTGTCCTTCTACCAGAGAAGGAGTTAGCATCATTTTTTCGTAACTGAATAACATTCATGCTCACAATTAATATATCCATCTTAACACTGAAAACTTCCTTATTAGCTAATTGAAATTTCATCATACATACTGTTGTTTTCTACTATTGACTGTCGGAAAATGTCGCATTCATTTAAAAAAACTGAGATCAATCTCAAAGACACCAGATACCCAATACCCACATGACCATTGCAGTGTTCTTTCGTCAAATGTCATCGGGTTTCCTTCAAATTAGCTTAGTGCACTCCGTTTATTGATGAAGCCACCCCATCGGAAACGCATATCTAATGACAAATTGATTGGCTTTGCATTAGTTCGCTTCACAGCGTTCGAAATCTCTCACTACCTCTCCGGCCTCAGTTTTCAACGGAGTCGTTTTTGGCAAAATTTAAAACCTTTGCCATGATTGCTGGAGTTAAACCCATTTGCAAAATGTAAAAGAGTGGACAGATTTATGGGTTTCAGTTCCAATAAACCGGTGAGGGTAGAAGTCACCCTCCATCCAGCGTGTGAAATTTAAAAAAATCCAGGAAAGAGAGGGGGGTAATTCCTTCCCTGTTCTGCCATTCGATTTCCCACGAAGTTCTAGTTGACCGAAAATATCATCTTTTTCTATCAGATTATAGACGAGGTCCAGGGGTAGCCAACCTCGATCCTCCAGCCAGTAGCCGGACGCCCTAGGAAACAACGCTGCTCACTACTCATTTCACCGATATTAATTTTTAAATTTATTCAAGCCGTTTTTATATCCATAAATTATTCATAATCATGTGGAACACTCTAATTTAAAACTCGTGGGAATGCTCTGAAATTTAATTCGGAAAAAAACACATTTCGACGTCCGAGAGTTACCGCAAACGATTTAATAACACTTGCGTTACAACATGATTTAGCACGAATTCGTCCCCAAGGGAGAAGTTATCTACTGGTACACGTAGATCGACTCGGGGATGAAATGTTGCAGAGATAAGGAAAAATGCCAGGTGCGAGCGCACCGTTTCTGTACGTACATTTAGAACGAAAATTCCCGCGGGGAGGAAGAAACGGAGGGTCCAGCGCCCTCCTCGGCAAAACGCAGTCTCTCGACACGGAAACGAAGCACACAAATCGCATCGCTTAAACCACCGGGGAGGGCTTGTAACATGGGAGAGCGAGGGAGGGAGGCCGAATAGAGAAATGTCTCGGAGAGAGCGAACGAGAGCTCCGGCTTCGAATCCTCTGATCCTTTCCGCGATTGAGAGAAGCAACGACTGAGTCGTCCGGTGAGGTATGCAGGGCTTATATAGACGACCGGAGAGATGTCCACCACCTACCCTGTTCGAATGCATTGGACGCTCACTGACCGCTGAAGGAGAGAATATTAGCAAAAAAAATAAAGGATTGACTCCAGGATTTTCCTCCTCCGAATGACGCGGGGCATGGCATGGGGTTCAAATATAAAAGGCGTCCGGCGAAGGAGAGTTTGGCTCGGATGGAAGAGGCGGGTGTCCTGTCGGGTGTTGAGGTTGGACGAAGAGAGGCCGAGCCGGAAAAAACCGGAGCACTCCGGTCGCAGAAACGAGTTTGCTGGCTTGCGGGGAATACCCGAGGCGGGTGAATTAAGCGTGCGGTTGGTGGGAAAAATGGCGCGGGAGGGAGAAAAAAGAGAGAAGAGATGGGATCGGGGGAAATGGGAGACTGGCGAGGAGCGGTGGGTCGTTCATCGAAGTGATTTCGAGGGAGAAGTAAATTGAGGAAAGGCATGGGACGGCAAAATGGAAAGAGAATCTAAACCATAAGAAACGTTTCACGTTATGCTTCACAGAAGGAAACATCCTAAAGCTATTATAACATGGGTTACTTTGACCTAAATATTGAAACGTACAAATGGGCATGAGTAGCGTATAATTGGAATCATTCATGGAATTAAGTGATCATGACAAGATTACCAGTGGCAAAAGTTTAGATAGTTCGTCAACCAAACGGCTGAAATCATTGCTAAGCGCATGAGAAAATCAGTGCAATAGGCATGGCACGAGAATCAGACGCAACAAAAAATAAGACAATGACTTTCTCGAGAAATTAGGAGACTAGATAAAATATTGAAGAAGAGGGGCATGAATTCAATCAACCAGAACTATTCAGTCACTTAGGAATTGTTTTACCTGAAGATAGGGAAAGTCCCTACTAAGATCTCTTAAAAAGAAGAATTATATTAGATACAGAAGCTTTCGGAAATAAGAGGAAGTAAATGGCACGATGCTTAAGGTGTTAAAAAAGGACAACCGAAATCTTTGGATCGTAGGTTTCTCAGAAACTCGGGTATAGAGTGGAGATAAAGAATGCGTTTCACATGTGGGTGTGGATAAGTTTGAAAAATAAAATAGACACAAAAACAAACACAGTATTTGCTTGGAGTTTGCTGGAGAAGTTAAAGGAAGGTAGTACACGTTGATCCAAGGTATATTGGGCGTTGTGGTAAGCTGAAGATTATAAAAGAGGGGAAAATTATGGGCAAACGACGTAGGGGGAGGAAAAGAATAGGAATTTTGGATGGAATACAGGGAGTTAGAAAATATTCGTGTGTGTCGTTGAAGTTTGGTTTATCACGAAGTGCTAAGATATTATTGCCGTGTTAGGCGGGACTTATAGGAGTAGCAGTTCTTAGTCCCTGGGTTCATTGAAGGACTTTCTTGATGGTTAGACTGTTGCTGAAAAAGCTGAGAGACGGAAGGAAAGGCAGTGCTGAGAAAAAAAATTCACGCGCTCGCTCAGACTAAGGGAAGTTGATTGCGTGTGATGAGGAGTTGATGACCCCACGCAGAGTGATTTGGGAGTGCGTACTTACACGAACACAGGACCCAGCGAGCAGCCGAAGGGTGTGTTGTAGCAGTTGGTGTTAGGACATGATAAATAAAAAATGCCGAGGAAGAAAACTGTACAGGGGAGAGTGGTATTGATTTGTTAGCAGGTCCCACATTTTGCTGTGAGTGATAATGAGGTGAGGAGTGAATGAATTAATCTGTCTATCGAATCAACAGTGCATGTTATTTTGTCTCCATTTTCCGCCAAGTCGATGCACTGTAGGGCTTGAATTATTTCATTAATGTCATTCGTAAAATCGAACGTGTCAATAATTTGACAATTATTTAATTTAGTGTGTTAGCTTTTGAGGCTCCAATCCTAATTTATTCATTTACTACATGGTATTGGGTGTTCTTTCGTTGTAGTTTTTCACGAACCATTCCGCTTTTCTCCGTGAATTTTCCAGCGCATGGATCAGTGCTCACTGATAAAGGTCCCAAATGCTCGCAAAATATTCAATATACTACACGGATGCACTACCAATGCATAGGATATTCCCTACACTTCTTCTTTGCAATGTTTTCCTACTTAGGATTCCACGAATCTCAGTTTCAGGGTCGTACCAAAAATATTCTGGCGTGAATTCACTCTAAGTTTCACTCCGAGGAAGTTTTGAATATTCATTCGAAAATAAAACCTAGTATTCCAATTACGATACCAATCCATTAAGTAGTCTACCAATTTATCCAAACACCAAACGCATACAATTTCCTGGAGTGAAACAGTTACAATATATAGGTGGCATAGAGCATTTTACGTACTTTATCGATCACTTGAACTATTCCTAATTTGTTTAGGTTAGATCTGTTCATTTTTTATTTTTAAGAACTATATTTTCATGTATGAGTTTGTAAGCTTGACATATTTTTCAATATATTGAATCCAACTCTTCTAGTCTTAATTGTAAAATCTTCGCAAATATTGGAAAATTTACCCAACGCGGATTACTAACCTCAGATAATCTATTGGGAACAACATGCCACCCTCCTGTATATTTATTCCACAGTTAAAACTATTAGGCACACCTCAAACATTAAAGCGATATCTAGCACGAAAAAATTCAATCCGAGTCATGTAACATCCTCAGTCATCACAAATGCGATCAATTTCTTGATTCTTTGGATTATAAAATATCAATAGTTAAATTAATTACAATATTACGTATCATGTCATGGTGGAAGGGCTTGTGTGTTCCGATGACCCCTAGAGCTGTGCTGGCGGGAGTAAATATAATTGCTCCTGGTAGGGTCACCCATGCCAGATAGGTCGAAGGTTAGGAGCCAGACGAAAGGTAGTCCACGCAGCGTCTGCTCCTCAGTGAGGCGGCTGCAATGGCGTCTGACCCCAGTGGGGCGGCCATTAAGTGATGGCATCACGTTAAAAACACTATTGAGGAAGGCAACGGGAAACCACCTCAATTATGATTCCCAAGAATGTAAGAAGGTGAAATGGACCGAAAGGAAAACAAATGAGGAAGTACTAGAGATGGTGGGTGAGGAGAGGGGTTTGTTGAGAGAAATCCTATGGAGGCAGGAAAAATGGATGAAAGGCGTATTGAGCGGTAGTGGAATGTTGAAGAAGGAGATAGAGGGGAGAATGTTGGGCAAGCGAGGAAAGGGTAGGAACAGGATAGGGATGTTGGATGGGATGAAGGGTGGAAGGAAGTACACAGAGATGAAGAGGGACCTGATGTAGTTTAGGTTGCTGGATTGGGTTTTGTTTGGAGTTACAAAATATTTATTTGATAGTTGTGTCCATCCAAAAACCTACCCTAACCGGTAGATTACCTAATAATAAAATACGTATCAATCCGAATACTAATCAAATTCAGCACTTCATTCACCCTTATTCCCTCTCAGAGGCAGCGCATTGTTCTTTTCAAAGTTGCACGTTGCCTTACTTTTAGAAAACTCTATTGTTTTTAGTGTTCTCTCCTAGGAAATAGTGGATGCTAGGTGCTTTTAATGGCGACGGAATTTTGAAGACTATGACAGATGTGAGAATATTAGATAGGCAAGGTAGGAAAAGTAAGGGAATAGGCATGTTTGGCTGGATGAAGGGATCCAAGAAGTAGGTGGAATTGAAGCAGGGTTTAGTATAGAGTAGGGTGCTTCATTTTGTAATGTTGGGCAAGACTCAGAAGTTGAGCGGTGGTTAGTCTGTTTTTTTTAAACCTTTTTGTACGGTACACTAAACTGAAAAATATTTGGTTAAAACAGATACATATTCAATAGAGATCATCAAATTTGTCCGGAGACAATACCTAATTAATCATGTGTGCCTGATCGTATATTAATTAAATGCCTAATATATGGAAACATAAAATATTTTATAGCAAAATTACGCATCAATCAACCAATTATAAAATTAGAAAATTCTATAATTCTAATATCCGAGTGAAGTGACACATACTTACAATTTCCCTTAACCAGGATGAAGTACGTATTCGAAGAAGTTTAACATAAATATTAATACTTTCTAAGAGTGTCATTGAGAAATAATGCACAACTCATCATATAATCTGTTGAAGTTAGAATTTCGCAAATTAATGAATGTTTTTTCCCTCTGTATATGTGAACAAAAATATGCAAAGTGAAACCTCGGCTGATATTACTAGCAGAGCATGGGTAACTATGACCGAGTTACCCACAAAGAAATGGGAAAGAGAGTAGCTACTTTTTTCAAAAATAATTACAATAAAATGCGTGCAATTACTGCGAACATTTTCTCTCCTCGTCGGAGAGGTAATTAGGATTTGAACAGCTACGGAAGAGAGTAGGAGAAAATCAGGATCAGGAGCTAGTGGCCACTTGTAACAAAAAGGGGACGATGAGATCATTATTTCAAATCCCATCCCATCTTTTTACCCTCCAAGCTTATAAAAATACTAGAAAGGGAGAAATTCGCCAGGGGCTAACCAGGTGGGTAATTCGCCCGAATGCTATCCCTAAGGCCGTAGTTATTAGCCCCACCTCGGGCTATTTGGCAATGAGTTAACTATGCTGCTTTGACTTCCTGTGAACCTGATAGTGAGGCAATACTAGTTCATCTGCGTCCGAGGTACAGTCGCATAGGAAGTCAAAAGAATGTGTGTATATACACACATAAAAAACCATAAACACAGTAATTAACCCTAAGGTCGGTTTGGTAGGGAATGATAGAGTTCACTCAGGACTAAGCCCGACGGCGTGTGAAATTTGCACATCAGAGTAGGGGGCCAGTTCCTTTCCCTGTGTCGGTTATATATACACGTAAATATATATATATATATATATATGTATATATATATATTTATATATATATATCTTCAGTCATATCCTATCTTCCGAAGAAGACGGAGCTCGAGTCCGTCGAAATTATCAAGATATTATTGTGAGTGTTCTTTTTATGTGTTCTCGTGCTATGTGTTACTGCCTAAGTTATATATATATATATATATATATATATATATATATATATATATATATATATATATAGTACAATAATTAAATAGTCTATTCAGTGTGTATGTGCATGAGTGTTTGGGCTTATCAGCAAATGAAATTGCAAACGTATGAAATAATATTTGTGTGTTCCGTAACATTCCCCCCCACAAGACCTTGCGGTGGATTTTGGGGTATTGCATGGATGCAAAAAGGCATAAATTTACAAGTTATAACGTAAAATCGCCAATTTCCTTGATAAAAGATCCATGGAATACTTCAAAAACTTGTTTTTTTTTAAGTATTCCATGGTGAATGATTTAATGACCACAATGACACACATTGGGCGCGTAATGGTACCCTACGTAGTTCAACGTAGTCTATTTTCACAACATGTGAGGTCACAAAATTTCAGCAAGGTGACCTGCACGAAAGCAAAGAATATCAAAGGTAGACTCTTGAATCATGTAAACTAGATTGTTGAACACACTTGAGAATGGCGGCGTCAAAATGTCACTATAATTTTAACATGACAGCACATCTCCTATCACTTAAGTCACCCGAGGGGCTTAAGGGTCATGGCTTCCGTGCGCTGGCCCTGGGTGGAGTGGGAAAAACAAATTTGTACAAGGGCAGCAATATCACCATGCATGGTCCTTGTTCCCTAATGTGGAGCTAGCTTTAATAAGATATCTCCGGGTCACATCCCTCATGATTGGCACTGAGTTTCATCAAGATTAATCAGACTTCAACAAAAGAGGACAGCAGGTTTAATAATTTTTTTTTTCAAAATTAAGATAATTTGTGAAGTTATGATTCATTGAATAAAACTAATTAGTTCAAATAAAGTTAACAAACAACGCATATAAGCATATTGGAATAGAGCATAAAAGGACTAGGATCGGCAAATGGTGAAACCATTCAAACTACGGGCGTTTTTTTTACATAAATTTCATTGAAATTTTAACAGGACAGGAATTTAATATCAGAGCACAAATATTCTAATGAATTTGAATACAGCTACGTACCATAAACACAGTAATCAACCCGAAGGTCGGTTTAGTAGGTGATGGTAGCAATGGCACACGCTTAAGATGTTTAAGAAAAAATGAAAACTAGTAAACACATACAAAGACTCAGGATGATATACTTATAACTTTGATTCACAGCAATGTTTCTAGATATGTATTTGCATACGTATAAAATGATAGATGTTTCCATGAATGTATGCATCACTGTGGATTTGGGTTTGCATGCATGTGTTGGTTTTGAATGCGGCTTTTCCTTTTTTCCCTTTCTTGGGTGGTGACCTAACACCCCCCGCCACACGCCCTTGCGGCGACTTGCGGGGTATTATGTAGATGTAGATGCAATGTTAGATGCCCAAGTTTGTGCTAGTTTTTACAGAAATTCATTATCCTATTCTCGATTACAAAACTTATTTACATTTCAATTCTCGAAATTCGAATGAAATGAAATATTGCAATTAGTATCACTCAATCAACGAATTTTACCAAAATGAAAGATAGGTATTTAGTCTTAATAAGATTGATTGCCCTATTGAAAATCCCTCAGTTTCAAGCAAGGTACTTCCCTCCTGGAGAAACCCCAAATTACTCAAAATACTGCAGTTAACTAAATAGAGTGTCCCGGACAAACAAGAAATTACTCCTAACAGTATACGGAGGGTAAAGGCTTCCAAAAAATATTCCTACCATTCTCTATCTCAATAGTCCCTGAAATATGTACGTGGAAAATTAAAAAATATATATTTATTCTTTGACTAATAAACAGTCTGAAAAAGGATAATTAAGGTAAAGATGGGATTCATAATAATATCTATAAATCTGTCGTTTTTAAGGACAGCAGGACAGTAAACTTTATTTTTAACTTCCAGTAAAGGCATTCAAAAAGTGAGAGTGGTAATGGCTTTTTTGTACCAAAGTCCGAGTGTACGATATCTAGTACGTTAAAATCTGCCAGGAATTTTTACCGCGTTCCACGACTATTTATAGGCTTCATGCACACCTAGCATTAACTACCTTTTAATAGTGCTGAAATGAATGGAGATATAGTTGAAATGTAATCTAATTGGCTTAAATAAAAAAAAGATGATTGAAAATACTGATAATACGCAGTGATTAACTATTTCATTAAATACGAGATATACCGACATGGACATACTCTGATATGGAGCGTAGCTATGTACGACGCGGAAACATGGTCGCTGAAGCAGGAGGATACACGTAGAGTGGAGGCTTTTGAAATGTGGGTATGGAGAAGAATGGAGAAGGTGAAATGGACCGAAAGGAAAACAAATGAGGAAGTACTAGAAATGGTGGGGGAGGAGAGGGGTTTGTTGAGAGAAATCCTATGGAGGCAGGAAAAATGGATGAAAGGCGTATTGAGCGGTAGTGGAATGTTGAAGAAGGTGATAGAGGGGAGAATGTTAGGGAAATAAGGAAAGGGCAGGAACAGGATAGGGATGTTGGACGGGATGAAGGGGGGAAGGAAGTACACAGAGATGAAGAGGGACCTGATGTAGATTAGGTTGCTGGATTGGGTTTTGTTTGGAGTTGCAAAATGTTTATTTGATAGTTGTGTCCATCCAAAAACGTACCTTAACCGGTAGATTACCTAATAATAAAATAATAGTGACATGAGCAGCGCGATTAAGGAACTTAGCGATCTTTTAAGTGACGAAATGAGAATATTAACAAAGATCATAAAACTTTGTATTTTTTAAAAAGAGCACATAATCAGTTCTATAATTGAGAACGGAAGGTATTTTTTAGCTCTCTCTTATTGGAGCATGGGGTTCGGTTGCGGAATCCAAGTGACGAAGCTTCGATATGAAATGAACTTTGAAAAAATAAGGAGCGAATGGATTTATTTATGGGGAAATATGAGTGAGAAAGGAGTTCTTAGTGGTTCCAAGGGTAGAATACTGAGACCCTTGTAACGAAAGACAAATATCCAATAAGTTGGGATAATTTGTAAGAGAGGAGGAAAAGTATTGGATTATTTAATATTTATTACATGTTTTCAAGGAAGGTGGTACCTTGGAAACGCACGCATGATGAGGCATAACAAGTAGAATATAGTGGTGAGGGAGAGGTAATACTTATACGAAAAAATATGGAAATGAAAATACTGACCGATCTACGTCGAAAACTTATTCTCCTCTTATTAATGCATTAAGTCATTGCAGCGTTCGGCTTCAACTGTTTTATCCTTAGTTTTTTTTTTAGACGTCCAATAACCTACATTCAATTATACTTTGTGGTATTCACTCTTGATGATCGAAAAACACTTGGTAATTGTACACATGCTTATTTATTGAAATTAACCGTTTCGACATTTTCAAATCAATTTCAAAAGTACAAGAGAGAATTCCCACAATGATGTGAAAACGACGCAAAATTATTAAGTTATTATATCATTACATAAACGAGCACGGAAGCTTACCAGGTGCTTTTCATCGACCATCTATAATTACACAGATTATCGTTGAAAATCACTGCATAAGGTATTCAAACCAATAATATAATTGATTGCAAGCGACGATGTTTTTGACTTCATTCCGCGCTTAATGTTCACCCATTTCCTCCGTTTATTCTGGAGAAAATGCATTTGACATCTAGTAAACATGCAGAACCTTATGTGTGCATTAAAAACTAGAAACTCATTCCTTCCACAGGCCTACTTTGTTATGCAACTCTACGGATTACCCACTCGCGTAACATTAAAATGCCATGCTAAATATTTCACTCAAGGGACGACTGATATCAATCATTTTAACAAGGTGATCGCGGTCACAATCGACGTCACGACAGGCAGCAATAACGCGCAAAATGGGAGTAAAACGAGTGGGGCTGGAGAAAGCAGAGCAAGACACCGGAACCTCGCCTTCCCTCCCCATAATGGCTGTCACCCTGGGGGGGGGGGGAGTACTTCGAATTACTTGCCCCCGCATTAACCTTCCCACAACCTCTGGAAACAGCATGACTGGCAGTTTCCTTAACCAATCAAACTGTCGGCAAAAGGAAGGAATCGAATTGCTCTTCGGATTGGTAGTGGGGGACGGGAAGGGTTGGGCGGAGGGTGGAGGGGGAAGGAAGACGCGGGGTGGTGAGGGAACTTCGATTATCACTGTGGCTCGGACACCTACAATAGTCGGTGGATAGCTGGGAGTTCGTCGAAGAATTGCCCATAGGATTACTCGTTAGCTATTATTAAGAATATATGTCATCATTATCATCAAGGGGACTCTACCGTTTGAAGTACTATAGGTTTCGGATGGACACACAGAGACTAATCACCACACCACATTTCTAAACCAGGCCTGACAACACAGAACCTGCCTCCCATTGAAATGAAACCTTCCTCAATTCCGTTTACTTCCTACCTCCCTTCATCCCGTCCAACACGGCTGCCCTATTCCTCCCCACTTCCTCGCTTGTCTTACGTCCTCCATTCAAAATTCTCTGCAACCACTTTGTCTGCCTCCTTTGAATGCCTCCCAAAAATCCCAACATCCCCCTAGCATGAATAGGACTTCTTCTTTTGTTTTTCTTTCTCCACACCCGCATCTCAAAAGCTTTCAATCTCCGCCAACCGTCTTGCTCTCACGACGAAGTTTCCGCGCCGTTCCATATAAAAATGTTCACTTTTTTCATAAAATACGTAGTCAAGATCTTTGCAATGAACTCATTTGTCATCGTAAAAGCTTCTTTAATTAACTCCATTCCCCTTTTTCTTCTTTCCCCACTACTTCACGTATTCGTAACGTTCTGTATTCTATTTTATATGTAATATATATGTATGTATGAATGTATGTGTGTGTGTGTATATAAAAAATATAAAAATATAGAAACACATACAAGACGAATACAGGAAGAAATAGTCATAATAATTCCTCAATAGCTTAACTGGTAGACCATCCGCCCGGCAAGTGGAAGGTCCGGTGTGCAAATCCCGGTTAAGGAAATGTTTTTACGTTTGTGATCTGCTCAAATCCGCCTTCCCCACCTTTCCTGTGTTCGCCTCTTATGTGTTTTCCTATTCCCTTTCCTTATATCCATGTGAAGTAATATTTGTTCGCCGTATGCCGGGATTTCGTGTTTGAATGTATATATATATATATATATATATATATATATATATATACATATGTATATATATACACATATATATATACACACACACATATATATATACACACAAATATATACTTTTTAAATATATTTTTACACACATATGAATACAAACTATAATATATAAATATAATTCGTCTATAACACTTCTTAGGTATTGACATTTGATAATTAAACAAATCGGCCTTTCCACTTAAAATCTTAAGTTAAAATTTTAAGTGGAAAGACCAAGTTGTTTTCAACCAATTTTCAAATGTCAATATGAAGATTGTACACCAAGTTAAGCTGTTAAACTTTTATTTTACTTCTTAGGTATTTCAGCAATTCCACTTGCTCTGGTTAAAATAATCTCTGGGTAGCCTCGAAGTAAATGAACTCCACGTTTTATCCTTTGTAAGTCATTATTGTAGTGTATGCATCTAAATACCACAAAAAATATTAAGGTAACGGAAAAGCAACGGAAATCCGTCAGTAGAGCTTAAGATCTACATTTAATGAGGCAATAATTTTATGCTCAACTTAACTTAATGGCTGACGAGAACAATGCATGAATAATGGGAAATAAAGGCTGTCGAACGAACTAAAACAGAGTATGAAGGTCACCTGGTCCTCAGATCAACGGGTCCCCATCATCACCTCCCCCGTGCTTACTGTGGCTTTCCAAGAGAATTCAGTTCGCAGAATATAACGCTAGAGTTTGGCTGTGTGTGTACAGGGCTACACGAAAATCCTATAGAATATGGGACCCTCAAGTCAGAAGCCGAACTCTCTTGCCTTTGGAGTACCACGCCTCACCGCAGGATAATACACGTAAGTGCTATTTTCAAACCAAATTCGCAACCAAAACGGTGGAAAAAAACATAAAACATCAGTAGTTTCAAATTGTTGCATATGCGCGCCAACATTTACGTTATTAGCAACTAGTTGAAATTATGATTCGCTAAATTACTACTTGGTAACATTTTGAGACATAGATAAATGACATAAATTTTCCTTTTTGCGTAGTGCAATAAAAACCCGGTGATTCGTCTAAGTGGCGGCGCCAATTCACAATAACGTCCACTTTCACGAGCATACGTATGTGGATGGTGGGCGTAGAGTAGAAGTGTATTATCAATCTTTTTTCTTATACCCCCGAAGTCATTTCCGTGGGTAATAGTACACGACCCACAGCCTGCATGCGGCCGGCGTAATTTGTTGATGATGTTAATATTTGACAGCTAAACGAAAGTGAAAACATTTTTGTTTCAATTAAACAGTAAATTACACGAATAAAACAATTAATATTTACTTTTGTCGTTGACATATTTAACATTGCAATACATTTAATTGAAGATGTGTTTCATAGTTACTTTATAGCGTGTACGAAGTACAAGCTATACTGATGACGCGTGACCGAAGTACAAATGTACGAAGTAATTAAATATTAATTACTATTTTATTGATATAGCCCGCAGCCTCGGAAAAAGTCTGATGTACTGCTCTTTCGAAAGGTTAATTTAGTGTGCATCGCTTGCATGAGGGTTAGAGTAACTCTGGGAGCCAACTAATTTCAAGTGCGTCCTTATATTTTTCTCTTTCCCCGCAACTAGAGATTCCATTTTCACCCACCTGAGAATTCATCATTCCCATCACGTTCAGCCATCATTGTTTGACTCGAGAAATGTATTTGTGTGTTTACCAAACAATAATAAAATGCCACGTGTTGCCCTGCGATATCCTCTTGGGTTTAAAAGAATTTGCACCACTCGTAAGGAGAACGTATCGGAACTCTCCTTAGTTACGATAACAGCGGACGTTTAACGTTCCGCGTAACGTTTACGCAACGTCGGCCTTACGCGTATCTTTTCCAACTGCGAATTGGAACGGAGTTCACGGTTTTCGAAACTCGAGCTGAAGGTAGAAAGAGATCGAGGAGGAGAGATGAGGAATGGGGAATTGGTTATTGGAATATCTATTTTAAATGAAATCTGTTGACCGCGTGCATAGTTAATGAAGGTGTATTGCGAAGTGTGAAGTACGGAGAGCGCGAGGCACGGAGGTACGCATTAGCATTGAGCCGGCGTTCAAAACACAAGCGCGCTCTGTCTCAGAATATATATGGCGATTACAATACGGAGAGACTAAGTGAGTAGGATTTCATATTACACTCGCGCACCCCTGAGTCATAACGAGGGGCCGTGGCTTAACCTCGCCCCGATACGGAGCACGCGCCGGGTCGCTGCAGGAGAGCGTGTGCCAAGCGATGAAGAATAGAGCTCGATACTTCATTCCCACGAAATTGGAGCCTATTGCGTTCAAAGGTTTGAATAAATGAGACGACAATGGCGGAGGCAGACTGAGGAGAAACGGAGGAAACTTTGTGAAATGGGAGGGAATCGAAGGGTGGGGTGAATATCGCACTCCGTGGGGCATCGATTGGGAATTAGGAAAAATACCGATTGTCGATACTTCCAAGATAATTTTCATATTATACTATAGAAGGAGGAATTGTCAATTGTTTGTAAAAGGTATTGCGAGCGTTACCAGGATTTAAACTACCGAGGAATACAGTCAATACGATTTCACGTTAAGCGTTATTACAAAATGGAATAGAAAAAGGGTGAGAGGGGAAGGTAAAGGAGAAAAGGCTAAAGAATCTAGGTCATTTTCATCAAAAACTATCAATGAATGATCACGGGTATTTTTCCAATTAACCAATGTTTCCGTTCCGCCAAATAAAATCAGCATTGATCTAAAATCAAGTTGACCAGTTCATGGATAACCTAGTGCATATTAGATCAATCTTCATTGAATGTGATCTACTACAGTGATAATATCTTTATAATTATAAACGCAAGATTATGCTTAATGATATGGTATGATGGCGGATCACGTGACAATTATCCGGGGAAATGTCGACATAGTGTTTGAAGAGGGTGGGGAACAGGAGTGGAATGGTGCATTGGAGGTAAATTGATCATCATAAAGAATTGATTGGCTAACCAGATTTTACGTCAATTTTCTAGAAGCACGTAATCCTTGTAACAAATACGTAACTTGTTCATACGGTTTGCGCTCATATTGTTATCCATCAGAATGTCACTTGCAGAGTCGGACCGAATCGACTGGGAAGGCATTCGGATGCCACGGATGAAAGAGCTAACGAAATGCGCCTTACTCGCAGTTCACCTGTAGCAACTACTATATTTTATAACCTATTTTAAGACTATTTTGAGACAGAACAAAGTGAGGCGAAAAGTATGCGGATTTCGACATGGTTATTGTATTATAGGGTACCATGTTGTGTCGTGTTGAGTGATGAGCAGAAGTATTACAATCGTCAGTATATCCACCTAAATCCTACATTAATAGATAAACTACTTATTATTATTAGGTAATCTATCGGTTAAGGTAGGTTTTTTTGGATGGACACAACTATCAAATAAATATTTTGTAACTCCAAACAAAACCCAATCCAGCAACCTGCTCTACATCAGGTCCCTCGCTGAATACACCTTTCATCCAGTAGTGCGCTGCCTGCGATTTCCCATTAAAAATGTTTCAAAATCTTAAAGGGCTCTTTGAGATTACGGCTGATTTGTTTCTCTATCGGTCTTTTCACCCGTGCATTGCAGGTAAAAAATATCTTTGTAAAATGTTTTTTTAACAATAATCCACCTAGTATTCAGTGTCATGAGTAAAATTTGAGGGATTTTCTCTTTAAGGGACCGGGTTAACTTACTTACGTAATTTTATTAATAACAACGGATATAAAAATGTTCCCTTCGCCGATATTATTATTTGGTAATCTACCGGTTAAGGTAGGTTTTAGGATGAACACAACTATCAAATAAACATTTTGTAACTCCAAACAAAACCCAATCCAGCAACCTCTACATCAGGTCTCTCTTCATCTCTGTGTACTTCTTTCCTCCTTTCATCCCCTCCAACATCCCTATCCTGTTCCTGCCTTTCCTCATTTGCCTAACATTCTCCTCTATATTACCTTCTTCAACATTCCACTACCGCTCAATATGCCTTTCATCCATTTTTCCTGCCTCCATAGGATTTCTCTCAACAAACCCCTCTCCTCACCCACCATCTCCAGTACTTCCTCATTTCTTTTTCTTTCAAACTACTTATTGGCGGTAAAATAAAGATATTAATTTAACATATACATGCATAGAAGATATACTAAGAATGTCATTACGTAGATGACATAAAAAGAATTAGCTTTCTAAGTTATATGGCCACCTAGATACCTTTTCTTAATTTCTTGTTAATATCCCAACATAGATAAAATGTCACGAAACAATAAGCCCATTCAAATTGAGTACAGGACTTGATAAATGTTTGGAGTGTACTTTTGATGCTTACCGGTTGATTCAGAGCCTCCATTCATATATCTATCAAAATGAATTTAAAGGCGAAAACGTTAAACACGTTAGTGTAACCAAAGAGGTCACCATCGGCTAGATCTCACGGACTACTCGGGGCGGTCTCGAGTGTTTATGAAGGAATATAGTATGCCCCTTAAATCATGATCCGATCGTAGGGTCCGTAGTGAACGTACCCGGGTTTCCAGTTTCGCCGGCCCTCGACCGAACCTCCCTCCGGCATTGGTCACGCCCATTTCGGTCAACGCTCGCCGATCTCCCGAGCACGCGTCGCCGTGCACGACTTCAATTGACTTCGAAACTGATTGCATAGGTCGTTCTTCCTCCGCCTCGCCCCGTGGGCCCCACCGGTTCGAATCCTTCGGGAGAGATTAAAGTTGGTGACATTTATGGCCAATTCATCATCATTGGTCACGATTTTGCCACCGCACGGAGAGGGTAGGAACGATCCGAGAGGACGAGGAAGCAGCTGCAAGCGGACCTGGATCCCGAGACGGAAAGATCAAGGTGCTGAGGCCCGAGCGGCGTGATGCACGAGGGGTTTTATTGACCGGAATTATTGGCGCCTCGTCGAATATGTACCTAGCGGGGTCACGCCGCGAGGGAGGAGAGAAAAAGTGGACGGCGAGGAGAGAGGAATACCGGCTGGGGCGGTGGTCTTGGCCGTTTGACCGTCAAGATTAAGGTCCGTGATCAGGTTCCGGAGCATGTACACTATTCTCCAGGATACGACGGTAGGGCAGGGGATACTAGTGCAGTGACAGTTGGACAATTGGATCTGTAGCAGTATACTAAGGTCTACTATTGTTAAAAGTTGGTTCCGAGAAGGTTCAGGAGTAATATTGTGAAATTGGAACATGGTCATGTAGAGGGTTTTCATTATGGTCTCCCAAACCTAACAGTCAGATGCAATTACAATTTTTTTCTATAGATAAGGCCGTTAAGAATAGTTGGTACTTTGAAAACTCGATTGTAATAGATTCATTTCAATTGAAAAACTGCTGTCATTTGGTAATTCATTGTAATATTAGGCGTCTGTCAAGAGTACTCGTAAATATGTATTCATATGATAGTGTAACACAGCCGTTGCGCTGTAGTCGTACATTTTAGTAATAACACTTGTCAGGATGACGCCCGATTGCTGAGAACATGTACATCATTAGGGATACAGGGTTCGTCCGGAAAATATGTGTAATAAGCTCATTGTCTTTTTTGACAAAAGGGGAGTCGTCCACTACGAATTTGTACCTGAACGACAAACTATAAATGCCGTATTTTACGTCCAAGTGCTCGACAGGCTTCGAAAACGAGTCGCCCGCGTCCGGCCAGCGATCAAAAACATCTGACGGCTGCATCGCGACAATGCGCCGTCTCACACCGCGCTTGTCGTGTCGGACTTCTTGGCCAATCACGGCGTGGCAACGCTACCGCACCCGCCCTACAGCCCGGACTTGGCACCACCGGACTTCTTTCTGCTCCCGAAGATAAAGAGGAGTTTGAAAGGAACGCGATACGGGACTTTGGACGCCGTCAAAGAGGCCGTGACGACGTGTCTTCGAGAGGTTCCCGATGATGCCTTCGCGGGAGCGTTCCAGGAATGGGAACGCCGCTGGAACAAGTGTATCGACTCACAAGGGTCCTATTTTGAGGAATATTAGCTTAAGATATGTAAAAGTGTAATAATTTTTTTTTCCTGAGCTCAGTACACTTATTTTCCGGACGAACCCTGTAGGTGTGTAATTTGGTGGAGATGGGATGTTCAGGGAATAATCAATTCCCAATGAAATCAATTAAAAAAATTAAATCAATCGGTTAAAAGCTTAATTAGATGTTCATATTGTGACGACGTGATAGTCCAATGGATAGAGCGTTGGACTACTGACCGAGGGGCCCGAGTTCAATTCCCACGCGCTTCTCTCTCGGCAGCCTCAGCTTTGCCCGAGCCATGTGATTTTTCGGGTGCCAAAACTTTCTAGGAAATCAAAAGCGGCACAAGGAAGGGGTGTGCGCCCCCTGCCATGATGTGCGAATTAAACACACCGCCGGGTTTAGTACAGAGTCCACTTTACCATCACAAACCACACCGCAACGGGTTGATTAATGTGGTTGTTTATATTGTACTTTAGTTACCACCAGTCTATTTGTCTCTCCCAAGTAGATCTCCCATAAGAGATAATCATAACATGTGCAATCTATTTTTTACCTTGATTGTTGTTCTTTCATACGAAACACCATTTCAAGAGAAGTTGGTATCATTATTTTTTTATTTTCAATTTTGGAAGGGTGAAGGGAAACCCAGCGCTGGTATTAGCCCACTCTTAACATACAGTTTTCGTTTTTTGTTTTTCGACGTGGACAAAAAACTTGCTTCACTAAAAACGGTGTCCTCACTCAATGACAGTCCGCAGGCGACTGAGGTTGGTGTCGGTCTGTTGCTAAGAGCCCCCTCCACCTTAACCTGCCCTGGCAGACCCCCCCTCCACCGCTCGTTCGCGTCAGAGAAAATCAGTCCTACCACTTTTTGGGTGCGACCCTGCAGACACCAAGAGATCCTCAATTTATCGTCCCATTCGACGGAAGACGTACTCCTCTTGAAGCTCTCTCCACATAACATACCCAAGTAGGGATCTGGATACGTCTGAAAAACCCTGCGACACTCAAGAGTCAAATTCGGGCCCTCAGGGTAAGAAGCCAGGGCACTACTAGCCAGGGTACTCACCACCCCAACCCGATATCCATCGTGAACCTTGCGAGGGATAAAAATGTGAATAAATAAATAAATCTTATTTGACAGTCTTATCTCTTCATTTTTGCCTCCGTTTTTCCCCTTTCAGTTGTGACATCGGAATTAAATTACTCCGTCAATGACACACGTGAATCGTGAGTAATAGAACGACTGATACTTCGTCAGGTTAATCTGGCGCCGGTCATCAGGGTTTGCGGAGATCCTCACATCACCGCACTGGGGTGGCTGTGGGAAATTATCTTTTTCGAGACGGCATTTTTAAGTATCGGGCAGTATTTCCCCATTTTTCATTAAATGCGTGAATCATCCGGGGCAGGGGAACTCGGTGGAAGTCAAAATTGAATTCAAGGTTTATCGCATGCTATATTATGTGCGTGATGTTAATAGAACGGTTAATTTGGAAGAAAAGGTAAAGTAAATAGTTATTAGTCAAACTCTATATGTTTAACCGTCTGCCCTTGATGGAAAACAGAATACCAATTCTGACTACATTAAAATCACCTTATTGCCTTATTATGAAGAATCCTGAATTAAAAGGATGGCGGAGGTCTGCGCATTCGTCCAGCAAAAAACTGCATTGCTATCTTAAAAAAAGAAGGAATTCCTTATAAATTAATAACTCACTTTTTTTCCTTTTAACTTCCAGAAACAAGATACGAGTTTCAGTCCATAGAATCTGTTGATTGATTTTGTTTGTCCTCTGGGAGTAAAAAAAGGGAAACCTGGACAAATATCCCATTTATTAACCGAGTCAAGTCGTAAATGAAAAAAAAATCTCAATTTTCTCTTTTTATCTACTTCAACAAATTTATGATTAAGATCGACTCCAGTAATCGAAGGTGAAGTTTACCAAAATTATAGAAAACGAAATACATGCCACATCATGTCGATCCTCTTAAGTCACCCAATGTCATTCTTACCCCATCCGATAAATTAACCTCGAACAACTGAGCAACTTGGAAACAAATTATATACCCTGGAAACTGAAACCTTGGGAGTCAACTCGTTGCTAATTGCCTCTTGACACGCACACGTGCGAAACGTAAAACACGGATTTTTTTCATTTTGTCTACTTATATATGTATGTGTATGTATGTATATATATAATATAGATCTTCCTGGGAAACCATAACCGGCACAGGGAAAGGAACTGGCCCCCCTAACCCGATGTGTGAATTCACACGCCATCGGGCTAGGTACATGGGTGAGCTCTACCATCACCTACTAAACCGACCTTCGGGTTGTTTACTGTGTTTATGGTTTATATATATATATATTTAATATATTTATTTATATATAAATATATTTTTATATATATACATTCAGACACGAAATCCCGCCATAGGTCGAACAAATATTCATTCACAAGGAAATGGATATAAGGAAAAGGATAGGAACAAGTATTACGGACTAACACAAGAGAGGTGGGGAAGGTGGGATTGAGCAGATCACAAGCGCAAAAATATTTCCTTGAACGGGAATTGAACACCGGATCTTTCAACTTGCCGTGCCGATACTCTAATCACTTGAGCTATCGAAGAAACGTAATTACCACTGAGATCAGCCGGTTATAGCATCGGTCCGGCAAGTCGAAAGATCCGGTATTCATGTTCCGGGTTAGGAAATATTTTTGCGCTTGTGATCTGCTCGATTCCGCCTTTCTCACCTCTCCTGTGTTCTTTCTTTATACATATTCCTATCCTTTTTCTTACATCTAGTTCCTTGTGAATGAATATACATATATATATTCCTTATATCTATTTCTATGTGAATGAATATTTGTTCGCAGTATGGCGGGATTTTGTGTTTGAATATAAAAATATTTAGAAAAACATATTTTTTTACATATATATCTTTATAAACATATATATCATATATTTTTTATATATATGTGCGTGTGTGTATGAGAGATAAAGGGATATAGTAAGTAACGGAAATAAGGGGAACGAACACAGTTCCGTCGGTGCATCTGATTGGAAAGTGGCTAATGAGAGAATATCAAGTGTATCGGGAAGCAACCGGCGCATATATCATTGCTTACATTTTTGATGCCATAGTAACGAAATCAGCAGGCACATTAGCGTAGCGAAGGTTTGAATTAACGAATATGAAATAGTAGTGAAAGTGGTTTGCTACTAAATCTTTAACATCCAGTATCCAACCTGTCATGTAATTCAAGCCTCGAAATATAAGTACCTATTCTTTCACATCTAAGTTAGAGGTTATAGAGCCACGCGTATCGCAAGTCGTAACATGTATGACACGAGGACATTTCATTTTAGTCATTTATTAAAAAATGAACGGCGAAACTATGAGTTGCGCAAGGAGATAGTAATACGCTCATTCTGTATATTGAATATTTTTCTGAAATCCTGCCAAAAGGGGGGGGTAGTAAACATTTATTTAAGGTGTTTATCAAGGGAGTGTACATGTACAATTTTGCCATCTAAAACTTTCGTTTTCTTTGAAAACTTACAAACGCTCAATTCAGTTAGTGAAAGTTGAATTTCTGCTCAATTTTCACCGGGAGTGTTCTCTCTTGTTTTACATAATTACGTACAGGTGTTTTTTTAATAAGATATTACGTTTTCATTTCGATCAATAATTTCCAATGGAAAATACCTAATGATAACTAATGGTACGTACTTATTAGTCGTTACTTAAAATCGAACTTCATCTGGAAAACATATTTTTACTCACAAGCAATCATCTCATTTTTCGTACTATAAACACTATGGGACTAATATGTAGGAAACTAATCTTAGCAGTACGATAATGCGCATTATATTTTTGGACAAGCTGCTCTTCATATGTTTTCAAGAATTGCTCGGAAAAACTGGAGAGGTAACCTTTATTATAATAAAAATCCATGCAATTCTCCAATGGCGTCACCTATTGCTATGTTATACACTGTCATGACTAGCGTGGAGCCGAAGCTAATGACCACGGGCTTCATCCCGAATCTTACCATATAAGCGTTCTGAGGAGTGCCCTGACCTTTGAAATAGTGTTTCGACATCCGTTGATGGACACCTGGGCCGCGTTCCCTTTTTTCATTCGAGTGGGAGTAGTACACGATGCCGATGATGCGTCGAATCATCGCCTCTAGTTTCGAAATTTCGAATGCCGCGTGTACCCGAGGAACGGACGACAGGAGCCGGTCGCTACGTCACAGAAGCCTAGAGGACGTCGGCCGCGGGAAACATATATGCTTATTTAACCGGGGCAAATCAATGATCGATTACGGCCCCGAGGAGGTCTCGGGAATGATATTTGCGGGGCAGCTTAATAAGCTTGATGTCCAACCCCCACCGATCGTCAATTCCCCGGGCAGGGACGAAGTGACGGGATCCGCAAAGGTATCGGTTTGGGGAGGAGGATCGGTTGGAGACGTCATGACGTAAGTGTAGGGTCAGGGCGCAGCATTAAAATTCGACCCCCATATCTTCGGATTATGTTGAGCACAATACTGTTCGGGATGATGAAAATGACCCTGTGAGGACTAATAGAAAAACTAGGGAAAACCTCTCAAAAAGAGCGTGGTTTTATGATTCGCGGAAATTTTGTCGTTGAGGAGATGGAATAAGCGTAGATTGGAGACCTTGGTGATGTGGGCGTGGTTAATATTGGAAAAAATAAACTGTATGTAAAGCGAAACGAGCAAAAAGTATCACCAGGCATGGTAGTGCACGGCAGTGGGTTGTTTGGAGACGTACTATATACATGTATAATTGTATTGGAGACGTATGTTTTTGTATTGGAGACGTATATAACGTATTATAATATATTGTAACTGTCTAATTGTACTATTGTACAGCATAACTGCTAAAATATTGTTTGTATTATGTATGTAATGAGGATGTATGTAGATGTATGTTTTGTGACCGTGGCCACCAGGACAATTGCCTAATTGCAACGAATATCATCAAATAAATAAATATAGAAGGCAGGGAAAGTGGCTCAGGAACATAATGATTGGAAATGGAACTGGTTCGTACAAAGGGAAGAATATTGGGTAAATAAGGTACGAGCACAGGGTGGAGGAAAAGATTATGCATGTCGGACGGAATAAAGAGAGATAGAAAGAGAATTTGAAGGATGGTCAATTGTAGTGCAGGGTATTGTGTTGCAACGGGTCGTGTTAGATCGTCTCAGCAGTGGTCTCTCTACACATGAAAACCCAGTTAGCATTAACAATCTTTAGAATTGAAGTTCACTTCCAACAAGACGTGGGCAATCAATACGGAAAGCAATGCTTGGTGGTTTGACAGGGAAATGTTGAATGGCTAAAGAAAAGGTACTGTGGAGAGTGGGGAGAAAATGACAAGTAAAAACATTGAAAGGAAGAAGAGATTATTCTACAGGGAACATTTTGGGACCGTGCATCTCCACCTAAAGAAAGCTTTGAAAGGGAATCAAACAGGAACGAGCCAAAGAGAAAACCGGATTCGAAATGAAAATAATCATGTCAAGCGCGAACTCGTAGAAATATGAAGGGGGAGACCGAGAGTAGAATTGATTGGAGAGCTACGCCAAACAAATACTAGGATTGATGGCCATTGACGATGGTGTTCATCAACATATTCCTCCGATTACACTCCCCAGCTTGTTTAAATTAGCTCTTAAGCTTTCGAAATCCCCAAAGCCAACTTAAGGGAGATTAAACTCGTAGATTTATCTAATGACCATTTGTTTGAGTGTCGCGCTGATGATATCTTAATTTTTCTGCTTCTGGAGAATGAGTTGATTTGTTCTATATCTTTATTCATGAGATTTCCACGCGCAGAGATTCTCGAATAACGATGACTAATGGAAAGCATATAGGAAGATTAAGGATTATGGAAAAAAGGTCTGAATTCGTGGCCAGGCCAAAAGAAACTTTAAATCAGGCAATATAAGGTAAGGATTTCCTCTTCGAGACAGTGAATTTAACATCACGCCTTCGCACTGATTTAAATCGTATCTGGTGGTGTGATGCCTTCGTCCTGATATGCTACTCTCCAAAAACAGAACGATAAGCTATAAGATAATAAGGTTTCAGTGCCATGAACAACATGGCATTTGAGATATCTTCTCTTTTAGTGATCCGACTAAGCAACTTAATTTTATTACCAAAAAACCATCTACTGATTTATTCATCCAAATCATTGCGTAAAAGAATGGATTTAAAAAGGTCTTAATTCTCACGCGAAAACAAATAGATAAAGAAAATGTAAACCAACGTACCCCCCCAACCCTGCCACACACCTTTTTGGTGGCTCGCAGGGTATTTATGTAGATGTAGATGTACTGTTTGGTTTAATAAGCTTTCCTAGCTTTCTTCCTAGGTAGCTTCTAGCTTATTCCTCCTTCTAGGTAACGCTAGCTTCCCCAAAAGTACTATCAACGTACAATTTATTTGGTCTATTTTTAAAACAGGTAATTGAATGCATACTATTAACCCTTCCTCTATTGACAATGCATTTGTTCAAATATTGCAAAAGTATTCAATATCAGTAAAAAACAGAATTTTTACAAATGAACAACTACTGCAAAATCTTTATCGATTCCACAAAAATCTTCTCGCTCGGTTCCCCAAAGGTTTACGATTAGAGCCAGGTCATGTCACGGTTTTCAACTCAGGCTTCAGTCTCAGATGAGATTTAATCTGTAATTTAACCTTTGATCCGTGAATGATTCCCAGCCTAGTTCCTCTAATATTTTGGATACTTTACAAAGTTTATCATAACAAAATTTTACACATCTAGCTCCTATACGCTGCACGCGATTCAATTCGGCAATTAATCCAACTTCGTGAGGATCCCATATACTTGCAACATATTCTAAATGAGGCCTAATTAGAGAAAGACAACATTCCTCTTTCACCCTTTCATCACATTTCCCAAGTACTCTTCTAATAATTCCTAATTTTTTTGCTAGCCTACCCACATATTCCCCGCATGTGTTCCACCATGGAGAGGTCGTGAGCGAGGGTAACGCCCAGGTATTCAATTGCTTAAACGTAGATCTTAGTCTTATTTTTGTTGATGAATTATTTACATCAATTCGGCTCTGAGAGGAGATATTACGGGGGGATTTTTGTTATTGATGGTGGATTTTGTCGAAGTAAAAAGATTAAGCGGGTCAAATGATGTATTTGAATGTGTCAAAGGTTAAAGGAATGCTACATTAGTTTTTAAAAAGGAGTTACTAATTATACGAGTGAATAATTTTCAATGTTTAGCATCGATAAGGTATTAACGAGAATTATAATGAAAACTGCGGATTCCGGGAGGAGGCGAACTAAAGCGGGCGAAATACCGGCTCGTCATGGATTCATCTCCATCTACGTAATACCCCGCAGACCGTCGCGTCGTAAGGACCTGTGGCAGAATAGGGTAGATCAACAGCAATCCTACATATATTTCCGCTTTATCCTCGTGAAATAATTGCTGATTAGATTAATGCCGCTAAAACATCCGATCCTGGAAACTGAGGTACATGAATTTACACTATTAGGTACGTTATTGCGTGTTTGTTAGTTCCTATCTATTTCAAACTCACCTGGATTTACGTGGGGATTTTAAAACTTAAAATGAATCTAGAGTATTTTCCATTTTACTAATGAGAATTAGAATGCACTCCCGTCAATGAAGTCTGGCGTATATTATATCACTCAAGATTCTAAACGGTTTTCTTCGCAGAGTCGGATGAAGGCGTGTCGCGATTATCTTCCCTAAACTCACAACCCTACACCCTCGCCATCTACTGGCCATCGCCTTTAAACTCCCATCCAGTTCCCACTGGATATTTCAGGGCGGCGGACGGCTTCGGGGAATATAATACGTATGCGCGGGAAAAGAGCTCCCCAATACGCTTGCTTACACGTTGGCCCTGACAGGATGACGGATGGATAGCCTTCCAGCCAGCTACATTTTCGCAAGCGTTATCATGAAGGTACAACTCAGATGAGAATCCGGAATTCCTTTTGTTATTCCATGCTTTGAAGCGTGAGCATGCGTTATCGCAAGTAAAAAACTGCGTACAAAAAAACAGCGTTCATTGAAATTTCGTTGCATTTTTTTTCGTGGGATATATTTTCAATCTTTTAAGCAACAATATTAACCAAATTTTTCGGCGAAGGGAACATTTTTCTTTCCGTCGTTATAAATAAAATTACGTAAGTAAGTTAACCCGGTCCCTTAAAGAGACAATCCCTCTCAAATTTTACTCGTGACACTGAATACTAGGTGGCTTATTGTTAAAAAAACATTTTACAACCTGAATTTTTTTTTTCACCTGAAATGCACGGGTGAAAAAGACCGATAGAGAAACAAATCAGCCGTAATCTCAAAGAGCCCTTAAAGATAATGAAAACTTTTTAAATGGGAAATCGCAGGAAGGGCACTATGCTTTCCAATTTCAGAATGATAAGTTTCCGACGTCATACGCCTCAACCTTCACGGAGAGTGACACACTACGTTTTTATAAAAGAGACTTTGGTTGTGAATACTCTTCTAACACCAGTCACCAAAAATCTCTATACATCGACAGTGTTCTATATGTCTTCCAGGAAGGAAACCCTAAACATATTTCTAGTATATTTGAAAAAGAATTGCAGTCCGGTGCCTACCAGGTAATGATCCGCAGCATCGAAACCATGGTCGTGTTGTACTAAAAGTGTGTGGAAGTGCAAAGTTTTTTTTCTCTTTCTTTTCCCCTCACCATGAAGGAATTCCACAAAGTTAAGCCTAAAACTGTTAGCTTTTTCTATATCCGTTGATTTTTATAGTAGTAAAATCGATTACAAATTCATTACAGGCTTTTGTTTTAATTAAAGCTGTTGTCTAAATAAGTCTCGCAACCTGTCCCATTTAATACAGTATATGTATTAACCGATTTCAGGGAAATTTTGGGACTTGTTTACACCAATTTCAGGAAAAATAGTCAGATGTGTCGTAACAGACGGGAAAATTTTCATATTTAGTAATAGACAGAATTATATCATATGATTTCATCCTTTATGAGGATCTTGAATCTCCTAACAATAACTTTTAGAAATAATAAAATGCAAACTGCATTGGAATATTTATTAGTCATGAAAGAAAAATTCATTGAGAGGTTAGCTAATGATTTTCTTATCTCCGGCGTGAGGATTTAATCGGAATGTTTTATCGCGTGAAGACTGTAAGGAAATTCTTCATTAATTATTTTTTCAATCATTTTTCCCCAAAAAACATATGGTGACAATACTTTTGACATGGAAAAAAACGACACTTGATATTAATTGCTTTTAAGGTAACGTGGGCTAATTGGGAGTGAAACAAGTACCAGTGTATCAACAATATATAATCCAATAATATTCAAACTCATAATTGGATTCAGTATCCAAAGGAGACATACCCAAATTGATGGGTACTAAACGCAGGACACTAATCGCCAAAATGGAAAGATATATCGAGGTTCACGCTGAAAATGCAGAATGTTATTGACCTTGGGCGAATGAACCTGGGACCTTCGTCCCTTCCGAAAACCTAAAATTGGGTTAATCGAGAGAGGAAACAGAAAAATGAATCATTTGGCTCAGGTCGGAATGGCCCGCCTTGTTTTTACTACCGTGAGCACTCAAAGGTGTTCCACTTATTTGGCGGTCGGGGGGCCGGCGTACCGGGTGATCCCAACTCAAGGCGCCACCGCTGTCGTCAAAGGACAGGTGACATCCCGCCCGGACTCGGCAAACCTTGCGCCCCACATGACTCACTCACCTGCGGAAGGAAAGAGCAAAAAAAAGGTGTTAATTCTTTTCAAGTAAACTCGAAACAAAATGTTGTTAATGTATTTTGATTTTTAAAAACGGTCATTTAAATTTAGATGCTTTGTAAGCTAGTGTTATGCACCCCTGCAATGCTTGCAATACCTAAAAATTAAGATACTGTGTATATACTAAATATTAAAATACATATACTCAGTACATAGTGGAGCAAGGTTGTCGGACCACCCGAAATATTTCAAAACCAAAACTTCTTTATATTGCGTTTCTAAGTTTTATACATCATCGCCACGCTTGTGACTGATCATTTATATACCCTTTCCTTATATCTATTTCTATGTAAATGAATATATATATATATATATATATATACATAATATGCTTAAAACTTGTGTGAAAAAGTCTCCTGGATGTGAATAATAATGTACACCAAGATAGAACTAGTGAACAAAACAAAAGCACAGAAACAAAAAAGAAACTCACAGGCGTTCTGAATTTTCGGTGGTGATACCATCTTTCCCATGGGAGAGAAGGAACTCTCCCTCTCTCTCTGCATATATATAAATATATATATATATATATATATATATACATACATACGAGATACATATAATATATCAGTGTCAACTAAATCCATATGCATTATTCATGCATTGATGTTTTTTTGCAAATCTTGTATAATTTCATAAGACAATCATATAATAAATGATCATATTGGTAATATATAGAATATTATTATTTTAATGGTAGTATACACAGAGGGGAAGAACTAAAGAGGAAGTCCAAGGCTGAATCACGAGAAGCAAGTAACGGAAAATGTCGGCGCAAGGAGCTTTGAGGGAACGAAGGGTTTGGCAGGGAGCAGGATAGTTTGGGGAGCTGCTTGAAATCAATTCTCGGGATCATAACCCGTGATTATGAGTTTACAAGGTCAAGGTAGGCTCTTGAGGAACAGATTCTAACCACTGCTACAATTCTAAGCTTCCGTAACACAACACTATACAAAGTAATACGCTTTGGTACACAGCAAAAAAATAATGTTTCCACTCTACCAACTCTCTACCTTCCTTTATTCTGTTCAACATGTACAATAGTTTCTTCCTATATCAGTCAGGAAAACCTGTTGTATCACAGTTCCATATTCAGATTTGAGCCCTGAAGGTACAAACAATATATATTTACTAAGGATAAGTTATTCACAAAAATATCTGGAATATCTATTTAATTTAAAAATGTTAATCGAATCGGAGATCACATTAAAATATATTTTTGAATTCTAATCAGTGAAATTACATTCTTAGAGATTACTCTATCCCTAATTCGTTATATGTAAATTTGTATGCGTAATGTTGTTATGTGTGTGTAATAATTTCGTTACATGTTCAGTTTGCCATATATTCTAGTTGGCATGTGTTCTAGAATTTTTTATAATATTTTGCAAGCTCCCATAAAAAAATCAGAAAAAGAACAAAATATGGTCCCAACATTTTTGCGCATAGCAACTATTTGTTAGTGACGGAAATAGGGATTTAAAATGGTGACCTAATGTACTGCTGCATCATATTCAATAAAATTGCATTTCACCGGGAAAGTATATACAATAAATTACATGCAATATTTAAATGATGAAAAATACGTAACTTTGCCCGGAGTGGCAGAAAAATACACCCTAGGTGGATTTCAAACTGTAGCTTAAGCATTGACCAGAGAGGAAAAAAGGCGCTCCTGAAGAATACTGTGAATGTAGCAATGGAGTTTAAGATCCATATTTGTATCTAGAAACTTTTGATAGGTTTATTGGAAGTAAGTTTGTGTTCCGGATGCCTTTCTACCAAAAACATAACGTAAAATATAACAAATAAGATATAATCAGTGTTAAAAGTCCTAAACTATGAAATTAGAAGTAAATTAAAGGAAAATTGTCGAACTGAAAATTTTATGGGTACTCTAAAGAGAAAAGGAAAATCATTTCAGAGGAAAACAATGCAATGGAAAAAGAATGGAGGCCTTATATCGGAAAAAATCGCGGAAGGCTACAATGTATTCGTTTCCGTAATGGGTGACTCTGGGATCGCTATTATTCCTGGAAAATCTATAAAACTGTGACGTAGCATAGAGTTTTATGTGAATCGTAAAAATTAAGATTAGATGAACCTCGTGGATGAGGTAACATCCACTTCCATTGTGACATTATGTAACAAAAAGAAGGAAGAGGAAATGAAAGGGGCATGCCATTATTTTTTTTTTTAGACGTTGCTTCATCTATTCCCCACACATGACTGCAAATATGAAACTCATTTTGTAAAGACCAAACGAGACCTCCTCTCTCTGGTCTTGGAGACTAGACATGATTAGAAACTTTCGTGTCCCCATCTCTCTTACCGTACGATTAGTCTTACGACCACAGAGACATAGCTATAGAGGCAGAGATAATGAAAAATGAAATCAGTACGTAATTCCATTCATGAATGATTCCATGCGACTGCAGCTCTAATTTAGCTCTGGCGGGAATTCTGGTATTTACAACCATCTTGACGGACTACGGAAGAATATAACAGCCGGCGGCTGATAATTATTGTCAGTTAATCTACCGGTTAAGGTAGGTTTTTGGATGGACACAACTATCAAATAAACATTTTGTAACTCCAAACAAATCCCAATCCAGCACCCTACTCTACATCAGGTCCCTCTTCATCTCTGTGTACTTCTTTCCTCCCTTCATCCCGTCCAATATCCCTATCCTGTTCCTGCCCTTTCCTCGCTTGTCCAACATTCTCCCCTCTATTACCTTCTTCAACATTCTACTACCGCTCAATACGCCCTTCATCCATTTTCCTGCCTCCATAGGATTTCTCTCAACAAACCCCTCTCCTCACCCACCATCTCCAGTACTTCCTCATTTGTTTCCCTTTCGGTCCATTTCACCTTCTCCATTCTTCTCCACACCCACGTTTCAAAAGCCTCCAATCTGCGTCTATCCTCCTGCTTCAGTGACCACGTTTCCGCGCCGTACATAGCTACGCTCCATATCAGAGTTTTTACGAGTCTTGTCTTAACCTCCCTACTCAACGTCCCCGTCATCAACTCCCTCCTCCTTGAGAAAGCCTCCTTGCCTAGCGCAATTCTTCTCCTTATGTCCCTACCACTTTGACCGTATTGGTCCAAAACACTTCCGAGATATGTAAACTGTTCTACCTGCTCTATTTTTTCCCCTCCTATTTTAACATTTAGCTTAGCCTTTTTCTTCCTGGAGAATCTCCATACAAATGTACTAATAAAATAGGCAGGAACATATTCACGTTTATAATTCAGTAGAATAAACATAAACATGGGAAATAAACAAGTTCATGAATTTTACAACTGAAATAGAGAAAAGAAAAGCAATAGCTATGGGTAGAAAGAAAGCTGTCAACAAAAATGATTACTAAACCCAAGGCCGCTCATAACGATAAAACACTGTTTGCATAAAGCCGTTAAGTAATTAATAGACTTTATATGCATATATAAATATTCATTAAATGCGTGCATATTCACTAAGTACGGTTTCAAGAAGATAGAGAAATAATTTTGCAATTATGAGAAAATTTGTATTTTACTTGAATACCGACGATACGTAATTAATCCGAGCATAGATTAAATACACAAATAAAGAACATCTATCGAAAGTAATTTAAGAACATTAATCAAGTAAAAGAAGAAAATAACACCGACAAAGTAAAGAAGTACACCCACATTGAGAAAAACTTCTATGGATCTTTACTGGTCACATTCTGCTTGACTGGGTCATAAATTCTATTTCGAAATTCCTAATTAGGTAGAACCAACTTCGAAGGTCTGCGTAGATTTGGTGGTGGAGAATATACGTGGTGATGCCCGAATGATTAGCCTAGGAACGAGTAGAGAGGAGCATGTGTATTGCCAGCCCGAACAGTATTATTATTACTCTTTATTACCGAAGAGCAATATATTTTAGTCCCTTCGTACAACGGTGGGAGTGACCGAGTCAATAAAGAAATGATGTGTAGAACGGACAGATTTAGGATGTCATGTTTCCCACGAACGATAAGGGATCAGAATAACCTTGTCCGGCCTCGCTAGGAGGGGAACATTATTTTGTGTCAAAAGTAGTAGGGTGTGTGATCACCCCCTGCCACACACCGTAGCGGTGGCTTTCAGAGTACTGTGTATGGATATGAATGTGGCTACTGATGATTGTCATAAAAATGAATGGGAATGAAAACGACTGCGTGTCGAATGATGAATAGTTCAAATTCATCACGGGCGTTCCCTCTACGACCGCGTTACAACTAACGAGCACTGGTCCGAGGGAAATCCGCAGATGAAGACGGTTGCCGTCTTCCCAGATCTCACCGACTGTTTTGGTCGATCGTTCCTTCCGTCGACCTCCCCTCCGGACGCTGGTTCGGCGAGAGAGGTGGGAAAGTGCGGAGCGAAGGGAGAAAGAGACGGAGAGAGTGGAAGGCGTGGTGGGCATGGGCGTGGAGGGAGGGCGCGGAGGAGGAGGCGTGTAGGAGGGGGCGGCGAGGAGCATTATGGAGTGACCTCGAAAGAATGGGCCGCGGGGCCGATATGAGATGGAGAATCGAGGTCAAGGTGACGATTGGCACTGGGAGATGGGGTGGTAACACACAAGAGGAGGTAGGGGGAAAGGATTCGGTGGAGAATGGGAGAAAGATAGAGAAAGAAAGAGATGGGAAATGATTTTCTCCAGAACGACTGGAATCTTCTTTTAAGACGACGACTACCCGCGAAATTTCATGCGTTCAGAAATATTTTTTTCCAAATTCAATGCTAACGTTGAGGTGTATGTAAAATTTTAATTTTCAACAACTCCAGTTCTCGCATGACGATATTATCTCCGTTGCCCCTCGACTTGCTTAGAATAATACATCGAACTGATGCAATATGTTTTCATTGATGGGGAGTAATAGAGTTACTCCACAACGGTGTACTTTATTGGCAATATTTGTGTTCTCGCGTGACAATGCGACGTCGTTCAAGAGTGAGTGATCACCTTAATCATTCTCTTACCACGGTAGGCCGTAATATGACACTTTCTGCATATTCAACCTCATTTTGAAAGCTCTCTCATAGATTCTAATTTATCTATGTGACAAGGTGTCCAGCATCCATACAATCAGCCCCAGAGGCTCTCTTAATTTTGATTAGCAATAAATGTAAAAGTACGTTCATTCACTTCATTTTTCTCTCCTGTTATCGTTTGTCAGCACTTCTGTGTACACCATATACTATATTTCATTTACGCCACGCAGATATCTCAAGGAAACTTTAAATAAATTTTGTGTACAAAAATGGTGAGTGGAATATCACCACGGGAACAAATTATTCAAGATATTTTCTATATGAAAGAAAGAAAACAGTTTTTATCGGTGTATTTACCCTTTCTGGGTCTATTTCAAAGTTATGTAAAGTACGCATGACCGCTATGGTCTCAATAACCCTATTAAAATGGGTTTTAAGGATATCTAATGGGCAAACGTGACACATAAACCATGCCCGAGATAGCATTCGAAGACTTGACCTTGGAGAGTGGGCTCATTACCCACGAGAAAAACTAACCTTTCTCCCAAAAGGAAACTTTCAAAATTTACGAATTTCTTCTGAACAGAGAGAAATTTGAACAATTTCTAATGAAACGCGAATCTGAAATGCATAAGTTTTGATTCACAGAAGTCAAAACGGCGAAATTAATTATAGAATCGAAAGATAATTTATTAGTCATATTTCATATTACCCACAGACGAAATGCAATCAATTTAATAATTTGTAAAAAAAAATTACTATGATGATAATTTGGCACGAAGACAAATCGCCGAATGAAGACTCAAATTGCCACACCTACCCCAGTGGCATCAATCATTATTGAAGGACAAGCATTTCATTAATTCCAATTTTCCCATTTGATTTACAATCCAATATCCTTTTTCTTTCTAAGTCATTAACAAATATTCATCATTAATTTGCACCCACAGATTCTTCACCACCTGAGAAACTTCTCAGGGGAGAAGCATATGAGCGACCACCCAAAAGAATAATCGCATCCATGCATTCAAAATAGTCCGAGTTCGGTTCTCTTCTGATATAAAAATACCAGATAAAGCATTCATACTCTATGTTATATTCTACAGCTAAAATATGTCATGCAGTGTAAACACTACAACGGATATTAATGTAATCATATTTATACAAGGAACGATTATCTACAATGGTCGAATAAGCCCTATCTCACATTATTTAATCATAACAAAAACTATACCATAAAATCAAAGCCCAGGAACATAATTTACTATAATGCTCAGCACTATGCTTTTTCTCTACCTGAAGCGCTGTCTTCGCCTTACAGGTTAATAAAAGTTGCAAAGTAGACATTGGATGATGTCTTTTATAAAATATGGTAACTTTCTTTAAAAACAATAGTTATTTGTGATAGTAAATTTGTCACCATTTTATCTATGTAATTTTCTCATTTTCTATAATCCTGCGAGTGCAAGAATAAGCCATTCGTATGGCAACAAAGATAATGAAGTCAAAAGTCAACTTAAAAACCAAACACACGTAAATAACTGGAAAAAAATACAAGTAATAGAAGGAGGCAATTGAATGATTGGCAGAGTAACGTAAAGTTCTGATTTAGTTGTCAAAACAACCTCTTGGGCGACTTTCGTGACACGAAATACTTCGCGTTGAAGCAAATTCTAATTTATAATTGCAAACATTTAAAGTAAGTAATAAAGACTTTCTATGCGAACGATTAATTACTACGACGATCAAGATACTTCGTGTCAAAGTGCTTTACAGGGACACAAGTTGATTGGTATGACATACTATAAAAACATTTTTATTACCAACTGTTTATTTTCATTTTGCTTCAATCGCTATGGTTTTGCATTTGGGCTTTGGAGTTCATTCGAGTTTCCATATGTGACGTGAAATAAATTAATTCAAAAGAAATAATTTGGCCATATTCAACATGCATGTATATAAAAATGAGTAAACATAGCGAAAACTATGGATAATTGATGATTTGTCAACCACTTAAAATGCAAAGTAGTAGTAAGGAAATATGTTCAATTTTTGACTTGGTAGATCAATCTTTTTAAGATAATTATAAATATTGAATATAAAAATGGGCAGAAGTGATTAGTTGGCCGTTTAGTCTATTTCATCATGAGTCAGTTTGGCTGAATTGAAGGAGCACTATTGATACCACAGTACCTTGGGTATAAACTTATAAATAACGATTTTTTTCAATACCTATATGTAGTGGGCGCTCGGCCTGGCAAAATTATCGACGATCAACGATTTTGCATACACGTCTCGATTTCACTTCTAAAATGTAATCAAAATGCAATGACGCGCACGCCAATATATTTTCCGGAATCCTAGTGGTGATTTCCATGCAAAATTGATGTCGAAATCCTCGCTGGAAATGACAGTGATCCTGGTAGGTGATCTGAAAGATAAAAAGGTGAGAATTCCAGCTTTGTAACTTCAAGCCCGGAACGACGCTGCGTTGAATCATGATCCAAGGACGTAAAATTATACACGATTTTTCGCCATAATAACGAATACCCCCCCCCCCCAACCCAACCCCTAAACATTGGGTGCTAGAATATCGAATCGAGTTAAGCAATCATGATGTCATCCACAAAATCAGCTGACATTAGGTAGCATTCCCACCTTAGATAACATGGCTCGATCATTGGAATTTTTTTTCGCCCCGAGCAATCCTTTTTATCGGACTCCTCGGAATTTCCTCATCATCCTTCAATTGGCCTCCGGATATTAGACCGCGGGATTTCCGCTCTTGTCGGTGTTATCCGAGAGGTTTTTCAAGGTGGAGCAAATTGGATTTTCATGTGAATTCAACGGTACAAACATTTTTTTCCGAAAAAAAATCAATATCGAAGTTTTGGATCAAATTTTGAGTAAAAATATGAGTTTACGAAGCTATTCCTGCTGGTAGACGAAGTCAATTTTATTTACAGCATTATGTATGTACTGTATTATTTACAGAATTCTACCGGCATAGGGTACGTTTTTGATGGTCCATGGCACGACAAGGTATTGTATGTAACCCTAAGTACTAATTACCATTACTCAAAATATTCTTGAACCCAATATTGCAAGAATTCATGTTTTAGGTGTGAATACTCTTTTCCTCCATCAATTTCACCCAATATTCCTCTTATTTTCCTCCCTCAGTCTTGCCTTCCCATCATTCTCATTCTCCTCTATATTATCACCTTCGGCACCCCATTGCCTCTCATTATCTCCTGCACCCACTTGTCCCGCCTCCAATTTTCTTTCTTTCTCTCTTCCCTTACCGTGCTCATAACTTCCTCGTGTGTTTAAAGTCAATTTTCAAAACTTCTTAAAAAATGTGATTGACGTGAAGAAATACTTTTTGGATTATATCCCATGGAAAAATAAAATAGTAATAAAGCGTATCAGAAAATTTTCTGCCTACAAATTGCCAAGCATAAGAAACCTACAACGACTTTCGAACTTGATAAATAACTCCAGATTGTCAGGTATAAAAACCCCTTTGACAAAAATCCAAGAAAGAACTTTTCGGATCAATTTCTTTAGTAAATATTATTTAAAAAAATAAGTTATTCCTCGGGATGGATCAAATTTTCATTAATTCTTATCCACACAGGTATAATTCGAATGTTAACCTAAAATTTAGTTACGTAACATAAGAGTTTACCATCAGAAACGCTATACGGGTTGGAGTCGTGATTCACGTGGAACCAGCGTGAGTAAAAATTGGTCTACCATATATTTACGGATAATTTTGAAGTAATGTCGGCTTTTATTTTTATGAAATGATCACTCAGACGTGAAAGAAAAAATGTTTTAAGATAAGAAAAGGCTAGCCGATAGAAGACTACCTAGAGTGGAGATTTGCGTTAAGAAATCCTTGGACGGTTGTTCATTGACGATAACATTTTTCATAACTGTTCAGTCACGTATGGGGTAACCGGAAAATGTTACCCAATACCTAAACGGGGTTGCATCTACAATGAATTAAAGAAACAAGTATTTAAAGAACTCGAATTTCCACCAGATTACGAGGTACTACACTAAATTTTCGCAGTCCGTAGTTTGAGAAACAAACCCCAATACGATTTAAAATTATTAGGCGCAGCAAATATTGCCTTTAATATCGCTCTGTGACAGCAAAAATTGCTTAAATATTTTTTCTAGCCAAGATAACTCGAAGACATGTTTCATATGATTCCTGTCTCCCACCATTGGTTACACGTCATGTGTAAAATCCTCGCATTTTGAAAGAGGGGTTGTATCTTCCATTATTATTGTTAGGTAATCTACCGGTTAGGGTAGGTTTTTGGATGGACACAACTATCAAATAAATATTTTGTAACTCCAAACAAAACCCAATCCAGCAACCTAAATTACATCAGGTCCCTCTTCATCTCTGTGTGCTTCTTTCCTCCCTTCATCCCATCCAACATCCCTATCCTGTTCCTACCCTTTCCTCGCTTGCCCAGCATTCTCCCCTCTATTACCTTCTTCAACATTCCACTACCGCTCAATACGCCTTTCATCCATTTTTCCTGCCTCCATAGGATTTCTCTCAACAAACCCCTCTCCTCACCCACCATCTCTAGTACTTCCTCATTTGTTTTCCTATCGGTCCATTTCACCTTCTCCATTCTTCTCCACACCCACATTTCAAAAGCCTCCAATCTACGTCTATCCTCCTGCTTCAGTGACCACGTTTCCGCGCCGTACATAGCTACGCTCCATATCAGAGTGTAGCTATGTACGGCGCGGAAACGTGGTCACTGAAGCAGGAGGATAGACGTAGATTGGAGGCTTTTGAAATGTGGGTGTGGAGAAGGATGGAGAAGGTATCTTCTAAAATAAAGCGTTTTATTATTCAAATGACACTTCAACTTAGAAAAAAAACTATCTAGTTTGAAATGAATACCCGTATGGATGGAAGGAAATCTTAAAACGTTTTTCACGTAGCTTACATAAAACCCAGTGCGTTAGTAGAGGAGATGCCAATAAAATTATAATCTAGCATCAGAATACAAAGTGGTTCCGAAAGATCTGGAGCAGGGGGGTGAGGAATTGAAAGACATTAGGCTCCCTTTCTCTTCAATCTCGTTTTCTAGACCAATCACAAACTCCCGAGTGCGTGGGATAAAAAAAACAAAAGAGCTCTGAAATTATTCGTATCTCGATGGCTACGCTCTAGAAAAAGAACTCGGTAAATAAAGCGTGAGACCTGAGTAGTCGATAGCCAGCGATATAATCCGCCTTGGCCCAGTTTGTTAATACATTTTTGTGGCATTGGTGGAGTGTAAGGTAATTATAACTCTTTCTATGGCGTCCTTCGATGCAGTCATAGGCGCTAATACAATCTAAATAGACAAATTACAGATTTCAGACACGAGGCGTAGATAAAAATCTCACGGAATTAATTGTTCGCATTTGTATTGCTGCTGGCCCAATTGATATCAAATAATTACGAAGACGTAATTTAAGTTGACAAGGCAATAAAATAGGCTGGGAAAAATATATTTCCTTCGAAGGGATTTTTTTTAATATTTCTGATTTGTGCAAGATAATTCTGTTCGCTTAAAGTTAGGAACCAGTTGACAATTGGAAGAAATATATTTAAAGATTGGGGCTAAGGAAAATTCTCGGGAATCAAAACAAAATAGTAATATATTGGGATTTTGACCAAAAAGGGAAAATGTTAAAATGAACTTTATAAACAGAATGCCACATATCAACCAATCCAAGCTCTTCATTATTTTGCCCTCTCAACCAGCTGTGTGTGTTTACCTCCGACATTTCTATATTTAATTTCTCTGTATAAAAAGAGACGTTTCAGGCATGATATGGTGGTTGAATTATGAAGTTTAGGTAAACCATTAAGTCTTGGGGGTAAAGGGTTCATAGTTGTCAAGAAGAATTTTGCCTTACCATTGAATATGTGAACGCAGGAAGCGATGACCTCTTTAACACGCTTTTGATAATTGGGAGTGGGGTCCTTCGGGAGTACGTCAAAGGCGTTGGCGGATATGAACTTTAGGCACTTACTAGTGTAATCGTCCTTATCTAGGATGAAAATAGTATGATAGTAAATAGACTAAGTAAATATACCAAATAAAGGAAATAAATTCAACTCCTCATCGAGGTCTATAAAGTTTCACGGAGGATAAGCCAATACTTTAAATTCTGAGTAAATATTACATCGCTAGGTTTACTAAACTTCTAAAGATAGACGAAGAAGGACGAAAAATAGCAACAATTTTGCGGGTAAACAAATCTTTGCACTGAGCGATTAAAAATCGCACTTTATTTCCCAGATAAAGGCTTGTAAATATTATTATTATTAGGTAATCTACCGTTTAAGGTAGGTTTTTGGATGGACACAACTATCAAATAAACATTTTGTGACTCACCACCTAGCAAACTAATCTATATCAGGTCCCTCTTCATCTCTGTGTACTTCTTTCCTCCCTTCATCCCGTCCAACATCCCTATCCTGTTCCTGCCCTTACCTCGCTTGCCCAACATTCTCCCCTCTATTACCCTCTTCAACATTCCACTACCGCTCAATACGCCTTTCATCCATTTTTCCTGCCTCCATAGGATTTCTCTCAACAAACCCCTCTCCTCACCCACCATCTCCAGTACTTCCTCATTTGTTTTCCTTTCGGTCCATTTAACCTTCTCCATTCTTCTCCAGACCTACATTTCAAAAGCCTCCAATCTACGTCTATCCTCCTGCTTCAGCGACCACGTTTCCGCGCCGTACATAGCTACGCTTCATGCTTGTAAATAAAGGGCGAAATAATAAGAACACATTTTATTAAGTTTCTATTGAATAGAGATTCACGTAGCAGGTGAACGAGTAAAAGGGCGTTACTTACTGACCGGTGGCTTGGAAATGCCTTCCGCGAGTCTGTCCATAAAATACCAATATGCCCCCGTGTAACGCTAGGCAATAAAATGCCGGAATGCAAGACCTGACAGCGAGACAATCTCACGCATGCGTACGGAATTAAAGAGAGCTCATAATGGAGAGAGATGGAGGTGAATAATTCATACGAAATTCCAACCGATCCGCGGCTTTCGCCGCTAATTTTCTGCAGTCTTGGGAGTTGAATCATGGTCCACTGACCGCAGAGAATTACAAACCGTTTAGAATGGGAGCACTCTTTGTTTGGCTTAATTCGCGATATCTAGCGTTTTACTTCCTTACCCGCACCCTTGCTGTGAACGAGACTAATTCATAAGAGTCCTCGACGACTTTCATAGGAAATATACTGAGACTATAGGTCTGGCGTTTCTTAATTTTTCCTAAAGAATTTCATGAATATTATACATATTTTATCAAAGAGAGCATTTAATTATACGTTATTTCAGGGAGGCGATATCCTGTTCAAGTGACGTGAAGCTCTATTAGTGAGGACATGCAAGGGGGGTACTGCATGGTAGGGGACAAAAATAAACTGCTAATTGCTTTAACGTATTATTTAAACTAAAAAAAATTACAGGTTTTATTCCTCGTGATGAAGTAAACTTTCGAGAACACCTCATGCGGTGTTTCATTAATAATTCACTAAAACTGTAAGAATCCCTGCATCTCCGTTTTCGTTGCACCAATAATTTCCACACTTTATGTCTTTAGTTCAGTGATTTAAGCTTCTAAGAATCAAGTCAGCTTATAAACATGCGAGCAAACAATTATGCGTTTCATTACCTTCTGCATTTAGTAAAATTTCAAATTAAATTAAGGAAAACAGTTGAGTTTTTGGCGACCTTCCAGTACTGCGAGACGGCTACACGAAGTAAACGGAGCGTCAACGAGGAAGGAGAAGAAAACATGGAAAGAAGAGGAAAGTTTCCGAACTGCCCGAAGGTAAACAAACACATGATCCACGGTCAACGCGAGACCATAGGCAAACACATTTTCCGAGATTCCTAAAGGTATAGTAATTTTCAAACCAGTATTACATTTATAATCGTTTTTACTAACAAATCCTATAAGTTATTATATATATATATATATACATATATATATATATATATACATACATATATATATACATATATATATATATATATATATATATATAAAACCATAAACACAGTAATCAACCCGTAGGTCGGTTTAGTGGGTGATGGTAGAGCTCACCCATGTACTAGGCCCGACGGCGTGTGAATATTCACACATCAGGGTAGGGGGGCCAGTTCCTTTCCCTGTGCCGGTTATGGTTTCCCAGGAAGATCATATATATATATATATATATATATATATATGATTTAAGCTTAACTCCGAGGCCTTCTTCAGGTCAGATTCCACTTCAGAAGGCCTCGGAGTAGGCCGAAAGCTTAAATCATCTACAGTGTGAGTGTCCTTTTACGTTTTATCTGTTTTATTCTGTGTTCTATTGTGCCGTCCAAAAGTTATATTGCTCTCGTGAGTACTTCCGCATCATCGATATATATATATATATAGTTATAGTCCTCTATATAAGTTTAGCAAGCCCTTAATTTGATGCGTATTTGAAGTTGTATGTTTCTCAGATAAAATGTCTTAGGAAACGGTAAGATTAAATTTCACTTCGTCACACTCAGGCTTAATTACCGAAATGAATGAACGTATCACAAACGCACCATTTTTTATGGTGCCTACGATAAAATTTTGTGATTTATCACGCATGGAATGAAAATATTTCAGATTTCTGCAAAGGATATAATGGGTGAGGAAGAAAAATATTAGTGTTACTCTTTGAGGGAGAGCATGGGATTTCATCGTGAAACAAAGAGGGTAACGGAAGGAGTAAAACTACACCTAATCAATGGGCACCTTTTCCTTCTGTCACACATAGAGGAAGTTAAATAAGTCAACCCATCCATAAGCCACCATTGAGCTAGTGGAGCCTCGCACGAAAGATCAAAAGTTAACATCACAAAAAGAAACTCGGGAGAAATATAAAAAAAAATATTTCGTCGAATCATTATTATGGACAAATGAAGAAACCCGTGAACAAAATAAGGGCAGATAATACTGAATGACCAGTCCTTATGACTAGGTTCTCATGCACAACTTCTGATCACCTATAAGATTTTCCACATCCAAAAGTTTGCGATTGTTTTAACATTTTATGAGTTTACCTAAATATTCCATTTCGACTTTTACTTTAAGTGTACCGCCATGGTATAATCTCTAAGAATAAGAACGGAGAGTGTACAACTGTGTAAAATAGCTTGCAAAATCAAGAGTGTCATTGCAGACTTTTTAACGTGCGTTTACGTGAACACATTGAAACATAAAGGTAGTGTGCACCATTTTTCCCTTCCGCACTTGCCATTATATAACTGTTTTATGATTCATTAAATGCTTTATTAGATGGTTCAAATAGTACTGGTTATAGCACATATAGTAGCCAATATAATGGAATAATAGAATAGCTAAAACAATGGTAGCTATAGTATTGTACGGTACTGCTGAGGAATGGACAATACGGAGTTGATTCCCTTGATGATGAACCGTGGATCGAATCCCGTAATCGAAATATCGTAAAAGAGGGGTTCGTAAAAAAAAACAGATCATGACTATCTGCTACGATTAGCATTATATCTTCAAACAATGGATTCTCAGTTGAACGTGGCTGCGTCATACTGCGCAGTACTCAGGACAATGGTTGGAACACTTACCTAAAACTTTCTACTACCGCCGCTGCGTTCGAACGTGTGATTCGCACCGTGGATCCTTTTTCCTTTCTTCTCCCTACTTCCCCCCCTTCAAACGTTAACTTGATCAATCATCACGTCCCACACACTCATTCAGAGTCGGACGTGATATCGATTGATATCGATCCCTTCACGATTGGGGACCACAATTGCTTCCAATAATGCTTAATGTTAATTTAGGATCCCTAACCGTACGAGAGACGAGAAGTGGAAAGATGTGCACAATTTTCATTTTACATTTCTTTTCACTCCTCCGCAAAAATTTACTCCCTCATCCTACTCTCAAGAGTTTTAACTGAAAGTGTATTAAAGATAGAACGCGAAGGACACAAAAGCCTAACTTCAACTCCACTTCAACTCAGTGAATCCTTATTGAATTATGAGGGAAATATGTGGACAAGTTGGGAGATCATCAAAGATTATTTGACGATAGTAATCTGGTGGTTACCTTAAAAATATGACGATAAGAGGTTGAATTAGGACATAACGAACTTTCAGGGAATTAAAGACTTACAGTTTGCCATTACAATAGTCATTAATTGATGGAAGTGCCAAACGGATGCTCTATAAGGAAAACTCAGCGTCAAAGAACCCTATTCGTGAAACAGTGCCTTAAAATAGCACCAAGCGTCGCAATATTTGGGATCGTGGACCATGGAGGTACGAAAGTTCGACGTTAGATTAAACTTAATGCGAAGATATCGATCGCGCGATTCCACATGCGCGCAAAAATAATCCAAGTATCTCACTAGATTAGCAGGTCAAACAATTTGACAAAATCACTGACGCAGATTATCGAAAGAGCAGCTCAAATGTTTATTTTTTTTCCTCGAGGGATTTACGACCGTAAAACAAAAGGGAGAAAGAATAACGAATAGAAGAACGACTTCCTACATAAAAAACTTACTCTACATATTTTTTTAATGACTGGTACCTTTCAATCCCCTTCTACCCACCCTTGACGAACCTTGAGATGCAGTGTGTAATAACTGGTATCTTTCAACTCCCTTCCTCTCACCCTTGACGAACCTTGAGGTGCAGTGTGTAGGTGTACATGTATTTAAATTAATTATATCTCAAAACACCCCCGTATTGGGAATCTTCTGGCTTGCATCTCTTTCTTTCTTAATGAAAAGTAGTGTCCAAAAAACCAACTTGTCCAAAACTGTCCTTGACAAATCATAAAACTTAGTGGAAAACCGTAATTAATAGGAATAATTAACATTATGGACTAGTGATTTGTTAAGGTTTCATAGTACCAACACAGGAAGTTCAGTGGCACCTGTTTTAGAATCAAATTCCCAATTAATCCATAAGCGTCAACCAGAGCTGTATTCTACCAAGAGAGATGATTATATAAAGATATTTTCTATGTAAATAAGCAATAATCACCGTGAATTAGGAATATATAATTGAGCAAAGAAGATAGTAACAATCCTTCCACATTTTCTCAAAACATGGCTGTGGATAACAATCGGTTTTTAATTTCAATCCCAGCAATACCTTTCGTTGGTGCTCGAATACAGCATTTTTTCTCGATTACGGCAGTTTCCTTAATGCAGAGGTACATTCTTGTATGCTATTAGGCGTTAAATGAATTATTCATACAGGTATATTGTATTTCATGACGAAGCGAGGTGACCTCGGAATCTTATCCATGCATACACTTCCATTCTCTCTTATTTAACACATGGGTTGCATGTTTCAACTTACATAATTATTAACTAATGAAAAATAATTTCGCAATCGACATGTCTTCTTAACAAACCTGTTGATTACCATTTCAAAGGAAAATTTCGCACTGAGGGTAACAGACGCTTGCTTAGGCAATCTTTTCGTTCGAGAATGAACAGATAACCTGAAGATTTTACGTTCCTCCTCGGTCAACATTTTTGGGTTAAGTTTTCAAGGCCAAAAATGAAATGTACTCTAAATATTCCTCTAACTTTTCTTCGCTTTGTTTTGCAATAAAAATGTATCTGTGTACGTATACGTAGACTCTTGTAAAACGTATATTTGAAGTTGAAATGAAGCTGAATATGTATTACTAGCCCAATTGTACTACGGTAGGAGAGGACATGTAAATAAAATCAGGTAGATCAGATAAGTGTAGAACAGATAGATTTAAGATATCATTTTCCCCACGAACAATAAGGGGAAAAGCGTAATGTTGTCCAACCGCGCTAGGAAGGAAAAGTACATATTTTGGGTCCAAAGTAGTCTGGTATGTTATCACTCCCTGCCACAGACCACAACTATGGCAATTACAAATATTTCACCAACAAATGTATGAATACATGAGCATATGTGTGTGACAGGGTTGGGGTGAAAGGGTTCTTGCATGAATGTGTACCATGTTTGGTTTGTGGGCTATAAATTTGTGGCTTCTGAATGCGTTTTTTTTTTCTAAATTTCGGGTGGTGCCCTAACACCCCTGCCACACGCCTTTGCGGCGGCTTGCAGGGTATTGAGTATAATTAGATGTAGATGAATACTTCTAACCTTTTTTCACTGAAAGAAAAAAATAGTGTATCTATCCTCATTTCCGTTCCTGAATCAAACATTTGATTCGTAATTCTCTGCGATCCTCCCGATGGTTGACTTCATTAGTGAGGGCAGAGATCACCTTGCACTAAGCCCACAACCAACCTGTGAAATTCATACAATCCGGTTAGGAAAGTAAATAACTTCCTCTGTGCCGCCTGGAATTTCCAGGAGGATACAGGTTTCGAGTACCTATATGGTACACAAAAAGTCACAGAGCCGGGTTTAGCCTGTGAGCATTGAAAGTCAACGGGAATCGAAGCAGAACATCCTGCTCACTACGCTATTATACTAATATTTATTATACTAATATATTAATACTAATATATTACATATGACCCTGCAAGCCACCGCTAGGGTGTGTGGCAGGAGGTGTATTACACACCTGACTAAATTTGTCAACAATACTTTTCCCCCTTACAGCAGTCGGGCAACGTTATTCTGATCCCTTATCGTCCGTGGGAGAAATTATATTTCAAAGCTATCTGTTCTACATTTTATTTCTCCAATGTTTAAAGTTTCCGTAAAGTTAAGTCTGATTGCATCAATATACTGGTTCTCTCTTTTTTTATCTTTAATGATCTCTCTCAGCGTAGTTTGATTGAGCTAATTGTACATAATCAACATCATGTCTACAGAGACATTCTTCTAATTTATCCAAGAGATTTAATCTATAAATTAACCTTCGCTCCGTGAGTGGTTCCCAACTTAGTTCTTCTAATAATTTTGATACACCACTCAGGTTATCATAATAATGTTTTACAACTCTAGCTCCTCTACGCTACACGCGATCCGATTCGGCAATCAAACTGAGTTAATTAGGATCCCATTTCCTAGCAGCACATTCAAAATGAGCCCGAACCAGCAAAATATTACATTTTCTTCAATCTTTTCATCACACGTCCCCAATACTCGTCTGATAAATTCTAATTTTTTTGTCAGCTTTTCCACAAATTTTCCCGTGTACCACGCCACCAAAATCCTTGCTTAAACTTTTCACTACAATATCCACCAAAACTACAGCCATCATCATAAATCGGACAAAAATTTCCACCGCGCAATCTAGTTTATCATACAGGGGTCGAGCGGATCTTTTAATGCTGTGCTCCGTTCGTGAGTGACGCGGAAAGAAAGTATTATAACGGTAATTTACCATGCATTTCAATTGTGCTTTGGCGTCAGCAGCGTTGAGGCAATTGTGTTCCAATGTTGCACGATCCATCGGCGATGAGCGACAAAGACATCCGGACCGCCAATTGCGACAGAACGCATGCCGCAGGTACAAAACAAGGAACAGTTATCGATGTGCGGGGGATCACTCCCGTCTCCCGATCAAAATTCATCGCATGTTCTCAGACGGGAAAACCTACCTCGGTTCTTTTAACCGGGCATCGCCTAAAATCTCTTGCGTTCGCTCCAGCGGCCTTATTGGTGGCATGTGGGCGAAAATCAAATAGGAAGAAGTCTTCATAATATATTAGTGTAATCGACGGGAAGTTCGTAATAGACGACTAAAATACAGTAGATACTACTAGCGTTTTACTTATATTTCCTTCCAGGACATCTATTTTAACCATTTCATTCGTTTCCAGTAACTTTAACTAGTGAAAATTAACTATAGTTTAGAAAAAATCTAATTAGACCCATGTCGTTTGTAACAAATTAAACAGGGGTTCAATTTTCTCACTCTCACAAACTCTTATGTCTCATTCAATCCCCCATGTACAGGGTTCGTCCGGAAAATAAGTTTATGATGCTCAGTGTCTTTTTTGACAAAAGGGGAGTCGTCCACTACGAATTTGTACCTGAACGACAAACTGTAAATGCTGCATTTTACGTCCAAGTGCTCGACAGGCTTCGAAAACGAGTCGCCCGCGTCCGGCCAGCGATCAACCGTATGACTGACAACCTGAGCGACAATGCGCCGTCTCACACCGCGCTTGTCGTGTCGGACTTCTTGGCCAAGCACGGCGTGGCAACGCTGCCGCATCCGCCCTACAGCCCGGACTTGGCACCACCGGACTTCTTTCTGTTCCCGAAGATAAAGAGGAGTTTGAAAGGAACGGGATACGGGGCTTTGGACGCCGTCAAAGAGGCCGTGACGACGTGTCTTCGAGAGGTCCCCGATGATGCCTTCGCGGGAGCGTTCCAGGAATGGGAACGCCGCTGGAACAAGTGTATCGACTCACAAGGGTCCTATTTTGAGAAATATTAGCTTAAGATATGTAAAAGTGTAATAAATTTTTTTTCCTGAGCTCAGTACACTAATTTTCCGGACGAACCCTGTATAACCAAATCCCTCCAAAAAAATGAAACTATAATATTTAAATATATAAGATTTTTCATATCATATGCTGCTATAATAATGGAAATGTTATTATTGTGTTGATTATTGCCTGTATTTAAATTATAGTTATCAATATTTTTAAGCTGTATCATCACATGTGTAGCTATGCGGTGACACAAATAAGAGATTATTGCTGCTTTGCGCAGGAAGGAAAAGTGATAAACATCATACATATAACTTCAGCAAACATGGCAGTTTGTCATTAAAATGATTTTTTATCTTAAAAAATTTGGGTACATTTTACTTTCTTCAGGCCACAAAAATTTGAATAACACAATTTGCCTCATGACTCCTCCCCTGTTAGTACGAGTATAATTTTATAATAGCAGCTTGTAATTATTTACATCATGCAGCGTTGACGTGTTGTATCTGTTATGCAATGTTAATTATTTCTCGCGATCATGTTTTACCCTAAAATACAGGAAATTCACCGTTTACAAATCATTTCCATTGACCGGGACTTGAAGTGCAAAGTCGGGAGGAAATGAAGAGGATTCGGGTTCGAGTCCTGGTCAAGGCGAATGAGTTTTACGCATTCTTTTTTCCATATTTCGTCGCTCAACAGCGGATGACTCATTACAGTTTAAGTAACTTGACTGATCCTCACGAAGTTATTTTAATTTTTCAACAAATTTCCATTTAAATCAGTACTTAACACAAGAAACTTAAACGTAACTGACTTCAAACTTGCGAACATGCATCATCGGAACTAGTTAGTTCAATTTTGATCCAAATCTCCGCTAAGACTTAATCATTTATTAGATTGAAAGTTCTAACTCATTAACCAACTGGCTAACACAACCAGAGGTCAATGTCGTACGACACGCACTGTGATGCTCATTTCAGGGAGGGCATTATTGGGCAATTGACTTCTGTAATAAATTCGTCAGACCGCGGATTTTCCATACTTTTTATTGCGAATTTCACCTTTTATTCATGCTCAAATCAACGATTAAAAATGAAAAGGTAATCACCTTTCACAATCGTCACAATCTATCAATCAAAATGTTAACTATTTTCGTTTAAAAGTTGCTTTATCCATGTTGAATTCTCGTCATAGACGTGATTCCAGCTCTGTAAAACAAGTCGCACGAAACTATCGCTCTTATGTCTTGTTGAAGTACCATTCATTATAAAGGGTGAAAAGGGCTTCAGTTCCAAACTTCCCTTATCAGAGTTGGGAATGCCATGAGTTTTGTTTCTAGATCAATATAAGGCAGCGATGAAATAACCTTAAATGACTTTTACCAATACAATGAGAACCAGTTGAACGCTATCAAATTGCATAACTTTGACACCGCCGTAGACATCCTTTCAAGAAGATGTCATTCGGCGCGGCCCTAAACAACGGTGAACATTTCACCGCCACGGTTCAGGAACGACTTTAATTCCCTCCCACAACCCCAGCATGCATTTCGAGCTGCTGTTGCTTCCCACCATTGAGGTTGAACGCCTCAAGGTTAAATGGCTTAGGTGAAGAAATTTCAGAGGTCAGTGCGCTGACCCTGAGAGTGGTTTTTCTCTCCGTGGCGCGCGCTCCAGGGTCACTGAGCGGCTCGGCGATGGGCATCCCAAGGTAGGAGGATTAATATGAAGGAAGCAGAAAGCTCCCGAAAACAGGACCATAAAATCGTGTTGTCAATAACTTCTGCCGCTTGATATTATGTGAGCATTCAGGCTGACATTATGGATGTGTGGACACAAATACATATATTTGCGCGTGCGTGTATTCTTACCCCTTTTCCTTCCATCTATTTCCATGTGAATATACAGGGTGCGGCAACATAACTTACTTTGTTCAAATGCATAAGGATATATTCACCGTATGGCGGGTTTTCGTGCTTGAATATGTAAGTGTATATTATATATATATATATATAAATATATATATATATACATAAGTGTGTATATGTATAAATATATACATTATAAATATATATTTATACATAAAATATATGTTCATTCAGACGGAAATAGATAAAGGAAAATGGGATAGGAACACACATACAGGACGAAGACAGGAAAAGTGGGGAAGGCGGAATTGGGCAGACCACAAGAGTAACAAATATTATATATACATACAAACATTAATATAGGTTGTTAAAACATAGAAACACAAAGGATGTCTCGATGGCTCCGCCATCATCATCAGATTGTGATAATGACGGCCGTGCCGTCGAAATGTCAACACTACATACAAGTATACTTGTATCTAAGCGTCCTTTGTGTTTCTATTTTTTAAAAATCTATATTAGTTTATATAAAGTCACTTTCTTGAAAAACCCACAAACGTGCACAATGATGTAAATTCACTAAATAGTCAACACAAACACAGAAACTGAAACATATAAAAGAGGGACTCACTGGTTCTCGAATTTTCGGTGGTGCAACCACCTTTCTCAAGAGGAATTAGGAACAGAACTGTTCTGTTCCTAACTGAACAGTTCTGTTCCTAATTCCTCTTGAGTGTTCTTTTTATGTGATCTCGTGCTGTGTGTTGCTGTCTAAGTTTTTTAGCTTTCGGCACGGCTGTTTCCGTTTTCTCACAAAAATTCTTTTCGATCCGGGCTTTATATTAAAAAGTCACGCAGAATTACTGAAGGAGCAGAAGCGAATTCTGACTACAAAATAATATTGCAACTTAACGTGCATTGCAGGAAGGACTATAACAAACAAAATAATGTGCTTAGTGAAGGATTGAAGCAACGATCTTCCATGTTTAAAGTTTTCTTTTTCAAAGTTTCCATTAACCAAAGCAACAGGTCACATCTTTCTCATTAGGTAAAAGGTATTCCCGGGAAAATCAAAATCGTGTTTTAAAAATATAAGGTCAAGGATGAATTTAAAATGGGAACGAAATTAAACCGCTTATTGCTAGTTATCGCAAATATTGTTACGCTTCAGAATCTCTTCTTAAACATATTGTTGAAGTTTGGCCGTAGGTCTTTCATCGCAGAAGTTTCATCGTCCAACGCGTCCAGTTTCCTCACCCGGCAGCTCCATTAGATCGACAAAAGAGTTTTAACACCCATAGATCGAAGCGTTGGTAGTGTAAAACCTGTACTAGTGGAGGATCCGAGAGAACCTCATCCAGAAAAAACTCTGGGAAAACAAAACCTCCTTTTTTAACTTCAACATGAACGTTAAAATAAAAAAAAATACCTTGTATAAACTGGCCAATAAATATAAACCAACGGTTTAATTATATCCAGGCCATGATTATTAACTCTTGAAAACGTTTTTCCGCTTTCACTTAACCCGCCCACAGCTTTCCCGCGCGCTAAATTCGATTCCGCTGCCGTAGAGTGTCTTGGCAGGGATTTTTGCCAAACGAGGCACAAATCCACTCCCACACTCGCTGAGGCAATGATTGCGAGCCACTTCGTCCACGACAAGTGGGGAAATTGACTGAACCGAGCCACCAAGTGACACTTTTTCGGAACAGCTCATTCGGAGTCGTCTGGAAATGACCGGAGAAAGCGAATCTGAGAGTCGAATGCATTTCATTCCAAATCACAATTGAGTTGGGATGTCTCATTTTGGAAGATCCAGGCGACCAATTTCACATTCATCCATTCAACATTTTATATTTTGTGTTTTACGACCACGCAACAAAAAATACTGGGCAAACTATATAACATATTATTATTATTAGGTAATCTACCGGTTAAGGTAGGTTTTCAGATGGACACAACTATCAAATAAACATTTTGTATTTCCAAACAAAACCCAATCCAGTAACCTAATCTACATCAGGTCCCTCTTCATCTCGGTGTACTTCCTTCCTCCCTTCATCCCGTTCCAACATCCCTATCCTGTTCCTGCCCTTTCCTCGTTTCTCTAACATTCTCCCCTCTATTACCTTCTTCAACATTCCACTACCGCTCAATACGCCTTTCATCCATTTTTCCTGCCTCCATAGGATTTCTCTCAAGAAACCCCTCTCCTCACCCACCATCTCCAGTACTTCCTCATTTGTTTTCCTTCGGTCCACTTCACCTTCTCCATACTTCTCCACACCCACGTTTCAAAAGCCTCCAATCTGCCTCTATCCTCTGCTTCAGCGACCACGTTTCCGCGCCGTACATAGCTCGACTCGTAAAAACGTAAGACTCGTAATAACTCTGATATGGAGCGTAGCTCCATATTAGAGTTTTTACGAGTCGTGTCTTAACCTCCCTACTCAAAGTTCCCGTCATCAAGTCACTGCTCCTTGAGAAAGCCTCCTTTATATTATATATTATACGCAATAAATTATAATATACTAAGAGACACGTTTAAACTTCCTAATTACAAAACAAGTGTTTTTTAATTATATACGGAACTGGTTCCTCCTCATTTGAAACAAATAAAGTTATTTACGGCATTTTGCAAATTTTTGGCATAATCATTCTGTGGTATAGTAAAGAGATAAGGACTGACCGTAATTTTGGTGTATTGTTAACAATTAACGCCAAAAGTACACCCAAAAAATATCCAGACGCCCTTCTTGAAAGCTAAAGGTCATTTTTAGTTTTTTAAAATAATCCTAAATGTAATACCAAGTGTTATAAGTCGCGTTGATAAATATTTTTTTTAATAAATGAACAAATTTATTGTTGACAAAGACTGCCAATTACTGTGCTCTAAATACAATGAATTGTGAATCGAGTAGTAGCAGATGATACTTGAATGATTGAAACAATATCTTTAATATTTCCGCGGTTCTCTGATGAAGGAATAAGTATTTTGTCACGAAAGATTCGAGAAAACAAAAGTGATTGCTTATTGCCGCCGACACAAGGTCACCCTGTACGTTTGGTGGGATTCGAACACTAATGGCATTGGCAGCAATCACCCAAGCGTTTAAATAAGCAATTCATCTCCAAATTCTTGCCGCCAAACAATAGGTAATGAGCAATGGAAGGCTGAGAAAATCACAAAATTTTAAATAAATTCGCTTCTTGGAAGGAATACATTACTTAAAGGCCCCAAATATGGGCTTGTTGTGATACAATTAGGATGCTCAATAATTATGTACTATTTTCGTGAGTATATCAGCTGGTCGATTTCAGCTGCAGACGTTTCGATGGCTAATTCAATGTCCTTAGCGCGCTAAACATCGGCGACCCAGTGGAAAACTCACGAAGGCCAACTCAATCGTGAGTCGGGTAAATACCAAATCTTATAATTATATACAAAGCTTTCGATAATATCACATTCCTAAACATCGAAGGCAAGGCAGAGTATTGATTAGTTGATTCTTCTGAATCCTGTACACAACTAACCCCAAAACGCTAAGTATACAATCATAACCCATGGCTAGCTATGAGATTTTTCTGTTAATTTTAATAGTTGATGAGTAATTCGGTCAATCTGCATTGTATACGTGCACTTCCCTTAGGGAGGGCATCAAGAAAGTAAAAAAATGTGATGCTCTGTTCTTCAAAGTTGAACGCAGTCCCTGAAAATTTCATCTTCATTGGTTGGCTACATAACTTGTACGGTGTCTGAGGATATCAATCCAACTTTCAAGAGAAGTGTGAAGGCAGAGAGACATGGGAAAACAGTCGGGGAAAGGGGGTAGGGGAACACACACCCCTCACTCCAAGGCTGAATTCGCGCGGTGGTTCCCGCGTCCGGCGAGCCATTTCTACGAACACCACCCACCCGGTCGGGAGCGCACCCACACCACCACCAACCACGCACACCCACAACACGACGAGGAATTTCCGGTGAGCCGGAGAATAAATAAAAATACAAAGGAGAGAGGGAAGGCTGAGAAGATGGAGACTACTTGGAGGTCGGGGAAATTGCCCACGGAGGAAGAGGTAAAGGGCAGATCGTGTGTGCTCTCCGCCGGGTGTGTGTGTAGGCGTGTGGAGGGAGCGCTGAGAGAAGGGGGAAGTACGATGTGCGGGGGGAGGGGAGGAGGAGTCACCTGACAGGGGCTGGTAGGGTGGCCGGAGGGGGAGGGGTGATTATGCCACGTTGGCGCGGGAGGGAGAGGGGGGAAAGGGGAGAAATCTCTCGGTAGGGTTGGGAGGTGGGGAAAGGGTGTTGAGGGTCCACGCTCCCACGAGTGAGATCGAATCGACCGCCACGGTCATTATACCCCGGGAGATGATTAAAGGGCGAAGGGAGAGGTATTGAGTGAGGAAAGGAGGGGACAATGAGAAAATCAACGAGGGGGTGAATCTCCGCGCAAAATGGTCCACCAATAACTCAGGATGACTAGGCATCCCTCCGATTGGTTAGCTCGCCTCATCGACGTACTCCTTGAGTACGTCAATGTCTCTTTGACGGAATTCAACGTCCACAGCCGACAACTCCGGAGTTCAATTTTTCCGGTTAATCGTCGATATATTATTTTTACCCCCTACCGCACATGCATTTGATTGGTTTTATCCTAAAAAGGCACAACCGAATCGGAAGCATTTTGATATAAGACAGCCCCATAAAAAAACAGTCCCTGAGGCTAAACTGTGATGGAACAACTGCAGAGGAGGATTGCGAGTGAGATCTAAGCAATAAATTATGACAGATAGACATGAAAGAAAAGAAATATGTGAAAATTGATACGTAGGTAAGCAGATAGAAGAACAGGGAACTGTGACGAACCAATCTTAGGGTTGATGACCAGTGATGATGATGACTGATTCTATGACACCTGATTTCATCACCTTCACCTAATTTATGATACGCCATTTTTATTCGCTTTTAATATTAATTGATTTGTTATGCATCTTATGAATCTTCATCAATGTATTAATAAATTGCATATACTTTGCCGAGTGGTTTCGCACATGTTTTAATAACTTTTATTGCGAATAGAAAACGCTCTTCCTAAGGATACTATACTACTTTTTCCATTTTTCGATACAGAATAAGGTCATCTACATCGTAATCCATCGCAAAAAAATTAATTCCGTCGAACTGCTGTTTCATTCCTCTCCTATCATTAGGGATTTCCAGAAATCACGCCTTATATCATATTTTATGATTAATTTTGCATTGCTGTCACATGACTTTATACTACAGCCAATGCTTTCATGGAAATGAGTTTGAGAGATATGGATACTGAATATTTTTCTTTGACAGATATTGCATACTGAAAGGGTTAAGGATGGCCAAAGCAATATCACGCGGTTGAACATGTTTGTAAAAGAGCTTGTCCACAGTTTTTAATATTTTTAATAATCCAGGTGCTCTTTCAAGAGGAAGTCTAAAACTCCAATTCAGCTAACAACATCAAGTAGAACTGCCAGGACCATGGAAGATCGCTTACTCAGGGGGCCCTCCGGAAGGCAAAGGTCACAGATTCACTGAGCGTGGGCACATAATTGGTACCACTGAAGCATTACTGTGGCAATTAAAAAGCAAAAGGGTCAATAATTTACCTGACAGACGACGACATATGCATATTAATCCTTTGATGAGAAAAACACATTTCAAAGATGATGAGACGGCACTCATCCTATCCGGTACCCTTAAATCTCGCCTTATCCAGCCGAATTTAAGGATGACGGCGATTTGGGGCTTATTCCCCCTGGACGGGTCACCCGCGGCCACACCCCTAGATGTCCCGCCGTTCCCCCAACGCCAGCGGTCCGCGCAAGGATTTTCGACATTTCCCATTCTCCACATTTCTCGCCCGTAGTTTTGCAATGAAAAATGTCTATGCTTTGAATCATGGGATGGCGGAAGCGAATTCAGTGAAATATGGTCTGAGCACAACAAAGCGCTGGGCATCTGATCCGTTGAACAGGTGAGTGAGTGGGGGAAACGTTAGTGTCTAATTGGACGCAGACGTGCTGAAAGCAGTAGACGAACCTCACCTGATGTTGGTTCTTGAAATAACGGCTTAAACAAATGCTCAAACACATTTAAGCAGCGATAATAGCGATAAGCTAAAAGGGAAGCCGGGAGGATATACACATGAGCGTAAGAATATGATAATGCACCAATAAAGTTATACGTTTTGAAAGCGACTCGTGTAAATGCCAAATGAGTACATCGCACGCCTTCACGCTCGCAGGTGTGAATTAAAACACCAACGTGTGGAAATTCGCGGTGAAAAAAAATCATTGACTTGGACCTGGAATTGGAACACCGGATACCCGAATTGCCGGCCGGGTACGTTAACCAGTTAGACCACCAAGCTGCTTTAATTCAAGGCAAATTTCCGATATGGTTTGTGCCGACCAAAGACTCCAGTTCACAGGGAGAAAAAACTATCAGTAGAAGTAGTTATTAGGGAAGGGGAGCGAAAGTTGAGGTCTAGGAAACTTCCGTGAGGTGACAAAGAGAATGAAATTGTGGGTGAATGATCTTCAGCGAAATCAGTCTCGTATTTTGAGAAGAATGGAATATAAAAGATTGATTAGTGAATGTCAAATTTTATATATTGAACAAGTGGGTGATTTCTTTTTTTTCTTGGCAGACTGTTTGCTGAAAAATGCTGGAATACGAGATGCAGTTGAAAAGTTTAAAAGGTGAGTGACTGCCGACAGAAAGGCTGTTTCAAAGATGGTGAGTTGGACACATAAAATTTAACGTATATCTAGAAGAAGCAAAAACGGAAAACAGAAGCGTAAAATTCGGCATGCTTTACCCTGGAAAGTGAGTATTTGAGGAGGGTTTATAAAAAACGTAGCGTATGGCTAAAAGAGACAATGGACAGTTGAATTCATTTGCGCTATTAGGGCTAGGGTTTTACGTATTTTGGTAGACGAAAGGGGCTAAAGGGTCGCGAAGTTTAACGTCTCATACAACTAATAGTGTACTTGAGTGCACTCTGTCTAGCAGGAACACTCAGGTGCCCTGTACTTCTCTAAAAGTCTTAAGTCTCTCCTGCTCTCTTCGAGAACCAAAAGGCTCCCAACCGAATTCTTCCAGCATACCCGTGACGCTTACTCGTTTCTCATAGCAACTTTTAACAACAACTAACTAGCAAATTTTCTGTAAACCTGGGGACTAATATGTTAGGAATTATATTCTATATTTTTTATAATTAATAGCTGTAGCTACTGGGTAGGTTTTGCGTTGAAACATGGCACTACCTATTACTGCGCTCCTACGGTCTGACTAAAATGAAAAAAATATCCTTAAACCCCATTTTATAGATTAGAAATAAGTATTTAATAGAGTTGCAACCTTGCTAACTATCTTAAGTCCGACTGAAACGCCTATTCTCTACTTCTCTATACCTCTATAATTGATGTTTTGCGGCGTATGGTTATGGAATCTATTCATATTGGAAATAAAACAGTTTCTGGCGTAACTTGGTGGAAAATCTTCATACTGACTTTTAATAATAAAACCACTTTACTTTTCCACATAAACTTTTTAATTTTTACTACCTAGGTTTCGTTATAACATAACATCATCAGGTAAAATTGACAAGTCCAACACCGTATATATACTACTAATCTGATGTCAGGTGGGCTTTTTGCAACATTGTATTGACCATATCCTTCCAGCTAATTATATAATGTTATCCGCCTCAAACCATAGACTTTTAGCCCCCCTCTTCTTAGCTCAACCAATCCTTTCTTTCCTACCTCCTCTTCCCCTCCGCCCAGAGATATGTATATATACGGTGTTGGACTTGTCAATTTTACCTGATGATGTTATGTTATAACGAAACCTAGGTAGTAAAAATTAAAAAGTTTATGTGGAAAGGTAAAGTGGTTTTATTATTAAAAGTCATATTGGAAATGAAAATATAGTAATTTTGTGATTCCACTAAAAACATTCGAGACGAGACGACCCGGGTTTCGACGTTCTATGTCATCTTCACCTGACGACGTTCAACGTCATCTTGAGGTGAAGATGACGCTCAACGTCGTACCCCTTTCTCCCAACATCTCGTAATACATTTTTTTCAGTGGAATCACAAACTTATTATTTTTTCATTTCTCTCTACCTCGCTTTCCCAAAAATTCTCCTCGCCATTCCCGCATTCAGCATCCCATTGCCTTTCAATGCCTTCTGAGTCCACTTGTTCTGCCTTCTTTAGATTTCTCCCAAGAAGTCTCTTTCTTACCCTACCATGCCTACAAATTTATCATTAAATTCTCCTTCCCGTCCATTTAATTTATTTTTCACATTTTCTCCGCACTCAGATCGAAAATGCTTCCAGTCTAAACTTATCCCCTTGCCTCAACAACTAGTTTCCGAGTCATGCAAAACTACAATCCATATTAGAGCTTTTACCGGAAAATCTAAAGGTAAACCTTGTTCAGTCATAAACGAGCCTTTCTCATGCAAGAGTGCGACATTGACGCAAAGTGTAGATTGACGGAAATGAGAACGGTAGAAAAAAAAGGTGTAATGCGACGTCGTCCATTTCATCACAAAGTCGAGACTTATCTATGTTGTGGAATTCAGTACAGACTGATACATAAAATCCCGCACCGCACAACACTGCTTTCCAAAACAGCACATTTGTTGTCAAGCTTACCATCCCGACCATGAATCGAATGCGGCGGCCTCCCCGGGGGTCGGGGGAGGGACCGCGACAGTGAGCTCATCGTAACCGCATGATGATGATTGCTTTCCAATCAACCGTGGTTTCCGCACTTGCCCCCCGGCCCAAGTTTTACGAGGAGGGTGGAGCGGCGGGCGGGGGTGAAGGGAGAGGATCCCGAGGGATAACTTTCGCAGCACGACGAGGTGTCCTTAGGGCGAGTCACGACTGGACCGCGTTTCCCTCGACCATTATGCGTTTCCTATTACCGGGGCTACTAGCGTGATGGTGGGTGCCTCCTTCGGCGGCGATATCACGACGCCATCTACGGCGAGGGAGATGTTCTCGATTGGAATGATTGTCGGTGCTATAAAACCCGTGTGGGCCAAGTTTTGGGGCTGTCGGAAATCTTTCATAACCACCCGAGAAGAACACGGGGCAGGTGAAGAGAGGGGGGGGGGAGTTGTTTTGGGTCGTTTATTGCAGCTGAAAACAGACTTCGATTAAAGGGTAGGCTGAATTCGGGAAAATTGGCCGAAAATCTGTAAAGGGCAAAGAGGATTAACCAACTAGTCTTGATGACCAATGTAGGAGCGATTCCTGCCGCAAATCAGTGCCAAAAACGCCAATACGCAACCGATAACGCCAATGCATAACCACTCGATGACACGATATTTTTTCATTTCATTTGCCATCGACGCACTTTCAACAGAATATTTGCTGGGCCCTTCCAAAACGTACCGAAGGCAGACAACACCATGAAACAACATACATTAAATTAGAATGGTCAAAAAAATGTTTTTCAGGAAGTACGACGATTTCGTTCGAGGGGGCAACATTGCTCGACAATTAACTCGAGTGATGGGTTAGGATTCCACCCGACTCATCGACGTTGAGAAACCTTGATATTACGAACCAATGTTAGATGGCGCTTGGTACATTTACACCATTTCAAACTGGAGGTGGGTCGTATTTTTTAAATAAAAAAATAAATAAAAATTTTTAATTAAAAAATGAAAATATAAAAAATAAAAATAAAATTTTTTAAAAATATTGTCGTTTTCAAGACGCGCGCTCTTCCACGAGGCTAATTTCCTAATCACCTTCAAGTGATCCCGAATAAATCCCATGGTCTCCTGCGTCCTAGTCCAACGCACCCATCTTTCTCCAAATCATTTTCACCTACACGTAAAAATCTATCGTTCTGATATTTTTAATTTCCATTCGACACTTCAAGCCAAGTAACGAAGCATATGGCACTGAAAAGAAAAACAATTGGAGAAGATCTGTAGTTCATGGGTGAAAATATGGTCATGGGCGCGAATTGAAATTGGGGAATGAGATGACGAAAGTGAAACTTTGTTAATCTTGGATAAAAGCATAACTTTTCCGTCTAATAGGCTAAGCTAAATATTAAAATAGGCGGGGAAAAAATAGAGCAGGTAGAGCAGTTTACATATCTCGGAAGTGTTTTGGACCAATACGGTCAAAGTGGTAGGGACGTAAGGAGAAGAATTGCGCTAGGCAAGGAGGCTTTCTCAAGGGGGAGGGAGTTGATGACGGGGACGTTGAGTAGGGATGTTAAGACAAGACTCGTAAAAACTCTGATATGGAGCGTAGCTATGTACGGCGCGGAAACGTGGTCACTGAAGCAGGAGGATAGACGTAGATTGGTGGCTTTTGAAATGTGGGTGTGGAGAAGAATGGAGAAGGTGAAATGGACCGAAAGGAAAACAAATGAGGAAGTACTAGAGATGGTGGGTGAGGAGAGGGGTTTGTTTGTTGAGAGAAATCCTATGGAGGCAGGAAAAATGGATGAAAGGCGTATTGAGCGGTAGTGGAATGTTGAAGAAGGTAATAGAGGGGAGAATGTTGGGCAAGCGAGGAAGGGGTAGGAACAGGATAGGGATGTTGGATGGGATGAAGGGGGGAAAGAAGTACACAGAGATGAAGAGGGACCTGATGTAGAGTAAGATGCTGGATTGGGTTTTGTTTGGAGTTACAAAATATTTATTTGATAGTTGTGTCCATCCAAAAACCTACCCTAACCGGTAGATTACCTAATAATAATAATATATATATATATATATAAAGAAATATTATAATTAGGGTTTTCGCGGGTTTTTCACACCCCCCTTCTCTTCGTGGGTGTTTTCCCGCGTGAGTTTTTACTAGGTGAGCAATACCACGTTCACCCTAGCTTTTCCAACAAACTTCATTCTTTCCTTACACTTTTCTTATCCTAATGTTTCTCTCTAATCACTGTCTTTTACCCTGAATATTTTTGTATATTTTGGTGTATCCCTAATCTTTTTATGTAAATGTTTGTATATATGTATGTGAGTAAAAATATACATACTTTTCCTTTTCTTTCGATGTTAAAATTTGTGTCTGTCTATATGTATTTATGTGTATATATGCATGTATTTTATAAATGTTATACCTTGTATTATATGTACATGATAATGGGTTAAATGGAAGAAGGGACCATTAGGTTTCAATTTCGCCCAAGTAAAGTCCTTTATCAATCTATCTAATATACTTTATGCCAACTCGAAAATGCTCATGGATTGCAGGGCATTTATTTATTAATAGATGCATATTCACCCTGCTCATAATTCTTCAATATTAATAATTGAAACTAGAGCGTTATGCCTTCCATTTACGCTTACGCCAAGATTATTATTGAACATCATGATTTCAGGTGTCAATTTGGCCATTTCATCTTGCAAATGAAAGGAGCATGGTATAATTGGAATAGCACTTGGCAGTGTGCACAACCTTTTATTTTCCCACCCTGGTTTTGAGTTAATCAACTTAATTTCGACTTATTGACACAATGATCATTGATTACGTCGAACCAGGATTGAAATATAAAAATGTTCATTTACATGATGCCCTACAATCCATCTCAAGGGTGTTTAGTAGGGGACCATTAACGCACCAGGGATTCAGCATCAAAACTGTGTGACTTAATTTTCAATTGGCAAAAAATATGCGAAATATTTCAAATCATGGAGGAAATGCTAACAACAGCTGCATGCCCTATGGTACCTCTGTGTAAAATACTCTCTGCATGCAAGACGAAATGCCAGATACAGCAATAAAATAAGGATTAGTGTATATATTTCAAGAAACTGCGGGAGATGTCGCAACAGTAACTTTTAACGGAGTCATCCGCTACGTGTAGCATTACAATGCAACAATTTCAGAACGTAAAAATCATTCGCCTTGACCGGGATTCGAACCCGGAACCCTCGATGTACGGCCGAGTGCTTTAGCCAGTTAAGCCACCGAGGCTTCGTCACAACATCTTGTACCTTTAAAAGCCCACAAAATTCAAGGGTTAAGAGGATCGGCCGTACATCGAGGGATCCAGGTTCGAATCCCGGTCGAGGCGAATGATTTTTACACTCTGAAATTGTTGCATTGTAATTAGTGGATATGTTCCTCCACTTATAATAACTGTAATTTTATTTATAAGGTCATTATGTCATTGTATTCACTTATAAACATTTATTTTTCTTGTAAACAAATTATCATTTAATTCCTTTGCGTTAGGCTTCAGGAGACAGAATTTGAGGAAGTGGAGGGAATTCGGAAACAATGGAAAAGCTTGGGGGATGTGTTCTATTATTTCCCTTTCGTTGCGAGGATGACGTCGCCGTAAGAAACGTGTGAACTTGGGAGTTTAAGAGGGCCGGTGAAAACGGGCGCGGTGATGGTGCATCCTCCTCCTCTTCCCCTGCCTCAAGCCAATCAAATCTCTTGACGAGTGGAAGAGTGTGAATCCCGTTGCCCCTTTCCTGTGACCTCTGAGTCAGCCGCCGAAAGACCGGGCCCTTGTTTGCGTTTTAGGCGAAGAGAAAACTCAGTCCGGTGATATATTTAGATTTCGAAATCCGCCTGCGATCCCATGGGAAGAGGGGAAATGTCTCGCAAAGTCTGAAGACAAGAAGTTCCTAGTTCCGCGCGGAAATCTTACCAAGCCGCCCGATACCCTTTCGTTTCTCCTTCTCTTCCCCACTGCCATTTTACGAAAAGATTTTTCAAAAAATTAAAATATTTGTCTACATCAAGTACTTTGACTGACACTGAATTATTAATTTTTTTCCGGATGGTGCCATAAGATCTTCCTTGCGTTAACAGTTTAGATATCGACAGACGAACAGCGTTGAATCCAACAGGCGTACGTGCATATTGTAGAAACATTACGTTATGTACTGCAGGGTAATTTGGACAATCGCGGATACTAACTGTAGAAAATTTCCATTAAATTAAACCTTTATTATTATCATCAATACCCAAGTTAATATTACTAATAAAAAGGAAAATAATAGCGTGGGGAGTTTATTAAAATTTCCTATTTATTCCAATTTTTATTTATCTTTTTTTGTAATGTCAATTGGATTCATATTTTATAGAGTGATCTTATTTTCTCGTATTGCTGCAAAATATATAAAAAATCAATGTTTCTGTAACCTTAATTTTTAAATGAAAATTTTTTATTTCCGCAACCGTACCCTTTTTGCCCTTTTCTAAAATTGTTACTTTCCACCCCGAAGAGGAGTTCATCCCAAAACGGGGTTTCCGTATTGAATTGTTGTTATGTTTCGAAAATAATTAAATATACATCTCTTTCATGTCTAAATCTTTAGGAAAATAAAATCATATAAAACTGAACTGAAAACTGTAACCTTAATGCATGCAAAACAAAACCATAAAAATCTACAATCTGGAAAATAAACTGATTATAGTTATGCGGGAATATTAATCAGAAGGAATTACAACATATTTTCACATACACTAGTCTAACAACACCAAGCAACGTATGCCTCGTTTTGAAAAGTCACTTCTCTTGTTTATACAAGGAAATGGACAGTGTTACTTTAAGTGAATTGACCTTCAGACAGTAGACAGAGCTTCGGAGACAGGAAGGGAGAGGAAGTGGAAGGTTACTTCAATTTTCACGATGCTCTTCGTACTTCGAGCCCATTTTGGTTTTGTGCCTGGAAACTTTTAAGTTTAACATAGTCTGTTATCCTGGTCGTAACTAAGCGAGGTCTATCATCTTTTTCTATCAAAGGAAGACGTAAGTATCTCTCGGATGAAACAAACCTTCATGCATTATCTTGCATCTCTAATCTTCTGAATGGTTAGAGGTTATTGTTGGTCTCAAGAAAATTATTGGGCGAATTCACTTCATTGAATAGTTCCTGGGGAGTGCAAGAGGGTTTTTCTAACTATGAGACCCAAGAAATTCACAGCACAGGAGTTAATCCTATTCATGTAACCGCGTACCAATTTTTGTTGTTTCTTTACGCCAGAACATCGAATTGGATACCGAAAAGCATTATCCTTCCGTCCACGAGAAAACATTCCCGTTCCACAGTGTGGTATCCACGTGGTACTCTTACCGATACAATACTTTATATCTTGATTTTCCTAATCTTCCTCTATTAAAGCTCGATTAATTGTGTAACCCCAGCTTATATGCGTTAAATGTACATTACACATCGGGAAAATGAAGTTCGCTAAGTTGTTATGAAACCATTGGAGTCCACGAACCGGAACCAACAATTATTAACGGAGAAGCGCGAGTTATGATAAGTGGGAGGATAGCAATGAGCCAACTTTTCCACGATGGACGACGGCTTTCCTCTCTTTCCATTCTCCCCCTCACATATTCCAGAGTTTCCACTTGTAAAGTGCCACGTGGAAGTTGGAAAAACGGCCGGGAACTATATGAAGAGCCAGGTCTATTCGTTTACATTTTATGGTGGAAGTTTAAATTATGATGTGGGGTTATATCCCAGTTTGAGTTCCGGAGAGGTGTGGCTGTGAAACGGGACGAAATCCAAGTGCCAGAACAACCAAGTGCCTTAGGTCATCTGACGTCTATATAGATATAAGAGGGATAGAAGGAGGTGAAAGTTGAGATTTTGAAATTTTAGGAGAGAATTAATCGTATAACGAAGCGCAGTCGTAGGAAAACCTCCTGTTCGCGAAAAATAAACTGCATCAAAATTAAGAAAAAAGCGACGATCTTGATATTTATCAAATGAGACGGTTACAAATTAACTCCTGAACCATCAGCGATGATCACATTTATCAGTATGTTTATTAATATTGAAATTCAGCACGACATCTAGTTTATTAAATTTTTTGATAAACTACATCACTGACGCCGGTTTTTCGCCTTCTTTGAATTGTTGCATCTACGGAAGCACTATTTTAACATTCATAACACCATCACTGCATGCCGAATTCAATTGGCGATCAATTTCGATGGCTGTGAAACCACTTCAGCAAATACAACATGACTAGACGATGCTAATTAATCTAAACGGAGTCTTTTTAACTATATGAAAGTGCTACTAATCTAGCGGCGGGTATACATACCCTTTGCACTGAACCTTGAAGCCATTTTCCTTCTATTTATAATGAATGCCTGCGTATTTTAATCACAACCACACCTCACCCTTCTAGTTCCAAGAAAAATATTGGATACCTTGGAACTTGATGGTAACTCTCATTTCGTTCATGATGTCAATCAATTGAAAAACAGACCTCAGGAGTGTTCAAATAGCAAAAAAAATGAAAAACGCGAAATTTTGCGTCCATTTTAATTTTCGAAATATGTTTGCAATTCAGTTTCGCTTCAGTTGGACTACATACTGCTATGCGCAGCCTCAGCAGTGAACCGCACCATCCCCGCGCCCTTCTGCATCAAATTACCTACCGCGACTGCGGGACCTCAAATTCGATACGGGGAGACCGACCCGGCACGTGCCGGGAAGGATAAAGGGAAAAGCGGACACAAATCCTAAGGCTCACTTTTCACCACTCGAAACCAGTTCGCTGTCTACCGCACGTCTAGAGCTACGAACTCGATAGTTTAATTTTTTTTTTAAATATAATCGCGTAAACCAGTTGATTCCGTAGGGGACATTCTTAATGATAACGAACCGTTAGAAAGCAGAAGGTATGGGCCAAAACCTCCATTTGATACTATTCACCTTCCTGGTCCAACCAACCCCAAAGACCAGTTTTCATTCACTTGCTAGCTAGCCAATGGTTTCGATTGATATATAAATTGCAAAACATGTTTCGTAACCCATCAAATTGAAGGAGATTGAAAAAATACTCCCATATATTGGGTAAAGCCAAAAATCATAATTGCAAAAAGTGCATAAACCACATTGCAACAGCTATGGAGATCGATTATTCTAGAGAGATAGATTTCTAGAGAGAGATTCTATAGATAGATCAATAGAGATGGATTCAAATACTCATTCTTCCCCAGAACAATCAGAAATCGTAATAGTAAGAATCCGAAGTCCATTTAGAAATATTAAAAAACATTTAATTTACAAGTCGGAACAAAATTAAAAATTCAAAGATTGTGCATGTGTATGTTTGTTGGTAGTTTGTGGGTTTGCATGTGTGTGAAAGGGTTGGGGCGAAAGGGTTCTTGCATGAATGTTTACCATGTTTGGTTTGTGGGCCATAAATTTGTGGCTTCTTCATGCGGTTTTTTTCTAAATTAAGGGTGGTTCCCTAACACCCCACGCCACACGCCCTTGCGGCGGCTTGCGGGGTATTGAGTAGATGTAGATTTAGATTACCTTATATTGATGAAATTACAGAATTACCGTCGGAAATCACCACATCATTAAATATTAATAATATGTGATTGAAAATCATATTGGTTCCAAATATGAGACTGATTTCTTTATGTGATTAAAAAAATATCATTACGTTTTGTTCGTATCGACACATTCAGAATAAAAACAAGGTATATTTTTCCCAAAATATTTTAAATTATCAGGAAAAATAATTATTCAAAGATATACATCCACTCATAATGTTCTCATTTCAGTTCTAGGGATTTGGATAATGAAGTCTAATGAAATAGAGCGTGGAAAGGCTAACGAGAGGATTTCCTATAAAAATTAAGGGCGGGGAGATCTAGTTATTAGTGTTTTATTCAATGAGTAACTTGAAGAAAAACTACTATCAATAAATATTTTGCGCACGTCAAATCTCACCACGAATACAATACGCCGAGTAAGTACTTGGGACCCTGCTCACTAGGACGCGTTTTCGGAATGCAATAGGATGCAGAGAAAAGTTGCTATTTTCTTGAAAAATCTTTCTAAACTAACAACCTCTTGCCATTATTAACAACTCTGGTTAGCGAGTCCCTGAAAGAACGAAGATCACAAGTGCCGCTTAAACTACTGAATGAATAAAAATGGAATGAGCAGCACCGATGCAGAAGAGCCCAGTATTAAATCAATATGCGATATCACAATGACACGGTGAGGAAACAAGAGTCTTCGGAACAAAAGAATTAAAGGAATATCATCTCCACTGAACGACTCGTGACCAACACAACATAAATGATCAAGTTAGAAAATTCGAACTCCGCGAAAATGAAATTAAATGGAATGCCAATAAACACCAATTAAGTTTACCTAACATCAACTGCCACACGCTTAAGGCTTCGTGGACAAGATTTTGGCGCCAACGTGGAATAGCCATAGAAATAAAATTTTCGGGCAGGCTAACAAAACAAATTGTAATTTCGCGAAATTTCATACGAGATGTCCAGGACGCATCTCGTATGTCTCGCACAGATCTCGTACGTACATCCAGGACAAGGAATACGACCGAAAGATTCATTTGAACCAAGAGAATATTTTAACGTAGGGCAATCCAATTCCCTCATAATACTTATGATAAAAACGAAGTTGTTACTACAGGGCCTACAGACCTGATTCGAAAATTATAATTGATAATAATATCCACTGGATTGAATTTGTCTTACGAGTAGATGAGATTGGACGGTGAACTTAAGGTAAATGATGCATTTTCATCAATTATTAGTATTCTGGTTCACATTTACCGATAGGACGACTAATGTAAAAACAAATATATATATATATATAATCAATTATTATTCAACACTTCCGTGTTACTTCGAAAAAATCATATATATATATATATATTATTATTAGGTAATCTACCGGTTAGGGTAGGTTTTTGGATGGACACAACTATCAAATAAATGTTTTGTTACTCCAAACAAAACCCAATCCAGCAACCTAAACTACATCAGGTCCCTCTTCATCTCTATGTACTTCTTTCCACCCTTCATCCCATCCAACATCCCTATCCTGTTCCTACCCTTTCCTCGCTTGCCCAACATTCTCCCCTCTATTACCTTCTTCAACATTCCACTATCGCTCAATACGCCTTTCATCCATTTTTCCTGCCTCCATAAAATTTCTCTCAACAAACCCCTCTCTCACCCACCATCTCTAGTACTTCCTCATTTGTTTTCCTTTCGGTCCATTTCACCTTCTCCATCCTTCTCCACACCCACATTTCAAAAGCCTCCAATCTACGTCTATCCTTCTGCTTCAGTGACCACGTTTCCGCGCTGTACATAGCTACGCTCCATATCAGAGTTTTTAGGAGTCTTTTCTTAACATCCCTACTCAACGTCCCCGTCATCAACTCCCTCCTCCTTGAGAAAGCCTCATTGCCTAGCGCAATTCTTCTCCTTACGTCCCTACCACTTTGACCGTATTGGTCCAAAAGACTTCCGAGATATGTAAACTGCTCTACCTGCTCTATTTTTTCCCCGCCTATTTTAATATTTAGCTTAGCCTTTTTCTTTCTGGAAAATCGCATAAACTTTGTTTTATTAATATGGATTCTCATCCCATATTTATCGCACTGAACCTCCAGTTCACTCAGCAATGCTTGCAACCCCTTGGCTGACTGACCAACTAATGCTTGGTCATCAGCAAACCTAACCGATTTTACGAATTCCCCTCCAACTTTCATTCATAGTCATATAAAAACCATAAACACAGTAATCAACCCGAAGGTCGGTTTAGTAGGTGATGGTAGAGCTCACCCATGTACCAAGCCCAACGGCGTGTGAATATTCACACATCAGGGTAGGGGGGCCAGTTCCTTTCCCTGTACCGGTTATGGTTTCCCAGGAAGACCTGGTACCCGAAAAATCAATTAGCTTGGGTGGAGCTGCAGGTGCCCAAAGTACCTTGCCCGGGAATCGAACCCGGGACCCTCTGGTCAGCAGTCCAACGCTCTACCCGCTAGACCACCGCGACCCCATAGTCATATATATATATATATATATATATATATATATATATATATATATATATATATATATTCTTTATGGGAGAAGTAAGATTTTTAGAGACCGTATTTTTCCACGAACAAGTACAGACACGGTAGTAGTAAATTAAGTAATCCTTCTATTAAAATCCTTTACCATACATTTTCCATTTGTTCTTGCATGCCCCATTGCAAACGGTCGGCAAACTTAAGAGTTTATGTAAATGAGAATGAAGAAACAGGATGCCTAACATTGGCAAATTTCTTTATTGTGGCAATACGCTAAAATATTTTATTTCAATATAAAATTTCTCACTTGCCCACTCACTTGTTCCGGGATACGCACTGCTGATTTAAAACGCGGAAGCAAAAGAAACTTGATGAAATCACATCACATGCATTTAACCGATAAGGAACCCACTTAACGCATATTTGACACGTTTCAAACGTCGTCCAATTTTCTCTTTCCCGATATATAAAGAAAATTCACCAAAACATTCACTACCATATCAAGCGGAGAATTTAAGCAATCCAACCCACGTAGAACCCATCCCAGAGCTGATGAACCAATTCGCTTTCACTTTCACCTCGTCCCGAGTGAAAAGGTGACATTAGGTGGACGTTGAAGCGTAATTTGTACGTTCTCATTATCACCCTCCGCCTAATAAATCGTCATCGCCTCTTCAACATCGGTATGCCCACGGGAAGATTGCAGATTTCCGGGTTCTCCCGCAGTGTTCGTCTACTTTTGATTTTCGGGCCATTTCGGTTCACCATCTGAAGATGTACCCTACGCCGGGCATGAAACGTCATCACGTTAGCACTGAACACAGCGCAGAAGACAAACTCCATAAACGAGAACCTTTCCGCATCACAGCTCCGGAAAATAATTCAGAAGAAAGAGTATTCACAACTAAAATGTACCAAATTCGATTTTAATATGTAAACAAAAAAATGCCGGGACCTTAAACTCGATTGGCACTACGTGATAAGAAAGAAAGGGGGGGGGGAAACACAAAAGCCAAAATAAATAATAAAACAAACTTACAACCACTCGATCACTAGGGTGTGGGACGAAATAACTGTCACTCTCGTGAATCACATTCACACACACGCACTCAGGGTTTACAAGGATCCCTCCTATGTCAGTGACCCGTCAATCACACAAATAAATGAAAATTATAAAAGGATGTAGTGAAACAGAAACGACTTACGTAAATACACAGTAACTCAATCACTCGGGTGTGTTAGACCTTCGTGAATTTCACACACTCACTCAGTCAGGGTTTACAAGGATCCCTCCCATGACAGTGACCCGTCAATCACACAAATAAATAAAAATTATAAAAGGATGTAATGAAACAGAAACGACTTACGTGAATACACAGTCACTCAATCACTTACATTTTTCCCCCTCCTTTTCTTTCTTATCACTTAGTGCCAATCAAGTTTACGGTCCCGGCATTTTTTTTGTTTACATTGATTCACGACCGTAGCTACGTTCCTTGTACATTTTAATTTTAATATGATTAATAAAGTAAATAATTTAAAAGTAATTCAAGAGATGTGCACCATCTCTTGAAGGAGAAGATTTCGCATTTGCTTGAAGATGCATAAACCTTCCTGAAGGATTTAGTATGGAGCTGGATGAACGAAAAAAAACAATGTTAAACAGCCAGATGCGAAGTTATCAGCGCATATTTAAATGAAGAAGATAAAGAATTACGGGGGATAATGCATTAGAACTACTGCGTAAAATCTATCAAGGATGCCCGCAATCAAAATACTCATACGAAAGGATTAAACTTTGGTAGGCCATGATTTGATGAAGTTCAGGCTAATCCATTCTATTACTTGCTACAGCATCTAAAAAGCCCTAAAAACCCTAAAAAGCATCTTTTAAATCAATAACGAAACTAAGTTCAAAGAAAGAGAAATCCATCCTCACCTTTCTGCGGTACCGAGATATCTACGGAGCAAAAAAATATATATCGACACCTGACAGATTTCTTTCGCGTTAGTATTTCAATGTGGGAACAATTATCAATCAGAACAATGAGTAGGCTCAACGTTTATCACCAAGACTCGGAGATTCTCCCTCTCTCTCCCTCTCCCTCCTGTATCTTCCCTGATAAAGACGCTCGTGAGACGCTCATTTTTCGATCGAGAGTACGATAACCACCTTTTTGTGAGGACAAAGGGCTGGTGTGTGCGCCCATGTACGTAGGAATGAAGCCATTAGTCTTCGCACACACTAATCTGATAAGGGGATTTACATGCGAGATTTCACATTGGGTCATTCACTCAAGAGCGATATGCAAGCTTTATATGGCGTGAGAGAAGCATTAGCCGATGTAATATGATTTGGCAAGAATCACTTAATCCACCTTAGGGCCATTACGTCGGAAGGGATGACTAAGGGATGCATAGCTAAGTCTTGGATCAAGATCCGAGTTCCAATTGCGGGAGGCTTTAAAGCTAAGCAGGGCCGGCAAGAGGCTCTTCGGTGCCCTTTGAAGTGGGTGAGCATGACAGGGTAAGCCCCTGAATGAGTTTTAGATTAACGTCCATTTCATCTCACCCCAGTTCAATGTCCATCTCACTCTAAACGTCGACAACTTGCCCTTATGTTTAGCCGTAAATGGTCGCATAACTGGTGCTTGCACCTCCTGCCACACGCCTTTTTGGTGGATTGCGAGGTATTTATGTAGGTAATTCCGGATGCTCCCCCTTGTAAGTCAGCGCACTGTCCTTTAGATACACAACAGCCTCCGTCGTAAAACACTCAATTTTCGCGGAAAGAATCGACATTGACGCACGGGTATCTTTTCCTGTTGCTTCCATTTCCTGCTTCAGGGACGCCGGCGTGTCGATACAACATTTAATGAAGGCGATATATTCAGAACATTTTCCTGACGAACCTAGAAATGCCCCAAGTTTTTTTGTCGGCTAAATATATTGAAGTTGTTTGTTGACTGGGAATCCCAATTCCCATGCTTCGTCTCACATTAACTCGAGGTCGAGCAGATATCCTCAAAATATACAGGTTTCGAGCTCTTCCCATCTTTTAGTTATGTGGAGACGTCCATAGCCACGTGAGAGGTATGCGCAGAAGGACGGACGGTCTGCCTATAAATTCACTCTAGCAGTGGAAGTAAGTAACCTTCGGTGATCCCGGCCCCTCTTTTGGCCGACGCTCGAACAAAAACACTAACTTCTATGTCAATAATCTCTACTCTCTAATTCTATAGCTTAAATAAATATCCTTATGCTAACCCTTTGCAGAAATGAAAGAGTATTGAGAAGCTCTTTAGCTTTACCTAGGGGTTTTCTTGCGAGTTATGATAAAATCGAAAAATCGCAAGGATCTGTAGGATTCACTAGTTCTCGTAAAGGAATTTCCAGATATGTGGAAATCTCTTTCTTAAGATGCCATTTCAAAATTGAATCAAAATGATATGCTAAATGATTTCCATATGCCTTTAGACATGAGCACATTTGAAGATATGATGTGGTGACCAGGTTTGGTCGACTTACCCTTGAATACTTTTAAACCTCGAAGTGTGCACATGTGACAAACACTAGGTCAAATCCAAATGTCCCTTATAAATTACTTTCTTACGTAATTTCAGAGTGAACCTGAATGTTATTTCAATGAATTGAAAATGCGATTCCATCCCGAAGGAAACCGTTGGGCCGTGATTATATCATTTATTAACCATTCATGCAATTGGCTCTCGATACCATCTCCACCGTCGTTATGCTTGTGTACCGCAGGACCGACAGATCTACGCAAATGTTCCTCACCGGCCGTCTTAGCCTCTTCTAATCAGTATTGATCGTAAATTAATACAGCAGCGTGATGAATTTTTTGAGGCAGGCGAGTAGAGGAGGAATTTAGCATTCCTTTCAATCGGAAAAAACTCGGTTTAAAACACGTACCACGACCTATTCCTAATCGGCGGACATTTTTTTCTCATTTCCACTATGAATTTCACTCTTATTTATGTTTTCTGTTATCATTAATTGCGAGTCCCTTTAGAAGCATCTTGTGATGTTATCGGATTGGAAAATAACTGTTCATTCCCTTCTGTTGCCCGCGAAGGAATGCCGATACTCATCTGAGGATTCGTACGGGTGCATTTCCGTCGCTCGTCGGCCATAATTGTCTCGTCATTGTTCATTTCATAGCGTAAATGAGAGAGAATAAAATGGCATAATATCTCGGCTGTCATGCCCGATAAATAATTACCACTTCACATACAAACCGTCAACAATTGATATGACTATTGTGTAAATTAATAGTTTATATAAGTTTAAGTGGGCACTATTTTATCTTTTTATAATTTTCTATTACGTCGCTTAGGTAACTTCGTACAACTCGTTTTACTTCAGAGCAGAAACATTTAAGCGAAAACTTGATTCGCAATGAGGGGTCTCATAGGAAATTAAAAGGAATTTATATGATTATGAAATAAAAGAGCCTTTTTATTATGCAATTACTTTTGAAATCCAATTACTATTATCCAGATGAAGGTTAGCTTTCTAACAATCATTTTTTAACTATGGAGAAATTTTTATTTGTTTAATTGACACTGAGAAATGGTCAGAATTCCGAATATACCAATTAAGCTGTATTTATAAAGCAACTATATCTATGTGAAACTACGGAGAGACTCTGGAGACTGGAAACTCTGAAGAGACGCTCCAGATGTAACGTAGTTATTTATTTTTGTTATGCACGTGGCCGCTGTACAATCGTGTTTTTGTTTCCAGGATGATTTCTTTTACATCTGAATTATGGTAAAACTCTCATGTCATCATGTTATATTCCAGATATAATAGGGGATTAAGGAAACAGGTAACAAAACCGTAGGTTTAAAGACGATGGTAATTACACATATGTGTGTTATATATATGTATATATAGGCAATGAAAATAAGTTTTGAAATTCGTGAAACACTATGTGACACAATCTCAATCCAATCGATTCCAATCTCCCAAGAAAGATAAAGAACAAAGCACGTAGCTTATTTAAGCCAAAAATAGTGATTGAAAAAGCAGTGATTCGCGGATACCGTGATACGGATCTCCATGGCGTTTTTTCCATCTGTATTGAAAAAGCGAATTACGTCACGCACTTAAAAGCTGACGAGAGTAACAGAGACTAGTTCCAGGTTTGATCTAGTACAGCTTCAGCAAAAATAAACAAAATAGAGGGTAAATTAGTAATTAATGAGATAAAATGTGTCCGCTGACAAACACGCCATTGTCGTATGTTATGGTTGCATGTGTTTTATGAGCCAATTCAAGTCAAGCTAAGGAAGTTTGATTTCTGAATAGCTCTAGTGTGTCTGAATTATCTGCTAATGCAGCACATCGTTCAATTTCAATATTCACTCTCACTCCTTCGAGATTGGCACATGCGAATTGAGGAAAGAGTTCTCGAAGAAGTTATCGCGACTCAATATTGGCTTTTGGAAGGGATCAATTTTTTTGGAATGATGCCACGAATTACTATATGCATCAGGGTAATACCCGTCGTTCGTTCATGACCTAACGCCAGTCATGCCTTCAAGGGAAGACATATTACATAATTATCATCCTCCTATGGAAATAAGTGTCATGCATTTGAGGGAAAAAATCCTTTTAACACTCTAAGGCAACGCGGCATTCGACCGGACTACTACACACTTAAACACACAAAAGAAAAAAATGGAAACATTTCAAAGAGTAAAAGTCATTCGACTGGCGACCGATTTTTACCTTTTAAAAGTGATGGATTTTCATGCACGTTTTCGGATGACTTCGATAAAGCTACCGTCGCGACATCACACCCAATTCTCAGGATTAGACGAAGGAATTTTGCAAATAAACACCGTGCACTGCGATTGGACTGCACCGGTGTTCATCGCGGTTTGTTAGTTCGGTATTGAACCCCGATGACGACGTATTTTCCATAGAAATTCAGATTCAATTTGGATGTCCCGCTAAGAACACTTCAAACGGCAACGATTACTTCTTCCGGCGGTCATGGTTAACCTGCGGACTCCTTAGCCGCTCCCGCTTAAAATTTAAGAGCAGACTAATGACGACAACGAAATCCCATCTCAACTAGCGCTAATTACCAAAACATCCAGACTGGTGTAAATAACCTGAGTAGTAGTCGCATTAACTAATACCAAACGAACATTAGGAATGTTACTACGGTCAATATATTCGTGGGGAACGTATAATCACGAAAGATGGCATCTCAGAAGCTGCTGTGGTGACACTAATAAGGACTAACTTAAATGCTTTTGGATCAAAAATATATTTGCCACTTTAATTGGGTAATGAATGTTTTTCGAGGTTTTTAGCAGGGACTCATAGCTAACGTAATTTTATTTCTCAAACCCTGAAATTTTCAACACTCACTATCATTAAAATTCATGGTTTACTCAGCTTTAGCTATGTCATATTGCGTGAATATTTCTTTGAATACAACAGTATTACTCAACGAACGATACATAAAAATCATCATTCTACTTTTGCCAGAAGAGCTCGTCTATGAAACCCGACGGAGTGAACATTTAAATGTCTAATTGATTTCATTACAAACTTTACGGCATTTTTTTTACGATTGATCCACTCTGACCTTCTTGGAAAAGATAGCATTTCAACAGTTAATTGGCCTATTGGCATGCTCTTAGCTTCTGACATTTTATAGGTTAGTAACTTCCACCAATTGAGAACTGCAATAATCACTACGCAAGAAAGGAGGAGGGCCGTACTAAATCTCGGTGGACGCGAAGTACTCTGATTTCTACCCCTTCCTTGACTTCCATCCTGCCCTGCAATGAGCGAATCATGAGAATATTCGATGGATTGAAACTGCCTTTAACCGCATCCGGGAAGATCCAGCCGGCCTTGACGGCCCCCACAGAGAGAGAGAAAAAGACAAGAAAATAAATAAAAATATGCCGTTCATATGTCACGAATCCGCTGATTATATTATTCCTGTTCGTCTTCTTCATATCCACATGCGCGGGGCCACTTATGAAGGCGGGTGGAGGAGGAAAAGAGAATCGGCCTTCGCGAGGCGGCGTTTTGCTGTGCGCGTCGCTGGCTTGCACAAGGGCCATCCGCGTTTCTCTCGTTTCGGGATGGAGACGGGGTGGGGAGGAGGGGACGGGGGTTTGGGGGACGGTGGGACGGCTCACACATGTGTGCTGTGGTCCCATGTACACAAGGCACGAATGGAAGGGGAGAGTTCTCAGCGGAGGGCGGGCGGGGGTGGGACGTCGAAGGGGGAGAAGGGGGAGGACTCGTTTCCCCGCCCGACTGCGAACCTGCCTCTCCGCCCTGCTAACAATCGAACTTAACTTTTCTGAACAATCGAAGACGTGTTCGAGTGAATCAATCTTCTTCGATCTCAAGTGACAGAAACCGATTTTAACCTCCAAATCAGAGACGCAGAGCGTTCATATACTCTAATTTGCTCAGATGTTCATCGGAAAATTATTTCATATTGCCACAAAAGATATGGTTCAACAGCTACTGAGAAGCACGAAGGAAACTCACTGATGATAGCGATAGTAATCGGTACTCAACCCGAAGGCTGGTTTGGTAAGTGAGAGTAGAGCTCAAATTTTGCTAAACCCTACGGCGATGATAATCTGAGACCCGTACCGTCATGTTAGAGGGAAAATGGTAACCTTCCCTGCATGGCCTTTGCTTTCCCATCAATATCTGATAGAAGTTGACCAGGAAGGTTGTACAGATTGGGTGAAGCTGAGTGCATCCAGATTCACCGGAAATCGAACATAGGTTCTTTGGTTTGGAGTTGAACGGTTTTCTTAAAATGTAGTACACCCTCTTTGATAATGAGATATTTCGAAACCGTATTAGAGAAATATTAATTCCACATTTTTAGGCGATAACATACTTGTGGAAAATCATAAATTGAGGTTGAAGAACGAAAATACTTTCGTGCATCCACCAGTTTGACCGAGTACCGTGATAACGTGACTGACCATTGAGACTGTTTCTGGAAAAATTTTAAAAAAGAATACGGTGATTACATGTAATAATTAACGTCAAGTTCTCTTGGAAAACACTATACTTTGCGTCACGCAGGACCTTCCATTTATTACGGTAAATAAAGTCAACAAATGCCATTTTCGTGAACTGTTTATATCTCCTATACATTAATGATGACCAGCATACTATTAATAGATGAAAATGAAATACTAGGAACACAGTTTAATTAACTGCAAGTTATATTAATTATTCATACAATATTTTAAATAACTATAAATGTGTCATTTAGGTGAAGAGTTGAATAAGTTAGAAAGATAATTAAGTCTAATGGTATAATTAAAACTTTTGCCCGGTGAATGTTTAAGCTGTTTGAGGTGAATGCTTAAGGGAACACCGTTAGCCTGTCGACTGCCTAGTGTCATACAGGAACGAAAGTAAGGAAAAGCAATCAAGAAAGAAAACCTGTAAGGAACGAAAAAAATATTCTGGAAGACAATTGCGAAAATAGTTCCAAGCACAATTTACGCCACAGATTATTCATGCTCATTCAATTCAATAGAGAATTAAGTGGCATGCGAAGGAAAAGAGTCATATTACATGCCTACGCAGATAAGAAATTTTTAAATTTCAATTTACATGAGAGACGTTACAGATTTTTGTAAAGAAAACATTACTAAATTTTATATAAGTCAGCATGTTATCACATTGGCTATAGGTTAATAGCTATTATGGAATTTATTTAAAAAATCGATTGATTTAGAATGAATGGCTGATTGTAACGTATTATATTAAACGCACAATGCTAACTATAGAGTGCGTTTAAACTCTATCATGCAGTATAGAGCTATTTAATACCAAAATACCGCTCAAACAAACATAGCCTACTGGCAACTAGCACCGCAACGCGAGGGGTTCAGGAGGTTTATTAGTCAACGAAAAAGTAAATCCAGTGCATTAAAATGAGTAGTTTGACTGTCATCTAATTCGAAAGACAATAAAACCAAGCATCCAATTCCCAATGTTCTGCTCATGGAGCATAAATCTTCCTTCTTACAGCGACGAGATGTGCTAACAAGACGTAATTTCGTTGCCACAACGACAGCATCTTGTTTGAAAGGTAGTCATGAATTGCACTCGGAACATTAGCGGCCTGATTACGCAATTTCAACTCACGAATAAATTATATTGCATATATACAAGTAACTTCTTTTAAACGAAAGGTAGCGTTTTAAAACTTTACTTAAATACAAATAAAATTACTATCTCAATAGATATTTTAACGAATAAACAACGTGCTTTAATCATAATGAGAATAGATGTCACTCACAGTTGCAGAATTAATAAGTTGGATGATATTTACAAAAATTATTCGGAGCATTACCGAGACCACCGTGAAAAACATTCCTCTACCCTCGTATAAAATAGGAATGCGAGTGGATGAAACGAATTCTCACTCATCCACTTCAATATCTACTTCTGTTTTTGAGCATCTTCCCAAAGGTACTCAAAAGTCGATTAATGGTCCATCAGTCGCCTCATAAATATATTTATCCTCCGCGTATTTTCCACCACACGATAAGACCTTCAACTACAAACAAAAATATCGATGAGTATGGGAACCAATAAAAAAATATTTTGGCCAAATCGCATTCAGTCACCCTCCGGCCGAAATTCCACGAATTAAAAACCGGGAAGTGGATTTGAAGAGGATAGCTTCTTTGACGCAGGAGATTACTACCAACGAATAATGATCGCGACTCCTCACTCGGATAGACGCACGGTGGACAAGGTGAGAGAACGGAATGGATATTATGAGACATCACGCGGACGACAGACGCGCCGACAAGGTTTTCATATCGCGGTTCCGCTTTGTGAAAACATTTTGGAGGCAAGAAAACACTCTGTCGAGTCTCAAAAGGAAGACGTCCTCGATGGGTCTGTTACGTCTCATGGTCGACGGGGGAGATGGGATCACTGGAAGCCACTGGAAGGGGTAGTTGTGGGAGGAAAAGTGGAGAAGGCGAAGGTACGAATCTCTTTCTTACCTCCAGATCATCCGCTTATTCGATATGTCGATTATACCGATAATTATAGATTCCTTAAATTCAAGGCATTAAAATTAGTTTTTTAAACGGTCCCAAACAAATGACAGTATTCTTCCACATTTCGGGAGAACTCGTATTTCGTTTCCATGCCAATTGTTTTTACATATTGACAAGATATTAGGAATGTTTTTAGGAAATCGATATCTGGAAGCTCGATATGACGATGCTGTCGGTATTACGATATGAATTATTGAGACAATTTTGGCGATATCCTGGACGCACACATGGTAGGGAGAATGTCTTTCATGTGGTGACAACGAAGGTGATGTCGCTGCTGCATGTAACCAATGAACGATATTTTCGATGTGAAAGAGGTAGATCAAAAACGATATGGATCTTAAATTCGATTAGCGATGTGTACTTAATTGCTAATAATGCTCTATGCACCCAAAATGCTCGACATTATTCCATAAAATCCATTTTCTCGATCTTTCATATCTCAAACTCGAATGCAACCATCGATATCGCACAATAAAGCGATGATTATCTCCACATCGATATCTTGAACCCTCCTCAATGCTCCTACCATATATTCGGTCAATATTTGGAAATAATGTCCCACAGACCTCCCTTCTGGAATTGTCTTAATCCAATCCCTCTCATATACGAATAATTCCCAACGGGAATTATCTCAGGGGTAACGGAAGGGGGAGAAGGCCACCTGGATTAAACGTCCAGTGAGTTGAATGTGTCGAATTTCGGAAACGGTTCAATTAGCCAAAATATTCCTATGTAATGCTTTACTCTAACCTAGCGTGGTGCATGAGAAATAAGCAAAAAAGGAGTTCATGAGTAAAAGTAGGATACCTCTCGCACAGTTGAAAAGCATTCAAACCTCATGCTGACGTGATGCCCATTACATCACACTATACACACATTGGAAATGGAATAATTCATCTGTTCTGACGCAACCAGGAATGCTTATGGAGTTCTAAGGAGAAGTTGTAAACCTGGTAATAAGTATGATCGAGAATAAAGGGACGCTTGACTATAGGTAACCTTGCGCAATCTCAATACACATAAGCAACATTTTAAATACATTTCTTTAGTATATTTTTATGTTAGATAAATAGTCAGTCCAACAAATTAATCAGCATTAGAAATTTGATACGATGTGCGCACGACCACCATAAGCTCTCATTGAGAAATATGTTAACCACCACCAAAACATGGGATTACTCCCGGGGAATCCTCTTTAGCGAAATATGCTTCTATACACGTTAATTCCACGTCCCTACTACCTACAGCCTGCCCGGATTCCAACCCCGTAGAAGGCTTTCCGATTGAAAATGCAGGCTGAGTGGTGTTATCCAAGCAACGGACCAGAAGAGAGATGGAGGCTAAAGGTGGAAGACATCCCTTGGGGAGGTGAATGGGGTCTGGGATAGGCGGGAGGAGGCTATGGGAAAGGACGATCGAGAAGTCGAAGGAGATCCTTAAAAAGAGTGGAGGTTGGGTCGTTAGCGTGGAAGGGGGAGAATGTTGAAGAGGATGCGGCAGCGGATCTAAGTAGAGGAGTTAGCAGTCACGAGGCGCCTCGCAGGGAACACTTAATCTTTATCAGATCGAGAACGAAGAAGATGCCCGAAGGCAGGAAGGAAAAACGTAAAAATCCCTCACGACATCTACCGAATGTTCCTGCTATCCAGGTACTTATTATTTATTTTTCATCATTTATAATTAATTTATTGACTGAGATATATATATATATATATATATATATATATATTTGATTTATTTTCAATATAACAACGATCATAATACTCGCTGGAGGAATGAGTTTCTTAAGAAAAATAGCAGGAAAGGCAAGCCACTTAATGCATTTTATTTTATTTTCAAATTCGTTAACCCGGTCGTTACCATGTCTTTTTTGCCAATTCTTTGAAAGTCAAACTGCTTATCATTTATATATATATATATATATATATATATATATATATATATATATATATAAATGATAAGCAGTTTGACTTTCAAAGAATTGGCAAAAAAGACAGTATTATATTAAGTAAGTACACAGTAAGACAGACACATTTATATATATATATATATATATATATATATATATATATATATATATATATATATATATAAATGATAAGCAGTTTGACTTTCAAAGAATTGGCAAAAAAGACATGGTAACGACCGGGTTAACGAATTTGAAAATAAAATAAAATGCATTAAGTGGCTTGCCTTTCCTGCTATTTTTCTTAACAAACTCATTCTTCCAGCGAGTATTGTGATCATTGTTACATTGAAAATAAATCAAATAATTTACTTTGTAATTGCACACACTTTATTTAAAAAACACGACCCAGGTTTCGACGTTGAACGTCATCATCATCAGATCATCAAATGATGACGTTCAACGTCGAAACCTTGGTCGTGTTTTTTTTAAATAAAGTGTGTGGAATTACAAAGTAAATTATTTCATTTCATTACAATGTGTCATGCAAATTCCATAGAGTTACACCTGAGACAACAAAAAATAAACAAATGATTGTTTTTTTCAATAATCAATAAACAATTGATGTTTTTTTCCATTGAGTATGTCAGGAATGGCAAAGAAAACTGCTTTAGCAGTGCTTTCTACATCAAAACCTTACAGCAAACGTAGCATTATTGTGTTTTAGTCAATTAAATTCCTACAACTAATTTCCTCGTTACAAATATAGGTCAATAAGGAAAAAAACAAAGGAAAGGTTACGTATGTTATGAATAGTTTTGATTCTAACCAAAATACGATAAAAAATATCAACCCTTGTAGTTTCACAGAATACAAATTAAGTTATTAAAGATAGAGTGAATACAATTTACTTCAAATATAAATCTTTATTACAACTGGATTAAGAGCATATGTCATTTCATCCACTACAGACTCGTTTCAATGTTATGTTCTCGGAATTGGTTGTTCGCCGTTTGTGTAATGTGAAATGATGACTTTGTAAGCAGAATAAGTAAAATTACGCGTAAAATTTTCTATTTAATGAAGAACAATTTCACAAAAAAATAATGAATTATAGCTAGATAACTCGAAAGTAATGGTGCATGGTTATCACCGATGATTAACACGCAGGTGTTTTAATGCATTCCTTTATTTATTCCCAAGATTCATTTTGGAATGGCAATTTGCACTTAAGAATTGCCACAATTTCCATTCGCACACTAACAAAAGCACTTAACCTATCCGACGAAACTCATGAAAAATTAATGATGATTTGAAGGAATGCCCTTTAACTTCGAAAACGGAGTCTCATAATTTTTTTTAATGGATGCATTTATTTGCGCGGAGGATCTTTTCCATTTGAGAATTTGCAATTAAAATTTTCGCACTAGGATTCCCCAGAGAAAAAAAAGCATGCAGGAGTGGCCGAGAAATGTAATGAGTAACTGTATGGTGTTTTCTCACTCGACTCGGGACAAAGTAACATCGCACCGTACGTCATACGTTCATTTTGCAACCCGAAGACACGAAGGAGCCAGGGTGAGAATGACACATGCGTACGGATTATAGCTTACTGAGGTGCTTTCAGTATTCCACCCTAGAAGAGGAGAGCAGCAAGCCAAGTTAATGACTAAATTACTACTTGTATAGGCAAATGAAAATGCGGTGAGGTCTTATGGAGTGGTCCTGCTTACAGATGAAAATATCAATTATACATTCCTCAATGGTTGCCATACTCTAGGCAAAGGGATTTGAAACTTTATAAAATTTCAAAACGAGTAAATCATATTAAAATAGATAACGGACCTTTCCGACCTGATTAGACCGTTATAGAGCACGCTATTAGGTCAACTCTAGGGCCACGTATTTGAATACAGAGTAAGGCATGAAGTTTTTGCTGCCATGTGATACGTTTCCATTACAGGAGTTAATGGCTTTCCAGCGCTTAAAAAAACTCATTGCTACTGATTCGAATAGCTTAATAAACGTTTACCATACTTATTCTTCAAAATTGTTTTAGTTAAATTATTTCTTAAATACATTGCAAATTAATGTTTTCCATGACTTAAAACACCTCCAAGATGGATTTTACGGATGGATGTTATTCCGCAGCAAAAACGACTATTTCCTCACTTTACTAGCTACTTGACTCATTCCCTTTGGTATTAGACTCAACAGCTATACTCATTAAAAACCTTATTACTTGCAGTTATTTCGTCATGCATTTTCAGATCTTTATACGAGTGATTCTTCGTGGCAATTCATACCTCCAAGTTGTAATAGCAGCGTCTAAACCACTCGTGACGACTGATATAACTTGATATTGTGTGTACCTACATGAGGATGCATAACATGGTAACAAGAAAGTCATCACCGGTGTCTTTTAAGTTTATAATGTAGTACCATTAAATTTACTAGACCATTAACATAGATTGTAATGCTTCCATAGGAACTCGGGGTTACAACGCTTAATGTAGGATGGAATAATTAACGAATAGTAAACATATGATTAGAATGAAAGGAAGGATTCAATGTTTACCTAAGCAATGCCCATGGTGTACGTCACATTTCAAACTGAATGATGAAACATTTGGACAATCTTTATAGGAATAAACGAAGAACGCAGTGAGAACTTTATACTTTTATTCCATCCTGTGATGTAACAATGAAACCTCGTTGAAACTCAAGACCCATTACTTCATCGCGATTCCCGAAAACATACTTACACCCCTTCAGGTCGAAACTTTCATTCCATACTTATCTGCAAATCCAGAGTCTCGACTTGCAGCTGTAAGCCAATAACTCTTTGAGCAATGCGCTCCGTGGGGAAAAGCAGGTTTTCGCGGGCTCTTAATGCCTTGACCCCCGAGCGTAATGTCGGCGTGAAAGCTGAAATTTGACGACAATCACAGGTATTTCCGCACGATACTTGTAGTTATGGGATCGACTCGCCGAGATCCTTCCGCGCTATAGAGGTGGATGTCGGCGGCATGGGGATCAGCCCGTGGAGGAGGAGAGGGCCCATGGAAAGAGGCGCGCTCGGCCCGCGGCCATCAGGAGTCGAATGCGGTCTTGAAGGTCTGCGCCGCGGAGAGACGTGATCGTGGGGAGGAACCCGGAACCACTTTTTGAGAGGCTCATCCTTGTCGAGGGGATACGGAGGACGACTCCTGGGAGGAAGAGGGGAGGAACACTTCGCGCATCTTCGGGAGGTGACCGTGAAGGGAGACTTTCGCCGGAGGCCGTCCGGGAGAGCAGAGGAAACGCAAGGAAAGGGGCCAAGAGGGAACGGCCGAAAGGGAATCGTTCGGGATGGATAGATAGTTGAGGAGATTTGCTTCTTCTCCTAATCGAAGCGTAAACCCCAGCGCATCCTTCTGTGGGTGCCACAGAGTAAAACACTGACCCCCATCACTTTCCCTTGAGGGTGAATTTCTCATTCCGCTTAGTGCTTGGGACGAGGTGAGCTCTACTATTAAATCAAACAAACATTCGGTTTGATTACTGCGGCTGGTACTTTCTTCAAATAATAATGAATAGGTAAAATAGGTGTATTTAAAATAATAAAATAGGGAAAAGAGTTATCGTGCTTTGCATTGTACATTCAATTCACTCGGGGTTAAACCCAATAACGAGGGAGAATATAATAAAAATTGGTTAAAAATGTTGCAACTTTGCTAGAAAGAAAAGAGAGGTGAAAACAAAAATTTTACCATAATATATAAAATCATTTGATTATCAAAAGGTAAAAAGACTTAAGAAAAACAAATAATGTCAAAACTCTCGGAGGAAGATAAAACTGCAAAAAAATATATGGGCCAATAGGTATTCTTTGACTTGAAAAATGAGATGAGACGGAAATTCACAAAAACTAATTATGATACCATAAAAAACAGTGACAATTTATTTCATTTCTCGTCTAATATGAAATTAGTTTGACTAAAAATCTACATTTTCATTACGAGAGCTGATATATAAAAACTGTTTATGCATAATTACAAACCACTAAAGGTCGAGGGCGGTGGACGGGTTTTTCTCTGCAAAATAGTGACTACAATAGAGCGACTATTAATTTATATTACGATATTGTATATAATCGATTTGAAAGAAAAGCTAGATTTTTATTACCATACTGATACATAAAAACAGTTTATGAATAATTAAAAACCACTAAAGGTCGAGGACGGCTTTTTCCTTCACAAACTGTGGACGGTACGAAGGAAACTCCCACGAAGCCCTAGAGGATAGGTCGAGAAGAGCATTTCAACGTAAAGGGTGGGAGGGGGGGGGAATAAGGAGCAGGCAAAAGTTTTGTGGCGATTAAAGTTTATGTAAGCTCGTCTCATGCGTTGCAACAGCACTTGACATTGGGTGTACCGGGTGGCGGGTGCTTCACCGACCTAGCATGCCTCCTTGCCTCATATCCCGTCATCTCCCTCCTTGACGACTCAATCCCTTCGAGAAGGCAAGCAGCGAGCAACTCGCCTCGCCCTCCTCCCCCCAACCTACTCTCGCCCTCTCTCCATTCCGCACGCCAGCCTTCCAAGGAGGCGGAGGGCCTTCGGTCGCTTCCTATTGAGCTTCCCTGCAAATGCGCATTTGCACTAATCTATGGGCACGACGACGTCGCGAGATGGCCCTGGACGGGGTCCCTCACTGCGACGTGGAATGCTGTAGGCAGGATCGCAACCCGCAAGCCGGACTATTTCTGTGGTGACTGACAAATAAAATACTCTGTAGGGACGAAAGTGCGAACGTTTTGCGTATGAATAATAGTGCTTACAAAAATAGGAGTATTTTTATTTTGTGTTCTATTGTGCCGTCCAAACTTTTTATATATATTTCCATGTAAATCAATATTTGCTTGCCGTATGGCAGGATTTCGTGTTTGAATGTTTGGGTATACATACATTATTATTAGGCAATCTACCGCTTAAGGTAGGTTTTTGGATGGACACAACTATCAAATAAACATTCTGTGACTCCCCACCTAGCAAACTAATCTATATCAGGTCCCTCTTCATCTCGGTGTACTTCTTTCTTCCCTTCATCCCGTCCAAAATCCCTATCCTGTTCCTGCCCTTTCCTCGCTTGCCCAACATTCTCCCCTCTATTACCCTCTTCAACATTCCACTACCGCTCAATACGCCTTTCATCCATTTTTCCTGCCTCCATAGGATTTCTCTCAACAAACCCCTCTCCTCCCCCACCATTTCTAGTACTTCCTCATTTGTTTTCCTTTCGGTCCATTTCACCTTCTCCATTCTTCTCCACACCCACATTTCAAAAGCCTCCAATCTACGTCTATCCTCCTGCTTCAGCGACCACGTTTCCGCGCCGTACATAGCTACGCTCCATATCAGAGTTTTTACGAGTCTTGTCTTAACATCCCTACTCAACGTCCCCGTCATCAACTCCCTCCTCCTTGAGAAAGCCTCCTTGCCTAGCGCAATTCTTCTCCTTACGTCCCTACCACTTTGACCGTATTGGTCCAAAACACTTCCGAGATATGTAAACTGTTCTACCAGCTCTATTTTTTCCCCGCCTTTTTTAATATTTAGCTTAGCCTTTTTCTTTCTGGAAAATCACATAACCTTTGTTTTATTAATATTGATTCTCATCCCATATTTATCGCACTGAACCTCCGATTCACTCAACAATGCTTGCAACCCCTTGGCTGACTGAGCAACTAATGCTTGGTCATCAGCAAACCTAACCGATTTTACATATTCCCCTCCGACTTTCATTCCTACCTCCAGTTCTTCCCATGCCTCTTTAATCATTTCCTCCACATATACGTTGAACATTACCGGTGACAATGGGCAACCCTGCCTTACACCTCTTCCTAACACTGCCCATCCGGACTCTCCGTTCCCCACTCGCACCTGAGCAGTCTGAGACATGTATAGGTTGCGGATCAGTCTCCTGTCCCCCCAATCCATTCCTATTTTCTGCAATACACGCATTAGTTTTTCCCAATTCACTATATCAAACGCTTTTTCGAAATCTACAAAACAGGCAAAAACGTCCTGATTGTATTCTATATTCATCTCGATTAGTGATCTCATTACTGCAATGGCATCACGCGTACCTCTTCCTTTCCTAAACCCAAACTGATCATCCCCTAAGTAATCATTTGCCTTACTCTCTATCCTTTTGTTGATGATCCTGAGAATAACTTTAGCTGCGTGGGATATCAAACTTATTGTTCTGTAATCCTCACATGACGAAGCCTTTGCCTTTTTTGGAATAGGAACTAACACCGATCTCACAAAATCTTCCGGCCAGATTCCTTCTTCATAGATACTACGAATCAGTCCATATAGGGCCTTCTTCCCGCATTTTCCTAAACATTTCAACAGTTCTACAGGTATGTTGTCCACCCCCACGGCCTTATTTGCTTTCATCTCCTTTAATGCCCTTTCTATTTCATCGTCGAGTATGCCTGGACCTAAGCTATCTTCTTCTACGTCATGTTCCTTTTCTATGTCTAACCTTGTCGGCCTAAGTTCTTTACCATATTCATATAGACTACAGGGTCGTCCGGAAAATAAGTGTCTTGACAAATAAGTCTTTTTTGACAAAAGGGGAGTCGTCCACTACGAATTTTTACCTGAACGACAAACTGTAAATGCTGCATTTTACGTCCAAGTGCTCGACAGCCTTCGAAAACGAGTCGCCCGCGTCCGGCCAGCGATCAAATACATCTGGCGGCTGCATCACGGCAATGCGCCGTCTCACATCGCGCTTGTCGTCTCGGACTTCTTAGCCAAGCACAGCGTGGCAACGCTGCCGCACCCGCCCTACAGCCCGGACTTGGCACCACCGGACTTCTTTCTGTTCCCGAAGATAAAGAGGAGTTTGAAAGGAACGCGATACGGGACTTTGGACGCCGTCAAAGAGGCCGTGACGACGTGTCTTCGAGAGGTTCCCGATGATGCTTTCGCGGGAGCGTTCCAGGAATGGGAACGCCGCTGGAACAAGTGTATCGACTCACAAGGGTCCTATTTTGAGGAATATTAGCTTAAGATATGTAAAAGTGTAATAAATTTTTTTTCCTGAGCTCAGTACACTTATTTTCCGGACGAACCCTGTATAAACGTAGGTGGCATGCGTCGAAGCAGAGATAATTTAGGATTCTCCAGTTTATAATAAAAATTAGCATTGAATACGGAAGTAGATACACTCATTTTCATATTCGAGCAATTACGATGCAAAGAGCAAAGCGTGAACTGAGCATGCGTGAGTCATTGGGACAATTGGAAGTGGTCTTAGATACTGATTTTGAGGAACGGTTCAAGCGCACCGTATAAATAACAAATTTTAGGATATGTGCGTTGATTTTGGCCAATATAGAATCCAAAGCCCTATCATTGGATTATCATACTGACTGGTTCAACAAAAATGACTATATCGACCGGCTGAGAAGAAGAGTACTGCAATGTATGTACAAGAATTAAAACACTCGACAAAGAAAAAGTTTCTAAAAATAATTGTTTATCTACACCGCAAATCGAGTTGAAAGTCAAATTAACACATCCTAAAATTTAGCTCAAACCTTTTTAACTCGTATGGTGTGAAATTTAGGTAAGTAAGAAGTGTTACACCATTAATTAGCATCAGAGTTGCGTGAATTAAAATTAAAAGAATTTGCAAACCGACACGTATTTTGGAGAAACAGATCTCTCGGGTGGAAAATCTTTGCTTGAATATTTCCGGATCTGACAGAAGGTGAAGAGGAAGATCACATGGTTGCCTGAGATCATATTCACCCGATTCCACGCTTTTCAAGGCAACGTAAGTAATAAAGATCGCTCGCGAGGGAAAAAAAATTATTTTATGGATTTTCAAAAGACACTATTTTTTTTTATTCTACCACGCTTTCATTTCTAAGGTTGGAAACCATGTCATTAACCGTTATGTAGTAAATTTAGTTCTCGATAAGAAGTTATTCTGAGAGCGATATCGTCACCCTGAGGGTTCCAGGAGAACGGGTGGGGGAGTAAATGTCGTCCCACTTTCTTGCTGTCCACTATTTTGCCATGTAAAAAAAATATTAATTGGTCGTAACTCCAGGTTTTCCTGATCGATTCAAGGCACTCCAGCTTTTATTCAAGGATATCCAAATCCCAAATCTTCGAGAACTCGGAGGATTGCTGGTCACCGAGATCCATGTTTTGAAAACCAGGGAATTGAGCCAAAGGCCACGAATCCTTCCGACGCCAGGAATCGGACGCATGACCGCGGGTAGACCCTTAGTTACCTCCCCTGTCCTCTTGTCTGGAAAAAATAAAAGTCCCCAACTTTTCGTTCCCTTTCTTCTTTCCGTAAATCTTTATGTAACATTCTTCCCTACGTGGTAACTGATACCGAAAGCGTGTTTTCCCAGCAAACGCAATAAAATTTACCCCGTGCATCCGCCAACTCCATATTAAATTGTACGTCCCTTCGGGTACTAACTAAACCGTGATGAACGACTCACATTAGCGTTTGGAATTCAGCATCTTAAAATCAGGACGTCAACCAGTACGTGTATGAGCTCCAAGAAGTATAAAATGAAAGTAAAGTTTGCCAATAATACCGCCATCAATTCATGGAATGTAGGATCTCACCACCGAAATGCTCAAAAGTCAAGGACGCCGTCGCAAAAACAATGGCAATGCCTCGAGCCATTGAAATATTACCTCAGTCACGGTGAGATCGGAGAAAATTTGCGCGATAATTCTTTTTTTTTCTTCTCTTGCCCCCGGGAGCGAGAGTCTCAAATTAGGGTGGAGGGGGGGGGATGGAAAAACATAAAAAACGGGACGAAACGAATGAAATACGGAAAACGTTGCCCTTCCACCAAAAATACATTACACAAATGAAAGAGCGGTCGGGAAATGAAAACGCGCCCACATAAGCACTGCTGCGCGTGAAAACTACGCATTCAAATCGATTCAGCGGAAGCGGAGAGATGAGACTAGGTATTAGGGACTTGAGAGTGAAGGAGAAATGATTTTATTTAATCGGCGAATGAAATGAAAAGAGGTATGCAAATTAAGAGTGGAAGCGGCCATCGTACATGGGGAGACGATCGATGCAAACCTATGAAGAAACATCTGCCAAAGTAATTTGGGTGAGAAAAAATGCTTACAGTATCGAAATGAAGAATCGTGAAGGGAAAAAAATGCGATTTGCAAATAATTAATTGACGGCTGCTAATAAAAAATAAGGCAAACCGGGAAATATTTTCTTATTCATGTCCTTTTTCCATGGCATTAAATTTCAATTTGATACTTTTATCATCATTTGATTAGTCCTTGGAGATTCTGGAAAATAAAAGGACTCCAGCTGTCGTAAAATTTTTTCAAACGTTTTAAGTTCGCTCTGAAATATTTTTCTTCTTTTTCGAATTCAAGTTGACTTCTTGAGAGAACCTTGACATTTGAACCCACGAAGTGATCATCATCTAAGCTATACGTTTTCTGACATTTACCCACCACTAATGATGTCAGAAAGCCTGGATGATCCTAACATAATTAAATATTTACTTCCGCGTTTGTAACAAACTCAGGATCATTGAACCGGGATAATTAATACTCGAGGTTGAAAAACGTTTACTCTTCTGGCAATCACAAATAGCTACGAGAGATTAAAAAATGCTTTGAAGAAATTAAATATATGGTCAATGATAGAGGACTGAGTACGAAAATACTTATTCCATGGCGCTTCCCACTCTTTAAATTTAATTGAATAACCATATCGATCGCCAATGAAAACAACCGTCACTTAAAACTAGAATAAAATGTATCCCTACGATACTGCCTTTATTAAGGAAAATAATTTACCTTCTCCACATCTTTATATGGTATAATATCATTATTATCATATCTAATTGTCATTTATAAAATAAGCACTAACTTGAAAACGTGCTTTAATGAGATTTTTATGTTCTGTATATTCAACGTTTTCCATATGCCCTCTGTGTTAAAACCCTAATGCCATCTTTTAAAAATCTTCTCTTTGCCAAAGTCTGACAGATGACTACATAAAAGTAAGTTTTTTATCGTAAAATCCACATTGTCTCTTAAAAAGACAACAGAGAACAGTCCCAATGAGCGCCACGTTCAAGTCGGTATGCATGTCCTCAAGAACATACTGGGTCTATTAACGAAACAGATTTTCAGCTTGGTCATTTTTGGTATGTCATATTTGGAAAAATATGTATTCTTCAATCTGATATCATGGAAAACATCAAAAGTATGATCTAAAAACTTTAAATATTAGTCATACTATCTTGATGAAAGGCATAGTGAATGTTTTTTTTACGTTAAACGCCAAAACATTCACGTTATGCGCTTGCGTTTCGTTGGCTTTAAGTAATTTTTACCAAAGAACAGTGATATAGTCCTCTAACAAAATGTTAGCAAATGGACACACAAAGAACACATTTACAGAATATATTCTGTGTCCCACTCACGATTTTGCAGCACGACAAAAGTTATATCGCCGACAGCGGGGTGACTAGTGAGCCTTAAAGTTCACTTGTATCACTCCATGAAACAATAAATTCCACAGCCTCTGAGATAATATATTCCCTGTATGAAGTCCCTAAGGAGGCCGTATAGCTCTATCTATACAATATAACTATGGAATTTTAAGTCCACGGACGGCGGACGAACCATATAAAGACATGGTCGTGCAGAATAGAGCAAGGTTTTCAGAGAGTTCGTAAATCATACTCCTTCTTGAAAACTACGATGTGTATGATTCAAAGGTATAGACAACCATAAATAAAACGTGAACTATGTGAAGGATGTGTGGAAATATATTTCAATAAATATGAAATAATATAAAGATATTTTCTGCACTATTTAAAATCAGATCGTATTTATGTGATTGGATTGTTTCTTGAGCGCCCATTTCAGAGGCTAAACATTGAAATCTCATTCAATCACATCGCAAACACTGTTGAAAGGATAAAAGTTTTCACTAACAGTATATTTGTCTTTGGACTCAGTGACCTCAATATAAAAGAATTGTGTAATTATGCCTTCTCGTCTCCTTGGCATACATATTTTACAAAAATTAGACTCTTACACCGAGTCATTTTTCAGACATAAACAATTGAATTGCCATTTTATTTTGGGTGTTTGCAAACATTTGAAGGAGAGTCTGTGATTATGTTGTTCGAATGTGAGTTTGAAGACCCTTTTAAAACAGGATAGGTACTCTGGATGGTCACGCAATAGGAATAAACTAGCTGCTAGCATACGATAGCCTATGCTCATTCGGCATGAACAACCGTTTCACGAAACATTTGTAGGGTAAAAAGTTTGTTTGTCCGTTAGAAACCGAATGCAAATTTATTAGCGCGCAAGATATCCGCATATGTGTAACAGAATATTTGTTCATATAAATTGGGGGTGGAGAATTTTGCATAATATTCCGCGTTTTGACGTGTTGCAATGGACTGATTGTCGATCGAATCCAATTTTTGTAAAACAATTGTCTTGACCTGGAAGAATAGATACTCCCGAACAGATAAACAAAAAAATTAACAAATGACACTACCAGCAAGAGCACGAGAATACGATATATACCTCATCAGCACGCGATCTTATGCAACTGTTAATTAGCCTCATACTGGAAAAGGGAAGGCTCTCCTCGGTTTAGGCCTGAATTAGGATGTTTTGTTGTTTTGAGAGGATTATTATTAGGTAATCTACCGGTAAAGGTAGGATGGACACAACTATCAAATAAACATTTTGTAACTCAAAACAAAACCCAATCCAGCAACCTAATCTACATCAGGTCTCTCTTCATCTCTGTGTACTTCTTTCCTCCCTTCATCCCGTCCAAAATCCCTATCCTGTTCCTGCCCTTTCCTCGCTTGCCCAACATTCTCCCCTCTATTACCTTCCTCAACATTCCACTACCGCTCAATACGCCTTTCATCCATTTTTCCTGCCTCCATAGGATATCTCCCAACAAACCCCTCTCCTCACCCACCTTCTCCAGTAATTCCTCATTTGTTTTCCTTTCGGTCCACTTAACCTTCTCCATTCTTCTCCACACCCACATTTCAAAAGCCTCCAATCTGCGTCTATCCTCCTGCTTCAGTGACCTAAGCTACGCTCCATATCAAAGTTTTTACGAGTCTTTTCTTAACCTCCCTACTCAAAGTCCCCGTCATCCACTTCTTCCTCCTTGTGAAAGCCTTGCCTAGCGCAATTCTTCTCCTCACGTCCCTACCACTTTGACCGTATTGGTCCAAAACACTTCCGAGATACTATATGTGAACTGCTCTAACTGCTCTATTTTTTCCCCGCCTATTTTAATATTTAGCTTAGCCTTTTTCTTTCTGGAAAATCGCATAACCTTTGTTTTATTAACATTGATTCTCATCCCATATTTATCGCACTGAACCTCCAATTCACTCAACATTGCTTGCAACTTCTTGGCTGACTGAGCAACTAATGCTTGGTCATCAGCAAACCTAACCGATTTTACGAATTCCCCTCCGATTTATCCAACTCTTATTTAGGTATTTGAAAATAATGAAAAATGCTAAAGTGAGTATTTAAAACAAGTTCGTCGACGCAAATATGATGTAAATTAAGCAAGATATGATCGAACGAACATTGGTTGTTGCTATAACGCAATTATGTCGTTAACAATCCGGTAAGATGTACAAAAAAATTGGACCACGGATTTTGCGAAAGAGAATCCACTTCGTAGGAAACAAAAGCTGTAAAGTTTCGTCACCCAAATAAGCAGGAAACCTTAATCTTTCCGCTGAACGGTGCAATTGTCATAAAATCTGCTGGACAAAATTGCAGCGAAAGCGACCTCAAAAAATACGAAAACGCCCAGCAGCTCTTTGGCACAACCGAAAGATAACAAATGCGGAAAATCGACAGCTTCGAAACGCACCGACCGTCAAATACGCATTCGATTAAATAGGGACCAACTTAGCGATAGCGGTGGGAGGCTTCCAAAACGGGTAAGCATTCGACTTTTGACGTCGGATTATACTCCCCAATGACCGAGATACGTCCGGAGTAGGGAATCAGACAGGAAAAAGGTTACTCGACGGGCAGACTTTCTCTGACGTAAGACGACTCCGATAAGCTCAATGGGAAGAAATATAGGTTTCTTTTTTTCTCTCTCTTCCCCACTCTCTTCAATTTTCGCGGCTGATCCGAAAGTGAAATGGGTGGGCGAGGGGGGAAGTGGGCATTGGGAGAAGGAGTGAAAGAGGTAATCGGGAGTGAGGTGGGCGAAAATACCGGAAGGAGAGTCGAAACACCCCAGGGAGAGAGCGGAGGCGGGAAGAAAGTGAAAGGGAACGAATGGGTGTGGGAAGACGGTGAAAGAGACACAATAGAAGGCGCGCTTTGACCCACCGCCGTTCGGACGGGAGGAGAAAGAGGGCCCCATTCGAGCAAAAGCGAATGGGACCCTCATTCCCTCATGGAGTCGCGTGGGCCGCGCGTCACACGGGCGGGCCCAGGCTTCGCCTCCCAGGGAGTGGGGTTGGGGGAAATGATTCACTAACGAAAATGAAAGCACTTGAACCTCTCCTGTCCAAACGTAGTTCAATAAGAAGCAGGAAATGAAGTCACATACATTGTTGTGGGAACACAAAAACGTGTATCGTCTGTGTGACAGTTAAATAGCGGCGAAATGACTGACGAATTTTCAGAAAGGGAAACTGAGAAAGCCAAGAAAGCAACATCTTATTCAAGCTACTGGCTTTTTTTTTGCAAGACTTCTACTCCTAGTGTATTGGGAATAGAAGTTAAAAAAAAATTAGTTGAATGCAAGCAATATTAAGGGGATATGACAAATTATTATTTATCTTCTGTAATTTCAGGATAATTTGAATCATAAACAGCTTACTTCTTTATATGAACCAGCAGTTTTGAAATTAAACTGTCAAGCAAAGCGAGGAAGAATACGGCTGTGAGAAAACCTAACATAGTTAAATTTGGAGAAACAGTGTATGTCGTAACGGTTGTGCAACTGAATGAATTGCTAAGGAAAGACACTGAAGTCAATGAATGTTAATAATATATATTGAAAAATTCATGCCAAAATTCGATGTCACACGCCCTGCATTATAAATATAAAATCCGCATTTACGCGCGGAAATAGATTTTTAATTTAATTCTCACCCATATTAGGGGAATCCGAATAAAAATAAATGCTGAGCACTTTGAATTATGTGAAAACAGCATAGATAAACTAAAATAACACTCGACTTTAGGCTTGACTTTGTGGAACTGTTATATGTTAACATTAATAAGAAAAACGTAGACGAAAACATATACGTTAAACTTAAAAGAAACATACTTCCATATTCCCGACCTAGGTTTCGACAGATCGAACATAATATCCTAGTTCTTTTTTCACTATTATCCCATCTCAATACCGCACAGGACATCGCGCGATTGCCCAGTTGAAACCTCACTCCTTAGATCTACGTGATAAGATAGATATTAGATAAGTGATGGATGGGAAAGCAGTAGGAGGAAAAGGGAAATTAAATCCAGAAGTGTATTGTCATACACAGAATTTTAGCGTGAGGGCAGGTGGGTGATTCACGTTGTCCAGTGTGAGGGCTAACAGTTAAGTCCCACTCTCTTTACATGTGGACTCCATTTTTAGACTTTTGGGTGTCGGCTATAAATCTTCCAACTGGGCGATACGTGTGTGTCTCTAGAAGAGGGAAAGGCGAAGGAAATTCGGCGAACGGCAAGGGACTGGCTGCATGCCCTCCGCTTCACGATGCACAACGCCGTGCTGAACGTGCACAGGATCGCGAGCTATTGCACAAACGATCTGCGGGAAAAAAAGTCGGACAGCTCAGTCACGACTTGCTTAGAATGTGACGATAGGCGTGGGTGATAAATGGGATAAGATATCGAGAGGAATCAGCGGTTTGCTTCGGAAATTCTTGTTCAAAATGTTGCATTCGACGATACTTTGGGATTCGGATCATGTAAGCAGGATTTCAGGCTGAGGACTATCTAAAACTAATACGGCCATAGGATATCTCGAAACATTTTGATCCCTGTTTTCTCAGTGGCGTGCCTTTCCACCAGCGAGATTAGTGCGGCCAGAAGTCGCTGGAAACGCAGATTGTATGCACAATTTATAACTATTAGATAAAGACAAGTATTATTAGTAATACGATGTACATATATGTATAAGACCAGTGATGTATAGTGGTGGTCGAGATCATAACGAGTATTCAAGAAAATTGAGTACAAAACAGAGTGATTCAAAAGGGATTCTTTCCCCTCGCACAATTCGTGACCGCATCGGAATAGGTCATCAAGTCCGACATATAAAATAGCCTGAAAATAAAATAATATCGAATGCCAATACACATAATTAACACTAATAGGTAAATTACTATCCTAACACCTCCTTTCATACCCTTTCGGGGATGGTGTGTGGCAGGAGATGCAGGATAAAATACAGACTTTGTTGCGCCAGATCGTTCTCATTACGAAACGAATAACTACCGATTTTTTTTGGTTTTACTCAAGAGAGTCTAATACTTAAGTACCCTAAGTTAACCCCAGTTAGGCATAGATTGTGTTAAATATGTGTTTAACCCAGAAACCCGGTGGCAAAAAACATTGAGAGACGATATAATGTGCTGTGAACACTAGGTAAATGGATTCAAGAGTACAATTTCGTACTTGGTAAGCCGAACTGTTAAGGGTACTAACGACCTCTATAACATACCTAAGTATAGATAAATACTTTTTCAGGTAATGTAAAGCTATAATACCCAGATAAAAACTTCTGCACACAATTATGTACTCAGACTAGAAGCAAGGCGAGAGCATTTGCAACGAAAGGAAACAGTTTCTGAAGTGGCATTCATCCAATACGGACAATAGGTTGGCGCAAATCCAATGGAAATGTTAATTCGTAATGTCTCTTCCGGGCTAAGAGAACCTTTTGGATCTCTTAGCAATAGTATCTTCACCCTTGTTTTGTTACGTGTTGATACGACAGTGGTTTTGAGGCACAATCTTTAAAAAGGGATTACATTAAATGGAAATTATAGAATATATTGGAGACAGCAAGGAAACTAACTACCCAAAAGGATATTTTAAAATTAATTACATACATAAAATAGGACTGGACTTGTTTCGCTTTCATACAGAGTTTGCGAATGAGAGTAAAGCGCATAAACGCATATGATATTACACTGCCTGTATCGATGTATTCGCCTCATTGATAGCTCTTGTAAAAGTATGTAGATCTCTAAAAATCGTGGAGAAATTAATTACCTTGTGTTAGCTCTGCTTGATTTCACTTGCACCTAAGTTGGCTTTTTTGAATACATGATATTCACATTGTTTCACCCTTAACTTCACCACTTCATATTCTTCCCTGGTCATAAAATTTATAGGTATTCGTCGGCTCCAGTTTGGCTCATCAAGAAGAGGCAGGAGGAACGAACACCGGAGAGAGGGCTAACCTAAGTAATTGCTCTTAACGAACGGCGTGGGCAATGACTAATGCATACATTTATGCGCAATCACTCACCGGTTTGAGTTGAATGAGAATCTACTAGAACGGATGCGCCAGGTGACTTTATTTAGTATCGGTCATTACTCAAATTGACCAAAACTATTCTCTTAGCGTCAGGGAAAAAAATATGAACGACATTGCATGGAAGCATTTGAATAGTTGATGACCATGACACATTGTCGTGCAAAAGTCATTAAATTATTTTAGAATATAATGAAACATGAAATGGAATATTAATCATACATAATTGGACTTGTCTTTATTGATATCATCCTGTAATAACGCTCCAAAGCAAGTCGAATCTAAAATATAAGGCTCAGACTTATTCTAGTTCCATTAAAAATTGTAGTGGCGAACTCACACACGACGAGGTGAAAGTTTTTAAGATGAAAAGTGAGTACCTATCTGCATTGTCCAGATACTCGACAATGCGTAATGGTACCGAAGATTCGGTGGTCAGTACAGTTACAATTGGACCGTTCAAAACTCGTTTAGTGATCTCCGTTATGACTAATGCTTAGCTGCACTTTCTCGTTGAAGGAGAGTGTAACCGTTTATCATTCAAAACCGAGAAATCGAATGTTGCCATATGAATGATGACTGAAAAGTTTTCCCAAGTTAGGCTATGAAATACACATAAAATTTATTTTATCATTCTGAATTTTGTCTATTAATGGTATTTACAGGTGATAAAAATGGGATAATGTTTCAAGCAAATCTAAAGGACTTCAAATCGGAATGATATCTCTGAATGCTCTCTGTTTGAACTCGGTCTGTGTAGAAGCATAGGGGAATTAATTGAACAAGCAACACAAGGACATGATCCCTTATAGTTCTCTCAAGTAGTTAAGATTTATTGCGAGGTCTCCCTCGACAACTAAAAAAACCTGCAAGTTGACGAATTTACCCATTTTACATAGAAAATTGTCCATGTTAGCAGGTGATACACGCCTGCTTTTGTAAGACTTTCATGAGCCCAAACTACTTCGAATTCCTATAATTCACACGGTTAAATAAAGCATTATTTTTTTGATCAAATACCATCAGTAAATATTCCCATGGAAATTCAACTATGGCAAACTGTAGTGTGTTCCTAATTTTTCGGCAGTCTTAATTTATGTTCTACAGAATCAAACACATCGACTCTAGCCATAATAACAGTATGTACGTGTCATACACAGTTAACAATAAAAATTTCAACGCGTAATAGGAAGAATGAAAAAATCCGAGGCAATACGCGTGAAAAATACTTTTCAAAAAGTGGTGAATATTCATCAAATAATCCACTGGCCGTTAGACCTATAGGACTTACGATGCAGAGGGGATATGTTTCATAATAATGTTGAATTATACATCAGATGTTGAGAATAATGCATAGGAATTGTCTTTCATACATCAGAATTATTTCAGTGACAGAGGAGAGTCACGCAAAGAAGAATATATGAAAAGGTTATGGCAAGGTGAAGGCGGAGGATAGAACGTACTAGATTAACAGAACCAACACGATGGAGGCATCTTGCCAATTTAAGACTTATATGGACCAAATAGGTTTAGGCGACGCCAAATAATATAATATACAAAATCCATTGAACCAGTGGAAATGATACTGTCCTTCTACATGGTAAATATATATCTTTCTTGATTGCGTGGCTGAAGAAGTATAAGAGGGGAATTAAGGGTGAAGGAGAGTAAAATAATTCCTGAAAAACCTCTTAATTTTTATGAAATGGTAGTACGTATTTATATCACTCGTTTTAACATATCTACTGACCGATCATACAAAATTATTTTATTACTGCCATAAAATTTATAACTGAGCCTTCAATGAGAATTACCTTCAACTGATTCAATTGCATATCCTTTTGGATATACCTACTGTTGCCAAAAATCACTTAATTTTCGTAATTAGTGTAATAGAATTTAGATACATCAAATTCTTTCATTCAACAACATTATCAATTTGCATTTTTGACAGAGCCAAAATCACACCTAGCTCTGGTACAAAAATAATTCACATAAAAACAATCGTGTTTGGAGGTCGAATGCATTTTTAAGAAAAAGGTTAAGTTTAATGAAAGTCCCTAAACTTTAGGTATATAGCGTTCACAGGAAGATGAAGACGGGGAAAAAGCAATGAATTTACCTGGTTTATGTTCAACTGAGAAGCATCTACATTACACTTGAGAAGAGAGGTCGATATTCTTCTTTAAAATTTTACTTAAAAGAATTGTTTAATTTACCTTGAGACTCGGTTGAACCAGTTCTTCAAATGCAAGAAAAACTAAATTAATTGGATGCAATAAACTAATTAATTACATACAAATGAATTCTAGTACATTTTCTGATGCATTTAAATCACGTCTCATCGCAAAGAGCGATTCCTTTGGTAAAAGTTCTTTCAACGCCAGGTATGAAAGGGAAATTTTTCCATACAATCACCAAATACTGTGGATTTTATCGAGGAAGATGAACAACCTAAAGATAATTGAACTACTCATAAATTCCTTGAACTTGGCTATTGTTTTCTTTAGAATTGATTACTAATGCTGGAGTTCAGTACTAGAATCGATAGTGAGATCTTTCATGACAATTCCGTTTCACCTTGAGGGCACGTAATGTTTCATTCATCGTCACCACCTTGATTGAAACACGGTTCTCATCCTAGATAGCCTATTTAAAACTTCTGCAAGAAGCACCTTCACTGAGACAGTATTAATCAACATTTATTTTTAACAGATTCGCTCGTTGCCATTCAATTATTTGCTAAAATTAGAATTGAGCATTACTTTAACGGGCTACTTAAATATACCCTCTTAAAGCAAACAAACAAATTAACTATTCAAGTTAATCCATATAAACTGCAATCATCATGTTAATAGTCATAGTTACTCATCTCATTTCTATTTATGTTCAATAATAAGGCAAGAGTGTAATCATAATGAAAACAAAAGTTGTCAGTTTAATATTTAATTAACATCACAATATTGCTAGATGTAATCCTTAAATATAGTCGTATTTATTGATTTTACTGGTACCTGATTTCCTAAAACAAATATTGTTATCTGGTACCTGAAAATCAGTTTTTTCTGTTGTAATTTACAATTACGAGGCAGTTGACAGCACGATTAACATTTACGTCTTTCACATAAACTATTCGCAACGCCTGTTACGAAACATTTAAAATTGAAATTGTTTTGGTAGCATGGCGAAAGGTATTAACAGATTTCTATAATACAATCAATGGTGAAGGTTTAATTGGAGGGGGCAGCGCTGTAGAACCTTGTACAGCTGGTATTTTCAAAGTTTTTAAAAAAAGTATCGTTATATAAATTGCAACACATCGGAATTTTCAAACCTTTAGGAATACCTGCCGACTTCCGAATCTCATCCTCAATGAGGTATTCCTTTTCTATATCGTCTTTTCTTTCAGAGATTTCCTTTCCCGCTTTCCCACATCTGAATTCCGTATTCCGAATGTGCATTAAAACGTCTCATACTGTCCTTGGTCTTGAACCGGTTTGAGTCTATCTCGATCCGCGGAGCTTTTCCAAGCAAAAGCACAAGAGAAGCAGTTAAATGAAGGGAATAATTTGAAATTTTGATTTCCTCAGTCGGGGACTTCCTATGAAATCAGTGCAGCCTTGACAATGAAAATAATCAAGCTCAATTTTTCCCTGTGACGTCTCAGGAGTCTTCTCACGGACCGTGAATTTGAATAAATACGCAAGTCATCCACTGTTTCGATATTAATGTGAAAATGCTTATAGTAATCCTACTCTTGGTCATAAAATTAGGAAAATTCACGGATAAATGCAAATATGCATATATTATTGATAAAGGGTACGCTTACAACATTGCTGACATTTAATATGGGCTTTATAAAATTGTGAATAAGTTTCTCTGCAATGAACAATAAGAAGTTAGAGCGTCTATTGTCGGAATAATAAAAAAATGAAACCTTCTTACGACCATTTATTACTATATTTATATACATTTCGTTCCATTTAGACAAATAGCCTGCTGGCAACGGTCTAGTGATGCACGTTTACATAAAAAAAATGACAGATTTCCGAAATTCCCGACCGTACCTGTGCCATCACACATGGCCCAGCTTCACTTAATACTTCATTTATTATATGTTTTGAGCAAAAGCATCGGAGCAGTAATTAAAATTGGGATTTAAGGCTCCATAACTGCTAAAGTCATTTTGTCACATCCATAAAAGCCAGGCGTAACAACAGAATGTTCGAGTCGGAGGCGGTATTTGAACTCGCGGCCTTCAGGGTTCATTTGAACACACGAGTGCATGACCGACCTAACCACGTAGGTAACATCTATATACTAACTCCTATAAATCTAGCAAATGTCGATACATGCATTTTTTACCAAGCCCATTTTTTTATAAAATGTTCTCTGAAATTGCCATTTTGTCTTCAGAATGGAGCTCCTCATTATTTCACTTATTCAAATTAATACTCTGGCAAAAAAATGAATTGGTATTAAAAGAGACCTCTACAAAGTAATTTGTAGAATATATATCGAGATAAATGGAAAATAAAGCCAACTAACCCAGCAGCGACAATTCAATATCATCATCAAGTTAATTTTGTAATATTTATACGTCGTTAGTGTCAAAAGACATGTTAAGCTTACGGACTAAGTTCTTGGGATGTTCGACTATTGGCCGAAGGGACACGGACCCGGGCGATGCCTCTCGACAAAGACACACTGAGCTGAGAGTGTGTGTTTGTTGCTGTTCACACTGTTCTATACATGGCAGTACTCTGCACGAGATGAGCCCTAACCGCACCCATGGAACTAAACTCCGGTTGTGACTGCGTATTCATCAGTGATAATGTTAGAGGATAAGAAAAAACCGCGGGTGCCCTCACTAGGCCAATCATTTTCAAAATCACTGGGATACCATGTAAAATGGACAAAACTCTAGTCGGGAGGGAATGTGCAACCAATACCTTCAGCATAGTGCGCCGATGGGACCTCCGTCGCTCTAGGATTTCGGCCGACTGTCCCGAACAACTCCGCTACGAGAGTGGAGGCGGACGTCGAGGGTTTGCCCGCGGCACGAGGGATGACCGGCAGGAGGATGAGCCTTGAGGAGTCGCCCGTCGAAATCTCTCCCCCCTTGTGACGCGCGCGTTGAAGTCTCCCGTGTCGGAGACCGTGTTGTGGATGACTGAGGTTGAGTCGAGAAGCAGAGTCCGAAGGATAGAAGCGCGGGAGCGGGAAGAAGAGGAATAAAGGCGGGAGGGCACAAGGGGGGAGGGCGACGAATGGGAGGGCGAGGCGGCGGGGGTGAAGGAGGATGTGGAGAAGGATGGGCAGGCGGAGGTGGATAGGAGAGAAGAAGGTTGTAGCCGGCGGGAAGGAGGATGGGTGGCTGCTGCCAGAGGCGGGGGCGATTGGGAGGAAAAAAACGAGAGGTGTAGGGTAGTGAAGTAATACTGCTCTCGTATAGGGTCCGCCAATCGAAATGGAGTTCTGGTGGCCACCTTGATAAATACGTCACATTGGTAGATGGGGAGAGGAGGAATCATTATGAGGGCAATTCAGCTCAGGAATCACCACCAGGATACAGCCAGAAAGTCGACAGCGTAAGGAAAAATGTCATTCATTGTCAACATAATCTATCGCACAGAATGTATTCATAATGAAACGACCACGGTGTCTCCGACGAATAATTCTACTGGCTAGAACTTTTTGCACATTCAGTCAAGGAGGCAGGTCGAAAAACAATTGTCATGGTTTGTTACCTTATTCGTGACATTGTCAAGGGAAAGAAACTTCGAGTGGAAATGTATCCTTAAATTGTCAGCGATATTAATTTACTCTTATCAAGTCTTCCTCAAAAAAGCTCAACTATTGTCAATAACCTTAGTTTAGCTTCTTTGAAGATCGAGGTAGTTACGATTTCCGCCTACCTTTCGCAATGAGAAGCAAGCGAACGCTCAATTCTTCACAATACTTATACATTCATTTCTCAACCAGCAACTTTTTTCACTGCAAGCAGGAAGAGTTTTAAAAGCTATTTTTACAATGGCTGATACCTAATTTAACTTCATTAGCATTTTTGATCATCTATCATACTTAAATACGACTTGGGTAAATTACGTGAAACAACCTTTTTCAATTATTATTTTTTTTGCTGACTCAATCTTTTCCCCTTTCAGTGGGGAAAATCCAGAATATTTTAACTCATTATTTAAGTAATTTAAAAAAATTCATTATATATTCTTCTAGACTTTAATATTCGAAGTAGTTAAGACAAAGGGATCTATGAAAGACTTAATAAGTAATTTATCCCATTGTTTCTCTTCACCATCCAACTTTCAAGTTTGTGATAAAGCGATCAATACTTCACACCCCAATGATAGTCATCTGGAGAAATGTCTCTTCCCGATACAGTGTCTGTCAGAGAGTCAGATTAAAATCATGTCGATGACTAAAATAAAGACGTTTTGAAAGAATATAGGTAAGCATAAGGCTCTTATGCTCGAGGAAGCGTAATTCCACCTGGACCCGGAATATCTGTCTCGTTTTAAGCCAAATAGAATGATATTTTTGCATACAAGTTTTGTGTCTATCAAAAGTAACTATGACATATTTTCCACCAATTTTTTGTTTTCCTTGTATTTTCTATTGCATCAAATCATTATAATTTTTAATGTAAAAAATTAAATTAAGAAAATACTATATACTGCTCTAATACAAGAGACTCCATTAAACTGCTAAATGAATGTTTACATGATGATTAGGTTTCTTAGGAAATACCGTGAAAATATTAGTAAGACGTTTCTCATATTCCATGATCAGCGAATTCAGGGTTAGGAGACTTCGGCCGCATTTTTTGTTTATTTTCCCTAAGGCTGACCAAAAAGTATAATTTTATGAAAAACATTCGTTTGAAAGTTAATATTCAATGAATTCATAAATAACGGAGGTTATTTCTGCAATACTTGAGCGGACAAAGATATCGTTGAATAAAGCGCATGAAAATTCTCTAGAGCGTCCTATACTTTGATTGACACGAATTGTATCCTTGTATTCTATATTTATGAGGAGTAATGCTATCAATGATATTTTTTCTGAGACACCATTAAGAAAAGCAAACGTTTATGTACGCAATCAGGCAAGTAATATTAAGCGGGAAGAAATTATCTTATTCCAACTTCGAAAAAATATTACGCTTGGATACTCTTGTAAGTAATATTACTGAACCATTTAATAAAATGGGTTGAGGCGTCACTTTGTGGAAGCGATTCATATCGGAAAAGAAAATACTTTTTTCTTCCACATATATTTGGAAGGACAAAGTATTTTCTTTTCAGACATTAACCGTTTCTCTATAAAGTTAACACGATGCATTACGACCAATTGAAAATTTGAATTCGATCATCACACGTACTTAAGGTTTGTAATTATAATGGTGGCACTAAAATTTAGGAATAAGTAATGTGCTTTCACACACTAATGCTTATTAGTGAAGTAATTCAAAATCAACAATGATCCCAATGTTATTAGGTAATTCACGTAATCCATCATGTTATCTACAACTAGATCATTTCGGATTTTACATCCCGAAATAAGATTGAAACAGAATGAATCAATTCGTCATCATACACGCATCTCTTTAAAAATTTAACTCACTCTGACCCCATGCATCATGAACTAATTTACCAATCTGATAGCTGATTCATTACACCGATTACTCAAATACCCCTGAAACTATAAAAAATAATTAAATTTGCAAATTTAATCCTTGCAGTGATAAACGGAGGAAAATTTTCAGACAAGGACACATTTTATAGGGCCAAGCGTTTTAATGGCAATACAAATTCTGTCTAGAATGGATAATCTTTTCAACTACTCCCTACGATCTACATCCTTATTGCTTGGAAAATAAACCAATTCTGATCTTAGAAAATAGTATTCACCAGCAGTTTTTCCCAGCAGCGACGTCTATACGTATCGCAGTCAGCTATGATTAATGAGCAACAACATCGTTAATGGAATGAGAGTTCCCACGTGAGGAATGAGGATGATGCGTCGGCCAGCTCCGTTAGAAGAACTATTATGAACATTTTAAAACTGTTTCATAAGGAATATCCTGTTGCAGTTGCGATTAGACGCAAAAACATCCTCCCACCTCCCCACAACTATGACATTCGCCTTATACAATTAATGGAATTTAGCAGACGAGCATCAGCTAGAAAATTGCGGAGATCGTTAAGTTATGGGCGCGTGAATCATTGACAGCTTACCCAGCAACGGTTTCCACAACATATTGTTACACACTATAAATAGTCAGCCGCGCGATCCTTGAATCAGGTACCGGTAACGTAGCGTCGTCGGATTAGTTATAGGAGAAGCAAGGGCAGCGGGTGTGGGAGCGTCGCTCGGAGTGGTGGCGGTTGAGAACACGTCGGAATGGCAACAACACGGGAGGCTAAAAGGAAGACGCGGGGTGGTTACGCAACGAAAGTACGCATCGTCATCGCGACGACTCAAACTACAACCCCGGGAAGGGAAGCAAGTGAATATTGGAGGAGGGGATAGCGGCGGTGAATGCAAAAAAAAGAGGGAATGAGGGAGCGGGAAGATGTCGGAAATGTCAAGCAAAACGACACAAAATTCCTGTCGTTTTCGCAACAAATTACGGAGCACACAATGAGACCCTCGTATCATTACCTCTTTGTTCGTGGTGCAGACGGGGAGGAAAAAAATGACTGTGACAGAGTAAACAATGATCGTGAAGCGAGCATAAATTGGGAAATAAGTGATGTTCAGTCACGGAAAACAAGTCGCAGAAACGAGCAAGGAAGGGATTGAGGGAAGGGCCGGGCGTGTTTAGGAATCCATGCGGTTCGCGTGGCATAGGAGAGGGTGCTGGTAGCGTTAAGTAAACAACGGTAACGTGTGACCACCGTTCGGTAACGCTCCACGTTCCTGCTCGTCCTTATACATGATCGCACGCCGATCCTCAATGACCGCGCTTCGGATCAGAACTGCAATCTGTGAGCTGAAGTCGTAGGCAACACACCTTCGCGGATGTTCTAATTTCTGGGCCGGAATCAAACATCCATCCTATTACGCTCACATCGATAAGGCACCGATCCATGGATGAAAAATGAGCATTGCTTTTAAATAATTAGATCATAAATTAAATGAATCAAACGAAAAATGTTTCGAATGAATCGCGAAAACGTTGATGACATTTTTGAAAGACGCATTTGAAATACTTTTCTCAGATTAACGTAAACACACGTGCACCACTCAAATGCGTAAACTTGTTGCCACATCCGTGAATGCATCCGCAACATACGACTCTGCCAATTGATTTTCCTCCGTGTTAATTTTTCTTTGCATAAATCCGCATATAACGGCATCTATATGGACTGGAGAGACATGATGCCATACCTTTAAGCGCACCGACAGCATCATAATTAACAGAAAGCGACTTTGATTACGTTCGAGCCCGGCACCCTTTAGCTACTAGAAGATGAAGCCACCCACCATGCTATATAATTATTGTCCAGATGATTGTGCTGTAAGGTCTCGGTTCTTCGTAACGATCACTTTTTTTCAGGTGAGACTTTACACTTCTCTTCATACCTATTATCGCATCGTGCAATTTGAGGTAAGGTGAAGCGCATGGTACTAGTTAATTACGAACAAAACTGCACTCGACATTTAGTTAAGGGCATATTACGCCATTTTATTAAAATAAAGCCCATCTCTTCCATGTTTCGTCAAGATAACAAACGTTCGTCACGCTGTATCCAAGCATTGTGTTAAGAATGAAAACAGAATTTTTTGAATTTTTAATAAAGATAAGTGGGAAATATAAATAATTAATTCGTATTCTTAGGCAAGGATAATTCAGTGTATAACTAGCTGAGCGAATCAATATTAAAATCAGAATTCTCTTCATTGGTGGGGGGGGGGATGCAAAAAAGTGCGCGTTCAGGCCAGAATTGGAGACGGAGGAGGGCGGACTAATAGCAATAAATATTGTTCTTCGCGGATTTGTCCGGATGGAAAATCCATATTAGCAAATTTTTTCACAAATAATTTCCAAACACCACCATAAATCACGTTAATAGAAGAAAAAATAGTGAAACAATTTTCAACTTCCCTACATCGGGGAAATTCACTCATCTGAAAACGGTAATTCAATCCATTTCATCTTGTTGCAATATTGGCGAGCCACGCAATGGAATGATGGACTTCCTGGCGCCGCGACTGACTACCGCTAATTGTTTCCTTCCCTATCTCGAACTCTTCAACGTGTTAGGTCGGCCTCTTCAAGATTGCCGTGACCATGCTTCAACCGCGGAGTCACAATGGAAGCGCACAATGGTTCTCGTTCGCCGATTAAAAGCCCCCGTTGCGCGGGATGCAAGTCGCATTCCTCTTGAGAGCCAAGATTGAAATAAAAATATATTTCCAGCTCCACTTAACACTATCCAAGGAAATTTGTTTTCTCCCGCGTTACTTTATGGAATTTGCATTGCATATTGATATGAAAATATTGACTTTGTAATTCCATATACTTTAATTAAAAACACGACTCATATTTGTGGAATTACAACGTCAATATTTCCATTTCAATAAACTATCCAAGGATATGAATTACTTACGCTTTTAAAGCCCCTGCGGGCCGAGTGAGGGAAATATTTTTGTGTGGATACGAATAAGAGGTAAAGGAGGAGGGAGCGGGGGGTAAAATGTCCTCTTTCACTCATTTTCCGGTCTGCAAATTCTTTATTCTCTCGATTGCATATCTCGTCTGCCGATGGTTACGTTCTAGCTTGCATCAAACATTCACGCACGAACTCCCAAAAAGAAGACATTGATTAGAGTTGAAACCGGGGCGTGCGCTATAACCTATCAATTTCCAGTTGAAATGTAAGTCATTTTCATAAATGATCACCATTTACCATTTAAACAAATATTTCAATCAATAATTGAGCTTATCAAATAGAGTAAGTTAATCTCTGGAATTCTGCAGTGCAGACCTAAAGAAAAGCTTACGGAGCACGGGTTACATCGATCTTAGAATGGTTTCGAAATGTAATATTTGAGAAATGGATATATGTGTGATGTTTCTCGAGTGTGGAATTGGAGGAGGATGGAACAACTAATATCTAAAGAACATTCGAAAAATCGATAAATATCAGAAATGATTGGTGAAGAGACAAGTATTTAAAAGAAAAGGGCATTAATGAATGGGAAATATTCAACAGGATTCGGATGTTAACCTTTACAAAACGAACTGGGAAGACACCGACACTAAGCAATAGCTGAGCTCTAGGGAATGTCAAATTCTTTCCTTGATTAAATCAGGAAGAAAAGTAAATATTAATTTAAGTTGCTCAATCTACAAGTAATTCTTTTTCCTCATGAACGAGTGAGATTTTCCGTCATTTCAAAATACACCAGAGATGTCATAATATAAGGAATATATTGTACGACATTAAGATAATTACATGTGTTCTTTGTACAAAGCCTACGGATCACAAATTAAAAGAAATCGCAGGCACCAGGGCAAGGGAAATGTTAAAGACATGCATAGCCTCACAAAGAGGTCCCAAATTTTGCCTTTTAAACCGTATCAAATAAGATTCGGTAAGATGTTGCATGGCTGAATGTTAGCAATGCATGTCACCGAAAACTAAACATTAAGGTACTATATTATAAAAAAATGACCTGCAAAGATGGAGCATAAATAATGCTACCTTTACTTAATACATGACCAGGAGCATGAGATTAACTTTAACAATTGAAAGACTTAATTTAAAATAAACTTTCCATTATTCATTATTTTTTGCTACTGCGTCCGTTTTAGTAAGCTCTCTCTAAGCATTCGTTTTAAATAAATAACACCAAAGGTAAATGAGCCAATGATTTAGTATTGTACACTTCCATCCACTACACCTTAGTTGCCAAGTGCGATTATAGCAGCCCTGCAGTCATACAAATTCGTCTCTGGAAGAACCTAAAAGTTCATATCACCTGAACCCGCGAACCTTCCCCCCAACCGTTCCCCGAAGGACCTCTAACCTCACGACATTTACTCCCCACAACTCTTCGAGATTCGTGCGAATTTACCAGTGGACTTCGTACTCCCAAACCGCATTTTACCGGATTGGTTCGACACATCTCCCACATGAAAAACTGTTGAAGCATTCAGGTATGGAGCAAACCCGCCCATTTACTACAGTCAAAATTTTGCCCCTTTGTCGTAATCACATTTTCCCTTCAAATATCCTTTCCCAATATGGGCTGCAAACACGCAACAGCGCATCACAAATCAAAGAACTTCAACATCACAGCGTTTTATGCAGATGCACTTGTTTTTTTAAGGTCATTTTAAATATTTTCATTCAACTCGTGCTTGTGAAATGATTATGTAATTGACTGCAGGTAAGATAGTCCTGCCAGCGCATCAAACCTTGAACTTTTATTATTCCAATAAACGTAATATATTGACTGAAATAATCAGTTCTCGGCTATGGCCGTAAATAAATAACTCCCGTAGCGTAATCTATGAGGTGGGGAAACTTTGACCCCAAACAGAAAAGATGAAAAGGGACGCAAATGGATGGAACGCATGAATAAAGTAATATTCATCATCTGATACCTGCATTTCATTTTATTTCTGCATCAACCTTTAAATCATCGGGAAGCAACCCGTCGCAGCGGGTGGGGGAAGGACTTTGCATATCATAGAAATGTTATTAAGATGTTTCCAATGAATTTTACAATAATTTTCTGGAAACCTGTTAAAATTTCTAAAATTCAGGTAACAAAAATGAAATTTTCACGAAGTCATTACCAAAAAAATGAAAGCGACACTTGAAAATTAAGTAGCTCTAATGGCATTGATGTAAAATAGTACAATTAGTTGTACTTTATCCAAAAGTTGAACAATTTATCCAAAAGAATTTCATAAAATATTTCCTTACGCATTCCATTAGGTTACACACTTTGTCCGATTTTCATTTCAGGTGAAGTATTAAAAGAAAAACATTTTACGATTCTCTTACCACCTTTTGAGAAGCAAAAAAAGGGTCCACTACCTATTAATTGCAAATGTAGTATCGATCGATGTAAATGCAAAATTTGCAACCAATAACGTATACCTGCCATCAAGGTTTTGGCTCAAAAGAACCATGGTGACAAATTAGTTTCAACAAAAAAGGACACCGGCATGGGACCCTAAGTGCCGCCACAGAAGCTTGCACGCTTGCCCCGAAGGATCTTATGGAATCTACCAATCAGGGAGCATTCGAGTCTTAGGAAAGCGGCTGGCAAATATGCGTCGACGTTCAAGCGAAGCAGAAGAGTTTTTAGGCAATGTAGCAATATCTGTAATAAATCAATTTTTCAGAAACCTCTCGGATACTTTTTATACAAACCTTGTACGTAAAACCTAAAAGAATAATACAGCCACTCACTAAATTCAACATCTCAAGACTCCAGAATATTAAAGTACGATGCAAACTACAAACTATGGAGATGTCATTCAAGGGACCTATGGGAGAATTGTTTTCCAGGATACCTATCATTTATGATATTAATAATGAATACGAAATTTTACTCTCGTATTATTTCGAAGAAAAATTCGGAGGAAGGAATGGTATATCCTGAAGATAGACGTAATAGCTCTCCGAAAACAGTAAGCGTATCAAATAGGTTAGACACAAAATATATTGCTTTTTTTTTAGATTTATCGTCTGGGTAACAATAGCCAGGATTTGGATTTCGCGTATCTCTCCTCTCGCGCAATTTAATCAGATTTAATATGTTCATCCCATAATTTTCCGACCGACATAAATTTCTCTCGCTTATGGAAAGCAGTAAGATATCTCCTAATTATGTAACCCGACGTTTACATAAAAAATAGAACAGGAAAACTTCCCAGAAAGGTTATGCCCCGCAAGGAGACTGCCAGTAAATATATGCATGAGTACATTGAGTGCGCAGAAACGAGTGCAGCAAAATAACGAGCGCTGTGCACGAAGGGGAGCGGCTCTAAGGAGGGGAAACGTGAAGTATAACAGCCACTGTCCACTTGGCTCTTAGCGTAATGGTGCGACGGACGTCTCTTTAACAGCGCATCCGTTCGACGACGTCGCCCTCTGAATGCACAAGGTGGACGGTGACCGTGAATGGGACACGGTAGTGGTCGGTCGGCTCATCACCAGGCGGAAGAACTCGGAACACCCGCGGAGGCGAGGGAACGATCGCGGAGCCTCGCGATCGCGAGAGGGAGATTGAAGGAGAATGAATCCCTGAGCGTGACATCGATTCGGTGGTGGTGGTGAGACGCAAAGAAAGGTTGAGAGATGCTATCGAATCGTCGACGGACGAGACGAGGCGCTGATTTCGTAAGCGAATCAATTGAAGCCGTTTCTCCCGAGGGATCGTGACGCTGCAGACCCTGGGAGAGTAACCCGCGGTGGGTAGCTCAAGGCGAGGGTCGCCCGCCTAAATGTCGCGCATTTAAATGATTCGCGATTCCCGTGTTTCCTCTGTTTATCACCGGGTGTGAGACGGATGCGTAACAATACGGGTCCGTGATTTTTATATTGTTTAGAAAATACAGTGTCATTACATTTTCTTGTGATCTAATTTTTACAAGAAAGTTATGATATTTTTATACAATTATTCCTAGTCTACCGGCTTGGTGTAGGTTTTTAGTGGACTCCATAACATTCTTAAACCCTATACTACATATTAAAACAATTCATTGGTTAGCATTCTTTCTACCTCCTTTAGTTCTATCAAAAATGCGCAATTTCACCCTCCTTCGGTCTCGCTTTCCTAATATTCTCACCTATATTATATTCTCCAGTATCCCTTCCCCTGTCAGTATCCCTTAAATCCACTTGTCCTGTCATTTTTTAATTTATCTCAACGGCCATCTCTTTTCCTCTGCCATGCATTGAGCTTTATTAATCGTTTTCCCTTCTGTTCATTTTATTTTCTCCATTCTTTTCCACATCCAAATCTACGCTTATTCCCATGCCTCAACGACCAAGTTTTTAAATGATACTATTTTACCTGTTCCAGTTTATGTTAACCATCCAACGTTAATGCATATTTTCCTACATTTCTTAAGAATCTAAAGGTCTTCGTTTTCTTATGTTTAATTTTAATCCCATACCTATTACGCTAATTTTACAATGTGCTAAGTAATGATCTTTAATGCATTTATGAACCTAAGGATGAGTGTGAATAAATAATAAGTACTCAAGGGCAGTGAAATACTGAATAAATTAATAAAAGATAGTAAGTTCCCTGAAATAACGTAATATGAGGTTTCATTTTACTCGGCTGCAACGTAAGGGAAGGGTATTCACTGTAATTTTACTCGCCTACAACGTAAGGGAAAGGCATTAACTCTAGTTTTGCACTGACGTAAGTAAATTCTTTTTATCTTCGGTACGTTAAGCATTATGACCATAAGAATCCTTCATTAGTATTCGTAAAATTGATATTTTTACTACCGATTTTCAAAATCTATGTACTTTTCATCGCAAATGTACACTGTTTAAATGCAAATTTCTCGGAAAAGTAGTTTTTTCTTATTATCTGTTATATCCGGGGTGAGCTATCAGATCATACCTACACTCCATACATCATCTAAGGAAAGGCGATCCGCAAACCTATGGCTTTCGTGTTTGCAGGCGAAAGAGTTATCGGCTACACAAAGGCGGCGGCGTCTTTGAAGTGCGATTGGTTTCGAGGAATGCGAGAGTCAGTCACGAAAATTCGAATTCTACACGGATTTATCCAGTAGGCGAAGTGGGTTCAACATTAAATGATAAAGCTAATATTAAGCCTATAGTCATAATTGAAAACTTTTAATTACGGTAAAAACCTAGGTTATACATAAAATAAAAATTACAATCAAAGAAAAAATATTCCCACAAAAAAAAAACAACTCTTAATTTAGCGGTGATGTCAACTAACGGATTACATAGTGAATTCCATACTCGGAATACCACTATCGGCGTAGTAGTGGAAAGAGTCAGAATCGAATATCGCAATACGCCTTCGGCGGTTCGGAGTTCGAATAAGAATATCGTAGTGGGTTAAATTGAATTGTACGTAGTATTAAAAGGTCAATAATGCGTTTTGAGCGTATGAAATAGAATTTACATATCTCAGTTTGTGTCGTATTTACGTTAACTCTGTGGTATTTAGTAGCAAATTATGCACAGTCGAGTTGAACTTCCCTATTTAAATATTTAATATTCCATAAACAAGCTATTGCGGTAATAATAATAATAATAATAATAATAATAATAATAATAATAATAATAATAATAATAATAGCTGGTTCAATTACGATCTGTTTACTTACTGATCCGATTGATACACTAAACATCTCGATTTAATCCCACATTGACATTAAAAATCATGTTTACTTTATGTTGTTTGGTGGTTCGGCGTCGCAATATTAGATCATAAAATTGACCGTAGGTAGTGCACGTATCGCAATATCGCACGACCCACGTCAAGTGCCAGAATGACCTACTAGCAGACGTTGGTCCCCACGCACGTCCATCCAGTCACTTTTGAAAGTCTTCATCTCACATACAGGAAACGACAAACAGGATTGACGGTAGATTATCAGATACCTGGCGCCTGGGCATATTCCATACCATTGACGACTAATGTGACGACACATTAGGCAAACTCAGTCCAGCACTAACCTTTGGCTGTTACTACTTGGGTCTTTAGTGATGTGCACTAGTAAGAATAAGTGAATTACCGGATCCAAAAATAATACTGGAGATGGCTAACGTCCATTTTTATGCCATCATACTTAATTTTCTAGAAAAAAATTCTGAAGATGGTACAATTTGCACTTGTTTAAAACTGGTTTTGATACTAAAACGTCTACATACTATATGTACGCCTTAGTATGATTACCTATGATAAACTCAATGGAAATGCTTTCCAGAAATTTCGAGTGGATGTTTCCCCTTTCCTCCCTATCTCAATCACACTTCCTCTCCCTTATACCTTAATCTTTCCACCCGATTCTGTAATCTTTTGCCACACATCTTTTAGCGGAATGACGGGTATTTGCGTAGATGTAGATAATCACGTAATGGGATCGGACCGGAAAGAAAATGAAAATGGTAGCATTCCTTTGCATTGATGAAATTTGCGAGCTCAGATGGAAGAAACAGTGGGTTATGAGAAGGAAGAAATATTCACACATGGAATAACAAGGCCTGAAAGGCACAGAGAAGAAAGTATAAGAGATGAATACAAATGTTGAACTGGCAGTAGAACAGATGTGTTCTTGTCTCCGAGTCTTGTCTTGCGAGGGCCAACCGCATGTTCCAACCTGTCTCTTCGGGTCAGTGGTCTCCCCACCTTGGTCCACATCCATCAAACAGGATGGTCCGACGTCGGACAGCGTCCCGCATATTTTAGACCTGACACATGGTATGATCGAAAGTAAGTCAAACGTGTCTGTCGAGTTTATGTCATTTGAGCAGCGCCGTCGTCCGAAATTCGTGTGTTTGACGATTAAACACCGCAGTGTCAATTATGTGACCGCAGGCCGGGCAGAGGAAAAGGTTGGGATGCCATGGCATTTTCGCTGGACCAACGCAGCAAAAGACACGCCATCAGCAGAAATCAGTCCTCTTCTTCTCATTTTCTTCTATTTCTCCGGACTTATTACAGTGTTCGTCCGGAAAATAAGTGTCTTGACAAATAAGTCTTTTTTGACAAAAGGGGAGTCGTCCACTACGAATTTGTACCTGAACTACAAACTGTAAATGCTGCATTTTACGTCCAAGTGCTCGACAGGCTTCGAAAACGAGTCGCCCGCGTCCGGCCAGCGATCAAAAACATCTGGCGGCTGCTTCACGTCAATGCGCCGTCTCACACCGCGCTTGTCGTGTCGGACTTCTTGGCCAAGCACGGCGTGGCAACGCTGCCGCACCCGCCATACAGCCCGGACTTGGCACCACCGGATTTCTTTCCGTTCCCGAAGATAAAGAGGAGTTTGAAAGGAACGCGTTACGAGACTTTGGACGCTGTCAAAGAGGCCGTGACGACGTGTCTTCGAGAGGTTCCCGATGATGCCTTCGCGGGAGCGTTCCAGGAATGGGAACGCCGCTGGAACAAGTGTATCGACTCACAAGGGTCCTATTTTGAGGAATATTAGCTTAAGATATGTAAAAGTGTAATACATTTTTTTTCCTGAGCTCAGTACACTTATTTTCCGGACGAACCCTGTATATCCGACCGGGTCCGGTATACTATAATGCTTTCATCGCGTGCACATTTTTTTCCGCTCCAAAATCAACCCTTTCCGCCCAATCAAGGATGAATTCAACTTTTGCGGTTCAATGTAAATGGGATCGCAATTGTCACCGGTATCACTCCAAACTCTATAAACTGAATTTAGTTCAAATGCTTCGTCAGATATAATGACAAGTCCTTCTCCGTTGGCCACAGTGGTCACATCGTCACGCGTTGGGTATAACAACAGATCGTCAAGTCAGTTTTCCATCAATCGCTCGTTGCAAAGGGAACCTTAAGCCTCCCGACCTTGTATCTTCGGAATGGATGAACTTTAATGGTTGACTTACGAGGAGTGATGACTGAGAGTTTGACGGTCCGACGACTTTCGATTCCGCCGGGCCGACTACTACTGCAGCGGAGCAGGCTTCTGAAATGCCAGACGCTTTGATCGCGGTTTTCGTGAAATGCTAAGGGAGTGAAAGTGCTCCACAATTGGGTCGCGTGTGTCTCATCGACAGCCCCACCGCCACGGCACCGTCACCTACCCCTCCTCCCTCCCACCCACCCGAGCAAACCCTCAACCCTCCCCTCGCAACCCCCACCAACCTATCCGAATTACGCAAAATACTAATTTACGTGAGGAATCCCTTTCGCGATTATCGCTCTCCGCGATGCTGAAGTGGTTACAAGGACCATATTCGTAGTGAAATTCTCGAAGGTCACCGATCGAGTTCATCATCGTATTTTTGGTACCGCTGCCGTTAATATAGATACTTAATGCCAACTGATGGAATTTTCCGCAGCATTACAAACGCAGTATTAGTAACATCTGGGTGGTCATTCTGTCTTTGTCGTACGAAGAAGAATCGAATTCGAAGAAGGCGGCATAACCGCCAAAAACGTGATGGGTGTCCTTTTTAACTGTGTCTATGTTTTAATAGTGCCTAGTGTCGAGGGTAAAAAAAGGAAACTTTGCACTTCCACTTATTGATTTAATATTTCACGACCATGGTTTCGATGATGTGCAGAATCAAAACCATGGTCGTGAAATATTAAATCTTTGTGTGTAAGTGCAAAGTTTCTTTTTTACCCTCATCATAAAGAAATTCCACAAAGTTAAACTTGAAACTGTTGCGTCTAGTGTGTTTCATGTGTGCTGCGTATTATCGCTGTGCAAAGTTTCTTCTCAGTGTGCACGTGTATGTATGCAAATATATATATATATATATATGTACATTATATGTATTATATATATATATATATACACATATACATACATATACATAATGTACATGAAGTTAGCACAAGTAGATGACAAAAGCACAGAAACACACTAAAAAGAAAAGAAACTCACCATGTTTCGAAGTTTTGTTGGTCCGCGCGACCCTTCTCAAGGAAGAGAAGAACATAACTCAGTCCTCTTCTTAAGAAAGGTGGCTTGGAACCGCGAATATTCGAAACCTAGAGAGTTTCTTTTCTTTTTTTCTTTGTTGTGTGTTTCTGTGTGTTTGTCTTTGTCCACTAGTGCTAATTTCATATACATTATTATTCACATCCGTGAGACTTTCAAATGTGTTATATATATATATATATATATGCGTATAAATATGTATACACACATATATATGTATATATGCATAACATATATACACACACAAACATATATATATATATATATATATATATATATATATATATATATATATATATATTTCTATGAACACGCATGGATGTACGAGTATGTATCATATACAATTGGACTTAAGAACAGCATCTTCCTCTCTGTTGTTTTTTTTAAATTCGAGCTCAACAATATCCAGTACGCAAACGGCAAAAATTAATGCGCATAAAATTAAGCTGCTGCTTCTCGCGTGTAATCAAAATGATTTAACTCAACGAACGAGAATTTTCTACGATTTTCTCAAGGGTTACATCATCTGAGAGTCACGGAACGAACTTTCTTCTTCATAGTCAAAGTATGTCGCTATACAAAGGAGAATTCGCAATGCTGCTTCGTATTTGTTTCGTTGCGCTATCGGTAGTAAAGGTTTAAAGTTTAGGCCGGTGCATTGAAGGTGAAACTCATTTCACAGGATTGTCAGTTTTATCATCTTTCTATCTCAAGCTGATCAAATAATTTGATAAATTCGATGGAAACAATGGACGAGCCGCAGACATAATCTCCTTTAATCTCTTCCCAATAACCTATCAAAATAAATGTTAACAGTTAAAAAAATATTATCTCAACTCGAGGTGTTTTTTTCGTTTGTAGGATCTATTTTTAGAGAATATTAAAGAATTGATTTTTACCTATTAAAAACTCTGTGCTGTGCCAAAACGATAATTATTATTTCAGTGAATGGGAAAAATTTTTATCTTCGAAGATCTTATTAATTTAATCACCTTACTTGGAAGATGCTTGATAAAACACACCACAAGATTTTCACTGCGCCCTCAATTAATCAACCTAATAAGTTATAATTACTTCTTGTGTTGAGATGATTACTGCTTTTGTGTTCCAATGGGTTAAATAAAACAGTTTCTGGCGTAACTTGGTGGAAAATCTTCATATTGACGTTTTTCAATTTATCAACTTTGCTTTTCCACATAAAATTTTATTCTCACGACCCAGGTTTCGTTATAGCGTAACATCATCAGGTAAAAATGCAAGTCAAGCACAGTATTGACTTTTAGTCCCCCCACCTTCAGCCCCCCTCTTCCTAGCTCAACCAATCCTTTCTTTCCTACCTCCTCTTCCCCTCCGCCCAGAGATATGCATATATACTGTACTTGACTTGCATTTTTACCTGATGATGCTTTAATTTTTATTAGGTAATCTACCGGTTAAGTTAGGTTTTTGGATGAACACAACTGTCAAATAAACATTTTGTAACTCCAAACAAAACCTAATCCAGCAACCTAAACTACATCAGGTCCCTCTTCATCTCTGTGTAATTCTTTCCTCCCTTCATCCCGTCCAACATCCCTATCCTATTCCTGCCCTTTCCTCGCTTTCCCAACATTCTCCCCTCTATTACCTTCTTCAACATTCCACTACCGCTCAATACGCCTCTCATCCATTTTTCCTGCCTCCATAGGATTTCTCTCAACAAACCCCTCTCCTCACCCACCATCTCCAGTACTTCCTCATTTGTTTTCCTTTCGATCCACTTCACCTTCTCCATTCTTCTCCACACCCACATTTCAAAAGCCTCCAATCTACGTCAGCCCTCCTGCTTCAGCGACCATACTATAACGAAAACGAAATCTGGGTCGTGAGAATAAAATTTCATGTGGAAAAGCAAAGTTGTTTCATTGAAAAACGTCAATTCCAATAGGTTATTATAAAAAATGGATATTGGTTTTGGTTTTGCTATAGTTTAAGGCAGAAATTATAGTAGAGCTTATCGTTTGCTATAGTTTAAGTAAGCTCGTTCACTCGGGAATAATTCGAGCTAAAACGAAACCCGTGCACAATTGATCGTCTACAACTGCTCTCAATAACTCGATCCATGTTTACCAAATGACCTACATAAATCACGCTACCATCGAAACGAGTCGCCGGATAACTTACTGAAAAACAAACTACAATTAGTCCAGTGTGAACCGTTCCTCCCTCCCACCCTCCCCATCTACCTCACCCCTCTCCGCTCCAGTTCTTATTAACTCCTCGTCCGACTCTCCGCGATTTACTCACGGCACCAAGCTTCTGAGCTCCGCCCCATCCACCTCTATCCCTTTTTTGGTATATCTCCTTCATGCATGTCCCTCTTCGCACTTCACTTCAGAGCAGTCTGCCACTTCCCTCGTATCTATCCCAACGTTCGAATTATTGACATTTTCTCAGAGACCGGGATGCTGTTTACGTACGGTGCGGAGAATCATTCGGTGTGGAAGTGAGTTGATTTTGATGGTGTCACGAGTAAAAATACAAGTTTTCCTCAAGTTTCCACCGTTTTCGATTGACACGGGAATGAATCCGTTCATCACAAACTTTGGCGTCAATCCGATCACCCATATGCCACAGATTTCAGTGAATCGGGACACGTTGTTGGGTAACACTCTTGACTGGATAACGTAAAAGGTTACCACAGGTTCAAATCCCACCTCAGGCTTGGACGCTATATTATTTCGCTTTGCGTTTCCCAAGCGTTGAGCTAACAAATCGGTATGACCTTGGTCGTGACAGCATCCTGAAAACCTAATGAATCTCCATTAACTTTTACTGCATAATTACATTATTCCAATAAAATGGGCACATGACTATGACCAATTCATCTAGAAGTAAAACTTTTACGGTAAAATAACTCATTAAAAGTACTTTTTAAAATACTTGATTCGCTAATGGGGAACTGTATCCATTTGAATCAAAAGCTAATTTCACATATAAAACAGTTTCTGGCGCAACATGGTGGAAAATCTTCATATTGACGTTTTTATAAATCAAACCACTTTGATTTTCCACATAAACTGTTAAAAAATTTCCAATTCCTTGGTAAAATTTTATATGTTTACCTCTGGAATTGAGGAAATTAAAAAAAAATGTCCAACTGTCTGTCAGAACCCGTCCTGACGCAGAAGTTTATGTGGAAAAGGAAAGTGTTTTGATTTATAAAATCGTCAAGCTAATTTCACATTTCGCTTTCAACAACCTCCTTGCTGGAGCTTCCGACGGTACCCTTGTTAGATATCACGACATATTTATCAACTTATAAAAAAGGATCAACTAAAATAAACATTCTAAATCAACTTGTATAAGCAACATTATCACCCGGAACAAACCATACGCTACTCTCAGCGGCTCGATTACATCTCACGAGACGTTGTTGGCCAGTAAAAATACACATATGTGTAAAGGAATATTCTGATAATAGTAGTCTGTAGGAGAGGCAATCGGCAGCTGAGGTCATTTACGAACATTCTGATCCCTCTCTCTCCTTGCTGGTTGTACTGCCTGAAAATCTTTCAAACACCATTACCTTTTGCCTGCGATTATTATGCGAATTCCAATAAAATTGGCGAACATATCATAAGACTCAAATAAATACCTAGGTGTTCACCTCTATCACAATCTCTCCTGGGTGAAATACACGTGGTTATGTGAACAAGCTAACAAAAAAATAGGTTTTATTAGAAGAGCACTGTGATGTGATGGTCAAAAGGCGGTAAATGCGATGAGAAGGTCAAAGAGAAATGTTATCTTTCTCTGGTTAGGCCTAATTTAGAATATGCTTCGAGTATATGGGATTCTCACGAAGTCGAATTAATTTCCGAATTGGATCGCGTGCAGCGTAGAGGAGCTAGACTTGTAAAACGTTGTTATGACAAACTTAGAGATATATTCAAAATATTAGAGCAGCTAGACTGGGAATCACTCAAGGAGCGAAAATTAAATTACATATTGAAGCTCTTGCATAAATTGGAAGGATGTTTCTTTAGTAATGATGTTGAAAATGTCTTATTACCCTCATCGTACTACGGTAGGAGAGATCATGTCAATAAGATTAGAGAGATCAAGTGTCGAACGTATAGATTGAAGATGTTATTTTTTCCACGAACGATAGTCGGAATCGGAATAACATTTCCCGACCTGGGTAGGGTCATATTCGGGTCAAAATTGGTCCGCTGTGTTTTCATCCCCTGCCACACACCTAGCTGTGACTTTCAGGGTACTAAAATAAATAAATAAAATAAAAAAATTAATAAGTAATTTGATTTTGTAAGGTAACTTATCGAAAAAGGATTGAGATTAATAGACTAGTACGGACCTTTTTAGCGCTGCGCTATGGTGCGATCAAAATAACTCTATATCTCTCTGATAAACATGTGAAGTAGTTGCGAGAGCAATCATGACGCAACGATTTCAGGAAAGAAAATGAAAAAAAAAATTAATGTATGCAGATAAACCAGATCTGTTTACGACGCCGATCGCGATCGGCTGTTCGGGCACCAACTCGTTTTATACATATCTACAGGACAGCGTTCTATGGGAGCACGCGTTATTCAGATCATTTTGCAAAAAATTTAAAAGTGAGAATGAACGGTCAACACTGGTGTAACTTCGCGGAAAACGATACGCAGATATACTTTTCGTTTTCAGTTCGCTTCGCGCGAAATAAATGACATAATTCTCTCCGCGATGAGATGTTTACATTAAGATACGAACCGCATCATATGTTAACCGTGGGGTGAATGGATAAGTTTTTATGAATAACGGTTTTACATTTAGTGAAGAATAAAACTTTGAAGATTCCACTCGACTGTCAATTTTGCACGACCATGTTTTCAATGCAAGGTAACAACTTCAGGTCATGTACGGTCTTGCAAAAAAATTCTAGTGGTATCTGCAAAGTTGGTCTTCCCTCATTTACATCTAAACTCTAGATTTGTATGCTCACTTTCTATTAATTACGGGAGAAAATTTTTACTAGAAATATTACAACGCCTCCTTAAAAACCACTGGCTTTCCTGTGAATCATAGCATACCAAATGTTTCATTTTCAACAACATTGTGCAGAGAAAACTACGTCATTTTAGCCCCTTTACATTGGACAGTAGCCAAGAGAAATGCGCAAACAAATAATATTCGCTATGATTGTTATCTATATTTATTGTTCTCTCGTATTTAATTAAAGCAGCTTCAAAGGAGAAAGAATATAAAGATATGCAAAATATCATACAACTTACTAAATCCAATCGTCTCAAATATTTTGTTGGAATTATTCAAAAAGAAAATAGAACCTTAAACGCTGAAGGTAAAAGTTTCTTCGCTCAAGGTAGTATGAACTAATCATCATGCACGGATGACTAATAAATTTACAAAACAAAAAGCAAAATTACAAGCTACACAATTTTGAAATTTTATGGCTTTGTCATTAATTTAAACTTAATCACTCTGCTGACCTTTCTTCTTTCGAATTATAACCCATATTTCACTATATTTAGTCGTGGTTAGCTCCCTCGTGTGAAATGGCATGTTTAACTGATAACTGCGACATAAAATTCAAACCTCTAGGTACCGATGTAAACATGCTGGAGATTATGGAAATTAGGAACAGCCATTATGTAATGGACACTTGTCAAACCCTCACGGTACTGAAAACAATTATCTGATCATAACATGCGTATAAGTACAATGCTATGATGTAATCACACTTCAGTATTCATTTAGTAGTTGTTAAGAAAGCTCACAAGTTCTGCAATCAGCGATTGCCAAAAAAATACGTGTAAACAACAACAGTTTATGTTTGTAAAAAATTCACAATTGATAAAAAACAAAACATATTCTCTCTTATCGGAAGGTATCAGGTGTCACTTTTTGTTGAGGGAGAACTTGAAAATATAATTGGAAACGGTTCGAACAATTGCTTTCTTATTCAAGGTTCCGAGCGATTGGCTTGAGGGCATTACGAACCCTCACCACCCGCAAACTTCTCAACGTACCTTGAAAATGATAAACGTATGCCAAAACATCGGTAGGGCATTGTTGAACTCTGAATAGCCAAATAAAAATGACCAAATTTTGAGGACCACATTAATAAATGGCACGGATGACATTCGCCAGCTCACCCTGAAGTCACGTACCGTGATGGACAGATTTTTTGCCGTGGTTTTCTTTGTACGAAAAACCATACCAAGACGATATATTCAGTTCTTGTTTGCCATGATAAACAAAGCACAAACTCAATTAGTTTTCATAAACAGCAACAAAGTTCACTTAAGCTATTTTGTCCGTAAATCAGCAAAGAGGACTTCAAAAAACGTTCGCGGCGAAAAATGAATTCACTAAGGTTTAATCCTGGCTCGTTTCCAAAGCAACAGAAACAGGTACACTTTGGTTAAATCTCAGCTCATGAAGCAGTAAGCGTGCAGAGGTTGTGTCCGACCAAGTTATTAATAAGGTGGTCGGTCGGTGTACCTAGGAGTGTAGGTGAAGCCGCCGACTCTCATTCCCATCAAAACCCCCCATCATTCGCCCGCGTAGGGAAAGCATGGTGGCAGCAACGGCGTGCGCGACCCATTCCCCATCGCCCCCTCCACCCCCGGCGGTCGCCGAGAGAGCCCCCCGGGGTGGCGGCGGCCACACCCTTCGGTGGGTGGCTATGTCCCACCACCCCTCCCCGCCCACTCTCCCTCGCCTTCGTCTGCCTCGTCTTGCGACCCCATTACTCAGAACACACGCACACCAAACCTCGCTCAGCTGTTCCAACTCCTCCCTCTCCTCTCCCTTTCATCCCCCAACCCCACCGCGGACAGTCCCAGGAGGGCGCAAATGAGAGCGGGGCGATGGAAACTCACGGGTAAGAACAGAGAGTGGAACCAGGGGATCTATAGGTACATGTATACCTGTATATCATGGATGGGTATGGAAAGAAGGGATTTAATATATTACGATACATCGAAACCTTTAGATTGTTTCATTCGACTCAGTAGGTCGATATTTTTCCTATCAGCTGTTTAGGTATTTATAATTTTACGAAAGCGATATTTAGCCATCCTTATATCAACGATAAGACGATGGGTGATATAGTTAACATGACGATATCGTAGTTATGGACGATACTATCAATATGACAATGATACTCAAAGTACAATATTTGGCAAGGCTGTCCAAAAGGCAATATAGCCCGCATGATGACTAGTCGATAGAACAATTTAGTCGATATGAGCCTAATATGCGAAATAGCAATGTGATCCACATCGTTTGATACACTCGAAAATTATTGTTCGTCAATACATCGTTTCCACATCGGTATCTATTTTATAATGACGGCGATGTAAAAACAATAACATAGTTTTTCCCACATACGCTGCCGTCGACCTTACCCCAAAAACAGTTATCCACTTGATGAAGCCTTGAAGTGCCTGAATCCACAACACAATAGTCACCTTTCCTATTCAAAATTTCCAAATGTCTATTATTAGGCATTTATCACATCTACGGTTCATACGTTTCCAATGAAAGAGCGTATGTAATTGAATGAAGATTGTCGAATTTCTCCCCTTGTGATTTTTTCCTTGAGGAGCCTATCTGTGTTAACGACCACAAACGCGAATTTAGAAAATCAGAGGGAACGCCTCGCTTTCTGGGGTAGGATGTTGGCGTGTCTCTATTTGAGCTGTTTGCTGCGCCAAAGTGACTTACTGGATGCCAACAATTATCTTTCTTCGAGTCATATCTAGTTTGTCCAAGTGTCTTTCTTGTCGTGAGGCTTAAAAACGGAAAGGATTGGGGGTGTAACAAACTTAAACATTAAAAAGTTCATGCTCTTACACCGGAAATCGAACCCTTATCTCTGGATTTCGGGTCGAGTTCTTTGGCCAGTTTAATTACTGCTACGGTAATTTTGATTTCTAAGGGCTTTAGGCGAACAAGATATTGTTTCGAAGCAGTACCAGTCCAGAAGGTTTAAGCCAACGTTAAAAATGAATGTGTTTACCTTTTTGGCAAATTCAGAGAAACTTCGGAAAATAGCTTAACGGTAAATTTAGCGGAGTCACCCACTGGCGTGAAAACTTATGTCATAAACGTTCACAGGAAATAGACTAGCAATCATCGAACTTCCACGACAGTTCTCTTTGATGAATGGATATCGAGTGAAATGGCCTCCACTGTTTTATTCCTCCATAAGCACTCAACTGGGAGTCACAAAATGTTTATTTGATAGTTGTGTCCATCCAAAAACCTACCTTAACCGGTAGATTACCTAATAATAAGCACTCAACTGCTTCTCAAGCCAAAGACCACCAGGTGCAAACATTTTCACGGAATCAGGAACCTTTTGCGTTAAAATCTAAGAATCAAAATATTCCTTTGCGAAAATACCTCAATTGCGGAAGTTTCTGCTCGATAAGCATCCAGTCCACTCAGTATAAAATTGTATATTTTTCCAACAAGGGGCCTTTGTGTAAGACATTCGTCAAAAATCGATATATTTTTCTTACGAAACGTATGGATCGAAAAGTTCTGTAATCGACTGTAACAATCGAAATGAAACAAATTTCTTGTTTTCCCCATTGCGTTCTTTTCTGAGAAAGATAATGTAGAACAGGATGTACCACAAAGGATTGGCTCTTATGTTATGTGTCCTGAAAAAGACTGAGGTGTCTTTTATTTCGATTTTTGTAAACTGTCACCCTTCCACAAGGTTAAGCCTGGGATTATTAACTTAGGTAATAGGTATCCAGAATCCATGAAAGTCATGTCAACTCCAACGCCATCTACGGCTGCCACAACGGATTAGGCTGTCCTTTCAACTCAAATGGTTCCAATACATCTTATTCCGCGGAGACTACATCTTTGAGGAGTGGAGCGTGATGTGTTTGATAGAAAAACAGACTTATTTTTACTTTTTATAAAAGTTTTCAGGGAAAAAAAAATGAAAAATTTGATGCATGGGATTTCATGTATGGGTTTTCTTATGTAAGTGCTGTAAATAACTTATTGTTAAATAGCTTTATTATTTGTAAAAAAACTTGACTCATCTAAGATTTACTTAGTGTCGATGTCAAAGAGATCGCGAGAAAAACCTATGGTCACAATGAAGCTAAATGTGATACCAGAAATCGTGATTTCATGCACCTTTAAATTGGATGACTCATGACATTTCAGACACTGCAAATTCCCAAGTGTTTGGTCATCAGGGTGAATAGATCCAATTATTTTAGTATCAGTGCACGAGTCAGGGGTTGAAGATACATGTCTCAATCCTCCTCAGTGGTGCTTTTAAATAGAGGTACCTCTAGATAAAACCTGCAAAAATGACTAGTTCACTAAACAGAGCATTCACAGGAAATATTCAATTGCACCAATCTGCAATCCCTTATACCCCATTTGAACCACACCTGCAGAATTACTTTCAACAGTTCAAAGATTTTTGGCTTTAGAGATTTTCAAGGATACAAATTTCTTTAATCAACGTATCACGAACTGATACGTAAATTAACTTAAATATTAACTAATGTACAATATATTGAAATTAAATTTTACGACGAGTCCGTGGCGTCTAATGAAGGTAAGAACAGATTTATTTTAGTGTCATCGAGACAAAAACGCAAGCGAGTACGCTAATGCTTGGAGAATATGTTAGTTTTAGCAGTGATGGACAAAAGGAGTCAACCGCTTAAAGTAATTGACCAATGAGTTTGGAAAACAAATTAGATGGATATGATATCAAAAACATCACTTTCACTTCCGTATTCCTTAAAAAAGTTTCACGCCGTATTTTAGACGCCTACTCTCAAAAAAGAGTTCGCTTAAAAGGGATAATATACGTAGTTTCATAGCTAGTTGAATTGATGATTTATCTTCTTGATTCCCCTCATCAAAACCACAAGAAAAATTGGAAAGTAAATTTCAGGATAACCATTACCTACTCTTACTTCTGGGAAACCCCCAGTGTCTCCGAGGCAATCAAATAAAGGTGAGGTCTCGCAAGAACCGAAGATCCTGATCCTTCCACCCATATTCAGGAAGCGGCCGTGGGCCAGGTAATTTCAAGCTTTCATTCGAAAGAATCGACACTCCCACACACTGATTTAATGTATCTACGTTACACCCTTTCTCAGAGATTATTACATGATTTCCATACGACGCTTTTGCTTCTAAGCCACATGCTTTTTTAGGACAGGAAAACGAGTTAGTCCCTCATTCAGCGAATTGGAGCAAAACTTTGAGAAGTCGCTCAGTTAAAATATTTTACCAATTTTTTCTCTCTTACCCAAAACAACTGCATAATTCGAGCCAAAGCTAAATTTTGAATTACTCTCATTGCGATTAAAAACGTTAAACACAAATAACATTTTTTGGTGCGATAGGACGACGCATTGGAAAGAATCTGAGAATTAGAAAGTGAGAGAAATATTGGTTGAATGCTAATGATATTGTCTGCTACTTTCAATTAAATGAATTGTAAGTTTTCTAAGCAACATAATGAAAAATAGAAATGAGATGGGCTTGACAATGGAAAATTGAAATAACAAATCCCAAGAAATAGAAAATCAAAATGCCTAGAATTAATTAATAATAATATAACAATTGAAATATTAGTATGTGGACATTAGGTCTAATAGGGAAACTAAAATTCTTCGTAATCAGTTACCAATCCAAAGGTAGATTACTGAGCCCTCCATTCTGATCCATTTACAAACAACCCCTCTTTTTATTTATGACTCCCCACCGATCTTCATATTTTACATTATCTTCCTAAGGCACTACATTCTTGGTCATGCTTTCTCCTTCGCATTTATTTTAAAATAACTCAATCTGGAGTTCGTCCAGCATATATTAGCGAAAATAAATAAAGAAAATTACCTAATAGGTATCAAAGTAAAGCTATAACAAAGAGAGAGAATAATTTCTAACACATAGACAAAAGGAGTCATAAATCTGTTACCAAATGACGTCGCAAAATTTAACGACTATCACTCAAACCACCAAGCGAAGTCGTTTTTACTCGTTGCCTGACCTTTTACGTAGTTGCCTCGAGACAAACTATTTCAAATCTGAACATCGGTTCCCGAAGTTCGGAATTTTATATTTTCCCATCCACCTGACTTCAGCCTGTTATAATACCCCTGGCTGCATTTAAAGCGGTCCCATAAATATTCAGTTTATATTTAAAACGAAGCGGATAATTTCTCTAGACTCCGAAGAGGTTAAGCGGTTTTGAGGAGAAACACTGAGATTCCTCAGATGACCTTTCAATAGAGTAAGCTGGAAATGAGTGGGATGATGTTGGTGAAGCAAATTCTCAAACGAACACTCCGTCCTGTACTGCAGATAAAACATCTACGCCCATGTATCATTCCTTCTATATGATCGTCGTTAAACTCGGAAGGATGTACTTTTATTATGTACTTTTTGGAGTAATAGAGGAAATTACTCAATTCTACTGGCTGTTAAATGAATGACAGTCTGAACTACCTATATTTCCCGCTTTCATGTTCGCCGTCTAAATTATTTTATCTATTTCTCTCCCTTTCTCGCTTTCTTAGACATTAAACATGAATCACACCCATCGGAATCAAGTCGAACAGTCACCACTCATATCCATATGGCGCAGAAATTTCCCGATGGAGAATTACAGTACGAATTATCACATCTGTGGACGCAGTATTTCAACAAGAGACCCCTTTTGTTAATCTGCGAACTAAAGGAGTCGGCGTGAACGATAATAATTCATCACACCTTTGACTCATTCATTTCCATTTTATTTCGCGGCGCAAATCAATCTTTCACGCTGAAGCCCAGTTCCTCGTGAATTTAACTTTAATCACAATATTCCCATCTGCACCCACGACTCTCCACCGAGCTCGGATCCGGAGCTCCCGGTCAGTACGAGCCCAGTCACACCGGGGGCGGGTTTTCGAGCACGGGCTCTCGGGAATCACGAGCGTGACGGAGAACGCGGTCCGCCGCGTGTCGAGAGGGTAACAAATCCGCGGTCATCACTCAAGTCACCCACCCAACCACCCACAACATTCCCCTTTCTTCACCTTTGACACTGCTTCACCGCGCATATCTCTCCATTTTCCTCGCCGAGGCACTTTCGCCGCGCTGGAGGGATATCTCGTTTTGTGTCACGAACCCCGAGCTCCTAGTTTCGCTCCCGACGACGTCCGCTCTCGGGACCTCGAGAGGCCGTTGTTTTTTTTTTAATCAGACGACTCTCCCCCACATTCCCCCAACCCCACCCACCACCGTGACCGCAGGGACATTTCGGTCTCCACCTCCACCCCGAGTTTCCGTCCCACCCCCATTCTTCGCCGCCGAAGCCGTGAAAAGCTGTGGAAAACCACGGGAAATCGCCCCTCTCATTGCCACTTAAAAAAAGCGACGACGCCCGTGAGGTCGGGGTGGTTACGAAAGTGACCGAAGCGTGTCGACCGAAGGGCGGAGGGTGGTCACGGGCAACAATAAGCTCGCGGAACGGCAGCGATGAGTCTGCCGGCGACGACAAAAGGGTGGGGAGGAGGAATGGAGCGGAAGAGCGTTAAGTGTGAGGCGGTTTTTTTTTATGGAAACAGTAGTGAGAGTATGGAGTTGCGATGGAGGTTCGGGCGTAGTTGTCACGTCGACCGATTTGCGCTCCCGTATCGTGTGTCAGTCGCGCGGTGATCCGAGGCCGGATTCCGGAGGACATGAGGGGACATCCAGCGCGTTTGCCTCGAATTCACGACATTCCTGTTCATAAAGAAGAGACAGCGGGGGCTCTCTGTTCGTTTCTCCGCGCGAGAACTCGAAATGGATAAACCCTTGGCAATATCCTTTTTTGGCATGATTAGAAGCGATATGCCGATAAGCCGACTCAATATGGTTTAGACATGCGCGAAAAAATAAAGACTCCGACTGTAACATTTGTTTGCGTATTTAACACTCGGGGTGCGTTAATATTCCATGAGTTATCTTATTGTTTTTTCGAATAAAGTATTCATAAAAAATAGCATAGCAGCGCAGAACACTGGCCTACTCACCAGAGGGTCCAAATTCGTATTCGAGTGACGCCTCTGGGCACCACTCAAGCTATGCAATTTGCCGGGTTTCTAACGGCCTCAATGCGTCAATTTCACACGCTCACCAAGGGTTAGCACGAAGTGAGCACTATACTTACTTATCGAACCGGATTTTGGTTTGATTACAGAGGAGTATTCATTAATAGAGGCATTACCAAAAAGAAGAACCGAGGTAACATGCTTAACGATTACACAAGTGCGAAAACACTTGTATGACTTATCTCGACTGATACAATTGAATTTATTCGCTTCAAAATTTTGCACTAGATTTCCTAATATATACAATCAAGTATTTGTTGTGGGCATACATTCCTCTCCCTGAAAAAGCCATCGCTTTCTTCCTGGGATAATAAAAGATTTTAAACTGGCCGCCTCCTACTGATATGAACTCTCTCGCACCCACCTTCTAAAGGGTGATTCTTTGTTATTTTTTGAAGACACAATTGACTGACGAAGCTACTACCCCGCACATATGTCATTCCACTCCTCCCAGTGACCACTCGAGCCCACAGCGTCGGCGTGATACACCGAGCCAAACTCCCACCCTGCTCCGTGCTTTTGATTCCCGGTCCCTCGATCAAAAAGATGACATGAATAAGTTAAAGAAAAGGACGCAGGGAGAGATGGAGTTGGAGGGATTCGGGAACGCGGACGAATAAAATAGGAGGAAGCCCATCTTCCCACGGGCGCTGCCGGGGGAAGATGGATTAGTCGCTCCTCCCGAGCACCCTTTTGCCGCGAGAAAGACGAAGCTCACCCTCCTCGCCCACATAGGATATTTACGAGGCCCCGGGCCGGAATATTTGGTGCGGGACGAGAATGCCCGCACTCTTTGCTGTGCACCGGAGGTCTCTGGCACGGGGGGAGGGGGGATCGCCATTGTCGCGCGGAAGCGTGCCCGATGCCATTAATTCCGAGAGACGTCCACCGCGGTCGAGGAGATTAAAGGGACAATATTTTCGTACGGGACCATGGAAAGGGTGGGTGGGGGAATATCGAAACGAAGGAAGCTTGTATGGGCGCACGTCTTCATAGCGGAGGTCCCGTGTCCGATTGAATCATTTTAGATGCTGTCACTCCGTCCTGAATCATTTTTTTCGGGCGTGGCGCAACCGTTAATGAAAACGTACGATTCGGGGGCGCGAGTGGCCGAACTTAATCGGTGGGAAAATAACAGCGCGATCTACAGATGACACTTTTGTTAAGGATGAAGGGACACTCGGAAGACATAACTTCGAGAATCCACTATCGAGGTATATAATATGTGTAAAATCCAGAAAGTAAGAAAATAATGTAATAATATATATAATTTTAAAGACATAAATGTTTATAAAAATGTATATATATTTATATAAAAATATATGTATATATATATATATATATATATATATATTATAAAACAAATGAGGAAGTACTGGTGAAGAAGTGATGGCGGGTGAGGAGAGGGGTTTGTTGAGAGAAATCCTATGGAGGCAGGAAAAATGGATGAAAGGCGTATTGAGCGGTAGTGGAATGTTGAAGAAGGTAATAGAGGGGAGAATGTTAGGCAAACGAGGAAAGGGCAGGAACAGGATAGGGATGTTGGACGGAATGAAGGGAGGAAAGAAGTACAGAGAGATGAAGAGGGACCTATGTAGAGTAGGTTGCTGGATTGGGTTGTGTTTGGAGTTACAAAATATTTATTTGATAGTTGGGTCAATCCAAAAACCTACCTTAACCGGTAGATTACCTAATAAATAAAGAAAAAATAAATAAATAAATATATATATATATAACTTAGACAGTAACACACAGCACGAGAACACATAAAAAGAACACTCACAATAATATCTTGATAATTTCGACGGACTTGAGCTCCGTCTTCTTCGGAAGATAAGATATGACTCATATATATATATAATCTACTATCGAGGCATATATAATGGTTTTTTCAAACGCATTTTTGTGGAAAGGTCATAAAGCGCATGCAAAAGAAAGCGGGAAGACACTGAACTGAAACGTGATAACAATTGTTCAGGAAAGGAAAAAGAAAGAATATGGTAAGTCATTGATCATGCTAGCGTAAGGAACGATATAGTTGAAACTTGAAGCTTTAAGGGCCATCACTTAGACGGCCCATACTCAGGGAAGACATTTTTGCGAATATTTTAAATGCGTTGTTTATATACGAAAACCTAAACAGGCCGGCGAATAAGGAGATGATAATAATAAAATCGATTACCCGATTATAATAACGGGAATTATTGAAATAAAACCTGAGTACTATCTCGATAAATAATAAAAAATATGATATACTAGTATACATTTGATCCAAAAAATTAATGTGAGTAAACAAAAATTTTCTATTCTCCTCCGTCTTACGACAGAGGAGCTGGTGGTGTCTTTAATAGTTTAGCCAAGATTAGAATCGTGCTGTCACACTGCGACGCAACATGGAATATTCTCCGTCAAGGCTTGGACACACTTCACCAGCAAAGGTATATAAAGGACTCGGGATTATTTCTTACAAAGCTAAGTTAATTCCAGATTACGTCAGTTTTTCAATTGTGAAAGAGTCATTGCGATTTCACACTTGTATTGCTGGGAATATGACAAACTGATACATAATTTAATACACGACTGCAATCAGGAAAGTAATAAATTGCTGTCACTTTAAACTCATGGTAAAAGTTTCAGACATGGAATATATGTAATTATGCTTAGGGAAATGACAGCAGCGCTTTCGTCAACTGAGTTTTACGTCAGAAGAAATGTAGCGTTGAATCAAGGAACAAGATTCATACAAACAGTGAATGACAACATTTCATATGAGAACGCAACTACATACTTGGCCCCGAATCCCTGAATACTTATGATACTATATGTCTGTGTTTCAATGATATAGAATAAAAATGTTGATCAAACCATAAATAACTTAGACCTAGTTAAAAAATGAATACTATCAGTAGAGGCATACTGAATCGACAGAATTTATCATTGTCCAGGTCCACATATCAATTATAATGATTGATGAAAGTGTTTACGTTCTCCTAATTACTACTGCAAGGAGAAGAAGAGGAACTGCGGTCCTTAACAGTAACATGAGGTTAAGTGGAATGAATGGATAACAAATTAAAAGGTGCGAAAGTCATGGTGAAAAAGAGGATCGTTTAAATTAAAAGAGCAAAGACTTACTTGATCTTTACTAAGAGACGATGGTATTTTCATCATCTAGGGCCGGTGTGCATATTTTGCAAGGGGAGATGAAAGTATATATTTGTCATGAGGTGAAGGCATGATGACTTGCTCTTAGCCGTAACGTAAACTCACGTATAACGTAAACTCACATCTTTCACACTCACTGCCTTAACCCCCTCATTGATAACCATTCATTAAATACCACGGTAGTCTATTGGCTTGAGCATTCACCTACTGGAGAAAGATTTCCCATTCGACTCCGCATAATGGACATCCCAAGAAAAATAGCAACGACAAGGACAAGCACTTACCCTGCTGGAATGTCACACAATTCCCGTGTTGGACGTGTCCCACGGTCGGACAGGCTCTTCCTAACCCTTATAAATGACGTCGACCTTTGGGTAAATCCCTGCGGTTTCGTTTCACTCATTCGCAATCTCCAAATGAAACCAAATTATAAGCGGCAAACTAAACGAGTATCGAGGATTTTTTTGCTATGCATATTCTTCCAGCTCTGTCATCGTCAGTGGCTAATGTTGGCTTTCCTTCATCCTTCCGCATATTTGCAACGGCGGAAATGCGATTAGAAACGCTCATTTAGAGCTGCATCACTTCACAAATGAAACGATTTCAACAGTAGATAACAATACATAGGAGGCACGGTATTGCGCCAAGGAAAGAGGAAGCAAGTACTCCCTCATCCATCGCATAAATTAATAATTTGCCGGCTCCTGTGGCAGCGGGGTAACATCCTCGTCTGCCAAACTAGAGGTTGCGGGTTCAAATCCCGCCAAGGTGGTTTTTCCTCCACCTAGGGCTTGGATGTATGTCATTGTCAAATTGTTATGTAAATGTCCAAAGTCCGATACAAAAGTCGAAGTTCTGTTGTAGTAGTTTTTGGGTGCATCGACAGCTATGGTCATTTTGCACCACTGTCTTCACTTTTAAAACTACAGTTCGGTTTTAACAAATATATAAATAAATACATAAATGTTTAAAACAAATGACATTAACAAGAACAAAAAGACCGCGACTAAAGTTGCCTCATTAGGCCAGTTTCACTTAAAAATAATAAAACTCTATTTAATGAGTTGGGGTCGTCCCCTAAAATATTAGCTAAATAAAGTGCTGTTATCGGACTGACGTAAAATAAATAAATTAATTAATAAAAAAGTAAATAAAAATAACTCCCAAATCTCACGGCAGAATCACGTAAGGTATTTTTGTAAAATTTTCAGCCTTTTAAAATCGACGATTGCCTTCCAGATTTAACCCCGTGAGCCCTTTTCAATACCATAACATTTAATGAAAATTGATCCACAGAAATGTTTCATCAAAATTTTAAGTAACTGCGGGAGATGCCGCAACAGTAACTTTTAACGGAGTCATCCGCTAACATGCATTTCAACGAAACAACTTCAGAGAGTAAGAATCATTCATCCCGGTCAAGGCGAATGATTTTTTAAACTCTGAAATTGTTGCATTTATATTTAATCTAGTTACCAATGTAAATTTAAACTCTCATTAAGTCTTGAAAACTCCACAATATCGCCTTAATCATTTTCCGTGAGAGTTAAAAAACAGCATTTAACTCCTCCTTTTATTTAAGTCCTTCTTAGCGATAGAGTTCTTATTTGTCCTGTAAGGTGAACCTAAATATTTACGACGCTTCACTTCATATTGCGACTTTACTATTTCACGTAACATTTACGTCATAGTCAACCTTCAGACAACTATGCCCAGGAGCTTCAACGTCACTTCTAACAAACATCTACAATTATAATCTTTGAAGAGGATACATAACAATAAACAATGGAAAGATATTTGTAAATAAGAGGTGAATTATTGTCCACACTCGAAGAAAAAAGAAGAATAGTAGAATGCGGTAAGAATACTCGGCCTTTGTGCGTTTAATCATTTATATAAAACCGTAGGATCTATGATCTCGTCAAATTGGAAACAAGGAACTGAGAATAAACTGGATAACTGATGATATATATATATATTTAGTCACTTCCTTGGAAAACCCACGAACGTGCACAATAATGTAAATTCACTAAATTGTCATAGCAAACACAGAAACTAAAACATATAAAAGAGGGACTCACTGGTTCTCGAATTTTCGGTGGTGCAACCACCTTTCTCAAGAGGAATTAGGAACAGAACTGTGAGAGTTCTGTTCCTAATTCCTCTTGAGAAAGGTGGTTGCACCACCGAAAATTCGAGAACCAGTGAGTCCCTCTTTTATATGTTTTAGTTTCTGTGTTTGCTATGACTATTTAGTGAATTTACATTATATATATATGTATATATATATGTATATATATATATGTATATATATGTATATATATGTATATATATATATATATATGTATATATATATGTATATATATATGTATATATATATATATATATATATATATATATATATATATATATACTTTTGGACGGCACAATAGAACACAGAATAAAACAGATAAAACGTAAAAGGACACTCACACTGTAGATGATTTAAGCTTTCGGCCTACTCCGAGGCCTTCTTCAGGTCAGACTCTGTCAGAGTCTGACCTGAAGAAGGCCTCGGAGTAGGCCGAAAGCTTAAATCATCTACAGTGTGAGTGTCCTTTTACGTTTTATCTGTTTTATTCTGTGTTCTATTGTGCCGTCCAAAAGTTATATTGCTCTCGTGAGTACTTCCGCATCATCGATATATATATATATATATATATATATATATATATATATATATATATATATACACTTTTTTGGAAAACCCACAAACGTGTAATGTAAATTCACTGATAAGTCATAACAAACACAGAAACCAAAACACAAAAGAGGAAAAACTCACTGGTTCTCGAATTTTCGGTGGTCCAACCACCTTTCTCAAGAGGAATTAGGAACAGAACTTCCTAATTCCTCTTGAGAAAGGTGGTTGGACCACCGAAAATTCGAGAACCAGTGAGTTTTTCCTCTTTTGTGTTTTTGTTTCTGTGTTTGTTATGACTTATCAGTGAATTTATATATATATATATATATATATATATATATATATATATATATATATATATATATTGCATTGCATTCAATGAGGAACACTTAGGGAAGGACTTGAAAAATTTTGAAGGTGTTCAGGTATGTTGTCAAAAAAATATGCTTATAGTTCACTAAACACCCCTTGCATATAATTTAAAGGTACAGCAATATACTGAAGTATATATTCAGAAAAGTGACAATGCTTTCAAATATAAATGCTCCTCCCATCAAGTTTCGAAATCGAGTATATACTAACGAGAGTTTTTACAAGTCAATGCAAAGCCGAGGCAAGCGGGATCCACCTGCGGGACGTCCGCCACTACTATATTTAGCTTATCACCATATCGACTCTTTATCATGCACGGATGCTCTTCCCCGCATAAGCACGTCACCCGATGAGCGACATCTCTGCACCGTGTCTTAGCCGCCGTCTCCGGGCCGGTGCTCCAGCGGGTAACAGGTGACGATCGCAGAAGGACGCGATCGCGGACGTTCGCGAAAGATCCAATCCACGGAAGAGCCTCGGGGACGCCAGGGGGGGGGGTGAACGCGCACGAGAATCGAGGCGCAAAACAATGGCGTTACGCAAGACGCACTCGGGAGGCTGTGCACCCCAAACGATTGTGCATTCCTACGACTCGAAGCGAGCAAAAAGGGGATGCGCAGAAGTTCATCAGCGGGCCGGGATGGAAAATATTTGTGCCGCGAGCTTTCTAAATCCCCCACTTCTCGGTTCTTGCCAGAGGAATAAACAACACACGATCTGTGAGGAGGGCAGGCGAAATCACGTCCCAGAAGGTGAGTAGGGTAGTGAACGGAGTTTTGAATTCCTCCGTTCTCAGGATAAGCAGGCCGAGAATTGGGGTTCTCCAGATTGAAATCGAGACCTCTGGAGTCTCTCACAACACTTAATTGGAGGAAATTGATAATTTTATCTTTCGTTCGTGTAAACCCCTAAAACTCTAAGCAGCAAGCAGTTCAATAGCCTCCACGCAAGCATTTAATAGTTGGTAGTGTTTGGTATATACTTAGAAACAATGCTTGTTTATGATTACAAAATCTGGATGGATGTAAAACGTGGGTACGAATGTCAGGACACGCATAAATGCCTACCGAACGCGGTGTTACTGGGTTACTTAAGGAGTTGTTAAGATAAAAACAGTAGAGATGGGTTGAAGAATGAGCGGTTGATGAAATACATGGAAATACTACAACAGTTAGTATTACCCAACCTTCATTTTTATGGGAAATCAATCTTTCTGGGAAACCACTAGCGGCATAGCTATCAGAACTCGTCTCACAAACATGATACATGAAATTCGCGTACAATATAGAGATTAGTATTAAATAATCTCCATCCTTACATATCACACCAATATTCGGATTGATTACTATGGAGTGGTTTGGCTGGCTGGCATCATTAAACAGACCTGAATGAAAATGTTTTCCAATGATTTGTCTATTTCATTTAAATGGACGACTAGCGAATCAACAAACAAATAAATACGTTAAGATTAAATGAACGAATGGAGTAGACCAAGAAAATATGGATGAATGTGGTGTTTTAGAAACCGAAGAGCACGTATGAAACAATGCACGGTTGTGACGGAGTTGAACGAAGTATGCGGAGGCATGCGGACCGGGGAGTATGGAAGGTAATTGGAAAAGGGCATCATCGTTTAACCTAAAATGAGCTTTCTGAGTGCACATGCCTCGAAAAGGAACCGTTTGAAAGGGATATATATATATATATATATATATATATATATATATATATATATATATATATATATATATATATATATATACATATATATATTCACTGATAGTCATAACAAACACAGAAACCAAAACACACAAAATAGGGAAAACTCACTGGTTCTCGAATTTTCGGTGGTCCAACCACCTTTCTCTAGAGGAATTAGGAACAGAACCTCTTCTAATTCCTCTTGAGAAAGGTGGTTGGACCACCGAAAATTCGAGAACCAGTGAGTTTTCCCTCTTTTGTGTGTTTTGGTTTCTGTGTTTGTTATGACTATCAGTGAATTTACATTACACGTTTGTGGGTTTTCCAAAAAAGTGTATATATATATATATATATATATATATATATATATATATATATATATATATATATATGAAAGAATTCACACATGTAGTTGGAAAAAATAGGAAAGAATCGTATTTCATCATTCATAGATCGGAAGTACTGTTTACTAACTATTAATACGAGATATTGAAAGAATTAATAGATTACTTGCAAAAAAACATCATGCAAAATTATGCAGATCCCTAAAATTCTTCCATTTAATTCGGGTTTTCGCCTCGTTTGGATTTCTATCTGTTTCCTACGACGCTTTATGTGCTGTGCAATCGTTTCTTTCAAATGCACGAGTTTATACCTAGGGTTGGACTTTTTCTAGAGGACACGATATCTACCCCCTCCGAAGACACTGCGTGTGTGTAATTGTTTGTTACACGTTATGGGCAGAGCGTTCATGATGAATGATGGATTAATTCACTTCCTACATCGATAGACACACTTGCGCGAAGGCCACCGCGGAGGACCCCGGTTAGGTTCGACAGATTATCGGCGGAGGACATCCTCCACGCCGAGAGAATGCCAGTCCATCTGACAGAATTACGGCTCAAAGGATACAATAATGCTTACGCATCTGCTTCAGCAATCCGGACACTACTAGTCTCTGGAATCATCAAAGGAAGAATAAAATCGTTTTCAGATCCGTAATATTATTTCTGATACCCTTTTCCGAAATAGGCTATCGATTACGTGATGGTTAAATTTTAAAATTATTCAAGTTTTTAAATAATTATGGCTTTGACATTTTTCGATAACTTCATACTATAAAGTTCTGTTATTAAATTGTTTATCTCGAAGCAAACTTGGAGTTAATACCGGGATAATGTTGATCAGCAGCTACTGTTTGCTGTCGCAGGGCCAGAAGAGTCGGAGCTGGTTAGACGGTGGTGCCAAAATACGTACATTCAGCGTATGTGATGAAAATAAGGTTTATTTTGGAAGTAGTTCGGAAAGGTAATAGTGTACAAAAGTCATGCGTTACGGTAATTAAAAAAAACATGCAGAGTCAAAATATTCAGTCATGGTACACCAGAAAAATGAAAAATAAGTTCACACTTCGACGATAGAAGATCGAAAGTGCTTATGCATTAAAAAACACAGGTATTTGGCGTATAAAGTAAAAAAAACTCGATTTCCTTAAAAATACACGTGTTTTCACCCGTTTAAATATGGCGCATTCTGACTCATTCCTTAATATCTGGCTTAAAATTTAAAAGATTCCATTGGGATTTTAGGGGAGTGGTTTCAACTATATACCACGGCGATTGATGAAAAAATGACGATCGCAAACCGAAAAACTCCATATCCTCAAATGTAGAAGTGGTGCAATCAATTTGACCTATCGGTTTTCACAATTTTGGAATTATTCTCAAATTACATTCTTGTTTCTTTAATTTTTTGGTGTCATTTTAACCGTTTTCCAATTGAACATTCAAAAGCTAATCGGTTTTGAATTTAATACGGTTGGAAGTAATAGTAGACCGCAGATGCCCATCTTTCTAATTTTTACGCCGGGGGCATTTTAAACTTACGCTGAACACGGATAGATTAATGAGACTCGAGGATCAGTTTTTTGGGCGTACAAATATATCCCTCTAGTTGAACGCTTAAATGTGCATTGACGAAAGTAATTGCGTATTTTAATGAGCAATTATATCAATCCTCCTCGATTAGAATTTCATGTACTCACGAATGAAATTGTTCGTACATGAAATACGCATTCCCTATCATGTCATGATTTCTTTAGTCTTCCTTTCCACGAAGATTTCCTATATTTGTATGCACGTAGACCCAAAAATTCCAAGAAGTTGACAACTACGAGTGCCAATGTTTGAAAAAAATCAAATTTCATTTCACACAATTACCATTTACATAAAACACGTAAAATCCATTAGCCCTCTTCGAATATTTGCCATATCCTACCACTGAAACCACATGCGTAAATACATAGTTGGCGCCACTAGACCTTTGCAAAAACTCTGCTAAAGTAAGAAATACCAAAAGAATTAGCATGAAAATGAGCAAGGTGTGGAGTTACGTTGTTAGGTGCTTAAACAAGCACTCTTTTCAAATTTGAAATAACGTGAATTATTCTCGAATGATTAGTCAGTGAAATGATAGAGAGGACGAAATCGCTAATTATTCATATCCTACTAGTCTCGCAAAGGGAGTGATCGCGAATGGAAGCAAACAATCAAACATTCCTGATGCATCTCTCGTTCCGATTAAAGAGAGAGGAGGATTGTATAAAGTCCCTCATTAAATTACAACTACGGTGGCCGGTGATGAGCATTATAATATTTTTCAACCCGAGAATGGCATGGGTCAGGAGGGCAGGATGCGTTGAGATTTATGGGCTCCCGTGATTGTGAGTGGGGGTTAGGCGGGTATGGGTGAAAAAAAAAATAGTGAGAGAATAATAGGCCGGAGTGGATGTGAAGGAATGGAGCGAGGTGAAAGGGAGAGAGACGGAAAGGCCGACGTGGGGGATGATGATTCATCTTCCGCTGAAATATGTAAAACACAGATGATTCTTTTGCACGTGTCTCCTCATTCCTATTTTCTGTTCGTTCCTACGGTTTGCCAGCACGAGCTCCTCATAAACATCACCGCGTTCACTCCAGACCTCAAGTAACTCTTAGTAAGGGAAAAAAGCGGAGGGGGGCTAGATTTGTCAAACATTGTTATGACCAACTCAGCAGCGTATCCACTTTGCTAGACAGTTTAGGTTGGGATTCTCTTACACAGCGGCGTTTCCAATATAGATTAAACTTATTAAAAACATTTAAAGATGGGCCCTTTTCCGATGACATCAAGGATATAATACGAACCCCAACGTATTACGGTCGAAGGGATCACGAATATAAGACTAGAGAGATAGACTGCAAGACTGACAGGTTTAAAATGTCATTTTTTCCAAGAACGATAAGGGAACAGAATGCTCGTAGTCGAAATTCCCCAGGACTTAGTTCATTACAATAAGTATTAACGTACAGGTTAGGGACTTCGCGAGGATGTGTATACATGTGTGTATGTATGTATGTATATGTATGTGTGTATATATACATATATATATGTATATATTTTTTTTCCTACAGGTTCCCCCCACCTTTCCTCACCTAACTCCCAACCCCCTCAACCCTTACCCTTCCCTCATGGTGCTACACCCCCTGCCACACACCTTTTTGGTGGCTCGCAGGGTACTTATGTAGATGTAGATGTAGAACCCTGGGTCAAAGGATAACTGATTACGGAATAATCTCTCGGAATAAGGATTCATTTAAAAATATTTGAATGGCACAGGCGTATCAATCATATAACAAAGAGGAATTTTTTTTTAATCGTACCAGACTTGTAGCTTTTCGGTAGTGTGGCGACCTTCCTCAGCGAGACGAAGCAGAGAAGAGGTTCGAATTCCAATTCATCAGTTGTATTTTTCAATGTTTGAGCATTTTTATTTAGATGATAAATATTTAAAAATGGCACTAAGTCCATATGGCCACTTACGAACATTAGTTTAGATAAACAGATTCACTAAAAGTGTTAAGAAAAAGAATTCCGCAAAACTCAAACATATACGATGGACGTTTGCAATTTATTCTTTTCCTCCGGGCACTGAAACGTTCATTAACAAAAAACGCTCATTTACTTATTAAACGAAAGCTCACATCAAACATGAGTCCGTCTAGCGGCCGTTGATGAAAGCCCATATTATAAGTCGTCCTTCTAAAATTCAACTTTTTAAGTAATTTTCTTCATCATCATCATCACTATTTGGATTACAAGAATGATTTAAATTTACAAGGAACGTAGCTACGGTTGTGAATCAAAGTAAACAAAAAAATGCCGAGACCGTAAACTTGATCAAGTTTACGGTCTCGGCATTTTTTTGTTTACACAAGATTGATTGATTGCAGCCATCCATTCTGCTGTATTCCGTGTAATTTCCCTCACCCTCTCATATTTTTCTGGGCAATGTCCTTCTTATTTTCTCCTATTTCCTTGTCACTTGTTCTTCCATACGAGAGTTTCTCTTTTATCAGATATGCACTAATCCATTGTGCTTAAAGGTATTTCCAATCCAACTAGTCATTCTTTACCGTAGATTTTTCCATTTTGTCCCGAAAAAACTGAAATGGAAAATCATTAAAAAGTATTTTTAGTAATTCTTCATCAGGAAAAATATAACAGAAAAGTTACACTCGATTATATATTTTAATCTAATACTTTTCAATCCTGCAAACGTCTTTACACTAAATTTTTTAACTACTCTTTAAAATTTATTTAATTTGCAAAATGCCATCCCGATCCCTACTTGAGGTGCGTTGTGGAGAGCACTTGGAGTGTGTACGACGTCCGTCGAATGGGGCGTTAAACTGCGGAGAGCCCTCTGCGCACTTCTTTAAGAATTGGTTAACGCTTACGCAGGGTTTCTCTCCACCCTTCTTCCTTTCCCAACCGTCCCCAATGGCGCAAATGACCTTAGCTGTCGGTCGCCTCCCCTAAAACTGCTACTTAATCTGCAAAAATAATACGGCTTCAGTCATCTCTTAAAGCCAACGTTGCATAATTACGCTTTCTCACTAGTGGAGGTGGATTTGTTAAGTTTACTTTGATATTTTCTCTTGAATTGTTTCCTTTGGATCTTAGGACTGAAAGCGGGTCGTTTTCTCCTTCCAAGTGAACCCTTAGGCAACTCCCTCAAACAACCAACCACTCCGAGACCACTTCAGAGAGGAAGTTGTAGCTTCTGTGGGCGGCGCTGTAAGGTCTGGAATCTGGATATTACCTAGTCCTTTTATTGCGCTTTATCATACCTACACAGTTTTTACTAGCATGCCGCTTTAGCTCAGAGATGAACGTCAATGGTTGAACCGTGATAACTTCTGAAAAACTCAAGAAACGACACGAATGAAGATCTGGCAATGCAGAAATAAAACGACTTCACATCAACGTCCTTGTGTGGTACTTTACTGACATACGGCTCTGTGGTGACGAAGGGTAGTAAAAAAATAGTCACAGACTTCAACATCCACGTGTCCACGGACAGAAGTTAAAAGCGCCGAGACGGAGACATCCCAGAGAAATTTCTTCGCGGAGACGGTTCGAAGCGGCCTGATCGCAGCGTGAGCGCTTGCACCACACGACATCAATAAAACTCGTACGCGATCACCGCGTTCCGTTCCCCTAGTCGCCCGGAGATGTTAGAGGGGATTAAGCCGACGTCCCATTGACTCCGATGACTGTTCGAGTGCATATCGGGGGGGGGGGGGAAATCCATGCCCAAGACGATTGCTGATCAGCGGGAGCTTCACCGTGGGTTACTACAAATCTGTTTCTTCCATCGGTAGTAAAAATGGGGAGGTTTAATCGATGCCCACGATTCTGATCCAATTTTATGGGACTTACATAGAATTTCGATCCATTTTGAAACATTTGATTCGATAGAAGCGCACATTCGATAGGAACGATCATGTGCAAAAAAAAACCCGCTCCCCGTGGATTTAGTTTTGTTTTATTTTTACTGTACGCGTGAAATAATCCCTCCGAACGTAATAAGAACCGTTTCGTGATGCCGTTTAATTTCAAATGAACAATTTTTCGTCATTGTGAGACGATCGATCGAAGCTTTGTCTCCTTTTTATATGTAAATGCCTTGATTTTTTCTGCCTCGAAAATTTTAATGTGGTATAGAAATGATTTCGATCCGGATATTACTGTCACATGGAATTCAGATATTTTCAGAGAAATCATTTTTCCATCATGAAAATAGATCTTTGTGCAGAAATACCATTCGTTAATATCCAGAACGGATTCTAAAATGTACAAATTGCTTGGTTTCTGTCGTGATAAGGTGGAATTCGAAAATAGTAAAGAACAAATTTTAACACTATTAATTAATTAATTTTTTAATTAATTATATTATTTAATTAATAATTTTATTTATTTTAAATTATTTAATTAATAATTTTATTTATTTTAAATTATTTAATTAATAATCTAATATTATTATTTAATTGATAATTAATTAATTAACTATATATTGATTAATTACACGATACACTACATCATCTTGAAGATGATGTATTGAAAAGTGTAATCATTTGCTCATTGTCAATCTAACATTTACAATGAATGAAACGGAATTCAAGTTTGAACTGTTGAACAGTAACAGTTTAATAATTTTCGGTTATTTCATATTCGTTTGAAAAACATAAGTATAAGTCTGTAAAACATTGAATGAAATTTGGGACATACGGGTAGGACCATAGGGAGATTCGTCAAGAAATCAACTTCAGAGTATTCAAACACGTACTGTCTAAAATTAACTTTTCACATTTTACTCGTAAGAAGCTCATGAGAATGACCTTTTCCTGAGGAAGGTCATCCTTTGTTACCAAGTCCTCAGGTCTCATTCTCACGGCTCGTGAAAAAGTAGTACACTCACGAATTGGAAATTAATGGGCAGTGACAGATGTGTTCCGTCATAAATTTATATCTGAACTATAATGAGTCTGTATCAGGAATTTCGATTTTAATACACTTTTATAAGATTCTCTGGTTTGAGTAGGATGCTGGAGTAGGTTGAAATAAAAAAAAATAATTAGTTTTACTGGGCTAAATGTACTTAAAAATTATGTAATATAAAAGATTATAGGCTGTGAAGGGTGAACAGCTTCAGCCGATGTGATACATTTTTTGGAGCTACATGAGCTATTTAGATAATTTATGTGTCGATGACACAATGTTTTAACGAGAATTAGAACCATAATAAATAATTTTAAAGGTGAAATTAACAAGTAAGATGCAATTTTAATTTCATATTTTCCAAAATAATAAAATAAACATATCGACATCGTTCGATTTGATATCATTTTTTTGAGAACGTTTTTTTCACTACACTTTGCCATAGCATAAGTGCAGGATTTAATCCGTAATAATGAGGGCGAAAGCAAACATTTTTTTTCTTCATTGAACGGTTATACTTATTCTTATTAAGGCCAAGAGAGAAGTCATTTAGTATTTAGATTATAAGTTTAAATATCAAGAGTCACGTGAAGCGATACATACTTTCAACTTATCCGTTAAAATTTAGTGGATTTTATATACATTCTATTGTTCCAGGCTTCACTTCGTGGAAGTATTTAACATCCATACTAAAAAGAAAGACTAGTACTTTTCCACAGATTTTATTAAAAGGTACAACGCGATTCACCGACTTGCGGCATCATCAGGTAGACCTGACGATCCCGCAAGTCGGTGAAACGCGTTGTACCATTTGATAAAGTCTGTGGAAAAGTACAAGTCTTTCTTTTTTGTATGGAAATTCGTGGATTTTGTTTCGTAAAAGGGCGATTACGAAACGAAATCGTAAAAGATTTTGTTTCGTAATGATAATTGGAGGAAACAACATCGATAGAAAATGCTGTGTTAACCATTCCTAACGCGTAAATAATGGCAAAAATCACCATTCCCAATTTGGAACTACGCAATTTAATAATCAGACGATCTACTTCCACCTGAATATATCCGATAAAATATGGTTTTGTGCACTCACATCCTATTTTGAGAGAATGGAGTATTTAAATTAATAATATTTATACACATAATACCTACAATCCCTATAATATAATATGAATAGTGTTTCTTAGAAGGGTGCATAACTCTTCAAAGAAAAGAAATGTTGCTTTTGTAGGTCATATGATTTTGCATTAATTCAATGATAAAATATTTTGCCACAATTTTATTTTAAAAAATGTGCATCAAAAACATGTCACGAGCAATAAATCATCAGATATTAAAATATCCATTTAACATTTTTGGAAAAAACATTAAATCAAAATTTTATTACTTTACTGATAATCTCTTAAATTGCAAGTGAGTTTATGGGTTTATTTATATGTTGTGCTTATGCATATTATATGGTTTCCGAAAATCAAAATGCGCATACACAAGAAAAAAATCGCAAGTGCTTGAATGATATACCTTTCGCGTAGAAATGAGAAGAAATACCACTGTGGTCGTGGTTCTCTCTTCTGGCTCTACTCACAATCTAAGGAATGTTTTAGCTACCTCAGCGTTTTAAGAAGAGGAAGAAATGACTTCCCAGATCTATTGATAACCTGGGAGCTTACAACAAAGCGGCATGTCACTGTCCACTCCACCGCCAAGGGCGCACTAAATATTCGGTGAGCACCTTGAGCGAGGCCGTCGAAACTCAAGTACACGCTTGGGTTGGGTGGCGGAGGGTCATTATGAATCACTGAAGGGAATATGAATTACATGGCCGAGAATGAATCCAGTCAGAAAGTCCTTCCGTCAGAATCCTTCGCCTGCCATTTCTTTTTTTTTGTCCGAGGCGAGGAATCAGCAACGTTCTATTTCACGGACTGACACCCAAGACAAACCCCGATTTGTTAACGTGATGTTCGAGAGATTTATCTTGGCATTAGAAGTAATGCGATTTGGCAAGGTGCTTGTAGCATCAGAGGTCATGCGGGACCGCAAAAAACAATCGGGAAACGTCCATTATACCACAGTGTCTACGTCCGTGACCTAAGAGCGTTTCAAACCTTCGAGTTCGGGGTGGGCAGCCGAACCACCCGCCGGATTAACGGGGTCGGTAAATATTTTCGAGAGATCACTGCATAGGAATGAAAGATTTAACGCGGACAATGAGTGAATCGGTTGTGGTTGAGTTTCCGCTCGTCGTTGGCCAAATTTGTTTTCTGCTGATCCTGCCAAGGAGGTGTTGAGAAGTGGGCAAAAAAAAGGCGAGAGAAACATTGAAAAAGAGTAGGTGAAGGACGGATGTAGGGGTAGCGACGAACTTGTATTAAATTCACAATATAGTTTATTTCAGCACGACACTCTTAACGGTTGACACGAAGTATTTGAGTTTTTAAGCATGCACACTAAAAAAAAACAGAAAAACCCGTACGTACATTTTATATTAGAAAATTGAAGAAACACGTAATGCGACCCCGCCTCTTCCATAATATTCACCTTGAGTTGATGACTAATCAGAGTCTTGAGGTTTGGTCTTTTTTTTAATATGGAGTCGATTATTCACATCTCCCATTTTTGAGAAAGAGGACAAAAGTGATTAAGCACATTTTCTCAGGAAACGGTAGATAGTGAAACACTATCTGCATCTGACTCAAAAATTGCAACAATTAATTCCTTGCTCCGAACACGCAACTAAATAATTAATTAGGAAAGATAAAATTATTCCTATACTTCTTCTCTCGATTTATCCAAGAGGTTTTAATTATTCCACACTCTACGCTAATACGCGCCATTTAGACCGTTATCATTTGGGATAGCCACGGTCAAAAAGCGTGGTTTTAAGTTATTTAGGGAGTCAATTAAAATTAAACACTTTTTCTCTACTAGAATATTTTCTAAAACTAATAATAATTCTCAATAATTTGTATATACACACATTTAAAAGTCATAAAGTACAATTCCCATTTGTCCCACCTGCCATCTTAAAAATTGAAGTATCCTTTTTGATAATCTTGAGCAAGTGTGAAATTCTCATATCTCCGCCAGTTATCTCCAGGATTAAATATTGAATTAATTACCTGTCAATATTCTATTAATCATAAAATTAACTGTGATCACCTAGTGACGCAAATATTTCATTTGGACTTTAAGTAATGAATTCCAAATGATTAAAAAATAAAGTCAGTACACTAAAATCTATTATTTTTTCAATAAACAAATGAATAATAATTAAATATGGAATATTATAACCTCATGCTTCGAGAACAAATTATAATTCTGAAAACAATGCACTGCCGATGTGCATTTTTTAAAATTTACGAATGAATAATAATAATTTGTACATTTTTTGTGGAACATGAGAATAGAGGTGAAAAAATACAAATCCATGAGCTCCTACTACCGATTTCATAAGGCATGAAATATCTATAAATCCCCACCCTAAGAAACCCAATCCTTCCAATCATATAGCACTCATATTAGTAGTTATTAGGTAAGGTGACCGGCAAAAGATAATTTGCACCAGAAGGGATTGGTGGGTAATCCGGTGGCGGTAGAATATTCAGGGAATTCAGGCGGAAGGGTGGAGAGAAACCCGGTGTCGGCATTAGCCTACTCTTTATGAAAGACACCAAGTGGTCCACAGCTTAAAATCCAATCCGACGGAAAGCGTACTCACTTTAAGTGCTCTCCACATAATACCCCAAGTAGGAATCGGGATACTTGTAAAAATGCGTCAACCAGCGCGATTCGAGCCCGGACCCTTGGAGTGGAAAGCCAATATCTCAGCCACCGCACCATCCCGATCCCAATGTCATTTCATGAATCTATCGAAGTGACCTTAAAACCATCAGTATACAAATAGTAGCAGCAAGTAGAAAGTAGCGGACAAAAAAGGCCAACCCAACCTTCCTTTATTGGTAAAAAGCAGAGAAACTCATTTCGCAACATTCGGTAACAAGCTTATAAATATTTCTTTTGCGAAAGTGAAGCAAGACGGTCAGCACAATTGAGAAGAACCGAATGAGCTTCTGAACACAGGGATTTGAGAAAAAAATACAATATTTCCGTTCGTCCGAGATGTAAGTACCTCTTCTCTCAGATAGAAACGTCCAGCGCTGATAAAAGCGGCACGCCTCGCCCACACGAAGCGTACAGTTTAAGATACGAAAGTCAATGCAAAGGCGCAGACAGCGAACTCGACGGAAGAAGCCACGAAGTCGATCGAGCGCGGAGCCATCAAAGATACGCCCTCGCACCTGGAGACCAGACCTTCGTTTACCGCTCCGGACGCGGCATTATACTTCTCGAGATAGGGCGCATGGGGCAACTGCACCTGCGATGGAGCGACGGAGTCGTCGGGGGATGCTGAACGAGAGGAAGAGGCGGCAACGGGGATCGACGGTACTCAAGGGAAAAACTTTGAGAAGATAAGAGTGCCGAGGTTGCCGAGGATGGTTGTACGAACGCTTCTCTCGTGGGATAGCGATTCCGAACGAACTACCCTTTACTCTCGCGTCGCCCCAAGGGGGATGGTACTTGTTTATCGGCGGACTAATGGCTAGATCCTCCGGATAAGAGGGGGCATGATCGGCATTAAAGCCTGGCTCTTCTCGGCGACACGAGTCGAGAAGACTATCTCCGAAGGTCAACGCGAACGATCTCTAAAAGCTGGGACTTCAAGAGAGGACTTCTCTCGACCGATAAGGCATTCGAGTTATTTCCCAAGCAGGCATTAGGTTGTTTGGCTTAGCTTTTTGCTTCTAAGTCTAGGATGTTTGCTCGTGAAAACGTTGTTGCATACATTAGAATTTATCCTATTGGTTCAAGGTAAGGGTTTCTGAAGAGCAGGTCCCACTCATGTCACAAACAATAGCGGGATGTGTAATGTCATTAGGGAACTCGACCGGTAGATGAGATTACCACAAATATAGGAAAGTAATTTAAAGGCAGATAGGATTATAGGAAACAACGGAATGATAGAATGAGATTATTCAAGCGATTAAAGGTAATTGAAAAAAAAAGAACAACATTCCAATCTAATTGCAAATACTCCCATCGAATGTTTTCCGCGAGACAGGTACCCAAATAGACATTAATACCTGGTCTGAAAAATCTAACGTCGCTAATACGAGTATACGAGCGAATGCTCGTACAAGCAAAGAAGGAGAAATCGTTGCTTGTATTGGAACTATTTATAATCATCTATCTCATTTTCCCGTCGTTAATAAATATTATCTACGTCGTAGTGTCAATTTTTAATATTATTCATAACTAATATTATGTCCAGCTTGAATATGCAAATGTAAAATTTTCCCGATTGCGCTCAGTTTTGTTTTCGGGAAATATGCCTTACGGTATTTTGGCAAGGAATTCATGTATTTTTCAATCAGCAGTCTGCTTCTCAACGCTTTAAGCTGATATGCTCTTTTAAAAGTCCTCAATAACTGTGCAAAAAATATTTCAATCACATACTATGAAACATACATCTGCGATAAATGATGAAATAGATTTACAGGTATTATCTGGATATTCTGTACGAGAATGCCGCAAGGACCTGCAACTGGACCCTTAGTTTTCAAAAGCGGACCCCGGAAAGATAAAAATTACCCTATCATTCACGAATTCAATATTGTTCTCAATTGCCAGGCCTGCCTGACAACCACACACTTCCTTTGAAAATATGAGCTTTATTTGAATAGCGCGAATGTTTTTTTTTGCGAATCGCGCTAACCTAAATATTTGCTTCGGCAAGGAATTCGGGTGTCACGCCTTTGTTGATTCTGAATGCTTGGTTGAGACTTGAGAAGTGTGTGTGTGTGTGTAGTGAGACTGGGAGAAATGCCTCCTCACACACGTGTGCTCCGTCCCATTAGTGATTAGGGCCCATTTCCAAACATCACTTACTCGTGTCCGACGGCAGCATTGGAAGCATTCTTTCCCCATCGATTTCGGCCATAACCTTGCCATACCACGTACTCTCAAGATTCAGATTTGTTGGAAGTGGACGCAGAACTCGGAAGGAAAAAAAATATCGATGTGTCCCCAATATCTTTACCCGAACAGTCAGTCAGTGAGACAACCATCTACTCGTCATTCGTATGATGAATAACAGCTGAAACCTATTAACTATCATTGTACCAATCTAAGACTGTAACTTTTCCCTTATGTTTGCTTATGCGATATCGTAACTTGAGGGACAACCAATCCAGTAGTGATAAAATGCAATGAGATAATTGCAATGTACAGTCTTTTATAATAGATCACTCTTCGCGATTGATCATTGTGTCGAGGGAAGCAGGTTGGGAAGGTGTAAATAATAAAGTGTTTGAGAGCACACGAACCACATTGATCTAGATAAGACGTTTTCATTGGTATACTCAAGCTGTACACGAGCGGTTTGGAGGAATGAACCAGTGCTTTCAATCACTATGTAGTTCAGGAAGCCCCCATGCCTGCACATGTCCCGTGACACGTCAATCTTTAATGACTGTTGAGGGATAAGCGACATAACAAATCTGTATGAGTTAACGTTCCATTCAATCCCACGAAAGTTACAAGGTTCAGTGTGGCGTAAAGTGGTTTGAGGATCTCCAGGATCAGTCCCTTGGCAACAAATTTTTGGGCATGTATAGTATTTTGGGCCTTAAGAATTATCTGCAAAAATCTGGGTGAAGTTCCTGGACAACCTTTAACTCGGAATATGCAATGGACGTTCGATTACGGGAATACCATAGAAAGAGTAACGAGAACCCAGGAGAACTATTAATACTCCGAACATTTGATTTCAGTTACTGTGCAAATTGTATTACTACTAAATAGTTTATTCCTTAAGGGGAGACAAAATTTAGGTTAAAAATACGGGTATGCGTGGTATAGATAGAATTTTATAGCAAATTTTTTGCAGAATTTTTATAGCAAATTTTATAGCAATTGTTTTGACTGCTTTTTAATCAGCCACTTTAAGTAAAATGCCTCCCATGAACACGGAAACAAATTACTATGCAAGAAAGAGAAACAGCATTTGAATTTTTATTTCATGCGACAGACAAATATTTACTAAAAGATTATAGCGAATTGTCGAAAATTGCACTTTGAATATTCTTCGAAAAAGAGCTGTGCAGTATCATCAGGTCGAAATCATGGTCGTGAGTGATACTTAATTGTCAAGTGTGGAATTGTAGAGTTTCTTTTTGCGTTTTCTCGGAATATGGAGTGATGCCAATTAGCTGATCCTGGGACAGTATCCTAAGTTGGATGCACAAATTGTCAATGTTTTCATAGCGAACATTTGACTTGTATTGGTCCACTAACTCCCACCTGCATCGTAAGGTTTCTTTAGGAAAATTTTACGGAGAAATTTATTTAAGTGGATGTACGAGTTAAGTATGTAATTGTATTGCTGTTTACAGTATTGTTTTCTCTGCTTTTGGTACCCTAAATTTCCCCTTCCATCCCTTGTCCCTCTCCGTGGGTGTGCCCTCCTCCCACCTGCAGCGTTGGGCCAGATTCCTCACCTTGGGTGGGAGAGAGTTTTGTGTGGAACGTTCTTGTGGTGGTGGTGTTTCGCCTGGCTACTTGCTATAAACTAGCTTGCACGTTCGTGATAAATTTCTTGCTGCATCCTAGGGTAAAATTATTTGTTGTAGTTAAGCGTATGTACTTACATGCTTGTGGAGTGAAGGGAGGTAGATGTGTGGTTGCATGCGCGTCGAATGATGGGATGTTACGATGAATGTGTGCACTGCTGTGGATTGGGGTTTGCATGTGTGTGTTGGTTTTGAATGCGGTATTGCTTTTTTCCTTTTTTGGGTGGTGACTTAACACCCCCGCCATATGCCCTTGCGGCGGCTTGCAGGGTATTATGTAGATGTAGATGTACGAGTAAGTTATTAACATTTCTGAAAACGATTCCAAAATGCTAAGCCAGAATACGATTAATTGTTTCGCGAAAATCGAAGGCCGGAGTCTTAAGCGATAACCAACAATTCGTATTTATATCTTGAATTTCTTTAAACACAAATAAGATATTTCAAATTTAGAGGCACTTCATGCTGTTGGATCAATCTCCAACATTTCATTTTCCATTAAATATAGTATATTACATTTGGAAAAATTAATGGGTTGACAAGCATGACTAGACAACGCATGATACTGTCCACGTTCGTAAAAACCAGACTCATTCTCCGGGGATGAAATGTTTTATCAGATAAATTCTCTCCGGTTCGGGGTTAAAGTAAGCATATGGGGGGCAAGCGAAGGCAGGACTTTTGAAGAATCTTTAGCCTCTTGACATTCGGGAACCGCTTTCACGCTACTCTCAGGAGTACAGTAACAAACCCCGTCTCCTTCCTGTATGATTCCCCGAAATTTGATATGCGTTTGTTCACCTAATAAAAAGGCACCTCCCCTCTCCACGTCCCATATTCCTGTAATAACGTCCTTGACACTAATATCTCTATTGTTCCGTCGCTTCACGATTCGTCCCCTCCCTTTGGTGGAATTCTTCAACTTTCAGGGACGCAATGACGTCGAGCGCATATTCAATTACGTGAGCAACTGAGGCTAAGTCTTAACGCCGCTCCGACGAATGTAAACGCTTGTTCGCTCCTCCTGAATCATTTCGGCCTCAAACCCTTATAAAGCCAACGCTCACTCCCAGTCTGATTCAAAATTTCCTCCCCATCAATTCTAACACTCCTGTCGACATGGCATTGGAGTCTTGTCTGCTTTGCCCTCCGCATGCATCCACTCCGCTTCAATTCACCGCCGGAAACCGCCTCGTCCATTCTTTTTTCACTACGTGACCTAGAGCTGCGACTTTGGAACGATATGATGCGTCAGAACCGTTTGAAAAGGGGGGCGTGACATTTGTCATTTTGTGGAAGGACGAAAGGGGAGCATTGGCGAAAGGTCGTGTTGATTTGAAAAATTAATTCAAAGAGTTGTTTGCTTTTCACTTTACGACTGAATTTAACAATAAGAACAGACCGGCTATTTCAATTCGGTTGATCGGAACTGGACAGAATGTCATCATTCTGATTATCACTACAATTCATTGATTTTATATCAACATTTACGAAGCATTTCTGTTTTTGGCTGGTGGATTTGAAACGAATAATCTACGATAATTATATTCTTAAGATTTTTTAAGAATAATGATTTAAAAAATAGTATAAATCTAAACACATTGGAATTGAATTGGACGCATGGAGGTACTGGGTAATGGAACAAGTACACAGCACAAACGCAGACGTTTTTTTACCAACGTTTAGCATCTTCAGATTCCCGTAGTTCCCTTAAATAATATTGGTCTTGTAGAAAAAATACGAGTCCTGTGTCACAACGAACGTGTATTTTATTTGTTGCAAGGTGAACATTATCAACTTTCACAAAAATTTGCCTAACACACTAACTTATAACGGACTTTGATCAAGTCCAAAACGTCTATTCTCTATCCTTTCCCATCGCTTACTTAATATTCTCCACGAATGACAACGCTCAATGTGCTGCTCCACGTCAACGTCTCCGCAACTCGCTTTTTCCGACTTTTACATTCACCCCGACTGATCAGTCATTTACTCAGTTTCCTTCTTTCCTATCCATCTTGATTTCTTGATTTTTCCCCATTTAAACCCTGTACCCATTCCCAAAGGCCATCAATCTCTCATCTTCTTTCCACGAAGATCAACCATTGAAGCGACGAACCCCGTAGGTTCGACATCAAGTCAAACAAGTCTCCAATACGGTCTCCTCATCGTCATCAGACAATCCACAATAAGTACTTATTTACTTTATGCCCTCATATCTCCTTAAAAAAATGCTACTCCTGATAACGCGGTACGAATCCTGTCACTGTTTCTACATGTCAGCTTAGGTTGGTTGAACTCTGGTTTCCAACCGAAATACACCCCAAACGTGTCTTCCCCAGCATAGTATTTGATGAGCGCAACCCTCATCTATCAAACCAACTATCGGACTGATTACTATTCTAGCAACCTAACCAACGTGTGTAGCAACTTTATAGAGTAAAAATAACTTTAAATTTGGCTCCATCATGTCAATTTAACTCAGGTAAGCGATCATCGGAATTCAGAAACGATCATTCGAATTGTACGGTACTTAGATTAAAGATAATTTTTCAGAAAAATAAGTATTAATTTGTTTACAAAATTATTTAAAGAGCAATCTGTAATATAGTCATATTGCACACAGTGCTAATTCTTGAAATGTTTTTTCCCTACCTTATTTTCGCATATACTTGTGCCGATTTACGCCGTGCAATAACCGAAATTTGAATGTTGGGCGGACGAGATAGGGGAAGGAAAAGAATAGGTATGTTAGACGCCATGGGATACAGAACGCATTGTGAGTTCAAGAAGTGTTTATTTTGTAGTGAAGGGCGTAACCGTGCTTAGTGTCGTGTCAGTAGTTACTTAGAACAGTATCAGTGGTTAGGTTCTGTCCCCATCACAACCTAATCAACCGGTTGATTGACTGTTAGACGTGTCTCAGGAGTGTAGCAATGTTTAGTTCATGATGCCATCCAAACCATGTCTTGACTGGTGGACGCAACAATATGTGCATAACAATAACCCTTCTGCATTAACCAAAGTGGTCTCCGTCCATGTCACCCTGATGATCGACACTCGAAGTTTAGATAAATAATTTCAAACCTCGCGCCATCTTCTTCCCGGGGAATGACTTCGACTGCTTGGCAGAGCGACGGTCTTCGCCAGCATCCGTCTTCCCGCACAAGAGGGCTGTTACTCTGGCGTACGCCGCAGATGACAGTCATTTGTCGCCAGTGTCACGTCCGATTGGCGACCCCGTGACTCGCGCGCGCTCCCCTCGACCATCCATAACTCCACCCCTTTCCCCCGTCACTCCCTCCTCCCGCCGCGGGCGTCCGATATTCCCCGCGACGCAATGGGGCACGGAGCCCGTGAATGGAATCCATCGAGGTCGCGGAACCGTTGCGTCCACGAATTTGCGTGCTTCTCGTCAGCTGATCGGGAGGTTGAATGGTGGGTTGGCGGAGGGTGGAGGGGAGGGTGCGGGGGAGAGAAGAGCGAGAGTGGTCGGAGGTGACGGGGAGACAAAGGGGCAGAGGCGCCCGGGGGAGGCAGAACGACATACGTACGCTGCGTAGGGCGTAAACAACCTCTCTCTCTCTCTCTACATGTCACCGTGTTTACCCACTAGAACGCAATGCTCCTGACTAAACGTTCGTGGGGCGCCATAGGTCGGAGGCGGGTTGTGAAAGTGTTTATAGTACTTAAAACCGCACTCTGTGGAGTACTGCTATCCGAAGGGAGGAGGCTCTAAAAAGATTGATTAATTTAATTTACCAGAGCCGATTAATGTCTCAGAGCTCCACTAAAACAACAATAATCAAGGTTGGTTTTACATTTGAGGATGAAGTTCACCCCGTACTAAGCCTTTACGGGGTATGGATTTGCAGTTCACGGTAAAAAGGGCCAGTTTCCCTCTTCCGCCCGTGGTTTCTCAGGAATATGATAAATATCAAACAGGTTGCGTGAATAGCTTAGGATGCCATGTGGAGTCATCTGGAATCGAACTCGGGCCCTCCGTTCAGTAGGCTAGCGCTCCACCAACTATACTCTATTTCCAACTATATTCTATCACTCAAGAAATTTACTCCTAGTCGGACGGAAATTTCCTTGCTAACAAAAATATACCTTGGAGAAATAATTCTAAGCAATTTAAGCTTTCAGGTGATTGTCGGCGAATTTAGCCTGTGAAACTGTGACGTGATTATTGCTAAAAATAAACACTCGAGTTTTTATTATCCCGAGACAATTGGCGAATTCTATATCAATTCTAATGGGGGTTCTAAAAAGAGGGGTTCATCTACTGCAAAGTGGATTGGTCAGACAACATTGGTCAGACTCGAAGGAATGTGACTCAGAATGATAGAAATTTATACATCCTTTTATAATTAAACCAATAGTTTGCTTTTGACCAAAACATTAATTTATACACTCCAATATATTAATTATATAATACTCCAATTATTATTAATATAATACTACAATATATATAAAATATTTCCTCCAGAATTTACGCCCAGGATTCTAAATATGCAAGACAACAAGGTTTAACTGAATTTTTATTTCAAAATTTTCAAAAAATCGCTATTTAAAATCGCGAGGTTCCAATTCGACATACGACTTTGTCCCTTTGAATCCTTCATCCCTCTCAATTTTTTTTACACTCCCCTAATCCTGTTGCTCTCTTTTCATGGACATAACGTGACCTTGTCCTTTTCACTGATTTTTCTCTTGCGAATGCTGCTATGTATCTAGTTTCCCATCCTCTATCATCCCATTATATATTCAGAATTCACATGTGTATATAACTCACGTGGAAAGCGTTAAAATCTCTTCAATCTGATGTTTTTTATATTGAAACTGGTTGAAAATTTCTTATGAAAAAGTGGGCCATTTTCATTGATTTATCTTAAAAATTCAAGCTATTTGATACTCTATCAATGGAAGAAAAGACGATATCCCACTTTTTTGTGGATTTATTGTAATTAGTCCCTCGTTACGCATAACAAGATTTATTAGAAGATTTTCGCGACAGTGCCATCGTCACCTGGAAATTAAAATGAAGCAGTTTCCTCAAACTGGTGACGGAGAAATGGAATCGCTTGCTCGCCTCCAGGGATCGTTGGATTCCGTTCCCGAATTGACAGGTTTTCCTCTAATTAGGTTTTGGGCGGCCTGAAATTTCCTTTCAGCCATATCTTGGTTGAAGATCCAATGTATATTATTAGGCAATCTACCGGTTAAGGTAGGTCTCTAGATGGACACAGTCATCAAATAAACATTTTGTAACTCCCCACCTAGCAACCTAATCTACACCAGGTCCCTCTTCATCTCTGTGTACTTCTTTCCTCCCTTCATCCCGTCCAACATCCTTATCCTGCTCCTGCCCTAACCTCGCTTGCCTAACATTCTCCCCTCTATCACCTTCTTCAACATTTCACTACCGATCAATACGCCTTTCATCCATTTAAGAGGCAACTTTTCTGTTTTTGGATTCACGTTGCCTAAATAAATAATTGATTATAATTCAAATTAATGCGCCGGAATTAAAAGCGTCGGCATGATAGCGCTCATTTCACCCCACAAGCTAACTGCAAGGTGTGCGCGGATGGATGAAGTTTTCAGCACATTTTTCACACTTCTCCTCGAATATTACGCGATCACGCATATCACTCCGTGCTTTGCGAGAAAAAGCGACTACGACCTGCTGCTTTATTCTCACGTCTCGCAGTAAAACTAAAAAAAAAGACGTACAGGAAATCGGGGAATGCACTTAAGATTGACTCGAAGCGTATCCATCACGCCTCGGGTGGTGCGAACTCCTCCGTCCTGAGGAACGAAGGCCAACAGCAGGGAAACAATGAAATTGAAAGTCGTACGGCTTCATTAGCGCGGCTTCGGAGAAAGAAATTACCCAACGACTTCCATAAAACCCTCTTGCATGGTAAGGTTTCCGATTAAAATAATTGATGAGATGAGATCCTCCGGTTGTAAACATCGCCGGGAATATATAAAATTGTGAAAAAGTACTCATAAATCGTTTAGAGGCTACGACGTCCACAGGCTGCAAATTTTCATACTGGTTTAGTGCAGTGAACGGTGCACAAATTAAGGTTTTAACAAGGAAAAGATCGCCTATATTTTTTGTAAGAGCATAAGTCAATCTGATCGAGGGTCGAGGAGAAATTAATGAACCTCAGATCAGAACAACAAGCTGCATAACGTAAAATGAAGTTCCGTTACGTCAAGAGCATCTCTGCATTCGCAAATAAGGTCCTTAATCAAAGAATTCACTTGAGACAACAGATCAACAGCTTTGCGTTGAATCAAAATCTTTTTGTTTACGAAATATTCCAATCACAGTACGCTTAATAAATGCGCCATAAATTTTAAAAACATAATCACTTGACATACAGGTATGACGTATTGCAGAATTCTAGGGAATAAGCGCAAATTTGCCTCTCTGTATTCTTGTCTACCAATCTGAACTTGTGGATTTCAAGAACCGAAAGTATCCAAGCAACGATGGTATTGTTCAAAACTTAATATAGAATTTTTGTAACAAATGAGTCATTAATCGTGCATCATATTATTTAAGTTGAAGAGAATAAATGAAATTATATTTAAAGTTATAGACTTAAGAAATATTTCCCAATGAAGCGCAAGGAGTTCCGAGTCTGTAAATCTGCAAATAATTACTCCTGTATATACTCTTGAACTTTCGTTTGCACGATTTGAAACTAGACTTGAAATGATTAATCCAGTCGAATATATGGGCGGTTTATGTATTTTGTGTTGATGGTGGATGTTAAACTTTAAGACTGAGAAATTACTTTAACGATCACAGTACGTGAGTTAAATACACATAATCTAGTCCAATCATCTCAGCTGACCGGAAAACTATTCTTATAAATTGATTAGCACTAACCGTACGAACAGATTACTATGATATACTATATACGAATGTCTGCTGAAAAAATCATAAATGGTGAGGGAAGAATTACATATCATGAGAATTCATTGAAATTAAACTGAACAAGATGAAAGTATTATAGGTAATCTACCGCTTAGGGTAGGTTTTTGGATGGACACAACCATCCAATAACCATTTTGTAACTCCAAACAAAACCCAATCCAGCAACCTAATCTACACCAGGTCCCTCTTCATCTCCGTGTACTTCATTCCTCCCTTCATCCCTCCCAACATCCCTATCCGGTTCCTGCCCTTTCCTCGCTTGCCCAACATTCTCCCCTCTATTACCTTCTTTAAAATTCAACTACCGCTCAATACGCCTTTCATCCATTTTTCCTGCCTCCATACGATTTCTCTCAACAAACCCCTCTCCTCACCCACCATCTCCAGTACTTCCTCATTTGTTTTCCTTTCGGTCCATTTCACCTTCTCCATTCATCTTTACACCCACATTTCAAAAGCCTCCAATCTACGTCTATCCTACTGCTTCAGCGACCACTTTTCCGCGCCGTACATAGCTACGCTGATGAAAGTATACGTCAATTAAAATAGTAAAACATTTTTACTAGCACAAATAAATATTTTAGCAAAATCCACGCAAAAGCATATCTACCAAGGAAATTGTTTAGGTTTTCGAGAGCGTACAGGTTTCCCATTGGACTCATTTGCCTCAGCTCTCCTATTTAACAATAGGCTACGCTAAATCGAGGGAGTGCACAAAGAAACATGTTCTGCTCTGATGATGCAAAGGTTTTAATATTTAAAAAAATTTCGCATCATGACTTAACGGGTCCCAACCATTTCCAGCACACGTTAGCTAACCAGAGAAGGAAGAGGGATTCTCACGAGAGAATGCATAGGAATACCATACACTGCCGTCAACATGGAAGTCATCGACCAAACGACACTTAGAGACTTCGTGCCGGCGAGGGTTGCCGGCAGAGGGTTTGAAGAAAGAATATTTCCGCCTGCTGTGCTAATCGTGCGAGAGTGAAAATTTGATGGCGTGGTTGTTCAAAATGTGGCATTTGGCCGCTACATACGACATAGAGACTAACGACAACGGCACTAATCAATCGATTTACATCGATACGGCAAGAGAGCGATTCATAATTAATCAACGACTATTTTTTTGTACCTATTCTCAGAATCCTCAATCGAGGTGCCTTGGGAGTTATGTCGGATATAAAAATAATGTAATCTATCATACACTAACGGATGAACGAGACAAAACGATTGAAAGTAGGCGAGCAGTTCAGATAAGAACCTTTAAGTCATGAAAACCTTAATTAAAAAATGGAAGTGAAAAAATTACGTTGAACTACCAACAATGAATTTACTTCTTCCAAATTTGGCAGAAGACATATCAATCAACAATTTTCGAACCAAGGAAAGTATAGACATCTCCATGCCTTGTCCTGGGAACACAGTTAATATTTTACATACTACAGTAATTTTTTTGATAAAAAAATCGAGAAAAGGAAAACAAAAATCCGAAACAAAGTCTGACATCATTTCGTGAGGGTAAAATTGTTCATCCTAGGCATTTAATAAAGGAAAAAACCAGAATCAAACGAAATTTAATTAAATGACATAGTTAAATTCGAGGGGCATATGCTCATTTTTACCAAAAAACGGATTTTTTCGAACATAAAGGATATGTAAGGTTTAACTTTGTGAAATATTTCTCTAGTGGAATGAATGAATCAATTTGTAATATTCCACACCAATATATAAGCAAGCCGACATGGCTTCAACATGTAACTATCATTATCAAGGAACAAACAGCATACGCCCATGCCGATATGGCACTAAGTCAGGTAATTAAAACTCTCCTACAGACAACAGTTACATATCAGTGTGGACCCAAGATTGATGTACGGTGATTATAACAGATACCTATTGACACCATGGTTGGCCGTTAATAAAAGCGGGTGGAACACTTCCAAGGACTTTGTCCATTCTGCGGATTCTTTTCTCTCTATAATTACACATTAGTGGATACCTGGTTGAATACCACCAGTGTACGGTAAACATCTCAACTGGAAAAGGTAATGCTTAATGCGGGAACTATTAGTTGCGTGCTGACACAGATGAAATTAGCCATTCGTTTACAATTTCCATTTTCCATTCTTTCAATATTCCTTTCCCCTCAACGTTGAGGGCTGCGATTGCTGATTGAAGTCAAACGAAGAGGAGAAATCTTTGAGCACCGCGTAATTACAGATTTCATTTTCCTACTTGATGCTAGAGCTGAATCGTTCTACATTCGTCATGCTAGTTTCCACAATGATTACGCCTAAACAGAAAACCACGCAGTTACATGTTAGTTTTTGCGAGAATGAAATCCATCATTATAATTATTATGTAATGGCTTTGGATATCTTTTTACATTTCATTCGACTGTGCATTCAACTTACTTCAATTTATCTCGAAACCTTTTACGAACGCATGGTACCTTTTTGAATAATTAAAAAAATCTCTTCTTCGTTCCCTGTGATTTCCATGGCGGATAATAAATGGTGATGAATGAGGAAATGGATTAAGGTACATCAACGACGCGGGAGCTGTGGTTTAATGAGACCTAGTGCGAGCGCAACACTTAAAATGGTAGGGTTGTGTGAGCATAAATCATTACACTTTGTGTTTCTTACACGCAAGCTTTAAATGAGTCGAAATTTAGAGTGAGAGATGTTTTCCCAAACCATGAGTACGGACCATAGATATTGCTAACACGAACTAGTCATGCTCTGAGCTATGTAGATTTGTCCGTGAGATCTAATCCTAATAAGAGACAGGCAGACAGGCTCATTTCAAATTGATCCATAAATCTGACCGTCCGCTTTTAACGGGATTTTATTTTATATTCCGCATCCAAATGCATATAAATGTAACCTCTATAACGTAAATAGAGTAAAAATTAAGATGGAAAAATTAGGAAAATATATATAAATATATATATTATATATATTCATTGGTCGTTCAATCCTAAGATTGGTTGACTGCAGCCCTCCATCCTACCCTATATGATGCTAATTGGCTTACTTCCTGGTATTATATATATATATATATATATATATATATATGTTTGTGTGTCGCCGGAGAGCGTCAATTTTATGGATATATATATATATATATATGCATATATATATATATATATATATATCCATAAAATTGACGCTCTCCGGCGACACACAAACACTCGGATAACAAATATTCCACACACAGAAACATAAATGAAGGACACACAGTAGATATTGACGTTTCGACGGTACCGCCGTTGTCACCAGAATGCCCTGTGTATATATATATGCATAAATGTATATTATATACATATATACGAGGGTCATCCGGAAAGTAGTACCCGTTCGTGAAATAAAGACACAAAAGTAAATATTAACAAACATAAAAAATTTTATTTGAAAGAGGATACTTTAAACTACTTCTCAACATAATCTCCAAGCAAATTAAGGCATTTGTCATAACGTGTGACAAGTTTCTGTATTCCTGCTGCATAGTCCTTCGCCGCCAGCTCATTGAGATACAGGGTCACTCCTTCTTTAAGTTCTTCATCGCTGTCAAATCTTTTTCCTGCCAAAAAGTCTTTAAGCTTTGTAAAGAGATGAAAATCTGAAGGGGCCAAGTCCGGGCTATACGGTGGATGGTCGAAAGTTTCCCATTTGAATTGCTGCAAAAGTTTTTGTGTTATCCCAGCTGCATGAGGCCTGGCATTGTCATGAACGAGAATGACACCAGTAGACAATAGACCTCGCCGCCGATTTTGTATTGCCCGCCGTAATTTCTTTAATGTTTCACAATACGCATTGGCATTAATAGTGTCTCCACGGGCCATAAAATCAATAAGCAATACACCTCGTCGATCCCAGAAAATGGTTGCCATGAGTTTCCTGGTGGACAGAACTGTCTTGAATTTTTTTGGTTTGTTTGGTGAATGAGCATGATGCCACTCCATTGACTGTCGTTTACTCTCAGGTGATGCATAACAAACCCATGTTTCGTCACCAGTAATTATGCGAGTCAAGAAAGAGTCTCCTTCATCAGAATAACGTCCCAAAAACGTCAGTGCTGCAGCCATACGCTTGGTTTTGTGCTCATCTGTAAGCATGCGAGGGACCCATCTTGCACAAATTTTTGCATAATGCAGATGGTGTTTAACAATTTCATGAACAATTGTTCGAGAAACATTGGGAAAATGCTCACAGATGTCATCAATTGTGACGCGCCGATCGTTCCTCACGAATTCGTCAACTGAGCTCACCTGTTGGTCTGTAATGACAGACGGTCTCCCCGAACGCTCATCGTCGTGTGTGTTCCCCCTCCCCATGTTGAAGTTGCGACACCACCGCCGAACAGACGACTCGTCCATTACATTGTCTCCATACACCTCCTTTAATTGGCGATGAATATCACATGGGCGAACGTTTCTTGCATTGAGGAATTTAATCACTGCCCTCACTTCACAACTGGCGGCGTTCTCAATTTTTTTAAACATTGTAAACAATCACAGAAACAACACAGGCAATGCTAGCGTCACGCAACTTGGCTCAGAGAAGGCAGACAATCCACTGAAGCTATCTGACCTCGTCCAGCGGCTACTCGCGTCGTCAGCACTTCATGCGGCACGAACGGGTACTACTTTCCGGATGACCCTCGTATATATATATGCACGTACGTTTCTGCGCCGTCCATAGCTACGCTCCATATCAAATTTTTTACTAGTCTTTTCTTAAAATCCTTACTCCCCATTCCTATCATCAACTCCCTCCTTGTGAAAGCCTCTTTGCCTAGTGCAATTCTTCTCCTTACGTCCCTACCACTTTGACCGCATTGGTCCAAAACACTTCCAAGATACGTAAGCTGTTCTACCTGCTCTAGTTTTTCCCCTCCTATTTTAATGTCTAGCTTAGCCTTTTTCTTTCTGAAAATCGCATAACCTTTGTTTTATTAATATTGATTTTCATCCCATATATATCGCACTGAACCTCCAATTCACTCAGCAATGCTTGCAACCCCTTAGCTGATTGAGCAACTAATGCTTGGTCATCAGCAAACCTAACCGATTTTACGAATTCCCCTCTGACTTTCATTCCTACCTCCAGTTCTTCCCATGCCTCTTTAATCATTTCTCCCACATATACGTTGAACAGTACCGGTGACCATGGACAACCCTGCCTTACACCTCTTCCTAACACTGCCCATCCGGACTCTCCGTTCCCCACTCGCACCTGAGCAGTCTGAGACATGTACAGGTTGCGGATCAGTCTCCTGTCCCTCCAATCCATTCCTATTTTCTGCAAAGGACTTAGTAGCTTAGTGGTTAGAGCGTTTGACCCGAGGGTACCGGTTTCAAATCCGGATGAATCTGGACATCCTCGACTTAACACGACCTGCGTGATTGTTTATAAGATCCTCTTGCGGAGCCACGAGCGGCAAAGGGACCGTACCGAATGCGAATTTCCCACGCCGTTTGGCTTTGTACGAGGAAACCTCTACCGCCATCTTTAAAACAAACTACCGTGTCCAGTACTTAGGTTAGTTTAGTACCTGGTTCAAAAGTGATGGGAAAAATCATATCGACACGAGAGAAGTTAAGAGCACGAAGAATTCACATCCCCAGAGAATCCATCGGTTATTTCCTTAGCCACATCGTGCGCGCGATTAAATAATATGACGGGGGAAAAGAAATGGAAAGTAGCTCCAAGTCATTTTTCTTACAGTCATCTGTTTCCTTTACGTCGTTCCATTGTCCTCCTATCGCCCACCCCTCTCCCTCCCACTCCCTTCGTCTCCTCCCCGCCCTTCCATAACCGAAACGACTGAACCATTCATCTTAAATCGTTGCTGCTGAAATAACGGAGGTCAGAAAATCGCTCCAACCTTCCACCCGCTCCAGATTGCCACACCTTTTGAGTTATTGACCTTCACCACGCTTTCCCACGCACTAGACCACGGGCAGTCGAAAACGACGTTCGGGACCTTCGCCAATGAGGGAAACTCGAAAATTTGACAATAGCCTCATTCCAAGTATTGTCTTCCGTGAAACAGAAATGTTTCACAGTATTCCTTAGGGAGGCAGAAAAAGAATATCTCAAGGTTTTCTCTCTCGTCATTTTCGTTCAGTTGGTCGGTGTTATTCAAGATACGATTTAAAGCAGAGTAATCCAAAGGCGCTCAATGTAACTCTTACGCACTAATGTAATTTCGGTTACACGCGATTATTACGCGGCAAATAGGAGGCATACAAAGTAAAGAACGATATTGAAATGCGAAGTGAAACTCAAACTCGTACAATTAGTCATTTTTTCATTAGTTACACTAATCTTGACCCACCTTTGCTCTCTAGACGGCATCTGAGTCGTGCAGCAAGTATTAATCCCGAAACGTGTTCTTTTTGAAATTTTTTCCTCCCGAATATTAATGCCAGGGAAAGACCGAAACATAAAATTCAAAAAATGAATGCGTCAAATGTGGAAGATTCTTGTTTTCCCAAAATTCTAAGCAACTGGGTACAACCCCAGTTTGAAACATCCATGTTTACATACATCACTAAGAACCGTACAGATTGCTTGATAAATAACAGAGCATGAAAAGCACCTCAAACAAATAATGATGAATAACACTGATTTGATTCATCAGACTACTGGAAAACTACTCCCGTGGCAGAAAAAAGCAAAACCAAGTGAATGATTTCTCGACAAAACTGAAGACAAGTTTGACACATCGAAGCTATAATCCGCACAACGAATAACGTGATTAACGATAACAACATTTACGTGATTAACTGCTGGTCAGTACAAATAAATTGCAAAAAAACACGGAAAAATGGAGCCAGTTTTTAATACTAAATTACTCAGCCACTTACGCTGAATTATAGGCACGAGAAACTAATCAAGTAAACATTCATGCAAAACTAATGCACGAAGCAAATAGACCAAAGCAAATTTGCGCCTTGTCAAACTGTCACAAATTTAAGAATAAAATATGAACACACCAAGGGACACACCATTAATCGTAGCCACTTCAGAGGGTCTAGAGTCATCAAGTACTTAAGAACTCATCTGGCACAAGTATCGTAAAGAATGAAGGTGCCCCTTTCCTAAATCCTAAAACACGACTCTTAGAATTGGTGTAGGGTAAACATACTCCCTAGGTTTAGCTATTAGAGTTTCTCCCAGGTAACCAAGTATTTGCAGCAGGCTTCGACAGGGACTGAACGTGGGTTTAGGGGAACGTGAATTAAGGGAATTACCTTCACTTACTTGAGGTATATATTTAACCAGATATATTTGGTGGGATGGGTGTGGAAGCCCGTCCAGACCAAACGACGCGGCCGCATCCGATTCAGCCCACGTCCAAAACAAGACGAAACCACTCGGCCTCCACTTTCCCTTGCCGCTCGTACCGATTGTCTGATCGGAGGGGAAAATGAGACACAATTCATCACAACGCAATCATTAGAAGTCGTCGCTCCCATCAAAAGAAGAGTAGATCCCAAGTTGAGTTCTAGAAAGTCTCAAACTAAGGAATGCAACACAATCCTCCATTTTCCTCTGGGATACAAAAACGGTTCTTAAATACCAATAATGACACGCATTAGTGGAAGGAATAATAATCACTCGCAATCGCGGTGGAAGGAATAATAATCACAACTGGTAGTAATGTTGCGACTGGTTTTTGTCTTAATTCTTGCCCATTATAACTTGAACTCCTATTGAAGTCAAATTCAATGAATGCGAACTCCGGAAGCGATCCATAATTTCGCAATTAATACAATTAGCACGATAAAAAAACAAATAAAATCAGTAGTAAAAATTTTACCAGAAAACCCTTGCCAAAAAAAGCTTCCCTTCGTGTTTTCCCTGTATTAGATAGCTATTTTTCGCGAATGAATTAGCGCATCAAAATTGATTTTTGGCACATCATTCCACATTGTCGGAAGGAACACTTTTGCAAGCCCTGGTCGTATTGAAAAAAACTTTTGGAGGAATTTCTCAAATGATGGACTTAGGATTTCGAGGACTCGCATGGAATTTACGAGAGCCGTTGGTGTGTGGAGGCCATGAGAATGCTCGTAGTTCGGCGCTCTTTCCGTCAAGCGTAAACAGCTCCCGCGCAACTAACGGAATGCACGCTGTGACATGGAGATATCAATCTTGGAGAACGAGGGAATTGCCGTTTTGCGTTCTATGGTCGCGCGAATAGAATTACTGGAGGTACTAGAATAGTTTTCGAACTGATTTCCATATCAGTGAGTAATGGAATCCTAAATAAAAAGCGATAAAAGCATTAGAGAGTAATACCACCCTCTCAAATAAATGTTTTTCCATATTGGTATTCGATTGTATAAAATATTAAAAAAATGATGTCAATAAAACAGTTTCTGGCGTAACTTGGTGGAAAATCTTCATACTGACTTTTAATAATCAAACCACTTTCCCACATGTAAAAATTAAAAAGTTTATGTGGAAAAGTAAAGTGGTTTGATTATTAAAAGTCACTAAAATGATGTTACATACTATTGTTTGAAAATTAACGAAATATCGACATTATAATCACCCTCTTCCTCATAATAATTGATAATTTTCGTCGATATAACGACATGAACTACTTTTTCGATAAGGGCCATATTACCAACCTATTATTGAACGATATATTCAAAATGACGATACCGGCTCCATTGTTAATAATGACCTGATCGATAATCCTCGAGTCATTCGACACGACCGATGTTACTCACCACGCTTGAAAATAATTGTCATGCATTTTTGCAATCTCCTAAATAATTTATTTCATTCGGTAAGTCGGTATTTGAAAATGAACACACCTTCATATCGCCAAATCCCAGACACGTACCGTATGCACCTCAGAGTATTTCATTCCCTCTTTAATAATTATATTTTATTATCCCAAAGTGATTCAATTAATACGCTATTTCAAACATACAGTTCAGCAAAGCACAAAGTTATTCAATTAGTACGCTTTTTCAGGAAAACAGCGAAGGGATAATCACACAATGGTATGATCAGAGGAAGAAATTCGAGATATTTAAATTTCAATGCTTAATAACCTACCTTAACCGGTAGATTACCTAAAAAAAAAAATAACTATGAGAAGACAGAATTCTTCCAAAGAGTTTTCATTTATTTAAGAGAAGCAATTTCTACAATTTAATACGTATTAGTCTACTCATAAATACTCGTATATAAGTAATGTACACGTTTATTGCTTTACGAACGAGATTCCATGTAGTTAGCTTTTGGGCAATCAAACTTCATGGAATAGAGAAGAAATAGGATGCGGAGACACTTTTGATGAATAATAGATGGCAGCACTTTTCCTACAACCCGGTCTTAAAATAAAATTTGATCAAGTGGAAAAGTGCTACCGTCTATTATTCATTATGTTCGACTTCCACCACATCACGCCCGAAGGTACTCAATTTGGAGACGCTTTTGTTCAATGGGGCCGTTTGCACCACTGTCAGATATAGATTGAAAAATTGTACGCATATACTTCGGAAGAAGAGGATTTGACATGTATTGTTGAAGCACGAGGCGTGTTCGTAAAGTAAGGCCCGTTTGGTCACAGGAAAAATATACTCATATGAAACACATTTTATTGGCACTTTTAGTTAGCTACAAACCTACTTCACTTATCTACATAATCGCCGTTCACTTCTAAGCATTTTTCGCACCGCTACACCAGCTTCTTTAACCCCTCTGCATAGAAACTCGCCGCCTGAGGGTTGAACCAATCGACAACGCCATTCTTAAGTTCCTCTTCGGTTTCGAAACGTTGTCCACCGAAGCACTGTTTCAAGTGCAAGAAGAGGAAGTAGTCGCTGGGTGTAAGGTCAGGACTGTACGGTGGGTGGTTTAAAGAGTTCCCAACGACCCAAAAACTCTCGTCCACTGGACATTCTTTGCTCTTTGTGGTGGTCGGTGAGCATTTTCGGTACCCACCTTGCACGCAATGTGTGGTATCCGAGGTTTTCCGTAACAATATTGTAGACAGTAGTGCGTCCAAGTTGAGGAAATTGTTCGGCCAGGCCATTAATTGTCAATCGACGATCACATCGCAGTTTTTGTTCCCCTTGCGAAACAATTTCATCGGTCAGAATACTGGGCCTACCACTTCGCTCTTCGTCATGGACATTTGTTCGTCCATTTTTAAAATCACAGCACCATTGTCTAACCTTTCCTTCACTCATAACTGCAGGTTTATAAATTAGGCATAATTCCCGATGAATTTCAGCAGCCGACAATCCTTTTGCATACAAGAATCGTATGACAGAACGCACTTCACAGCTGGCGGGATCAACGATTGTCGCGGACATTGTTGTTTGCATGCACGGACAAGCAAACAACTTCTGAAACAAAACAAATGCTGCTATAGCTTCTCAATGAATCAGTAGATGGCACTGCAGGAGCAAAACTGTGTTCTGAAGCGCCGATATTTAAATATAAGCAAACGGTACTTACTTTAAGAATACGCCTCGTATTACAACTCAATGGTATGAAGAAACCCGATAAAAAGAAAAACCCGATATTAGGCATTAATTTTGGATCTATTGTTTCAAATTAAGAATCAAACGAATGAGGGAATTAAAAAAATAACATCATGGCAAACTTTCAAGAACTGAATTTGCCTCATCCGACAAACATTTCAGTTTATAAACAATCAGCTCAAAGTATGTAACTTGGAAATAAATATAGTACCAAATTTTGATTTTTTGGAAAAAATAAATTTCAACATCAATAATTTCTTTTGTGACTTTCCTTGAATATGTACTTATGCTCACATTTCCAAGGCGAATTTTCTATTGAATCGAGAAAGAGAAATTTATAAAGGATTAAAAACCACTGATGTTAATATTGCATCGACAATTTAAGTCCTACCCATTCACTTCTCTTGGGTTGAGATGCAATTTCTGAGGGATTTGTATTTTATCAGACTCATTATATAGACAGTTGGAAGGAAACATGACTCCAACGCCATCTCTTGAGTAATTTTTAGTTGATATTCCAATGACTAACAGAAGAAAACACCGTAATAACGTAATAACTTCATGCCGACCAGCTGCCTAGATCCGCCAACGGAAATCTTTCTCCGGCCTTGATCAACGTCAAGGCAACTTTCCAGGGAACTGACGCGGAGAGAAAGAATCGAGTAGGAGGTAGGAAATTTTCCATGAGGAAACGAAAATATGCACATATACTGGCATGAATATTAAGTTTGTGTTTACAATAGACAATGAAAGAAAGCCCGCGAAAATATAAAAAAAAACACTGTTCCGGTTCTAGAGAGGGTAGTTCTTCTGTAAATATTTTACGGGTCTGTCATTATAAATGATAGTAATAACGAATCAAAGGTCTTATTTGATTAGCGGATTAGCGCAAGAATTTACGTATCCACTGTAAGATAAGGACAACTTTTTAGAAATCACTCAAAATAAGACTGTGTTAACCCAATATAATTATGTTTGTGCCATCATTTACGCGTATATGAGGAGTGAGGGACACAATTGCAAGGGCTAAATACATCGAAATTATTAAGGCAACAACTTCGTCGTCATTAATTAATTACATTTTTAGTACATTATTATAAAACGATACCGATATTTATTTTTCAGCCTCAGCACAGCTCGACATCTTTGGAAGATTTTCAATGACCGTCAATGGTGAATTAAACCCATTCCCTTTGGTAACAAACCTGAGCTCCTAATCGGACCCTGTAGAATTATCTCGACCACCGCCTAGTCACTAAAAGCAGGAAAGTATTCTTAGGATAAATCAACCGCGTTTATGATATAACCATTTAATATTCATAGAAGTTAACTCACTTTCCCACATTGTAGATTGATAACAGCTATCGATGGTTCAAGATCTTAAACGCAAATCAAATTATTTAGGGAAACCACAAAGTTTAATAAGAGCTAGAAACGGAATGTGGATTAGATGTATCAAATATATGGGTGTCAAAAAACAAGAGAAGTAAAATAAATTAAAGGAGATAACCTAATATTTTACCTTGTCACAATATTCACTCGAATTTATACCAATTCATGACCATATGACAAAAATATGCCGAGGACGACTGACCGTCCTGAAATGACTGGTGATCGTAGGAAATTGAGGGAACGAGCCAACCCGGTGGACTTATGCTTTACTCCTTAAAAGGACAAAAAAATCGCGTATAGCGCTCTCTTACCTGAATTAATATGTCTAAGAAAAACTTCGGCACAAAGAATGTGAAGAGTAAATGCGGTGGTTATGAGGTATGGCGGAGTGTTTGTGATGAAAATAGGGGAGCGTGTCATGAAAGTACGTGGATTGTATGCATACTTAATATGCATCAGCACGAAAGAAATATGGCACGCTAGTTTAGTCATGCTGAGATGATGGATGAGAGTCGAATCTTCGAGTAGATTACTACATGAGAGACATTCGAATGATTTGAGATGAAGGAGTAGGCCAAAGGGTGTCGTGGGCTGAATGTTGTCGAAGAGACTCAAGAAAAATTGCATTTGAAATCTCGGGAACAGAATGGCATGCATGATACAATTTACGAACGTCACACAGGCGAAAAAAGTACGCCAGAACGAGACAGTGCGGGGGAATAAAATATGGACAGCGTGTTCCATGGAATAACCTTTCAAATCAAACCCTTTTAGGGGTCTGTCTACCTCGAAAGGAAAGAGTATGTTCATTTTTGCGTGATTTTCAAACGTTGGCGGGTTACACTCAGTGATCATGGGAGGGAGATGCGGAAACCCAATTGTGATGACGTCAGTTAAGCATTTCGGGAAGGAGAAGGGGTAACAGGCACCGCCTTACGGACGTGGGGATTTCCCTTCTTTTCCTCCGATTTTCGTAAACTGCAAGTGTGTGGTCACTACTCTCCGCGTGAACGAAACGTACGTACTCGCCCGGTGTTACGTCAAGTGGGGAAGAGGGAGAAAATCCGTTAGGGTGGACTGCAAGGCGGCGATGAATTCCCCTTGGCGCTACGCTCTCATTAATTTCTGCAGCTTGCGCGCGAACGCTTTCTCTGCAATCGTACCTTACCTTGTTAGTCCACTTCACCATCGAGATACAGGTCGCATAATATCATCGAACGTATTATTCATCTGTTGCTCTCGACTCATACCTAATTCTTTCTTTTTACTCTGAGGGTGCCCCGGTGCAGTTCGTTCTAAGCTCAGTCCAACGGGTGACAAACGAGTTCCCTTACATCAGTGGAACCACACGTATAGATACCGTACCGCCGATCACCTCCCGCGATAACGAATTGGGACTGAACCGTATGCAAAGCCTAAAAATATTAAATTACCTATTAAATTTTACACGAGGCACACACGTGCAATTGGTTGGCAAATTTTTAATCAGATACGGTGGGCAGTAAGGAAAATAAATGAAATCCAGCTCTCGGTTTTTAGTACCGCAGAGAAAGGAGAGATGTCGGGATTTAGGTCGACGTCCGTTGCCATTTAACAAATAACACCATTCCAATGGACAAGAACGTAACTCCATTCAAGAAAGAAACCATCAATAAGTAACAATTCCCGGGATTCGGATCAGTTCAAATCTGGATTTATTTATTTATTTTAAAACATTATTCACATTCGGCAGTAGCGCCAATTTACAGTGAAAAATATAACAAAAACATGAAAGAGGACGAAATACAATAACAGCATAACAATAACAACGAGAAACGAGCATGGACCGGGGAAAAGTTTAATTTGTTGTAAGGTGGGATAAAGCTTGGGTGGTAAAATTTTTACATGATAAATAAAAAGGATCGACAGTGTGAGGGAGTGAATTTAGAAGGGAGGAGATGGAGGAGGGAGTCGGTGCGGGTGGATCGAGTTGGTATCCTGAAGTTGAAGAGGGAGAGAAGTACAGGGCAATCAATAGTCGAGATAGATGATGAATGCAGCTTACACTGTGGCGATAGCCGAATGCTTTTTATAGGTTTTTTTCTTAAATTCACAGAAGCTGATACTAAACGGGAAGAAAATCTTCAGAAGTCTCATGTAAATTGTCAACCCAATTGTACAGGAATATACCGTATAGTTTGGTCGTTAAAATACGTCCGTTTTAGCGATTTAATTCCTTTTATGTAGGCGTAATCTTTTTCACTTTTGCATTCAAAATTCGGGAGGTCATTTTAAATTAAGTTTAAACGGGAGATAAAATAAAATACAAATTCTCTTTTATTCCGACGATTCCGTAATATATTATAACATGAAGACGATTTACGACGATTACTTAATGTCTTCAACCTCAAGGGGAATGGTGTAATACTAAAAGCCTTCCAGGGCATAAGATCTAGTTACCTAGTCTAGTAATGCCGACACTTCTGTTATCTCAATAATGTCTCCCTAAAGACAAACATACGTATATTTTTTCTTAATGTTGACCCCATGATTCGATGACCGCCAAAAAGGCTCCAGAAGGACCACCTTTTATCAATTGGGGAAACCGGCAAGTCCGTGGTCGTCTTCTTGGGGTTGCTGTCACACGACCTTCGCCCTTCTTTGAACTTTCGCACCCACGAACAAAATATTTTTCACATCAATAACACCATCACGGTATGTCTCACTTAATTTAATTTCGATAGGTGTTAAACCATAGAAGTGGAGAACGTGGATGATTACCCGTTGTTTTTGTACACGCAACGACGTCATTTTAAGTGTTAAAATATCAGCTACAGAAACCCGCGCACTGTGCGATTAAGTCATCTACGTCTTGTATTCATAAAGAATTCTCGTGTAATTCAAGCCGAACCGATTACTCACTTCTACTCCTAATCCAAAGGAAACAATTGGGTGGCCTTAAAACTAACTTGCATGATCATCTCGGCCGAACAAACAAAATCTATGATCACAGCTAAAGAATCCCTCAGGTGCAATCCAGAAGTGAACGGTCAAATAATACAGTAAGTAATGACGTTTGAATCTAGGATTTGACACAGCAAGCTATGGGAATGTCAAAGAAGAATTATCGACAACAGGTAGCGATAGTGACCAAAGTTGCAAGCTGTCGTAGTGATGTCATCTGTATAAATAAACCCCAGAGTTAAACAATTAGACGCAAAATGACGCACACGCCAAAATTAAGATCAAGTACATAAAATAATCCAACTAACATGTAGTGGCCACAGTAACAAAATACTTCATCGAATCTTAGGGAAGACGCTAGTGGACCGGGAAAAGAGTAAAAAAAATCAGAAGATTATGTGTAGTGAAAAATACAAAATGGTGAACACTTCGACACAAGAAACAATGTAAGTAACGAACGATAGACTGGTAAAAATATCCAGAAATAGACAAAACCCCGACCTAAAACGAAGTAGATTAATAGTAGTATATTGACTCATTATATTAGTTCGCATTTAAACGGATTCCCGTAACAAATAGCATGTGAGCCTGTGCATGGATATACCCCAGCTTGAAATACTTTTTCATTTTTATACGCTAACAAACAGGGTTCTCAGGGGCCAAGTAGCCACGACTGCACCACACCCATGCCCGAGGCGGACTCGAACCCGTGACCTTTGCATCAGCAAGCTGGCGCATTGACCCTTACTAGCTAACACGACCGACACGGTGGAGCTACTGCGCAATTTGGCGGAGCTACTTACGCGTCACACATTAATCAAACACACAGGGGTATGACTCTATATTCCCTTCAAATGAGCGGATAGTAATCACAATAACCCAGCGGTCAGTGACCAACCAGTCATACGGGGCGAGGCTTGGAGTGCCTCTGTATCCTGTACCTATGAGAACGAGACCGTTAACTATGCGTAATTTGAATGTGAGAAAGGGACATATGTAATTATATATATTGTTGCATTTCACATCCGATAGTGGACGTGACTGAATTAACGTACGGGTATGTCAACACATGCGATGCAACGTGCATGGGATAGACGTGCACCATTTTTTCCAAACATTTTTTCACTTGAAACTTTTATCATGCATTCGCAACGCACTTTAAGATGCATGATGTTATCTGACACACGAAAAAATACTCGTGCTAATATATTTATGTCGTAGGTACATCCTTAATAAGTGATGATTTTTACCTGAATATGCACACAATGAATGTCTCGCATGAAATGCCATCGGCACCTCATAATCTAACCACGTTACCCGCGGACTCTAGCAGTTCATCAAGCACCATCACTTTTAAAAGCCTTACGGAACGTGGTGTTCACCCGACGAGTGTTTCTCGACACCACTGGCCTGAGCTAAGGAATCATCCAACTTCGAGGGGCCTCAAGTTCAAGGGAGTTCAAAAGACTTTCTGAGAACCTTCCGGTACTGTGCCCGTTTAGAAAATGAAAAAGAAACTACCGAGGAGAAGCTCTGGATGATGGTTACAGCACCGTGATTCCCCGAGGGAAATGGCGACGGCAACGCCAGCTATCGGCGCGAACAGGAAGACTTCCTGCGGGCACGTTGCGTTGACCGCTCGGAGCCGACCACCCGCAAACGCACGCGCTCAGAGATGCGACGGAGCGCGTTCGCCATTTGTTTTCCCATCACCACTACGCCTCTCGAGTGGCGCGAAGCTGATGAATCAAACGTCTTTCCCAGGTGTCTTCTTAAAAATACACGCCCACAGCAAGGCGATGATTAAGTTTTCTGGGTCTTCAGTTTGAAAGACGGAAGGGAAGCGGGCGGAGAGGTCGTGCTTCGTCCCGAGGCTGGAGAAGTGTCCCGTTTGGTGGTAGTTTTCGTAAGGTTGGAGAGAGACTCCGTGCGTCAACCCCATTTGAAAACTTAGGGGGAGCAACATTGGGGAGAAATTGAGTTAGGCGAAGGAAATAGACACAGCCTACTTTTTTTCTGACGCGAATTGTGTCTTTCCCGTCACTTCCACTCATCTCGTTTCATTTTCGTGAATTATATTTTATTACCAACTTGATGGGTCATATAATTACCTAAGATAAATTAAAGAATGGAAGTTAATTTCAACGAACGTCTATTTTCTTACCGATTTTTTCTCTATAATGATACCGGATGATCACTCAAGAGTGCGAGGTCTTCATCGATCCAACATGCAGAAATAATGTTGGAAACATTTTTAAGACGAGGTTCATTCAAGTTCTAAGATCACCCAATTATTTTCACGGGACTTGAAGTAGATACAAAGATGCTATTTGATTGAAAATACTCGGTTAACCTTTATACGCGCAAAATAAAGGACATAAGTGGCTACAGCGTACAGGGTTCGTGTAACTGACGCTAGAGTTAGAAGGATTTTCAAAACCTAACGTGTCTTATTATAGTATACGTGCAAGAACAGCGTGTAATCGTCTCTTTTCTCCACTTTCGTGCTTTAAAATTCATCTAAATTCGTTGCCAATTGAGTGAACCGGGCGATGTTTCTTAAAATGTGCGTTAATGGGTGCGATAACTCAAAGAAGGCCGAACCATACGGGTCGCTCTTGCATCGGCAATTTTTCGGTGAGCTAAAGGGACTTCTACAAAAGCGCTCTCTGCAGCTAATAAATCAGGGCGTCCACGTTGTGGAACGCCTCCAGGGAAATCATTTTGAGAGGCCACAGAAGTTTCAACTCTCTGCTGCAAGTAGTTTTCGGAGACGTCAATACTTGAACGGTCCTACGTTAATACGACGATCGCAGTATAATCCCATGGAGATTTCTAATCAAATCCTTACCCAGGAATAGAATAAAAGGAATTCAATGATTATCGATCGCAAAACGTGTTTGATAGATAATGTTGACACCCTGCACGATTTTTTTAAAATTTACTTTCTTAGTTACCTATCTAGCATACTTCTTTAATCTACAGTGCGTTCTGGCAAAATATATTAAGGTACTCCGAGAGTTTCTAGAATCAGATACCTATTAGTACAATTTTAAAAAAATATCAAACTCTAATAATCCTAATTATATAAAAGAAGACTTTCAGTGGTATTATTTTAAAAGCATAAGTTATAGTCAACTGGTTCTTGCCCACATACTTGCAAAACAGGTGGAAACTAGTTTCATGAGTTTGCATTATGATTCTTCTCTTAGAAACACTGCACAGCGCCCTTCTTTTTTTCATTCCTATCCTTAGCAGCATTCATATTTTTCGCGTGACCTATCTACGTCTGCATACCTACTGATTCCATTCGTTTTCCTCCAACTGTTGTAGTCTTATCTCTAGTTGAATGCCTTTAGTATAGCCTTTCTCTGAATCAAATTTACCGACAGACCCACAAGTGCGCCGCTAAATACGAGCTAGAACGAACACCTACCTTTTCCCAACAACGAGAACGGCAATTTATCAGAGCATGTCCCGGAGAAATTTGTTTGCCGACATGCCAAAAATTCTTGCTCTTCGCTTATTGAAAAATAAGTGCGAATATTTGAAACATATCGTATAATAAATAAATATACTCTCCGATTTTCGTCTTAGAAAAAATATAAATACCCTTATTCATCTTAACACATTAGTGAAAATCCCACGGACGTGAACAATAATGCAAATGGAATTAACACCAGTAGGGACAAACACAGAAACAGGAACACATGAAAGAGGAACTCACTGGGTCTCGAATTTTCGGTGGTACAACTACCTTTCTCAAGAGGAGGTAGGAACAGAACGCTTCTCAACAGAACTCTTCTACACAGAGTTCTGTTCCTACCTCCTCTTGAGAAAGGTTGTTGTACCACCGAAAATTCGAGAAACAGTGAGTTCCCCCAGTGGTACAACCACCTTTCTCAAGAGGAGGTAGGAACAGAACTCTTCTCAACAGAACTCTTCTCCACAGAGTTCTGTTCCTACTTCCTTTTGAGAAAGGTGGTTGTACCACCAAAAATTCGAGACCCAGTGAGTTCCTCTTTTATGTGTTCCTGTTTCTGTATTAGTATCTACTTATTTTTCTAAAAATTTTCAATTGATTAACTTTGTAACTTACATAAATAACTTTTAAAGTATGATTTACACTTTCAGGCTATACGAATCCGTTATTATTGTGGCACAAGGTGACATTCCTTTGCTGAGATCTGGGGTAACACTCGCCAAAACGACAATTATGATAAAATATAAAATATGGAACAGGAATTTTAATGCCTACATACCTGCCTTGCATGACGATGCGCATTTCATGGTAAGTTGTCGCTTTAGAATGCGAACAATCGTCTTGGAAGTTGTGAAATTGAAAGGATGTCTGTTAAGCTCGAGCTAATTTAAGAGATATATACTCCACTTTACTATCCTTGCACATTTTTGTAGGAATTCCAACTAGTGCAAATTAAAGTAAGTGACCCACACGAATGAATGATATACGTTTTCGCTGGGTTCAAGGGGAATCATTTGTCAAAAAAACCAACGGAATGTGGATATTATGCGACTATTCTTACTTCGCAAACCTTGTGGAAGTAACTTTTCGAGTGAAAACCCTATTAAAAGATGTCGATTCACCAATACCGTTTCAAGAGAATATTACATAGACAAATGGGAGGGAAGAAATATTAGCCTAGCTTTATTGAAAGGGAAGTGAGCGCCAAATTGCTAGTAACCACTCTAATTAGCGTCCCACGACGACTTTCGAGTACTACAGAGAGTATAGTATCCAAGTATATCATCCAATTTAAAATTGAAATTAATGTATTTCACGGCTTCAGGTTAGATTTTTTGGAAGTTTTCCTTTGTCACAAGCAATTAAATTAATTGCTGGCATACTTTCACCCAACTTACTCTTCTTTACGTGCCGTTTAAACTATTGCGTGAGGTATTCAGGTACATTTAGATGTAATTTTTACCCTTTCAACTGTAAAACTAAAGTTATAATTTGGTGATAATGATGCGAAACAATTCCCATAAACAAATGCGTATACTATGTTACTGTTACTACGTAAAAGTGTTTGCTTTCATATTTCTTTCCCTAAGCACGTAAATTATCTAAGGTACATCAAATAGCAGGAGCTTTTAACATCGTTTGACAAAATAATATTACCGTGTGACCTCATCACCTCATTCGAATTACGCACATGCTGTATTTAATGAACATTTTTTGTAATTTCTTTAAGAAGGCAAAAAATCATTTCTCTGCACATTGCTCAACAGCAGCATAGCTCTAGTAGAAACGAATGTACAAAGAAACAACGAAGTGCCGTGTTCAACACTAGTAATTGGACTTTGAGCTTGTTTCGGTGGCAGAGTTCAAACCAAACCGCAAACCCACATTGCATGACAGTATACCATCCCTACCTGAGAAGGGATTCGAACCCGGGATTAGCCGTCGGGTGCAACGACCACCGACCGATCTCAGCGGCTAGGCTCATATTTTCTTCGATCGTTGAGACCCCAGTCGTTTATTATTGCATAAATCAAATAGACTGGCGGCACTTAACGGCGCACAGTGGTGCAATCGGATTAGACTGACGCGGTGGTTGAGTACGCACGTCCCCATTTCTAGATATCTCGGACAGCTCCCCCAAAGTGTGTCTACGTGGTCTTCCATTGGGAAATTCACTTTACAGGTTCGTCTCCTCCATGTTTGAGGCTTCTATACCCTTTTCACTCGAAGATGGAAAATTATTTCACAACGGATTCTTCCATATTCTGTACAATCTTATGAATAGCATACTCGTTTTCTTCCGTGGAACTTCAAAAAATCTGAAGTTTGGCATCCACTTGCGTACAGATTATTTGACATTGATTATACAGACATTTGACATTTTCTACTTTTCTATTAAGGAAATTCATTGTTGATAAATACATTCGTAGGTAAATTTCAAGATATTGCCGGGAGATGCCGCAGCAGTAACTTTTAACGGAGTCATCCGCTAACACGCATTTCAATGCAACAATTTCAGTGTCTAAAAATCAAAGGCGAATGATTTTTACACTCTGAAATTGTTAAATTGAAGTACATCCGTAGGTATATTGCAATCATGCCATATCGAAATTGCATTTTCTACCACTTAGTTCTGCGGCTAATTAATTGAATTTTTCTCAGATATACGAGATATATATTTCTCAGATATTCCCGTATTCTGCTTACAAACCGAGTATTTCGTGGAAAATTGCCAAGTGTAATTACCAACGAGTACCTTGTATTTCAAAGGGTGGGACGTCAAAAGGAGAGATTATTGTTGGTCTTGAAGTCTTTCGTTGAAATTTTGTTGGGTGAACAGTACGTAAAGTCTACAGTTCTGCACACATAATTATTAGCTAGAAATATAGTTTAGATATTAACAAACACATAAATACTGCTATAGGTATTAACCACCTTTCAGTTATGACATCAGAAAGATGTCTCAAGCGATTTGTAATGCAAACTGCATACTAGGAAAACGTGCTACACAATACTTTCCATCACGATCTATGGCGTGCAATTATCAGAGAACGTTGTTAAATTCAACCCTTCCCCGCGTTTTTCCGCGGAATATTTGCAATATAGCTGAGTAAATTGCAATCGTCTGTAATGTAAGGTTTCATTGCATCAGTGTTCAGGTTACTTTAATATCTCCGTACATAAATCACTGCCGAAGGTTTCAAGAAACTACGTAACGATATTCTCGGAATTATGATGGTAATAAACCTTGATTAAACATGGTGTTGCTTCTATACCCATCGCAGATTTCAAGGTTTCACGTGATTAATTTGTGAAAACTTCTTAAACGAATCGCTTTCAAAAATCAACTTAATATCCCACATATTTATTTTGATCATTCGGAAAGACTTCTCAATCTCCTTTTAAAAAAAAACTTCTTCTAATATTATACTTTAATTATTTTTCCTTATTAAAAATATTCGTGAGTGCCAGCATATATCCCACGACGAATATGTGAAGGATTGATAACATTTTGATGGAAGTCCCTCTTGGAATTAAATTGCTAATAATTAGGGCTTGGACGGTTGAAGCTTCCCAACTATTTGAGATAATTTCGAATGTCTCACACGCCTCCGTGGGTTTTACAAACGAGACCTAGTCCGCGACCTTTGAGTTCACCATCTAATGTGCCTATGACCTATGAACTGACCCAATACTCTGGATTTTAAAACACATTTTTAATTAAAAATTTCTTAAACAAATTTGGGCGCAATAAACCATTAAGGTTTCGAGTGTCAAATTGAGTACGTCCTTATTTCACAAAAGCCAACTCTTCTGATCCACTAAGGCAACTCACTTATTTTCACATTTCCTTGCTTGCTCACTTTCTATGGATAAAATAATGGGAATATGTAAACCTCCAGATAGGTTAGTTTTCTTTATATCATGAAAGAGCTTACTACCGTTATTAAAATATGGTGCTTAAATGTACACGTACTTCAGAGTAATTTCTACCAATCATTGTTTAGCAAGGGTTTATTTAAGTTAAAATTCCCGTGATTCAATAAAAGGCCAGCAAGTATGTCCTATTAACTATTATTTTTGTTTGAATTTTAGACGAATTTCCATAATTAAACGGATACCTTAGGAAAACGTAACACTTTCTTTCGGCGCATTGCGGTTGTTCACGTCTGTCTAAAAATACAGAAACGAATGACATGTTGAAAGATGAGATTAGGACGAAAGCTTGTGATATTGGTATCTTAATTAAGGATTAACAATGTTACGACGCGTCGACTTGAGTATTCATAAAATGCGGTCACGCGAATGAGGCTCGACTAGCATCGCGATACGTTGAAAGATCGAAAATTCAACAATCCCACGATACGCAATCTGCGTCGTGTAGTTAAGACACCAAGAGGTTACAAAGCCTCCTCCCCCGCCACCCCCCCTTCCTCTAATTGACGGCGGGGTTGGGTTGTAAGGCACATGCATCGACAGCGAACGCCTTCGACACTCAAATGGAACAATCACGTGTCTATGGGAACGGGAGAGCATGCCCCAGAGTCCGCAACAGCAGTAGCGACGAGATTAAGTGGAAAAGAAGTAAGGGGAAGGAGGGTGAAGGAGAGGTGAGAAGTGGTTTGAGAGAGAAAGTGAAAACGAATATGAGTGAGTGAGTGAGTGAGAGAGAGAGAGAGAGAGAGAGAGAGAGAGAGAGGGAATGAGGGAGGAAAACGGTTAGACCTACATTCTTCTCCGCTCCGGGTCACTCCAAAGACTCACAAGAGAGGTGTGAAAAGCTCTCCTCATGTTCTACGATCTTCCTGCTCTGAGTCGTGAAGAGAGTGAAGAAACCCATACGTACGTAAAGATACATGGCAATCAAGCTTAATTCTGACACTGAGAATTCCATTAACGCCCGACCAAATATCACGAAATGAACCCACACCCATGAAATAAGAGGAATAAGACTCCATTACTGATACAAGAGCAATTTTTCGAAATTAAAATTCCCCATCGCAACAAGCCACCAACTTTTTGACCTCCAACGTTGGTGATACCTTATGCTCTCCAACTTTGGTGAAACATTCACCTTGTTTCCAACTCCGAGTTACATTTATTAATCGAATTCATGGTAGATATACAAGATATAAATTTTTTCTGAAATTTCCTAAATTGTCTTGTATCTTTGTTAGGTTGAAAACTTTTCAGACCACTCACGTCTCTTTTAAATGGGAAATACCTCAGGGAAAAATGAAAGGAATTTTTGACGAGCAAACTAATGGACCTCATATTTTTTTCTCAAGGCAGGGCACGTGAACTAAATAGCATAAACAACGAAAACGAACTTGCAAAACTTTTTAAGGATCAAATTTCAACAAATCCAAATCTGCACTGAAGAGATAAATATACTGCACAAACGCAACTCAACGCAATGTACTGCAAAGCTCCAGTTCATGAACTCTCTTATTTTAAAAGGTAGCAAAAGTCTGATTTCGATTCCTTGAAATATTATTTCCAAGGGTAAGCGCACATTCGTTATTACATATTAAATTCAACGCTTTAGCTCAGAGCGGCGACTGAACAATCTTTATCGAAACATATTATTAAAAAGCGCATTCATTATGTCCTTTGTTAATTAATTATAGTCTGCGGTAAATATTTCAGACGTCCCAACCGGAGAATTCGGACCGCAGGGGCAGCACGGATACGCAGGACCCCTTCCTCCAGTCGTCGTCCTTCCACAAAGACGACGGAGAGGGATCGGGGGAACGCGGCGGCAACCTTTGATGGGACAACGAGAACGCGAACGACGAGTTCGGGTGTGCCAGCGCAACGCTGATACGTGATAAAGGTTCCTCCCTTGGAAAGCGGGACGGGGGCGCGCGACTGTTTCTGAATTCTGGGATGGAGAGGCCCGTGGTGATGGTGGCGGTTCGCTTCGTGTGAATGGACGCAGATCGTGTGGGCTTATAAGTGCGGGGCCGTAAGAGGAGACCGCGGCGGGAGAAAGGAGCGCGGATGTGGGAGACGTGGCTGGAGACGAGAGTGGACCACGCCCAGTCGCGGAACCTCGTTGCGAAAGGAGAAGACGGACGGATGGGCCCTCGGGCTGGGAAGAGGGATGGGTCCGGAGGGAGATGGAAGGATTGCACAAATGCTGTCTTTTTCTTCCCAGCAACAGATATAAATGAACTTAATACTCTCAGGCGTCACTTCGTGGAATTGTGTCGCGTGTTTGCACAAGGTAGGAAACACTTTGCAGAATACACAAAACGCTATTTATTTCAGATTTCAACAACATGTACACCGACAGGTTAAAACTGAGAGTTGCTTGAAACACGAAGAGAAAAAAAAAACATTTAGACTTTTACAAAGGTTGAGAACACGCGAATTTAACTAATATGCCAATATTTCAAATATTAACTATGGCAAAAAGGGAATTATTACGGCTCTACACTATTTAGGTAGGTTAAACCAGAAATATAATATTAGGGAGATAGACTCCAGTAGAGATGGAGATATAAATATTCGTGGTTTGGTTTTGCTGGGGAGGCGACCGACAGCTAAGGTCGTTTTGTACCATTAGGGATGGATGGGAAAGGAAGGGTAGAGAGAAACCCGGCGTCGGCATTAGCCAACTCTTGTCGAAAGGCGCCAAAGGGTCCGCGGTTTAACGTCCTATCCGACGGACGTCGTCCTCCACAAAGCACCTCAAGTAGGGATCGGGATGCCACTGAAAAATATTTGCTGTCTCCAGGATTTGAACCCGGGGCTTCGCGGTGAGAAGCCTATACTATATGTTAGCCACTGCTTCATCCTCGAATCATAATAGTAAAAAATCGAAGTCCTAGTAAAAAATCCAATTGAAAGCGAGAAAAAGGATATACAATTAGTAGACACCAAGTGCATTAGTAAGTTCGTGTGCTTGTGTACATCACTTGTGTGTGCACGCATTTGCATGTGTGTAAATCAATGTAAGTATTTCATGAATAAATTCATCTGCGTGGGTGTGAATTAGTGTGATTTTGCATTTATCACTTTCTATTTTACGGGATGGTATCCTAACACCCGCCGCCACACGCCTTTACGGCGGCTCACATGATGTTTTTAGACGTAGATACAATGAAAGTAACTGTGTACATTGTAGAAACCGTGGTGTGCGAATTAAGCATAACGCGTGGAATCTACTTGTACATGTTTCTTGTCTTGCGTGCAAGAGTTCAAATGCTAACTTGAAAATTAATATACGACCAGGGCGTTCGTCATCTTCAAGGTCTTGACGGCCTTCTTGGAAACGCTTATACCACTCTTAAACTCTTGATTTACTCATAGCAGGCTCACCATAGGCCTTTGTTAACAGTTTAAACACATTGTTACACTTTATTTAATTTTTTACGCAAAATTTGATACAAATTCTTTGATCCACTTCTTGTAACAAACGAAAATCGCCGAGCTCATAAAACACGTCTAACCTTAGTGGCTGTCACAGACAAAGTCCCCAATGAAAACAGCTGAAAGTTTTATCATACTTCAGGGGCATGTGTACCAACATAATAAAAAAAGTTTGACAATCGGACTCTCCAAGCCCACGAAATGAAAAAATTTTAGTTATATTTTGAACACACCTCGTATCTATGCTCTATGGGATTTGTTGAACAATCTTTGAATGCTTTACACCCAAGCAGGACCAAGTGAAAATTTTGATTACAATATTTTAAGTTTACATCGAAAATTTTCCTTATCCTTGTTCTTGAATTCAATTCCTTCCGACGATTAGAAATATTTACAGAAAAACCTTGGATGTGTACCAATATAATAAAAAAAAGTTTCACAATCGGTCTCTCCAAGCCCGCGATATTAAAAAATTCCCGTTAATTTTTGAACACACATCGTAAGTCGGCTTAACGTCCCTGCCGTTTGGATGAGTTAGAGGCCAGCAAGCGGAGAGGAAAGTGTTACTTGGGTGAGAAGTTCGTCAGAAATGTAAGGGACCGAAGCCTCCAGGGTGGACCACAGTCACTTTCATCCACGCACCTTTTATCCTTCAAACAGGTTTCTGAACACAACCTAGAAACTTTCAACCGAGTTACAATAAACTTCGTATTGTGCAGGGTTCAATTGAGGGTACTGTCGACCCCATTTTCTAACAATCCGACCCATTTTATTAGTGCTTTTCGAAGGCCGTCCAAAACTGCGATTCACACTAGGATGTAAACTTTGACGCAATAAAACATCGTTTTTCAGCTTCACTTTAACTCTGTTAAGTATCCATTTGCACGATGAAAGCCCTCCTCTTCCAGGTGATTGGCTCAAGCAAAAAGGGAAACAAAAATCTGGCACTCGTACTGTGGTTTCATATATTGCCCGGAAGTGCGTGGGCGCAAAAATAGATTTCGCCGTCGGCAAAAGGGCACGTGCTTTGACGTTCCGTGTTCAACTTCGCACTCGGCGGGTTCCAAGTCGCGATTGTGCTGCCGCTATGTTGTCGCTGCAAACATGATTCATTCGCATTGCAATCAGAAGATTGGCTGATAGCGGATTACCTCCATTCTTTCCTCTTCAAATGTAAAATCACCTGCGTCCTGATAGATCTCCCTTCCTACGAGATCTAATTCTGCTTGATCTACAGATTTGTCCTTGGGTCTTTCTCTCAAGTCCCATCCGATTAGTATCCCTTTCGTTCAATCCCTGACAAATGTCATCGGGATAGACGTTAATTTAATTTATTTTAATATCGAGCGTATTTCGAAGTGCTTCCATTCCTTTATAATCATTTAATTTATTGCAAATTTACATTCAAATCGAATCAAATTTAATTGAATAATTGTCAAAGGAGCGATATGTATCAAAGACTAAACGGGTTGCGGTTAAATGAAGATTTTCCTTGTAAACAAAGGACCATGCATCGATATCGCTATGGTGATATCGCATTGCGGAACTTCCGAGTTCAAGAATAATGATGAAAAAACTAGTCGCAAGAACACGGATGAAAAAATTCAGAAATGTCACCACGCAAAAACCATTCGCCTCGATCGGGACCAAAACCCAGAACCCCTTTTTTCCGACCTAGTGCTTTTTTAACCAATGAAGCTTCCGAGGCGTCCTCTTACAATGTGAACTCCAAGAGGCCTTAAAGGACTTGGCAATAATAATATTGTAAAACGAAAAATATAAACGAAGAGAGAGACTCTCTCTGCCATTACTGAAAGTAACTGTCGCGGTATCTCCTTCAGTTCTCTGAAGGCGCAGGTTAACTTCTCGCGCATTGAATTTATACCGAAAAATCAAATCTCCATTGCACGAATACGATTTATATGGGCATCAAACGACCAAGTAAACTTAGCTTCCGAGAAAAATGCTTCAGTGCGATCGCTGGTTTCTTCAGTCATCGAAAACTAATTTATGAACACGCATGACGGTTAGTCCTCCTTCAATTTTCCATCAGATGAGAGCTAGAAGAGCAGAAGAGGGAGGGACCATATGGAGAACTCCACGGCTAAGATAACTTTAATAGATTAGGCACACCTTGAGGCACAATAGATTAGTTAGACACATACCTAATGGAAGGAAAGAAGAAGGGAATGTCCCACGCGGAAAACCAAGACACAAGTACCTCGGACAGATTGAGAAGGACGTAAAACAGAGAAGCTCCCAGGGGATGAGAGAAATAGCACCAAATAGAGAAGAATGGAGGGTTGCACAATGGAACTAATCTTAGTATTGAAATTTGATTGTACGGGAAATACGCTGCAGCAGGTCATATGTATGCGCGGATCAATTGGATAGGATAACACCCAATTAAGAATATTTCGATATCCCTACAGGCAATGAAGATTTTCTCCATTCGTTTCTTCACTTTTATTTTTCGTTCTCTATACCTTCCACCACTCATTCAACTGGCGTGTCTGTGCGATGCATACGCTATTTTTCATTTAGGTCATTAGACTCATTATAGCCGTTTTCACTGCTACACGCATCGGAAGTTTTGGTCTGGTTTTCTTATTTTCCACATCGCCGGGGGACTCATTTCCGTAGGTACCCTAAACGGTAGTTGGCAGCTCCTGATTTCGTTTCCTTCGAGAGTTGGGTGAGAAATCTTTTCTTCTCTCAGAAATTCTCCTCCGACTGATCTCACGTAAACACCGTGACAGTAATAAAAAAGTGGAGGAGTTTATTTTGTCTAAAACCAAAGACAATTAGGTATGATTCTCTAATGATACCTACTGCAAGTTTTGTCAAAAAACTATTTCGTAGATGAGGCTATTAAATCTGACCCACAATAGGGGAAAGCTGTCACATTCTACTGAGACTGATGGCGTTGAAAGAGCATGCTATAGGTAATAAAAAAATGTACTGCATATAATTTTAAAATATTTAATTCACTACTTTAATTGTTCTTTTATAGTTGTGCAACAATAATTAAATATGTACCAATATGCAACCTAATTATTAAAGTCACGTAAAAGATGAAATTAACTAATATATGATGTCCAATGGGTATCATTCTTTTGTCTCCTTGATAAATAAAGCTGAAAAGTTAACAGCGAAATCATAATATTTGATTCCAAGCATCAAACTTCACACTAAATATAAAATAAACACTTGCCTAATTGTGAATCGGCGAACATTTTCTTTGCTCGACACAGTAATGCTCCGACATTATCAAATGTTTGTAAATACGATTTAAATCATTAAATGACAAGGATAATTTTACATTTAACATGAAACTATTGCTATCGTACCTCTATGAAAAATTACTATGAGTTTTTTTTATGAGTTTCAAATCCTCGCGGCCATACAGCCTCCTTCCCGCTTATCAGTAGAAAGTTTTGCCCAAAATTGGTTCACAAACTGGAGAGAGAAACCGATTTTCCTTTCAGACCCTGAGGCATCTTCCAACATTGCAGAAGGATGATTATCGGATACCTAATGCGGTCGGATGACGAGGCATTTGGACGAATAGGGCCACAAAGGCCACGTTATGGAAACTCGTAAAGATCGAGAACTGAACGTTAGGCAACCGATCACGCCAGATGCAACGGATTCTACCAATTGTGCTGCAGAGCCCAATGGACTCTCAGAGTTTTACTTTTTACGCTATCCACGTGTTAGCCAGGTGAGAAATGCCACGTTCTCCGTAGCTTTTCCCACAAACCTCATTCTTTGCAAACACTTTTCTTATCCTAATGTTTCTCTCTAATCACTGTCTTTTACTTTCTGTATGTGTGTATGTGTATCCTTAATCTATTTATGTGTATGTATGTATATATGTATGCATGAAAACATATTTTTTTCTTATTCTTTTCCTTTACTTTTCGATGTGAAAATTTGTACAAAATGAATTTGTGTCTCTCTATATGCATTTATGTGTATATAAGCATGCATTTTATAAATTTTATATCTTATATAATATGTATATGACGATGGGTTAAATGGTAGAAGGGACCATTAGGTCTCAATTTCGCCCAAATAAGGTCCTCTAAATACGATCCACATGTTACATAAAAGTATATTAATCGGGAATACAGGTATATCATGCAAATTATCGGTTTTCAAACAGATTTTCACCCAAAAACCCTAACGGACGGATTACCTATCCATTTAGTGTCAAATTCGTGCGCGAATATTTTTTAAATTCGTTTAAGAGCGTTAACTTTTTTAGAAATCACAGTTTTATTGTCAAAATCCGCCGAAGGGGAAATTCCAACAATTTTAGGCGTCATTGGAATGTCTGAGACTATTTACAAAAATTAGCACATTATCTACATATCATTACTACATCCTAATGCTGGAAATTTTCCATGTTTACCTTTCGTCTACATTTCTCATGGAGTCATTGACCGTGTCAAAAAATGTATAATTCATTTCCCACCACTAACGCTAATGGGAAAAGTTTGACACGACCGTCTATGGAGAACCAATGAATTTTGTGGTAGACTTAAATCTCTACAGCAGATTGCAAGTAATATCAAATTGAATTGCTCTTTGCTGCGTGTACCAAAGTTATTCCTAGCGCTATGCACAGCTAACTTACCAGAATACAGGTGGCGCTACAATATTTCTCGTGTTCCGTATTCGGTTTTCCGTTCGCAATCGGATTTCCAAACGGGCACGCTTGGCACCACCGTCTCGAGTCGCGTATTTAAAAATATTCGAACCATATGAACGGGCGTAAATTGGAATCTTTTATAATGTTGGGGTGGAGAAGGACGGACAATGTGAAATGCACGGAATGCGAGACAAACGAAGTAATCGGCATGGTGGGGGAGAGGAGGGATTGTTGGGAAATGGAAATACAAATGAGACAGCAAAGGTGGATGATGAGCATTTTGGTGGGTGATGGATGCTGGAGACCGTGATTGAGGGGGAAAGGTTAAGCTGGTAGGGGAAGGACTAGGATAGGGAGAGAAAAAAGTATGTGGAACTGCAGAAGCGTTATTGTAGTGCAGGGTGTTAGGTTGTATTTTGTTAGACAAGGCTAGAATATTAGCGGTCGTTGTACTGGGTGGCCATTCAGAACTTACCTTGAACGGTAGGCTTCCATTAACAGCAATTTCAACAGACCCGAGGGGAAAATATTCCCTTCTTTAAGCAAACTTTAAAAAGCAAGAGCTCTTTCTAAGGCCATACACTATGCACGGGCGAGAACATGAGAAGAAATCATTCTATTCTATCATCAAAAGAATCCATTCCTGTTTGTACTGCACCGATTATCTAATTAACTGCTGTTTCAGTTAGTAAGCTGTCTTTAAATAATCAAACAAAATATATTAGAAATATATCAAATTAAATATTTGAATAGTTTACCTTCCTTCAATACTCAAAAAAGGAATCCCTCTCGTTCAAATAAACAACGTCCCTCTCTCATTATCTCTTCGCTGCAAAAATATTATTTCAGGGTTGCCTCAAGGGAAAAATTTCGGAAATAAATAAGGTTGAGGACACAATAGTTTAACGGTATAACTAAACCGTTAGCCATTCATGTTCATTAAATCACAGCCGAAACTAGAGATCTTCGTCATACTGGGTGAATTCCATTGTTTTCAATGGTTTTAAGGTCGATTTTGGCTTTTGAATGGCATGAATGCTTTTAATCAGTTCCAGAAATGGCGCCAGAACAAAAGCACGCAACTAAGTTACGTCAGCAAACGCGAGTGATAAAAGCCTGTTTTAGAACAGGCTTCCGGCACACGGAACGTTCACTGAATGAACTGTGAGTTATCTTCAATTTCCCGCCAACTCCACGTTTTGACGTTTGGAAAGTTAGAACGATAGGAATCTCGATTAGGGAGGCCAGCGAAAACCATTCCTCTATTTATTCCCGAGTTTCAGGAAAGGACCAAAAAATATTGAGAAAAATGAAACTTTTCGTGGGGAATTTCAATAAGAAATATTTCAATATTGTGGGTATTTTCTTTGAACAAATTCCAATCAGAGTTAAATTTTATTTGTTTCACTCAAGGAAAATTTCCCACTTTTTCCTGCGCTCTTTAGACCATAATAGTGTCGTGTAAAGAGGAATGACCTCTAAAGTATAGGAGATGGGTTGGATTTTTATGTAGAAATGGTGTTTAAACGTGCAAAAATAAAGGTACCCGAGGATGCAGAACGCGAAAAATACTTAAACGTCATGTTCTACTCGCAATGAAGACGTTTGAGTACATACATTACATACGTACGTAAGTACGCACGGTATCTCTCCAAATCAATTAGAATCCATCAAGATTATTGTAGAGCGAGAACTCAAGCAAACACTTAGTAATCAGATGGACGACATCTAGATGATGGGTACAGAAATTGGATGGATATAATTTCAAAAAGGAATTATCAATGCGAGACCAAACTTACTTCAAAGGTTTGTATACCTTTGAGGTAACGTGGGACTTCAAGGTAACTATACAAATCGATACTCCCCAATATATCAGAGTGCTAGAAAACAGTGCGAACATAGAGATATTGATTATTGAAGAGTTTGAGCAAACTCTTTTCCTCAATTAACAATATAACTAAAGCGCAGGTAAAAGGCAAATAATTTTTTGAAACATATTTCCTCCGTGGTCATAGACAAACTCACAATCCCGGAGACTATGGTAAGCAGATCTGTATCTCAGGAGACCAGCACGGCCAGCATGGAAATTGTTGAAAACTACATTTTTGTATGTCTGGAAAGTGTGATAAATAGCACCGTGAATCGAAGAAATAGATACAATATAATAAAAACTTTCAAGATACATTCAATGCAGATATTCTGCGGATAAATTCAGCTCCGTTGACGGACAAGTACATTTACTCAACCCCATAACTATCTCTAGGTGACTATGATTAAAATATTTGCAAGGAGTAATAAAAATTGGCAAATTTCCACAAAATAGTTTTTTTTATCAATACGACCGGTTTCGATGTAACTTCATCATCATCTTTTTATTGCCAATTTTAAATAATCATGATATTCCACCATATCACGCCTGAAACGTCTCTTTTTATTTGCCAGGAGCCCCACACTCCTACCTAAATTTGGCAAAAAGGTGATAAAATTCCACTTGGTTATACTTAATATTGGTAAAAGCGATTTATATGACGGGGAACGTGTATTTTATTTTTATAAACTTCATTTTAGTGTCAATACGTGTAAATTATTTACTTAGATCAAAACCGGGAGATCATCTCAAGTCTTCAACAAGGTTTTTCGTAAGGAACCCTGATTTTTTAATTATTTTTACTAATGCGAAGTGTGTTACACGAATTCCTGCAGGTCCAGGTTGGTGGTCCTTACAGGAAAGATTTGCACAACGCCAGTTTGAAATAAATCATTTAAGGAGTCAGGAACAGAAGTTTGATTTTGTATTTTTGAATTTGATGATTGAATTTGTAAATGAAGATGTTTGAATTTGTGATTTTCGATCGATGAATTAGTGCCAAACTAAAGTATGCCGATTGAATCACAAATGAAAAGGCACTGAAATACATCCACCGGCTGATTTTGCAAATTTTGAACAGATAAAACAGCTTCGACTTAAGGTTTCCCGTTCCGAATTCAGTTCCTTAGATTACTTTACGATTCCGTGTCCCCTTCCACTTTTGCCATAATCCCCAATCATGCATCTTGGCTGAGCGTTACATCTACAGAGTGTTACAGGGATTTACACATGCATCCTACGAATTGAAATCGGGAAGGTCCTGGTTCCCCACCTCAACCACAATTGTATGCGAGAATATTCTTCTTTTTGCATTACGCGATTTCCATGCAAATAAATAATTGTCCTAAAAATGACGAAATTAATAATTAATTAATAATTGAAAGCGTATGAGGAGATGGTAAGATATTGGCGGGCAAATGAGTCGAACAGAAACGATTAACATACCATTAATTACCATTCTCATAAGAATCAGTTAATCTTAAGATAAATGACCGAGTCGAAAGCAGCGCGCAAAGATCCAATCCCTTCCACTTGAATATTGAATGAATGCATCAGCACAAATATCAAAAATCCCTCATCCACTTCCCTATTTCATCACCCTTCGAAGATCTCAAAGATGGCCAATTTGTCCTGAATCGGTCTTCGTTCCAGCACGCTCTGGCTGTCGATCGGGCGCTGAGTCGAAGCTGATCCGACATTGCCCTTTGGGAAGAAAACACACCACCGATCTCACCCCCTTGTGCTCTCCGCCGTGGGAGAAAGGTCTCGGCGGAAACAAGAGGGGATCGATGTTCCTCTACGATGGGCATCCTCACCCCGATACAAGGGGCAAGGGATGATCCATCCCCGATGCTTCCCACGTACACAAACCCCCCACCCACCCTAAGTGCTCCGGTCGAACACGAACCGGCTCACCCATGCCCTTATCTTGCGTCAGATTCATCCCCATCTCTCCTCCCTCCAACCACCACCCGCGTTGTCGTCCCATCACGAGTCTTCCACGCTGGAAACTAGTTCCATCGGAGCCGCTTTCGTCGCGGGAGCATCACCGGAGAGCGTGAAAGAGGAGATTTAGCCCCGAGCGGTCGGTTGACTTCCCTTCACGCCTCAACCGAGAGGGAAACCTCCGATAAATGGTAGCTGAGAATGTACTTCGGAGGGAGAGTAAAATACGATCGATGAAATGGCCAGTGAGTCGAGCGGATACGGGGAAAAATTCATTTTTGTTCGCGTCCACATGACAACTTGTGGAGACTCTAGACATTTTCATTTGGTGATAATAACGAGGTTTGCTGATGACCAAGCATTAGTTGCTCAATCAGCCAAGGGGTTACAAGCATTGCTGAGTGAATTGGAACTTCAGTGCGATAAATATGGGATGAGAATCAATATTAATTAAACAAAGGTTATGCGATTTTCCAGAAAGAAAAAGCCTAAGCTAAACATTAAAATAGGAGGAGAAAAAATAGAGCAGGTAGAACATTTTACTTATCTCGGAAGTGTTTTGGACCAATACGTTCCAAGTAGTAGGGACGTAAGGAGAAGAATTGCGCTAGGCAAAGGAGACTTTCTCAAGGAGGAGGGAGCTGAAGACGGGGGCGTTGAGTAGGGATGTTAAGACAAGACTCGTAAAAACTCTGATACAAAAACCCTGTATGGCGCGCGTACGGCGCGGAAACGTGGTCGCTGAAGCAGGAGGATATACGTAGATTGGAGGCTTTTGAAATGTAGGTGTGGAGAAGAATGGAGAAGGTGAAATAGACCGAAAGGAAAACAAATGAGGAAGTACTGGAGGAGTACTGGAAATCCTATGGAGGTAGGAAAAATGGATGAAAGGCGTACTGAGCGGTAGTGGAATGTTGAAGAAGGTAATAGAGGGGAAAATGTTAGGCAAATGAGGAAAGGGTAGGAACAGGATAGGGATGTGGGACGGGATGAAGGGAGGAAAGAAGTACACAGAGATGAAGGGGGACCTGATGTAGATTAGGTTGCTGGATTGGGTTTTGTTTGGAGTCACAAAATATTTATTTGATAGTTGTGTCCATCCAAAAACCTACCTTAACCGGTAGATTACCTAATAATAATAATAACGCAATTGGCTCGCATCCGAAGTCTTCCAAAGGAGAGACCTTAACAATCTTTCCTCTCTTGTGGGGAATAACTTATCTCTCCATCCAAAAGGAGTAGTTGTTTACGTTCTTTAATATCCATACGTTTAACGTGAAAGTAGTTGTAGTTATGAGGGCAGACGATCATCATCTGAGGTCATTTGCTCCATGACGGATAGGTGAGTAACTTTGTAGGAGGGAGGATAGTCGGGGAATGGGGGAAAGGATGGATATACACCTGGTTCTAACTATTAAAAGAAGACACGAAGGGATCCGATGAAACGTCCAAGCGGACGACGTAATCCACACCGCGTAGCATCGAAGTAAGGATCATGGTACCTATGAAGACTTCTCCTTCCACCGGGACTCGAACCAGGTCCCTCGCGGTGAGAGGTCAGCACACCAGCCACCAAACCAACCCAAAATTGAACGCGTAATTCCGACGAGTATCTCCACTATATACGGAATCTTCCAACTCTCCAGGTATCCATTCTCGCCGATTGAATCAGCAGGACCAGTAAACTACTTCCGTTTCTATCGAATTTTGCAAATAAGAAATCGACATTAGAAAGAGACTTGAGGTGAATATGCCTAGAAAGAGAAAACATGCTTTAGATGTGAATTGAACTGACGGTTAATACCCCGTCAGTTCAATTCACACCTTTCTCCATTGGCCGATACATTCCATCATTAGCTTGCTCCTGGGGAGGACTGTGCTGGAGATCGATCGAAGTCATTGCTATTGGGCAACTCAAGGTTGCGTTTACAAACACTTCACGTGCGAGTCCAGTAAAGTGGATGTCGTTCAAAACCATCTCGTGTGCCTAACGCATGAGACTTTCACAGACAATTCAATGCCACCAACCCGGGTGTAATTCTCCCCTCCATACAGAGGAGGGTAACCTGGGTGCCAATCCATTAATGCTACCGTTAATTTACCTTAATATTCTGTAAGCTAGAATGGCTCAAATAGCAAAGGCAATAAAAAGTCTTTAATAATGGTGGAGTCGCAGTCGAAATATCTTAAGGTAGTATTGAAATGAGATTGAATTACGAGGTGCGTCGAGTTCTAAGGTCACCAAATATTTCTCTCGGGAATGACGGTGTATAGAAAGATGGTGGAGTTTACAATATGTGGGAATGTTTTATATATTCAAGGTATAGATGGCAGCAGTGTATTGTTCACAGAGTTCAAATAGCTGCCGCTAGAGGTGGGAAGCGTTTGCAGTCCTTAAGATGGCGTCGTACACCGCACAAGAAAAACGTGTAGTCATCCATTTGTACCACTTGTATGCCTAACACCCTTGAGTCAATTGAGTTAGACATGCAAATATGGTGCTATTGTTGTGAAAAATGCGAGTACGTGTGTGCTATAGCTTAAATAAGGTCAAAATTCGTGTAACAACGAACCCGAGTAGTCACTGCCACGTACCAGCCGGTCTTTCCTAAAGGTAACCTTACAGAAGTGATCTCGGCGGTCATGGCATCATTAAAAGATAAAACGGGTCCAGTCGGTAGTGGTATGGTTTGAAATTGATATTCCCCCAGTTTAGAAATTTACCAAATTTTTAAAATACGTCTTCGTATTGAAAGAATTACCCACAATGCATTCCACCCATCAGTGTCACGTGAAAAAGTTAAGAACGTTTTCGAGAGGTTGCTTTGGATGCGATGTGAAAACGCATCAATTGTGAGGAATCCAAAATCATCAAAGGTTCGACCGTGCAGAAGAGTAAGACACGAATTTCTAGAAATACATTTTTTTCCGGATTGAGTTATATCTACTCAATGGCCATGCTAAGAAATACTCTTGTTCTCTTTAGTACTTAGGAACCATGGGCACTAAATCGGTTTTGAGGCTGGTATAACCTATTAATTCTGATTATAAGTAATGAACTGATTTGAGATGGCAACATAGGTTTTCTAAACCAACCAATGGCACCAGTTCCAACATTGTAAATGAATATATATATATATATATATATATATATATATATATATATATATATATATATATATATATATATTAGGTAATCTACCGGTTAAGGTAGTTTTTTTTGGATGGACACAACTATCAAATAAACGTTTTGTAACTCCAAACAAAACCCAATCCAGCAACCTAATCTACATCAGGTCCCCCTTCATCTCTGTGTACTATTCTCCTCCCTTCATCCCGTCCAACATCGCTATCCTGTTCCTGCCCTTTCCTCGCTTGCCCAACATTCTCCCCTCTATTATCTTCTTCAACATTCCGCTACCACTCAATATGCCTGTCATCCATTTTTCCTGCCTCCATAGGATTTCTCTCAACAAACCCCTCTCCTCCCCCACCATTTCTAGTACTTCCTCATTTGTTTTCCTTTCGGTCCATTTCACCTTCTCCATTCTTCTCCACATCCACATTTCAAAAGGTAAATGAAATTGCAGTTTAAGGAACAAGTTGGTACGTCTGAATTTAATAATACCGCAAATACAGCTGTAACGTGAATTGTTGTGCATTCACTCTTCTTATATTTTTTTTTAGGTAATCTACCGGTTAAGGTAGGTTTTTGGATGGACACCACTATCAAATAAACATTTTGTGACTCCCCACCTAGCAAACTAATCTATATCAGGTCCCTCTTCATCTCTGTGTATCTTCTTATATATATTTATGTAAATGAATATAAGAAGAGAAAAATGCACAACAATTCACGTTACAGCTGTATTATCCAAACGTACCAACTTGTTCCTTAAACTGCAATCACTAAAATAACTTGTCCTGTTATTTTTTGTTTCTGATATAAACTTATGTGTAAATTAAAAGACTATTGCAACATAAATATATTAATAGTTATTGTAATATTAAACTCGCTTATGAACCTCGATCCCACTTCAGTTCGTATTTTCAAAAGTTAAAATCATCGTAATCGTGATACTCACATGACATTTTAAATTTCTATTCAGAACGTGAATTTCTACTTTTCATAGTTATGCCATCCACTCTGGGTGGAAAATCAGGCCAATGTTAATTTTAAATGTTCGCGATCCACATGAAATATGACGATCTGTTTCATTATATACAAGGGTTATCTGAAAAGTTTCCGACCTAACAAAGATACAAGACATTTTTTCTGAAATTTTTTGAGGTCAGAAACTATTCAGACCACCCACGTAGATATACATTAAATGAAATTAATTTCATTAACTTGAAGAAATTTGTGTAATGATATCCCATAGCTTTCAAATATCATTATACAAGTACGTATGACATCATTCTGTCACCTATTAAACCTCTGCCACTCGTACCAAACGGTAATATGAGTTCAAAGGAAATGAGTAAACTTTGATAAAAACTGAATGTTAACTCCTCAACTAAATCGTTACTCTTAATCTCATACAGTATGTGAGCAAAGTGACCAATTATCCCGTTGCCATTGAGGACATCAGTGAGGAAGGAAGTATACAGAGATGAAGAAGGACCTGATGTAGAGTAGGTTGTTGGATTGTGTTTTTTTGGGAGTCACAAAATATTTATTTGGTAGTTGTGTCCATCCAAAACCTACCTTAACCGGTAGATTACGTTATAATAATAAAATAATTTGACTTTGATTACGTGCTGGTTTATCGATGTTGTTTGAAGAAGAGTGATGAATATGACTGAAAAAATGTTTCATGGGGAATGCCTCATACTTTGGAAATCGTCGGTAGGTATTTAGTACTCGGAGAAGATTAAATAGACAGGTTGACAGGGAAGGAAGAGTATTCGGCAGCTTCCGAATTCCTTTTGTGAGCATCGAAAGTGGTGATGAACTGCAACGAAGTTGTCGTGAGGGGAGCCGAGACGGGAGCCGAGACGAGATCATTCCCAGGAATCACAGAATGAGCGATCTGCGGCCGAAAAAGGGAATTTGTGCTTCAACAGACGTGCGTTGGAATTTCCATCTCTTCGAGAGTCGGAGATTTGGCAACGCCACAGTCAGCGATCTCAGCCACGCCATCTTTCCGCTAAAACCACTCCCGACCGAACCCGATATTCCTCTTCCTTCCCTCTCTCTCTCTCATATTCTCCTCGTTTTCCCGTCTTCTCCCTCTCTCGAAATTTCTGCCTCCTTCTCTACACGTAGACAGAATCTGCCGTACCTTCCCATCACCATCAGCCCCTGTGCGATGTATCGCCCACCGATTATATCATTTCCGGACGCTTCATCGCCGCGTTTCCCACTGAAAGCATTACGAGAGCCCACCCGTCTCGGGAATCCAAAACCATCCTCACCACTCCCTTCCTTCCCGAGCTCATTACCCCCAACCCCGTTCGACCCGCTCCCCACGGGGTCGTAAACACCCGTGCTGGCCTTTGGAGCATGCGAACTGCCACTTCTTCTCGCCGGAGATCCTCGATAATCCACAGAGATCTGGACCACGGTTTGCTTTAGTGCGCGCACTCATTGTTTAAGTGCTTTGCCGGTAGCTGAGGCAATTGGCCGTCGGATCGGGAGGGAAGAAATACGGCTGTGAAAAAGTAAAGAGGGAAACTCCTTGCCGTGAACTGTTCTCAAATAAAAGGTTCCCGTTTGTTAAGTAAGAGTGCATCATACACATCAAAGGCGTTCGTGTCTATGGCGTAAAAGAAAATCATCATTCCTCAAGGATTCTAACGTGGCCCTATCGGATCTGATTTGAGCTATGTACTGAGGAAATAATACGAAAGACTACCTAAATATCGAAATATTCCATTGAATTAACTTAGTCTTAACTGAAACCTTCCAGTGCTATTCTCCCCAAATTCGATTTATGTGCTCCAATTTTCTTAAAAAATGTACTTGGTGAATTGTTTAAGATTTTGCATGAAAAGACTACCCACGATGACCACCAAAAATTTTGAATGAAACTAATAATTGCCGGCTCCGGTGGCGGCGGGGTAAGTTCCTCGTCTGCCAACCCAGAGGTCGCAGGTTCAAATCCCGCCAAGGAGGTTTTTCCTCCACTTAGGGTTTGGATGTATGTAATTGTCAAATTGTTATGTAAATGTCCAAAGTCCGATGTAAAGGTCGAAGTGCTGTTTTTGGACTAACGTAAAATAAATTAATTAATATTAAAATAAGTATAACGTTAATAAAATCTTTCATAACATCATTGCTTTTTTGCGCAAAGTTGACCTTCACTCAAAGCCAGGATGAGCGTTCAAACACCTTTTTAAGTTCTTGTAGTCAATTTGTACCGCTGACCCAGTCATGCCTTCTCAGATCAGAATTTGGGGAAAGTATCCGGTGAAGTAAATTTCCTCGATTTAGCTGAGATCGCCCTTGCGTATTGCTCGGATTTGTACGTAGCACCCAACTGTCAACAAATGAGTTCGCCGATTCCCATCGCCAATCAGTTCTTTTAATCTTTGAAAAGAGAGACCAAAAATCATATAAGTAATTTGTACATAACTTAAACAAGTTGTTAGGATGAGTACAGAGACGAAACAAGGCATCACAAGGGGGGGGGGGGAATCTCTTTGATTGCTTTCGGTTCCAGTCCTGCTTATTGATGAAGTCGTCGATCTTTCAATGATGTATTACCACTGCTCACGCAGCGTTAATTATCTTACGCTTACATCAAACGCGAACCGATTCACGGTAATCCTCGAGTTGCTATATTGAAATTCTCAAAGATCACGCCAAGCGGGTTCCGGTTGGGAAACCCTGCTGCTCGTTACACGTGTTTATTTCATTGAACTCCTCACTGCCGTCCACCCCGTGGTTTTCTTTTTACTCCTGAGATGGTTTTGGGGGCAAACATGCGCGCAATCCCACCGCCATCCTCAACTCAAGAAACCCGGATCGTAAAAAGATTGAAATTATAGAGGGTGGACACCGAGTGGACGACTGCTTATCAAGGGGGGTGGGGCGGGAGGAGACTTAACGGAGTAAATGAGAGACAAGCCTTGAGAGAGATGGGACACGGACCGCTCTCTCGAAATGTTTGCGAGAGGCCTCCTCGGAGAATGTAACGTACCAGAAGATGAACGGCCCCTCCGATACGCAATAAACGAGCGAATTTCACCTCTATTGGATCCAGTGAGATGAACGCCTGCAACAGTTGCAGGCGTTCATCTCACTGAATTCAACCTCACATCCACCTGCCACCGAATCGGGATCATATAAAATTCAATATAAAGCTACCGAATCTTATATTTAGTCAAGCACGTTTAGCAAATAAATATTGAGTTCAGACAAGTTTTCGGGGAGGAAAATCTAAAAAAATATAGTGGATACCGGAATAAAAACTGCGTTAAAACCGAATCAAAATTAATAAAAATTTTATAATTGACTCTGAATAATTGGGTTCGTTGTGGGAGATGAATAACATAAATTTCCTTCTGGGCAGATTCAAGAGATATATTTTCTACTTTAATGCGATCAAAGAAACAATTCAGCCATAATTGAGCTCTACGGGCTCGTAAATTAATAAAGTAAAATTAAAACTCGGATAGTCGTAATAAGTTAGCAGCACTCAAACAAAAATTTTGTTTTCATTGCGGGACCAGCGGCACTAACTTATTACGGCTATAGAAATTTTCCATTTATTTTATTTACTAAGCAAAGGGAGTTCAGCAAATATTTAAACTACAATTCAAACAAACCACAGGCAAAATAGAAAAACCTTCTACAACATTTCGGAAAAATTCACGAAACATTTTGCAAGAAAATAAACTCATTGATAATATCACTTGGGCGAAGATGCACTGAACGTATGATACATATTGCTAGCGTATGACAATAATTTTTATTTGTTTTAACTTTATCGAAAGGGTGTTGAAATAGTGCAGTTAAAATTTCTCCACAATATTCTTAAATTTTTATTTCAAATCTATTCACTCTTAATAATTAATTTTCGGAAAAATTACAGTTTTTATGCTACAAAAATATCGTCAGAACTATTGGAATGATACTCGTGACTAAAACATCTAAAGTCAAAATAAACTAGTCAACAAACTAATCTATATGAGCGCTATTTTTTACGTTAATGAGTGAGAAATTGAAACAGTTGCCTGAATAAGGAGATAATTTTGACCCTATTACTTTAATTTATGACTCTTGACCCATATAATTTTTTAATAACTTTAATAAACGATTAATATTGATGAAAAAAATGACATTCTGAGTTCAATCTGGTAATTTAAAAATCAAATTTACTTTTAATGTGCATATTTTAAATCATCCTCTAATATCAGCATCTGTTCACATCAATAAGTGGTTAAAGCTTGTCCCATCAATGCTTCTTGGATAACATATAGTTAAATATCAATCATGAGCACGAAATTTGAGGTCAATGGTTACCACAGATTACTGACGAGTGTGCTTCATGATTTTACCAGTAGGATATGCCAATTACCGAGCCGACAAACGCCTTGCCCTATCGTAGGCGTAGGCTTTCCATTCGATACATATATTTAATGTCAGAATTTATTTTCCTTCACATCAGCTTATTACCACACAAAATTACCAACATTTTATTGATATCTCTCCGCGATCGACTAAATAAATCTTTGCATAAAGGTCACGTGCCACGAAGCCAGCGCGCACTCCACACCAAAGAGTAAATGTTACCGCCGTGCTTACAAAACCGACTGTCCTTGACTTCATACGTGTGAACACATTACATTAACTAAAGCTTTATCGGAAAGAAAAGGGCCGAGGTGCTTTTGGCTCGAAAAAGGAGCATTTGTTTCGTAATTCTGGCTGCAGAACCGATTAAAAAGTACTAATTAATGCGGATAGTCCATGGCCCATAGAAAAATGTCCGCAGAGAAAATGACTGCCACCGTTAATTCACCACGGGTATACTATATATAGATAAAAAGCGGACTGAATTCCATTTATCGACCTGGGTAGCTATTATCAAGATCCAGAAAAACAATTAGCAGAAATAACATCGAGTCAAATGTTTTTTTTTACGCGTGAAGGGCACCGATTAGACTTTTAAAATTTGCTCGCACACTGAAAGCATTAAGAACAATGGGGTAATTTCGGTGAGTTATTGAGATTTTGAGAGTAGGCTACGACAGAGACATGCAACCTTCATCGCCTGACCGTGTTCTAAGACTGCGATAAATTAACTCCGAGGCAATTTCATGTCATGTTCACTGCTGATCTCGCAAAATTATGAATTCCATACGAAATGCCGTGCCTTGGGAGAGGGGAAGCCGTTGGTTCTACAAAGAAGACATGAACTTTTTATTTTAAGAAAGGTTATTTTGCACTAAGTTTATATTTCGTACAACATTGGTTGAAAAATTTTGGTCGTTATGGAATCCGTACCCTATATATGGAGACCATATCATGTTCTGTTGTCCCGGTCTAATTACAAAGCCTTTCATTTTCAGGATTAATTGGAGGACGTAAGCGATGTGGAATATACGTATATAATAAATATTAGATACATATGCAAATAGAGCATAAGAATCAAAATTACAGACATTGTTGAGCCCTTAGCAGCGGTAATTAGATTAATTAAACATCCTCGAGGTTCATTTTGTAGATATTTTATTATATTATTTTCCTACCCGAAAATAGAAAATTTAAGAACCGTTGTTTAGATAGATTTGTTCAACAGCTTAAATAAACACCACACTGTTCACGAAATCCGTTTTTATATCCGTCCGTTTTTACTTAGGATTTGCCGACGGAAACCATTGGCACAATCATTGCTCATCTGAGCTAAATCTCAACATAGGATAACAAAATACACGTGACATAAATCGGTGTCCCTTAAGAATACAACATTCAATTGTTTTTCCTAAATAAAAATTGGAATTTCACTGAGTTTTTGTACCCTAGGTTGCGAATTTGTCGTATTCACATTCTCACCTTACGAGCAAATTGCATTTTTTTTCCGCTAAACAGAATGCAAACCAACGAATTATCTCTGCACGAGTGAAAACGAGTAACTTGTTAAGGAAACGAGTACAGACCGTATGCTACGAATGGAATAATGTGACTGTTTTATTAATTTATGAATACGAGGAAGTGGTGATGATTGTCCACGCTTCATACCAGTTGATTTTATTGCTGCGAACAGAGAAATTATGGTCATAAAATAGCATAAATGGAAAATTCTACGATCCTTTATTATTCCTTAGCTTTACACGTCGGCCCTGGCACTAATTTAAGTTTTTTTTTTGGAATCAGCCTGAGAAATATTTTGAAGACGCAAATATTATGTTAAGGTATAATGATGGACTACTCTATTTGAAAAGGTTATAACTTCAGAGGTCCAAAAATATTGTAAATGCAATCAATAATTTAAAACTTTTTTTAAGACTAAAAGCAGTGTTACTCTGATAAATCTTAAGGCTAAGTTGGTAGATCACGGAACGATATTCATTTATTACGATGGATTTAAGTTTCAGATATTTCAAATGAATGAAATATACTCAGGTCAACCTACAGGTATGAACAAGGACAAAAACCCTGTATAAAATCTGCGGAAATTGCAACGTGTTTTTTGCCCACTGCACCACACGCTTTGATTGCCTTCCTGAAGTTTTATGGTTTGGTCCAATTATGCCATTAAATATTGGGGAGGGAGGAAATAATAATCCATTTTATAAACGATACGAGTAAGTAAAAAACATTTGAAGTGGACATAGAAATCAGTAACGAAATAAATTAAAACAGCTCCTTTACTATAGACATATCGTCATCTTGTTCTCGACTCTCCCAAATGTACGTAGGCCATGATTAACAGCAATGCGGTCTCAAGAATAATTCTAAAACGCACTCTTTCTTACGTGTGAATAATGCAACCTTCTACAGATTTATTTTACAAGGTTTCTGACGACAGGCAGAGTTTAAAATCTCATTATTTCGTCAAGAATTAGCTTGGGCGCTGCCAAATGAAAAGGTAATACACCGTATCCCCTCTGATGAAAAACGCTATAATAATAAGTATATGCTATAAATATCACCAAGGAAATCAATCAATCTCTCACGCACTCTTGAGAGTGGGAGTCAGTCCAAGATCGCGACTTTTCACAAAAACAGACGATAAACTACTTCCGAATCGGTCAAGGACCAAAAACATAAGCCTGTTTTGAGGCAAATCCGGATTAAAGGGCGCCGCAAAATGGATACAAATGAAAATGAATATATTGTATTAATTGCTTCCTTGAATGAAAGGAAGATTAGAATAATGATTTTTTTTAATCTCTCTCCCATTTATAACAATTGCACCATTGACCTCAAGAGTGAATCCAACGTGGGCAACTTAACGCGTAATGTTTTACCTACGATGAGAAGAAGAAGATGTATGAAACTTATTCAACCTTACGAAAATAATTTTGCAAAGTATAGGAAATACTATTTTTGTATAATAGTACTACAGGGTTCATCCGGAAAATAAGTTTATGATGCTCATTTTCTTTTTTGACAAAAGGGGAGTCGTCCACTACGAATTTGTACCTGAACGACAAACTGTAAATGCTGCTTTTTACGTCCAAGTGCTCGACAGGCTTCGAAAACGAGTCGCCCGCGTCCCGCCAGCGATCAAAAACATCTGGCGGCTGCATCACGGCAATGCGCCGTCTCTCACCGCGCTTGTTGTGTCGAACTTCTTGGCCAAGCACGGCGTGGCAACGCTGCCGCACCCGCCCTACAGCCCGGACTTGGCACCACCGGACTTCTTTCTGTTCCCGAAGAGAAAGAGGAGTTTGAAAGGAACGTGATACGGGACTTTGGACGCCGTCAAAGAGGCCGTGACGACGTGTCTTCGAGAGGTTCCCGATGATGCCTTCGCGGGAGCGTTCCAGGAATGGGAACGCCGCTGGAACAAGTGCATTGACTCACAAGGGTCCTATTTTGAGGAATATTAGCTTAAGATATGTAAAAGTGTAATAATTTTTTTTTTCCTGAGCTCAGTACACTTATTTTCCGGACGAACCCTGTACTTTGAAATTTTGCAAGCATTTAAAATACAAACAAAGAATTATTTTTGGGGTGTAACGAAAAGCAGAAAATTTCCTCGAGGAAAATCACTCTCCCTTTAAGCCAAACTGGCTAGGTAAAACTTTTATGGCCATAAGAATACTCAAAGAAAAGATAATTCAAAGATATAAGTCAACTTTTATACCTTGCAAGGTTTGGAGAAAGTATTTAGCCAGTGTACGAGATGACGTACACTGGGACCAAATTACCACTCTCCTCTAACAAGTTAATAACCAATTTCGGACTTCATAAAAAAACAACTGGGAGTGATCAAATTCGGGAATCGTATTTAACAAATTTTCAGTTTTGTATGTCAGTAGAGCTGGGAGAAGCAGAGGTATGGTAAAGAGTATTACCCTGGCAAAATAGACATTTCGTATAAGTATTCCAACAGTTAGGAAACAATGCATGAAAACAGGGAGAGCTTCACAGTAAAAACTCTCGGAGAGCATAATTTTCCTCGTTAGAGAGTAGGTATTGGCATTGCCATTAGCAGAGAAACGAAGACTGGGAGATGATGAAAAGGAGATTGCATGAAATGGCCACGCAGTATGACAAAAGAATGGCGTTGGTCGACAGGGCGGGGCGAATCGCCAAAGAAAGAAACCCCGAGGAGGAAAGGGGGAAATAAGACGTCTGTTGAAAACATTGAGAGGAAGAAAATGAAATCTTTTTTGAACATACCACAAGGCATATTGGCCACCTTGAAGGCATCAATAGACTCAACAATCCGCATGAATGAAAAGAGACCATTAATGAAATGACTCGGGTAGATGACGGAAGATGGGAACGCGGGCACTTTAGCGTGGCACGCTGAGAAGGGAATGAAACGGATGACAAACCAATCTCATGATTGACAATTGACTACGACGATGTTGAAATACTCAAATTCACAATGTAGTCCTCATTGGTCCGTATTCATGGTCGTCTCCAAACTCTGGGAGAGACGACTAAACTAGAGTCTTGAAGGATTTCTTACGTTTGAATATCCCATGACTTGTGACGCAGGTTACTCTCTGGGAACTCTCAAATCTGCGGTATCATATGGAAATAACTACATCTACATAAATACCCAGCAAGCCACCAAAAAAGGTGTGTGGCAGGGGGTAGTAACTAAGAAAGAGGGACCAAAAAACTGAGAGATGGCTTTAAATACAGACCTCATTAAACGCTGCGGAACTTATTCCCGCCGATTCCTCAAAGAAAATGATACAGCAACAGTATCCACATACATAATAGGTACTGCATGCATGATGGTAAGATTTCATAAATACGATCATTTACAAATATACGATGGAGTTGTGGACATTAAAAGATATACTCCTGACCTAGGAATCGTGCCAATGAATTGAATTCATTACTCTCTCCACTACTTCTGGTTGAAGAAAGTCAACCAAGAGCGTGGATTAAGAAGCGCCCGCCCTTGAGTCTCTGAGCCAGTAACCTTCGGCTCTTCCGAAAACCTGGAATTGGGTTAATCAAGTGGAGAAACAAAAAAAAATGAATCGCATGGCTCACGTCAAAATGGCCTGGTTGGCTTCAGTGGCGTTGCCCCCATCGTCGTTCCACTTTTTTGACGGCCGAAGAGATTTCTGATACATACGTAGGCACTTCATTCTCTCCAGAAGTCGAGATCAGTCGGAAAAGGAAACTGAAGGATAGACTCACCTGTGGGAATGGAAAAAAAGATTCAAATTAAATATTGCCCTAGAACAAAATTTGACTTCAAATGTAATATTAAACGATAGGAAGTATTGTGCAAGACAGAAAAAATTCGGAACTTAAGGGTAAGTCTATATATATAGTAGAAAAGGGAACACATTCTTAAGACAACCTAGATACCTGAATTAAGTCAACCTCGATAAAAAAATTCATTAAGAGGAACAAGGACAAAAGTGCAGAACTTTTCATTAAGATCAACAATTTTATAATAATATACCATCGGGGATGACAATATGGAAACCAATTCGCTTTTAACGTATTCGGCTCGTGACCAACTCGGTTTGCATACATTAAGAAACAGACCGTTGGCGATACCTGCGAAGGCTTCCGATAAAGCAATTCGGTTAAAAGGAAACATAAATTTAGTTATTTTTTTAGGGAAAATATTAATCGATTCTCACACCAACACGGTTATTTAATAACATGTTCATGTATATACTTAGCTTGATCCAATTTACTCAATTAGCAAAACTATCCAAATAAATTATTCATCCAATTAAAATTTCGTTTCTCAAATCTAACATAAGGTACACAAAAAATAGGTGATCCATAGGACTCCTTGGAACCCTTTATTACGGTTGTCGCAGAACCAAATCTACAGTTTCATTTCTTTGAATCCTGTAATTATTTATTGACTTTAAGAGGTCTCTTACTGTAGCTGCTCATATTTCACCGCGTTACTCACGAGTCGCTCATCTGCTCCTTCAGTCATGATATTCTTTATTTCCATTCGTCGTTCTTCTAAGCTAGTCTCATCAATTCCTTCCATTGCTTGCGGTGAACCTTTCTATTGCTTGCTTTTTCTTCAGTATTCGTGTACTCTATCTAGGTTCCCGTGTCACTTTATTGCTCTTTTTGTATCTCAGTCGGTTATCCACGACCACGGAGTTGTGATCACTCTTTATATCTGCGCCTGGGTAGTTCTTACATTGCTTAACTTTATTCTTGTATCCCATTCCAACAAGGATGCAGTCAATTTGGTATCTTGTCCTGACCCTCATCATCTTCCAAGTGTACCTCCTTCTGTGATGATGTTGGCACAGGTTGTTTGCCACGATAATATTTTTCTCGTTATAGAATTTTGTCAGTCTCTCCGGTGGTACGAGGCGTGTTCATAAAGTAAGACCCGTTTGGTCACAGGAAAAAATATACTCATATGAAACACATTTTATTGGCACTTTTAGTTAGCTACAAACCTACTTCACTTATCTACATAATTGCCGTTCACTTCTAAGCATTTTTTGTACCGCTACACCAGCTTCTTTAACCCCTCTGCATAGAAACTCGCCGCCTGAGGGTTGAACCAATCGACAACGCCATTCTTGAGTTCCTCTTCGGTTTCGAAACGTTGTCCACCGAACCACTGTTTCAAGTGCAAGAAGAGGAAGTAGTCGCTGGGTGTAAGGTTAGGACTGTACGGTGGGTGGTTTAAAGAGTTCCCAACGACCCAAAAACTCTCGTCCACTGGACATTCTTTGCTCTTTGTGGTGGTCGGTGAGCATTTTCGGTACCCACCTTACACGCAATGTGTGGTATCCGAGGTTTTCCTTAACAATATTGTAGACAGTAGTGCGTCCAAGTTGAGGAAATCGTTCAGCCAGGCCATTGATTGTCAATCGACGATCACATCGCAGTTTTTGTTCCACTTGCGAAACAATTTCATCAGTCAGAATACTCAGCCTGCCACTACGCTCTTCGTCATGGGAATTTATCTCGTCCATTTTTAATATCACGGCAACATTGTCTAACCTTTCCTTCACTCATAACTGTAGGTTTATAAACTAGGCATAATTCCCGATGAATTTCAGCAGCCGAAAATCCTTTTGCATACAAGAATCGTATGACAGAACGCACTTCACAACTGGCGGGATCAACGATTGTCGCGGACATTGTTGTTTGCATGCACGGACATGCAAACGACTTCTGAAACAAAACAAATGCTGCTATAGCTTCTCAATGAATCAAGATGGCGCTGCAGGAGCAAAAATATGTTCTGAAGCGGCAATATTTAAATATAAGCAAACGGTACTTACTTTAAGAATACGCCTCGTATTAAGTTTTCCAAATTTGAACTGTGCCACGCACTGTGTCTGTAGCTTCCTCCTCTGCCCTCTCCAACCAAAGCGGTCTTGTCTCCAATCACGAATTAGTTTCTCCTTCTCTTTCACAACTTCCAAAACCCCTTCTAGTTGTTCTTCTACTTCTTCTTCTGAATGGATGGACGTTGATATGTACATATGCAATGGCACCGTCCCCCCTCTAAACCTTATCATTCAAATCCTCAATTTTCTTGCCAACGTGATTAGAACCTTCTTCTTCATTCCTTCTTAAGTATGATGCCCACAGATGCAATTTTCTGGTCGTCTCCTGAATATACCAATCTACATTCGTCGCTTCAGAAGTTGTCGGCCCCTGCTCACTCAATCTCGCTCGATTCCAGGATGTCTATCTCCAGTCTGCCCATCTCCAATTTATCATTCTTCAACTTTTCGCACACTCCTAATAACCTTAAGTTCCATACCCCATCCTCCATTAGCCTACCTTGAATAAAACTAATATGCGGAAATACCAAGTTTTTTTTTAATTTGCCATGAATCTCGTCCAGAGAATGACATAAGAAAACAATAACTCTTAATTTTGTCCGGGTATACTCCACAAAGTGTAGTAACGCCACGAGTTGGTACAGCATTTGGTTATCCTAATTTTAAATTCAGGATACTACACATAAAGACAATCACAAACCCATACGTGAATTAATGCGACATTTTAGTTCTCCTTTCCACCGTCACGTAACTGTCACAGAAGTGTAATTTACCGTTTGTATTCCACACGTCACCACATGCTTGTACCAATCTTGGTATGACATTTACTACAGCGGTCGGAGAAATTTTTAACACGACTGATACCTCTACCATCCGTGAACTATTGCGATATTTTCGTTCTCCTTCCATACGAATAAAAAAAATAATAACAGATAAGTAGATAAGCCATAAAAGGTTTAATGGCGTTTTTCAATTTGAGGAGAAGAATGAAGGTAATGGTGGCAGACACAGGAGTGGAGATGAAAGATAAAAGAAAATAGGAACGTCTAAGAAAACCTACCTTTATGGCTTCGGAAATCAACTCCAGAAGACATAAGTACCAAAATAATTTACCAGCTCACAGCCTACTCTGAAAATTACACGCATGAGCCTATTGCGAATTAATATATTAAACATATTACATGTAACAATTGAATTCATCAATGTAATAATTTCTCGGTTTATAGTACGAATGATTTCAAAATTGCCCAAGCCCATTAATAATTTTAAAATGTCGTGCAACTTAAAATCCTAATGTATATTTGTTTCGTTGTGAGTTACCATTCTGCCGTATCACTCTTTCATTACCTTCCAAGGATAAAAGAAGCGCTGAAATTGTAACAAAGAGAAATATTTCCGAAATTTTGGAAGGTCGGATTAAAACAATCCTTCTGCCGAATCCGACTGGTGGATGTCGGTTACTAATCTCATTTGATTTCGACTATTTAGTTCTCCTTCAAAGATACCTTACAAATTTACCGATCTCCATACCTTTTACTAAATATCATTTCTACCGTCACCTAAGTGTTAAAGAAGTTAACATTTACCGTTTGTATTCCACACACACACCACGTACTTGTACCACTCATGTGCATGACATTTACTCCAGTGGTCGAATCAATTTTTAACACAACTGATTACTCGTGCGCACACAAAAGTTATGGGACAAAAACTGTGGTGAAAGCGGTAACAACATTTTTGGCGAGCGTATCAACTAAAGCCATTAATGAATCCTTAAAAAGACTCGACTCATTCTTTTTTTTATTTTGACAATCCAGAAGGCCTGAAAATAAACGCCATATAAGGACGTGAAAAAGTGAAGGTGTGCGGAAAAAAATCGCCCGACAAAAGCCGCGGACGTGGGATTACAAATAAGGCGGGCGATTTGTTTTTCTAGTCGACCGGTTACCTTTGATGGCCGCTGGACGCAGCGGTAAATCTGGAACAATGCAACGGGACATATAAAGATGTCACGTCTATCTAAGATCGCGTGCCCGGCCATTTATCACGACCAATCGTAAAACACACGCTCCCGACTCGGCTGAAGCGGGGGATGATTACTAAGTCGGATCTTGACGCTGAGGGACCTCTTTTAAGTGCAAAGGAAGCAAAACGGATCAGACAGCGCATTAGTTCTCCTGCGAGATGCCTAGAACCCAAATGCTTTGATACGCCGAGTCCCACAAGAATGTTCCCGCGGGTAAAGTCTTCAGAAACTCATCACTTAGCTCTCCCATTGGGCGTGATAAAAGTGTTAATTTTCCCCCAAGTGAATTTTTGTTCTGAGCACTGAAAAAAAGCACCTTAAAATATTCCCTCCCTCGTGTTGAGAACGATGAACTTGAAATAAAAGGAGGCCAGTTGATTGCATGATATGCTAATTCATTTAACATTAATGCATAGCATATACGGTAAAGGAAATACTACCTCACGGAATGCAAGACGGCAGTTGGGTCAAAATGCTCCTTGACGGGGCAACATGATATTACTCATTTTCTTCCAACATAACCTTTTTAATACCGTTCACTAGATAACATAGCCCACGATTCGCTCTAGTCAATCACTTCCACTCTCTCTCAGTTACAAACAAAACGTACATTAAGCCAAAAAAGCTCACATCTTTACAATTCTTTCATAGATTTTGGACAGCTGTCTTGGATGAATCTTTTGCCCGTCCAAACAAAAAGAGAGTTCATAGTGACCTCAGGACAACGTAATAAAAAACGCTTTTTGAGTATTTCCTAGAGTTTTACATCTATGATAATGTTTTTTTTACTGTCAAATACAGTACACATGCTTTAAAACGTGGTCATTAAAATTTAGGACATCGGATAAAAATTTACAGGACGTGTTTTATATGAATAATGGATTATTACATATTCCAGGGAATAGGCATATTATTATTCGATGGCATAAACTTAAATAATCACAGTTACTAGCATTCGAACAATTGTTGCTAATAAAAAATTAATCAATGATATAAAAATGAAAAATAAATAATCTAAAACAGAAAAAAATACACATTATATTCTTCAGTTTTATGTTTAAGATGTTATATTTGCAAAAAAACCGTTAAAACACTATAAACTATGACTTTTAAGCTTTACGTCACCGAATAAAGGATATGCCTATTCTCTGGAATACTTAATCTTCTCTCCAAATGCAACACGCTATAAAATTAACCGTACGTGTAACCTACAATTACACACCACTGCACAATCTTAGCAGTTTTAAGTTTATGGCTTTAGAGGAAAATGGAAGAGAACCCGACCTAGAATATTTTTTCTATATTATTACAACATGTACGCGCGGAAATGAATTATCTGTAGTTGATTGTGGCGGTAGGATTCAAAAAAGTGCTCAATAATATCGCTATACTCTGAAGGATAAGATGAATACACCCTCCATTTGATGTTCAGCGATATTTCAGCGAAATATTCCCTGTACCTATCGAAAAAGATTTATACCTCTCACCTTATGCCCATATACACACAATAACCATTCTTCAGATTTCTCTGTGCGCTGTGCTTTTAAGAGAATCGCTCGACATTGTGTAGTCATTTACTGTTATGAAGCAATGTTATACACAGCTAGCCTTTATGTAGTGATCAATTCACAATGGGGTATCTACACGTACAAAGTTCAACAATAAGTGACTTTTCAACGTCATTTTTCCTATAAACCCTCTTTAACCCTCATGCGAAGCACCGGGTAGTAGTGGACAGATATTCAGAAAGGATACTGACAGCTAGGGTATTTGACGCCATTAAGGATAGGTTGATAGTTTGGTAGGTGTAGGGTTTTGGTAAAAGTAGGAAATGGAAGTAGAGTGGAGTGAAACCTGTCGTCGGCATCATCCTACTCTTAACGAAATTCGTCCAGGGGTCACAAAGTATAGCGTCCCATCTGACGGACGGCTTAATCTACTCGATATGGCACCAAAGTACGGATCTAAATACCAATGAAAAATTCTCTCACTGGAGGGATTCGAACCCAGATCCTCGAATTGGGAAGCCAGCCACTTCAACAAACTGATTCGTCTACCAAATCTCTTCCCGGGCAGAAATAGGAACGCGCAATTGAGTAACGATAACTGAGGGTGACCCCTTCCCATCCACCAAATGGGATTATATAAAACTTTCTCGTAAAATATCAATCATTACAATCAGCGGATCTTGTTTTTCTATTGGTCTTTTGGGTCAAAAAATCATTTCCATGGACATGTGTATAGCAAAATTTTCAGGGAATAGAGAAGGTGCGTACAATGGAATGCCTAAACTTGATTCCTCTCCACTGACTAAACTATTAACTTATATTATATATATACTTATATATAATGTAATAACTTATATATAATATATACTTATATATATATGCACATATATATATATATATATACACTTTTTTGGAAAACCCACAAACGTGTAATGTAAATTCACTGATAGTCATAACAAACACAGAAACCAAAACACACAAACGAGGGAAAACTCACTGGTTCTCGAATTTTCGGTGGTCCAACCACCTTTCTCAAGAGGAATTAGGAACAGAACCTGTTCTGTTCCTAATTCCTCTTGAAAAAGGTGGTTGGACCACCGAAAATTCGAGAACCAGTGAGTTTTCCCTCTTTTGTGTGTTTTGGTTTCTGTGTTTGTTATGACTATCAGTGAATTTACATTATATATATATATATATATATATATATATATATATATATATATATATATATATATATATATGTACATATATATATATGTATATATATATTCAATTGTTTCAGGCTTCACTTCGTGGAAGTATTTAATATCCATAGTAAAAAGAAAGACTGGTACTTTTCCACAGATTTTATTACATGTGTTGCGTTGTACCACATAATGAAATCTGTGGAAAAGAACAAGTCTTTCTTTTTCCTATGGATATTAACTATAACGCATGATAAAAGTGTTTAAGGCCAGTGAAAATCGAGTATGATAACTAGGTGAGACTACTCATAGGACGAAGAAACGATGAAATTTTTCATTTTTTATATAGACTTATAAACTGTCTCATCTTTCGTCTGTAGAAGTATTATTAATATTTCGTGACTTTAGGTTGTTGTGGATGATCCAAGGATTTTTCACATATTTTTTCCTGTCAAGGATTTTTTCCATTTTCCCAGTTTATTCTGGTTTTCATGTGTTCGTGAATCACTGGTTCAGGGTATTCGCCCCTGTTTACGGACCACGCTCCAAGGTTCATATCCAAATACCCAAAATGCAAGATACAGAGTGGCATTAATGAGATAAAGGTTGCAATCTAATTTTCATGCACTCGACGATCCCTTGATTTGAATTAACATGGTTTCACATGATTGTATAGCACCGCGGTGGATAGAGTGTGTTCTGTCACTGATGGGAGGACCAGGGTTCGAGCTCGGATCCGATTCGCCTTACCCATTGTTTGAGTTTGCCTGTTTTCACATCTCCCTGGGAAACTAAAGACGACGAGGAAAATTAATTTCTCCCACCATTGATACAAGAATTTTACACACCTCAAGGTTTCGTGCTAGGTGGGTATATCCTCATGTGTCACACTAAACTTCGAATATATTAACATTGTCGGTTTAAATAGGGGAGAAAATGTTAAAAAACAAAGGTTTAAAAAAATTCATGTTTGACTTTATTTAGACTTCAACTTAAATATGCTTCGAATCCAGCATTTAATTTTTAAATTAACAAAATAAAAATAATGTGTAGACTATTTATTACAAACTTCTAGTTGCAAAAAGGAAAACATCAACTGATAATTAGAATGACGCCTCTCTGGGCACCCTAGGCTCCAACCGACCCGTGTGATTTTTCGGGTACCAGATCTCCAGGGGGAAACCATAGGGGGTACAGGGAAAGGGACTGCCCCCCTACCTTGATGTGTGAATTTCACATGCCAACGGGTTTAGTACCGCGTGAATTTTACCGAGACCTGTATTATAAAAGATAAACCAAAATTTGATAATTGAAATTACACGGAAGGATTATTTGAAATATACAGCAGAGCCAACGTGTAAGAGGGATTCTTTTTCCGCGCATAACTAGTAATGTGATAGAAACATTGGAAACGTAACAGATACAATGCTCATGTATGCACCATTTCTTTATTAATATGCGATTTTTGTTCAAGCTGAAAGAAAAATTCGTGAAAAATTTCCCTCAGCGATCGACATACTAGAACAGCCTCCCAAACGATTTGAAACTGGTTTGAAGAGAAAGAAGAATGTGCAGATGTTTCAGATGCATTTACTTTGGTATTCTTGAAAATAACAACTGGATGGTAATAAAAAATTGTTGAAAATAGCTAAAAAAAAACTCAGCCAAAGTTTGCAGTTGCGAATCGAATGAAATCGGAATAAGAATGAATTTTTGTACCCATGTCTATCACCAATGTATTCAGGTGTCCAATGGGTTGCTCAACGTCAGATATAGAACAAACTCTCTCAGTCTTTTTTCACCTGACCCGCCCACTCGCCTATAGGCGGTTTCAATTCGTTGATTCCCACACCGTCCGGCCAGGGGCATTGACCAAGCGTTTGACACAAATCCGCCAGGGACGACGAAACCAATCAAAATAACGAAAAATCAATAATGTCCTTAATACCGGCTGATTCCGATTTGAAATCTGACACATTTCCTTCAGGGACGACCAAATGAGGCGAAATAGAGAAAAATCAATGACGGCCCCAATTTCCCTTCTCAATATGAAACGAATGAATCCGTCCAATCCTGAACAGACTTGGAGACGCCTTTGAGGAATAGAATTATATCCTTCCACGATAAGAAATCCATTTGTTTTGACTAATTTTCGGTTACCTTTTTCAAGATTGAAAAATAGTATTATAAATGATTGATCATTTGTAAAAATTTGTATAAACCTACGTCTCATTCTTTTGATAGAGATCGAAGAAAATGGGCGCCGTACACGCAATCATTTTAAGAAATTCTCTTAATCCTAACTACAGCAGGGAAACTTTTTTGAAATTCTTTCACATAAGAAAATCTACACACGTGAATGAAGATAGTTACAGGAATGTTTTAATTACGAACTTGCGTCTTTGTACTCGGTGGTCATTTACGCTAAATGCCATTAATGAAAAAGTAAACTTGAGATTTGAATTGAAGATTTTCTGCTCGAGAAGAACTGGCTACGGGCCATCAAAGAGAAAATGTTTACACTGAACTTTTGTCTCATTTTTAGGCAGAAAATCAGATAGGTAATATTAAAAAATTGGTGGTGCGGTAATTACTCTCGTACACTGAACAATTTTATGACGTCTCCCACATCGAAAGTTCTAATAACTGAAGGATAATGCCTAAGAGGAAATAGGTCAACGTTCCGACTTTCAAATCCTGCAAACTTTATTCCGTACGACATAACCTGGTGTACACCTTGACTAGTCATGATAGCATTGCACTTATAAAAAAAATCTAGGTTAAGATAGGCCGAAGAGCAGAGGTTTGCGCCATTTTATATGACCAAATGATCACGCCGACTAATACACGAGAAGTAGGTTAAATTTAATGAAATGATAACTTTAAAATACGAGGATCGTTGTTTGAATTTAAATTCAGATGATGCACGTATTTAATATCTCAGTCAATTAGGCGACGGGTAGTTGGATCAAAATATAAATTCCAATAATTTCTCTAATCATTTAATTAGCATCGCTCATACACTCATTTGGAAGACACCGGAGTTTAAAAAGTTCGAAACGATGGATCTACCCTTTAAAGAAACAACATTCCTCGCGGTCTGCATTTGCACAGCCGTAATAGCATTTCTTCATAACCATAATTCAGCCACCGAAGCAAATCACCGACCGGATGAACAGCGGCAGAGGCAACACGAAACGGCTTGGAGTGAAAATAAAATCCGAACTTAATCGCCGAGGGAATTCCCTCGGCGCTGTCCTCTCGCCACCTCAGCTGTCATCCATCAAAACGAGGGGAAGGAGGGAAAGAAGGAGTGAGATTAGAATTATTCCCTGGAGATAACCATCTTGTTTTTGCCACCGGAGATATTTTGATAACCATCGTCCCCGGGACGATTTATCACGCCGGATACCACCCGGGGAGCCATCAGGAGCGACCTCACTCCCTCCGCGGTCGAACCGATTGCACTCGCCATTTTGTTCCATTGCTCTCCTCCCCCCCCTTCCCCCTACGTTAATTATGACCTGCGTGTTCCCAGCAGCCCGAGGGAGGGGGAGGAGAAGGGCGAGAGAGAAGGGAGGGTAAGTCCTCCTTAAGTACCAATGGAGCCAAGGCGAAGGGGTTTCTTCGCAGGCATCCGCTCGGAGCACGCATAAGCGCTTGGCCTCCTTCCCCGCCTCCGTCCCATTGTGCATCCCAGTTCGTTCATTTTCATTCACGCGGTGACAGCATCCCCCTTTTTAATTGAACTCCGGACGGTCATTCGCCGAGAATATTGAACGCTGCGCGGTGGGTACCGAAACCTGGTCATGGAATGAGGGTAGACCGGATGCTTTTTAGATGAGGGTATGGAGGTGAATGTAAAAAAAATAAATTGTCAGACAGAAGGGAAGAGTTACGACAAAATTTTAAATATGACGGGAAAAGTGAGGAAATCGCGAGGTCGGGGGAAATGCGAAAAAGGCAGAAAAAGTAGGTGGAGGGAATATTTAAATGCAGTGGGAAGTTGAGGGTCGTGGTGGAAGGGAGAATGTTGGGTGAGCGGGGAAGGACTAGGGAATGGAGTGGTCTTTAGCACGGCATATTAAGGCTGGTACGAGGTATGAAGAACTGATGAAGGAAATAATGTGTGACCAATAACGCGCTAAGTAACACACGACCGTTGTTACGAACCACCTTTAACCTATCTTTAAGGAATTGGTACATTACCTATCATGATATTATGGCTCAAAATCGTATATTTTTTATTTCCTCTGCACAGTCACAAGGAAAATCAATTCTCATATTGATTCAAGATTGATTGACTGAAGCCCATGGTGCCGACCGTTTCCAAGCCCTTAGTTTTAACTGATACCTATCATAAACACCATTGAAGCCACCTCACTGAAGAACAGACGCCACCCAAACTATCTTTCATCCTGATCCAACTCTTCGACCTCTTTGGCATAGGTGACTAGAGTCAGAGCAACTACCCCGCCAGCAAAGCCCTAGGGGTCTCCAGAACATGCAAGTTCTTACGCTACGTCCCAATTTGTCATCCATGGGGAGGGATATTAAAGTAAATCATATTAAGTACTCCATTGCATATAAAGGTAAGGAAATACGTTTTGTTAATGATTCCATCCATTGAAAATAATCAATCATCAACGATGAGTTTGCATTTGGTTAGTAAGTGAAGAAATGTTAAGTCCGATGATGTACTGGGTCGTGGGGACAGTTTCTTTAGGTAAGGTAGCCATTACCTAGGATTTTACCTTGGCTCGGTCCCTAATAAGTTACTATGCCGCGCCAGAATATTAATATTTTATAATAAAAGTTAATCAACAAAAATATGTCTGCGGTGAAACGTTTGTTGACTTTTTCGGCTTCAATAGTACTTTTCATATAGTTCTAAAATATTCTACATATGTATTGTATAAAATAATTTCTTTGTTGGACACCAAAAATCATTAAGCAATATAAAAAACATGAAATCATACAATTATTACATATTAAAATATAACTACTTCAAATCCAAAATCGGCAAACAAAAACTGAACAATTAAAATACGCAATACATTCGGAAAATATGTGGAGTTATATTTACCATGCATTGCTCTAGTCATTAAATCTCTTAAAGTGTGTCAATTAAGTGCTAATGGAACGTGGAAAACCGCAATAACTAGACAAATAATTACATCAAACTATTTTCACAAAGCCCATTCAAAGGAACGAAAGAATTTTCATTGACGTTTCCTTTGTATTGAGGTTATTACGAGTGCGCATACATTTCCATCCGCTTTTTTTTGCAAGAGACTCGACGAGGAAAGGAGTATCTATTGTTCCTTATTGCGGAAATAGATGGTGCAGTTACTTCTCAATGTCACTTCTCTTTTGCGCCACGCCAAAGGTACGAAATAGCGTTATTCGATCACATGTGACGACAGAGAGAGAGCTTTTGACTCTTGATTCTTTCACGTACTGGCATACGGGGAACCCACGGTCGCCGATGGAGGCGAAGTTTCTCCATCTCCGTATTTCCTCAACGAAAACTATGCACCAAGGCCAATGCTGTGCGCTTATTTGCAAATATGTATGAATGTGTATATGTATATATATATATAGTATATATATATGTGTGAATATATATATATAATGTATATATATATATATGTGGGTCGCGGTGGTCCAGTGGGTAGAGCGTTGGACTACTGACCGGGGGGTCCCGGGTTCGATTCCCGGGCAAGGCACTCTGCACAGCCCAAGCTAGTTGATTTTTCGGGTACCAGATCTTCCTGGGAAACCATAACCGGCACAGGGAAAGGAACTGGCCCCCCTACCCTGATGTGTGAATATTCACACGCCGTCGGGCTTAGTACAAGGGTGAGCTCTACCATCGCCTACTAAACCGACCTTCGGGTTGATTACTGCGTTCATGGTTTATATATATATATATATATATATATATATATATATATATATATATATATATATGATGGCGAGCGTGTCGTCGAAACGTCAAAACTAACTACATGTGTGAGTGTCCTTTCTTTTTATATGGATATATATATGATTGATTATATATAATATATATATATATATATATATATATATATATATATATATATAAGGAAGATAAGATATGACTTTCATTCATATCTTATCTTCCGAAGAAGACGGAGCTCGAGTCCGTCGAAATTATCAAGATATTATTGTGAGTGTTCTTTTTATGTGTTCTCGTGCTGTGTGTTACTGTCTAAGTTTTTTATTCAACACTTCCGTGTTACTTCGAAGAAATCATCTATATATATATATATATATATATATATATATATATATATATATATATATATACATATATTTTTGTATATGTGTGTGTGTGTAATTACAATCAAAATATCTTAGTAATGAGAGTGATAATCCATTTCAAGTCCTACAGTTTGAAGTCCGGGCGTACCAAACGTGGAAGAAATACTGTGATGATCGAAAAAAACATAAACCAATATGAAATAAAAGAATTGAGAGTGAATTTAGAAGGCAATAAAAGTTGTTCTCGAGCAAGGGTGGAACAAACCAAAGCATTGTCGAGCTGTGCAGTCCCAAAAAAAATTTGCACTCATTCTTGTAATGCGTTGCACCGTTCTACTCACCTCGTTATCTTGAGTGGCAATCGGCAAGATAATTACGCGAAATTATGTACGAGTATGCGATGGACTCCATCGGCCTCATCACAGAAGCGTGCTCAGATTATATTTCATGCCTGCAATAACCACAGTCTCAGGCTTTTATAACGAGAGTCCCTTCCATTGCAATGTTTACTTCTGGGACTTTTGCCTGTCCAAAACCCTAATACTCTTCGTATTTTCTTAGCTAACTTCTACAGCATGGTTTCATTTCAATTCACTGTAGACAATCGATTATATCATATCATGATCACAAATTCATATTATGGGCATCGTATGGCAGCAGCTAATATTGTCACATTGCTCATGATTAATATCCTCACCTCCGCAGGATGTAAATTCAATAGATGAATTGTAATTAAAGGGATGAATTGAAATTACTTCAATTTAAAACCAATGAATATAAAATTTAAGAACGAATTAAAAATGATCTCATTATGTATTTCCAAATTAGAAGCCGTAATTTGTATTAGTGTTATTTTTATTGGTCCAAAGATTTCAGACCCTAGTAAAAAGGGTTTCTTTTATACAGGTACATCCTTTTCAAATCGCCTGCCAAAATTAGTAGCGGAAAACTATAAAACGTTTGAAATAATTAATGTAATGCTAGAGGTCCAAGGATGGTTTTCTGGGCATGAAAAGGAAAATGAAGTAGTCATCTAAAACACTGTTGGGAAATTTTACTCCCAATATTAGTAAAAGATTAACTCTTAATATGATACCATTAATGTGGGAATATGTTGACAGTGAAAGCGAAACAGAAAATGAAATTCTTTAATATTTATCAGGGATCGATAAATAGGTAATTTTCTCTCATAATCCAGTTATATGGAGGCAGGAAAAATGGATGAAAGGCGTATTGAGCGGTAGTGGAATGTTGAAGAGGGTAATAGAGGGGAGAATGTTGGGCAAGCGAGGTAAGGGTAGGAACAGGATAGGGATGTTGGACGGGATGAAGGGAGGAAAGAGGTACACCGAGATGAAGAGCGACCTGATATAGATTAGTTTGCTAGGTGGGGAGTCACAAAATGTTTATTTGATAGTTGTGTCCATCCAAAAACCTACCTTAAACGGTAGATTACCTAATAATAATAATAATCCAGTTATAAAAACATAAGAGAACTCCAAATTTTTTGGAAATAACTACGATACGCAGAGACTTTAATGCTATCAAAAAAAAGCGCTGAGCCTCTATTGAATCTAATTCATCTAACTATTCGTGTTGAATCGTTTGAACGAATTCATGAAAATGCAAATTATAGAGTAAAATATAAAATATATTATTTTAATAGGAGATTAAATAATTTTATAAATATCAAAAAATAGTGAAAATTTCGTTCTAGAAAGTTGGAAATTAACATTTTACAATGATATATATATATATATATATATATATATATATATATATATAGCTAAGGATATTTGTTGACTCACTGACACTGTTGACTGAGTCAACAAATAATAAATGGAAGTTCTCCATTGAAGAAAATACACGGAAAATCAATTAAAATTGGCAACTTTCCACGAAATAACTTATTTTGTGGAAAATTGCCAATTTTAATTAATTATGACATTCCACCATGTCACGCTTGAAACGTCTCTTTTTATACACGGACAAGATAATACATTTGGAACCATCTAAGACAAGTAGTGGTTAAGTGCATTATTTTCCAGGTTGTCTGACATGTTCGGTCGCCTAATATTGCCTGTTCCCGCGTACTTTCAGCATCAAGAAGAAAAAAAAGAATTTCCTGATTTTCTATTCAAGTACCAGTCCACAAAAAGTTTCAGAAGTTGGTTAAAACAGTAATCTTGGGAAGTTGGTAAGAATACGTACAAAAGCTCATTCCCATTTTCGTCGCAGCGTCAACATGGGATTAGTCTGCATTGCGGAAACAAGGGAAATTTATTGATATGTCTGAAAAAGGGAAAAAAAATAATGCATACCTAATACACTGCATTGCTGGACGGGACCCTTATAACATCAATCGTCTGAGAACCTTGCTTTTCCGCACGGTTGTATTACCTCGGGCTCTCTCTAATTTTTCCATTTGGCTTTGTTGGAAGTAAAGGCGGAAAACCAGAAAGTCTTGCCCTAAATACAATAAACCTTTCCATCAATCAACGTCCATCAATACCTCCATTTTGACCCCGAACTCTTCCACATGCCTACTCACTTACACTGGTCGCAGTGTGGTGTAAGGAATCATGCCAACTTAACTATTCCCTCTCCATTGATTCCGATGTCCCTGCGCTCTTTTATTGGAAAAGACAATCCTGACGTTTCGCTTTTTATAGAACTCCCTTCTTACAGCTCCATCCCCCTTTTCGTCAACTGGAACCCATAGATGGGGGAGCGCTCTTTGGTAAGTCAATGCCGAGTTCAAAAGCTGAAGAACTCATTCATACCTATTTCGATCTGCATCCTAAAAGAGGCGTAGAGCAAACTGAATTGCGAAAGGAATTTGCAGAACAACACCTAGGCTTTACGTGAAAACAAAAAGATAATCGAAAAGTTTCCTGGTATGATGGTCCCAACTGGAACTGAGTTTCATCGACAAATACCACGTTCTTTCATGAAGGGTGTGAAATTGTTCATAATTGCTTAAATTTTCAATAAAGGGCTTTTTGATATGAACTCCCTGGCCCTCCTGACTATGAATCAAAATTCTTCACGAAAAAATTCGGATTCGCGAGTAGTGGAAAATTTAGATAATCAGATAACTAAAACGGATCATTACGGATAACTTTTAACCAAAATCTAATATTGCGAAATACACGTTGAGCGGTTTAAATTTATTAATCCTTAGGCTAAAACCAATGTTAACTACGCTTGTTACTGTTTTGAATTATGCACAGTTGAAAAATAATTCTTATTACTACAGGTTTTATATCCATTTCACAACCGAAACTAAAATGCAAAATTTGAACGTGAAATGATACTTTTCTTCCACGTAAAATTGTATCTTTTGCGACGATACGAAAGGTTTTGGCGGATAAAATGCGAACCTACGATGTTGCCACTTAGTTATTTACGCACAGCTCTCCGAAAAATAAAATCTTCTTCGATAACGCGTTTATTTTCGGTGATATAAATATAAAGATAATATCAAAAAGTTAGAAGTTAAGTTTATGTTTCAAAATTTTATGTTGGTGTTTTTAACTCCTAAAGAAAACAGCAAAGGTACCGCAGTAATAAAATTATTTCTACAATCATTTCGATAGGAATAGGAGCTCTTTGTACAGTAGCATTTTCACTTCAGTATCAATGTCGCTGCAATCCAATATGATAGGATTTACTGGGCACTAACTAAGTAATTGTTTTCGGCCGTATTTGACTGGAAGAGACCATTGCAGGAAAGATAACTGCAGAAAAGTTCAAAAGCAAAAGGAAGGATAGTTATAACTGCTTCATAACAAAATTGCGCAAAGATCGCAAACTTTCTGCGCCCATTTGATCGGCCTACGTTCATTAGTAGTCTCCAAAACTTACTCTTGGAAGGATTTGATGGGAAAGTTGTCCGTGTAAAGAAGAGATGCAATGAATAGCACTCATTATTCGGACTGGAAATTCACAGTTTAGTCTGCAGCATGGAGGCGGCGAAAAGTATCAAGAACCGTATGAAGCAGAAATTGGAATTGCGATTGATAAACGCAGACTTGAAGGGCGTGGTTGACCATATAAGACGGACATCACACACTTCTCGCAGAATGACGTATTATCATGTGAGCAAGAAGAATGTCACAGGTGAGAAATGGTAATTTTTCACCAGTATGGTTTTAGAGTCGAGACTGCGATTAAGAAATTACATGTACCGTAAGTGCCGTTTGCCAGTTGACAATGACCTTCCACTCGCGAAATTCGTTCAAAATGAACAGGACTCATTTTAAAGCACTTTGCTCCATTTAATTTTAAATGACAGTTTTTTTCCTTACTTGTCGCCCATGAACGACATATTTCGACTTTAAATGATGGGACGGCATGGGAGCATGGAATCACTAAATAACATCTGAAGGTAAAATCGATTATTCGTGAGGGTATGGCACAAATAACCAGACCACCTCTTTACTCAAATCATTCAGAATCCTATCCTTTGTCCTTTCTGCCCTCTTTGATAGTGATTTTTCCATTACTACTAAGCCTTCAGCAGCGATTTGAAGATGAATCGATGGTTTTCAAATTCCTCTCGCCTACGATTATCTTGGTAGACAACATTAGATGACGAAAATCCAGTTGGTATCTTCAGGTCTGAAGTACTAATCTCTATCTATTTACCGTTATTGTTAGAACTCGCACGAACGTGAATCCCCGATATCCGAAGGGGCTGGGTCAATAATTCGATCGTTCACGTTGCCATCAGCTGGCAATGGGTAGCAATCCATCAAGGGCACCCTCGGGCCCTCTCGCGAGCACCCACGTCTGGTAGGCACGGGTGGAACAGGAAACGCGCAAACGTTGATTGGGGGACACCGGCGGCCTGGCACCGTGATGTGATGATGTCATTGGATCATGGTTCTTTCTTTCCGAATGTAGGTTGGCAAAGAGTGTTCGGTCTTCCGAATGGTCCTTGAACGGTCAGGGACATCTCCTCTGACAAGTCGAGTCTTGGAAATTGGGATTGACGGGCACAGCAAGACCGCTCTTGCTGGAAGTGGACGTAGCGGAGAGCGTGGTTGCTATGGACGGCATTCGTTGTCGGTGAATTAAGGCCCGATTCTGAATAATCAGCGAGTTACGAAGAGTTCATTTGTGAATGCGTGAAGGTGATTTGGGAGCAGACATTTCACATCAGCATCTAATCTATGTGCTAAAAAGGTTTTGGTAATGTCGCAAGAAAAAGAAGGAAAAAATTTTTCACAAATTGAGCATTTTGTCATACCCGAGGATCTACTTTGGTGAAAATCCGTGTGCGCCGAAAGAAACTTCAGTTCTCATTCACAGAAAATCGCTATCTGTCCATATTTACAAAAACCGCCGAGAAACACCAGTAACGGATTCATGAGAAATTTATAAAATAAGGTGAACAAAACTTCATTGGTTTTATCGATGAATTTCAGATGAAATATAATGCTGCGACCGCAATCTTTCTTAAAAAGAAACTTTTCTACGTAGACTGTACATTTGGCCAAATTTGGGCAAAGTGTATCCTTGAAATTATGTCCCCCGATGAATGAGAGCTTAACCACTTATCCAAGTTAATTTCAACTGTAATTACTTGAATAGCTCCACTAGTAAGCTGATTTACATTTATCAGCAATCTACCAGTCAAGGTATAGCTTTTGAAGGTCCCAGAGACTAAGCGGTTGCACTTCTAAGACCCATTTAACAAGCCACAATATTCTAAACCACCGCATTATAATTTATAACTGTATAATTAGCAATATCTCTAATGTACATACTTTCCACCTTCCTTCATTTAGTTCAAAACGCCAGTTCTCCCCCCACTTCAGTGGTTAACAATAGTCCCTATAGTAATTATAGTCCCTATATTCTTTCATCTATCAGAACACTCAACATTTCATTGCCTCATAATTGTACTGCATCCACACTTCCTACCTCCGAATGCATTCGATCACCTTTTTCTCTCCCCATACAATGTTTAACACTTTTCCCTTTGTTTCTCTCCATATCATTTCCTCCCTTAATTTCAATGTTCACAGCTCAAATGCTTTCATTCTACGCTTACTCTCTTTTCAAAGTGTCGGGACCATAAAATTCTTGGCTCCACATCAAAGATTTTTATATTATCTTAACATATTTACTAAATGCCCTTGTCATTTAACTCCCTGTCCTTGGTGAATCATTCCTCATGCACCGCAATACTTCTTTTAATGTCTCCTTAACTATTACTTCTTCCTTGTGATCCCCGTAGGTACTTGCCAATTTTCGTATAAAAAACTTCCTATTCAAAATAAATGTTCTATCTGCTCTAATGTATGTTATCCAACTACAATTTTAAATATATTTATACTTAGATTTGGAAAATTTCACTCTTTGGAATAATTTCCATCCCATGCTCCTAACGCTCTCTCTCTCTCTCTTTGGAATAATTTCCATCCCATGCTCCTCACGCTCACTCTCTCTCTCTTTGAAATGAGGCATTTTTCTCCACTTTCCATAAAATACTCTATCATAATTTGATCCTTTATTCTCCATAAAATGTATCTCAATTTTTTCTTGATCTAAGCCAAAAAACAGAGTTTGAAACCACTTAACAAGAAAGAAAAATAAGATTAAGTTGGAATCACAACCTACTATACGTAACGCTATTGTTTGAGGGGCGAAGCAACAAGCGAATTCCATTTATACTCAACACGAAGATAACCATTACACATATCCAAGTGTTAGAAAATAAAAAAAGACCCGATTCGAGACCATCGTATAAAAACCCACTCTTCAGTTTCTCTCAAACACTCAAGGGCAATTTTAGCTTATCTTTTTTTTTACCATGATGACTTTGCAGTTTGTATTAGGAGCTTACCCAACGTATTGTGAAAGTACTCCAAGGTTTGGAGATTTGTTATCTGAACTTTTGCCAAAAGATATTTATGAAATGGTACGTAACGAAATGGACTTATGGTAAGATATGAGATATTTTTAATATTTGGAATAATAACGAAAAAAAAAACTATGCAACATATACCATTCAATCCAGCATCATGAGGCATTCCACGTTAATTAAAAATCTTTTAAGACAGGAAACAATGATACGCAGGATAATATAATGTAAACATTTTTAAATTATTAATAATTTACTCAGACTACACCTTGAGAAGCGAAATCAAAATACGAAAAATAAGCATTTGAATATTCATATTCAAACACCGATATATCGTGAAAACAGCATCAATAAAGTACGGTTCCTTAATTAACTGATGATAAACATTGATAGCAGTCAATATCCGGCCAAAATATTTTTAATAGTCATAAAATTATAGCAATTAGTAGCTACAGAAGTCTGTAAACGACATAGCCTAGATAATAGAAATAATTGCAATGTTCAGGAAGCGCTATACTCGTATAACCAAATAAGAAACGTTGTACGCCTAAAGAAAAGAGTCCCGAACCTACAGTCGATCATTGGTAAGCAACATGAACGCAAAAAACGAATAACTGTATTCGCTGACTACGCATATTTTCGCCTAAAATACTTAATGTTTCATTTACTCTAGTTTATTCCCTCCAATCGCAAAAATTTTCGCAATAATTGGTTGGCTTTAGTGCATACACCTTCCTCTGTCTTGTGCACCTTTCGGCTCAAAAGAAGAGAATCGTCTCAGCATCTGAACCAATGTATCGCAAAATATCTTCTTTCCTTTTAAACCCACATATTCTTGTGGTTATACCTGTAGAGGCCCTTATTTTAACCGAAAGGTCACAGATTCGCGACCAGCCACGAGCAAGTGCAAACCGCAGCTCGTAGAGCTCGGAACATAATGACGACTTAATATTGCCTTCAATAACCCAGGTGGAACATTGAGCGATTAAACAATACTATCGGATATCACCAAAAAAAAAACTTCTGCTACGGCATTGAATATTGTTAAGTGTATAGAAAAAACGTTCTACGCTTACTAAGGTAAGTGAGGCGGTTTATTGGAGAAATACGTTGAAGGCAGGACAGGTGGATGCAGGAGATAGCAGAGATTCAATGAGACGCCGAAAACGGTAATAGAGAGGAGAATACTGGGAGGGCGAGACGGTGAGTGAGGGGTAAGGAATTGGTATTCTGGTTGAAATCAAGGGAGGCGAAAAGTATACAGAATGGAAGAATGGGTTCTATTGCAGTGCGAGATTTTAAGATCTTTTCTGCAAATTATTAGTTAGGGCTTAGGAATTGAGTAGTGCGTTGGTCCACGAAAAAAACTCACTCTTACCCAGTAGCCCACTCATAAAGAGACCTGCAAGAGTGTTTCTGAACGTTATGGAACATTTCCACCGCGACCCACCTGATATCGCAACACGGGAACTCGGGTCGACATGTAAAGTGCTCGTTTTCAGTAAATTCCCTCAGGTACCCAACAGCCTCCTTTTCCCCTCTACGCGCAAATCGCAACCAGCCCCCTCCCCCCCCCCTGCTCCCGTCATCTTCCATCTCCCCTAACGCCGCCTCAGTCTCCTCCACTCTTCCCCATCCCCGCGGCTCCGACAAAACGGATTGGTTTCTCCAAAAGGCCTCGTCTCCCTTCACCAACGGATTGGATTGCCCCTCCCACCGCCGCCACTCGCGGCACGCTACCTCTCCACTTTCCTCCCAACCCTCCCCATCCATCCACCCCGCCCCCTTGATAAGGCACTGCGGGGCGAGGGGGAAGCCTGCGCGCGCGGACGATTATAACGAGGTTGAGGTTGTTTCGGGGCGGTTAAAGGGCTGGGGGGATGTGGGGCTGTGGCGGCGGAGGAAAGGGAAAGGGTGGGTGGGTGGGCGCGAGGGGAAGGGCGTGTTAATGGGACCGTGAAGTGTGTGGGGGGGGGGGGAGTGGAGGCTGCCGTGGACCGTCGAAGTGAAGGTACGCTCTTCTCCCCCTTCTCCACCCTTCCGACTCCCTGCCCCTCTCCCCCGTTCAATGGCACGGTGCCGTATAAGGTGGGTGGGTGGGAACAACCGCGAGTGCTTTATGGCAGGCACGCCGCTCGATTCGCTGTCCCCACCGCGCGATTTCTCGCCCGAGCTCCGACGGACGCGAGGGAGTCAAGCCGGGTGGCAATGCCGATATCATTAATGACGACGACCCTATTTTTCCCGCTGAAGAAAACATTCCCCTCCTCTCGAGTAATAACCGGAGGAAGTTGAAAATTCAATCTTGATAGCAGTTATTGTGGTGGAAGTTGGACAGTTGAGGTCACTCGCGCCATTAAGGAAACCCTGTCGATACGTGGGTACTGAAAGGATGACGGACGGTGGTGAAGGTGGAAGCGCCTACATGAGGGCATCGGTGGCAAGAGTTCCTGTTTGCTTGCGTATGAACGAGGGCAAGTCAACACATTGCCACATTATTATGATGAGCAAAAGGGGAGTATTCTATTTTTTTGGATGAGGAGGTTATCATATAAAAATTTTCAACGAGGTGAAGCCTGAATGATGGCGGAATAGAAACCAATTCATTTTTCACTTCTCTGTCATATTTTATCGCAGTTAAAGAATATTATAACGATCATAATTTTAAAAAAATGCATAGATACTGTGTTTGCAATTTTCACGAATTAAAATCAAGGATAAATTTGTATTAATCAAAACGAATAACTGCCAAAATTAATTTTATGGCTTACATCATTGCGAAATATATATTTCTATTATTTTTATTTAAAAATTAGCTTGTTGCATCATCAATTGGAGAACACTATACGTGGGCAGTCCGATAAGTACTTAGCCTACAAAAGAAAAAAACGAAAACTTTGGAAAAGTGGCGATTTATTTTTCAACATAGTCTCCTTTTAGCTCGATACACTTGACCCAGCGATGCTCCAACTATTTTAACCCGTCTGAAAAATACGTTTTCTGGAGGTCAGCAAAATAGGCCTACGTGGCGGCGATAACCTCCTCATTCGACTCAAATTTCTGCCCAGCGAGTGCCTTTTTCGTTTGGAAACAAAAAGAAGTCGCACGGGGCCAAATCTGGAGAATACGGTGCATGGGGCAGCAATTCGTAGCCCAATTCGACCAATTTGGCCGTGGCGAAGGTGGGGGTGTGAGCCGGTGCGTTGTCATGGTGGAAGAGCACTTTTTTCTTCGCTAAATGGGGCCGTTTTTTCTGCAATTTGGCGTCGAATCGGCCCAATAATGCGGCATAGTAGAGCCCTGTGATCGTTTTGCCATTCTCTAAGTAGTCGATGAATTATATATATTATATATAATTATAATTGGATATAATTATAATTGGATATTGGTTATATTTGGATAAAATGCTACAGCGTTTACAGAAGTTTACGGTCTTACGGTCTTGGCTATCTCGTTTTCATTGATTCAAGACCGTAGCTTACAAATGCTACAGCATTTATTTCCACAACATGTAATATTTTCGACGGTCTGATTCCAGCACTGCGACATGATAGTATATCCAGTATTTACGCTGAAATTGATGCAAAAATAAATGTGAGATCTATTTTATGAGCACAATAGTATTACTATGTTCAAAGAACCTAAGGCTGGAAACAAGGAAGCAATTCGTCATGACTTTCGTGTGAAGCATGGCGCTCAATGTTTCCAAGACTTGGAACATTGGAAAAGTCGACCAGCGAGGAATAGAAGCCTTTGAAACGTGCTGCTTGAGGAGGCTGCTGAAGACTAAATGGACAGACAAGGTAAGGAATGAGATAGTATATAGAAGAACAGAAGAGGATAGAACCATATGGAGAAATCTACGGCAAATAAGAAAAAGATGGATTGGACACACATTGAGGAACAATGGATTGATTAGTAATACAATAGAAGGAAAAATAGAAGAGATGATTCCATGAGAAAGTCCAAGAGACATGTACATAGGACAAATTAAGAAGGATGTAAAACAGAGAAGGTATCAACGATTGAGGGAATTGAAATTAAATAGAGTAGAATGGAGGGTTGCAATAAACCAATCCTAGGATTGAAATACTGATGGTGATGCGGAGATGATAAATCTATTCTCGGAAACCGACTTTGAAAGAGTCCCTATTCCACATTTTTATCCAAAGAACGATGTACCTCCTATACTTACAAAAAAACTCTTCATGAGGGAATAAATTACAGCATATATTATTACAGTATCATCCATAGTCTCATACAGAAATTGGGTTGTAACCTTAGGGAAAGAATGGACTAGCCGTACTGAAATTTGACAAATAATATGGTAGCGCAAAATAAAATGCAACCATTTCAGATTGTAAAAATCATTCGCCTTTACCGGGATGGCGAATGATTTTTATACTCCGACATTGTTTCAATGTAATGCACATTTAGCGGATGACTACGTTAAAAGTTACTGTCGCAGCATCTCCCGCCGTTTCTTGGAATTTTGTAGCGCAATATAAGAAGAAAATGCGATGAGTGGATTGATCGTTCGAGAGGAGTGACCAATCGTCATAATTAAATCAATTGGCGTATTAGCTTGAACATTTTGAGAGAAGCTTTCCACTACGTTTTCTTTTTGTCCTGTTTAAGTCATCGACTTCTTCGCCGTCACGTCTTTCTATATTATTGACGTTATTTGCTTCGTATGTCTCCTCTTCCCTCTCCCTTTGTTTAATATTTCCATTTACCTTGCCATAAAAATATTCTCCAACCTCCGAGACCTTTTGATTTGGAGACCATCGATCACGTTTCGTGATTGTTCACATTATTTTCGAGATAATATTTTCACACCAAATCTTCGTAGAAGTGTTTAAAAAACAATTCCATCTACCTATTTGATCGTCACCATATTTCTGAAACACCATCTGCTTCTGCTGCTTCTGAAACACACGCTGCCCTGCTGTTATATCCTTGTCTCATTGCCACATGAAAGCATGCTCCAGATATACAATGTTTAAACGAAGGGTTACCTTATTTCGAGACTGTTAGATAGACTTTCCATCTGAAAGAACTCCTTCGCCTCGGCGTTTCTGTCATGTATTTTTCCCTTCTCGTGTCTTCGTATGTTCAGGAAATCAAGGCCCGGTAAGAGGGGGGGCAATCGTGATTTCTACGCGCGACTTAACCAGTGCCGATCGGCAATTATTCTTCGCGTAGTGCTTCATTGGACGTGGTGAAACGTGCCACGTCAAGTGAAACATACGCCTGAATTGACAACCTTCGCATTTATCAAATATTCACTCGACCTGCATGCAGACAATTCACCGGAAACTGCGAAGGAAACGCAACACGTGTCTCACTAATAAATGCATCTTTCTGTACCAAAGGACGTGCCCTTCATCTTTCTTGGCACAGGTGTGCATAAGTATATCGTTTTGATTTCGATAAAAATTTTATTTATTTTTCAAATCGAGAGCATGGAGTACCAATTCGTTCCAAACCAAAACGTTTACAAATGGGGAATAAATTGACTCCAAGGTGCAGATAATTTACTTGGAATACGATTATCACAAGAACTAAATTAATGAAAAATTTTTAATCTTAGAAAAACATATATAAACTCAAGTATTATTTCCCTTACGAATTTTAATAATTTTTTACTCTATGAATCTATATTTCACTCTAACAAAATGCCTATTTAGGTAACACAATAAACCTTTTGAAAGAGAGAATATCGATTAATAGGCAGTTAAGCGCCAATTTGACCTTCAATTTTAATCAGCATATTTACTACATTAGATATGTTCACATAGCTACGCTATGTCTATTTTTCTTCACTAGTTTCTTTTGACGAGTAATTAGACAAATCGCTTCTCCAAATGATAAACCCAGTTGAGGAAGAAGTATGCCCATAGCGTAAGATATTTCATAAGGAACAAATAGTAGCACTTTTCAACATATATTTATTTAAACCACGGTTGGTCGTGGTTTGAATAAATATATGTTGTGGAATACCTTGTATAATATGTGGTTTGAAACCTTGTGGATAAATACAATTGTTTGTTCATTTTTACATTCGAATTTCACCAGATCACGAATGAAACTGTGTTTTTCAGTTTCCGTTTTACATGTTTTAATTTCCGTATAGAGACAGAATACAAGAAATATATAAAATATAATGGAAAGATAACAAATACAATACGGAAATCCCGTTTTAGGATCAACTCCTCTTCGGGGTGGAAAGTAACAATTAAAGGATAGGCCACAAAGAGGGTGGCGGTTGCGCAATGTGTTCGTAAGTTATTTGATGAACAGCGACTACTCATCGAGAAATCGATAAATTGAACTACAATTTTTTTCATGGATATAAGTCCATCAAAAACCAAAGAGGCATTTTATCATAGGAAACGTATCTTTTCTTGCTATCTAACCGTATTTCTCGTCCCTTCCGAACAAAAGTCACTTACATCGGAAATATATCGAAATAAAGACCCGTGAATGGCTTTTGAATGACATCTCTTAGGTCTAATGGAACAGATGTCAGGACGATAAAATACGAAAAGGAAAGCAATTTTAAAGGAAAACAATTTTTCCTCCTCGACACTTAGTTTCACGTCACTATGGTTGCCATACGAGGACTTGAATCTTATTTGCGTCTTGTTTTTGTTTCATATCTTCTACACGCAATGAGCACAGGGACGTTATTTTGATGGATGCAATCAAGGTAGTGTCTTGAACGCGCGACGCATTTGAGAGTTCATCTGCGGATCCGAAACGGTTTCTCGAGTCCTAAGTTTGATGTGATCACTCATAGATTCAAAGCACGTCCCTTACAAGTTTTTATCGATACAAAGGAGTTTCATCTGTTCAGGTACTCTTTTGGTCTCTTTCGCATCATAAACTACAGCCCATTCAATACAACTTACCATTAGTTCAAATCAATTCTCATACTGTACTTATTTTAAACTTTATATCACTAAATTTTTTTCTAACCGAGGTTAAAGTGACTGAAAAGGATAAGGAGTCCTCCTCCGAAACCAAAACTCGATACTTTGGCACCGAGGGATGACTATTAGTTTTTTTATTCCGTTTCTACCCATGCTTCGCTCTTTTGACTTTTAACCAGCGTAAGTCGAGCGTATAACCAAAAATGTGACAAAATGTTTATAATTCCAAGCTTATAGCACTAAAATTCCAAAATTATGGCTTCTAAAACCGTTTTATCCTATGTTATATAGTGACCGATATTTCCAACATGACTAGGACGTGTAAAATCGAAATGCGTTCACTCATTATCATTTCGCAAATTTTTTATTACTATTCGCCATTATTAATTCGCCAATTAAAGTCTCCTAAATCTGGCATCAGAGTTCCTATGCTAAATATATGCAACCAAACATTTTGTTCTAACTTTAAAGCTCAAATAACAATATTTATACCAAATTTTATGAGTCTTTCGCGAATAAAGATCTTCGAACTTTACGAGTCAACATTTTAAAAGACGAGTGTAGTCTAATATTTAAAATTGTAAATTTAAAGTGCCAGCGAATTGCTATTCAACTTCAAAAATTGGGGTACTGAATGGGCGATACCGTCAAAAAACATCGTGTACCGAAATTTTTCACTATCAGCAATAATCAACGCATTACAGAGTATAATATGTAAATTAATCTTTCAAAATGAACCGTCGAAAAGAATTTAGCAATGCTCTGCCATGAAAGTTTTTTTAACAGAATTCACTCTGGTTTACGAGGGAATCCAACAGAGTAATATCTTTATAAAACTCCGGTTAAATTTTAGAATACAGTGAGCGATATATTTTAAGCGTCACATTCTGGTTCAGTATTTAAATTGAAATTTTAGTAAATGCATTTTCGCTAAATACTATTTGCAGATTTTAAAAAATAGATTACAGTCATTTTTTTCTGCAAGGAGAAATGTTTGTGCAAATATTAAGACTCGGTAGAAAGTTAAATTTAAGAGTCGGTATCCTAACACATAATTATCTCTGTACACATGCTTTTTGATAAAACCGCTAATATTAAACCACGGAAAGAGAGAAATGCAGTACTTGTATCTGTCGTTTTGATTAAAGTTAAATCCAGGCACACACTTTTTGTTGGACATAAAAGAAACATTTTAGAGTTTCAATTTTAGGAGCAGTATACTGCAGAATGAATCCACATTGCATATTTACGTCACAATTAGATGATCTTTCAGCGCACGTTTTTAACGGTCGCAAACAAATGTAAAGCTTAAATCTTTACGACGAGATTTCATCGTGTCCTCAAATGGGCAGACCTAGCGGAGCGCTAAAAACTGTACGAATGAAATGTAATTGAATGATAACGTTAAAAATTCTGTGTAGGATAACGCTGAACCACAATTCAATGCCATATTCACCCTTTGTGCCCCATCGAAAAGACTAATGGCAGATTTAAGTGGGCCCCGCGTATCTCGGACGACGTCTAATCCCTTCGTCCAATCCCCGCACGGGGAACGATCTCCCATAGAAGGATGCTAATGGTCTCATGGCTGACGGGTATCAACTTACGACACAATGCTATGGGATATCTCCTCATAGAGCTTCCAGGTGATATATAACCATTGAGCCGCGCGAATGACGCATATGCAATAAGAGCAAGAACGCTCCCTCTCCTTGCGGGCTCACATCGGCAACAAGTGCCCGCCTCCCCACTCTCATTTCCCTTCGCCCGTAGCGCCCCGAGGTCATCGGTTTGAGCCCTGTCGGTGTCGGCATCGATTCACCTCTTGAGGGCATTAGATGAAATGGGGGGATGGTGTTGGGGGGGGGGGAAGGCATTACTCTTTGATACCGAACCGAGAACGATGCACGTGTAAGAGGGCGGCACTTTGTCGTCTCCATCCCTCCGCATTCCCATCCCGACGTTCGCCGGACTTTCGATCGCCTGGATATATCTCCACCCCGCCCGGCGGGGATCGAGCACCGCTGGGAAGAAAGACATCCCGCTCATCCACGTCCTGTTATTTGAGCCAATGCCGTCACTCACTGATCCGACAGAGGAATCCCAGCCTCATCGTGTTTCCTTTCGCCTTCCTCGCGGTCGCCGGGGGAAAACGCTCCTTTACGACCGATGTGTTACCATCATCCATTGGCTCTTGGCAGAATCGGTGTGATGAATATGGCGTGCAAGTTGAGCAAAAGAAAATGTTGTTAATGAAACTCTCAAGAAATGGGAAAGCTATGACAAACAATAATGTTGGGGGACATAAACCAGAGGAGATGAAACAGTTTGAGAAGTGAATTCTATGGTTTCAGGCTCAACTTTGTGGAGGTTCATTTTCGTTTAAAAAGACAGGCAGATCCTTCCTCACACGCGCGGGGGATCACAAGCGCAGCCACCGCACGGGAAATTTAAAACAATCGCACTTTGCGAAACATCTATGGGAGGAGGACCACTCCAGCGACTTCAATCCGGAAATACTACACGTTGTGGAAAAGGGAAGAAGAATGGACAAATGGGAAGAATTGGAAATAAGAAGACACATGAAGAGTGGACATTTAGTCAACGACATTTTATATGAAAATCACTCCCCAATTTTGCAAATCTCCTTCAGAATATAACATGTGCCAAAACCCCTAGCATACCTCTTTTACCCTCCCTCAACCTCCTCATTTAGCCCAACCCAAAAAACTTCCTTTCTCTTTCACCTCTCCCCCCCCCCCCGGACCTTCACCTGCAAGCCACGCGGCTTCTCCCCTAACCCCCCCTCCCTCCCATTAGCCTTTTACCCCACCAACCCCCCTCCCTTCCGAAGAGTGCATACACACACACACACATATATATATATATATATATATATATATATATATATATATATATATATAACCCTGTGCTAGGAAAATGTTTGTACCTGATGATGACGCCGAAGCGTTGAAACCGGTAGTACGAATAAAAATTGTGTGGAAGTTACAAAGTATATTCATTTTAAACGAGTTTGAGAAGTGTTTTGAATGAGTGCAAGCAGAGTGATATTGGAGGCGTTAAAAAAAAAAGGAATGGGTTACGTAAACAGAGATAGCCAGGTGCCAGAAGTTAGTGATAGACACCTCAAATAAATAAGCAAAGAAAAGAATACTGAAAACTTTGATGTGGAGAGTAGTTTCGTCTGGCTCAGAAACTTGGTCGGTGAGGCAAGAGAATAAACGTAGAGAAAGCGGAAGCATTTTGTGGCTGTGGATAAGAACGGAAAAAAATAAAATGAAAGGAAAAGAAAACAAACGACTAATATCTAGGAATGGTAGGGGAAGAGAGAAAGATGATGGGATAAATTACTGGAAGGCAGGGTACGTGGATTCAGGAGATACCGACAGACAATGTGATGCTGAAGCGGTAATAGAAGGGAGAATTTTGGAATAGGAAGTTAGTGGTAGAAAGGAATAGGCATTTTGGTTGTAACTTATGGAGGTAGAAGAGAGAGAGAACTAAGAATGAGATCGTAAAATGTAGTACGGGGTCTAAAGATATTTGTCCTTTTTCTAATTAAGGATTAGGAGTACCACAGCGTGCAATCTTAGGGTTCATCAAAAAACTACCCAAAGACGGTAGACTTCTAAGGATTTCCCTCTCCCGATCATTATATTTTTTCTGATATGGGTTACACCTAACTAAATCAGTTTCATGCCGCTCGCGGGGTCATGAATTCCAGATGGAAATGAGAAATCGGAACACGAGCGCAAAGTTCAATTCCTACCGTAGACTAAACTCAATAGTATTCCCTCCCAAGCGAGCGAAACAGGTGTATTTGCTTTCAAAAAAATATGCGTAAACTATCATTTTTTACGTTATATTGAAAAGGAACAACGAAGTCGAAACCAGTATATTATTCTGAAGGTGATACTACATTTGTCTTTGGACAGGATAGTCCGATAGCCATCGGCGTGATGAGGGAGGATCCTTTGAGAATAAACTAAAAAATCAACTGTTTTAAAGTCGGGATTCAATCACTACCGCTTAATTTGCTCTTGCAATTTCACTAGAGGAAGCTCACGCTAGTGCGATGCAAGTACATACTCTGAGTCAACGCCTCAATTTTTATAACATCTTTCAAGAATGTCAAACCCTCATTAAAGGTCACTTCTCTCCAAGTATTTTTTTCTTGTTAATGGTTTTTTACGTCCAAATCTAGAGGATTTAATATAAATAAAGGAATAAGAGCTATCAATCCTCCGTTATTGAACAAATATACCTGACAAATACGTAGTTAGGCGTACGGGTACATAGGCTCATCACTATACTTAAAAGTTACCAATATAAGTCAATGAAGATACTGAGTTTTCAAGTAGTTTGTTGATGGTCCTATAGTTTTCTTTTTGCTAATGTACTCATTACTTCCAAGTGTGTGCAATATAGTCAGTATTTAAATTCAAATCTGTAGACTAGTCTATATTCTCAACCCAAACAGCCGTATTATTTCTTTAGGCGGTTATTTAAATTAGGATACATAAAAATATATATTTGTCTTGGCTAAGATGCTAGATACCATTCATAGAGAGGAGATGAAACAAGGAAATATTTCGTGAAAATATTCGCGCTGAGATGAAAGAAGACACATAGTTTTTCCACATAGAGTGTTTTAGTACGACCTAGGATTCGTTACAGCGTAGCTCTTTCGGGTCCTGAAGACATTACGCTGTCACGAAACCTAGGTCGCAATAAAATATTCTTTGTGGAAAAGTCTTCTTTCTTCATAGGGGGTTTCCACCATTTTGCGCCTTAAACTGCGCTACTTTTACTCTTGCGGAGCGTATGGGATCACGCATGAGAGAATAACGACCGAAAAGCTGAGAAAAGGAGAATTAAGGTCTTGGAAGTCTTCTTAAATTCACTTCACTGCCATGTGCACAAGCATAGATGCATTAGGCATTTAATCAGCACCATAAAACGAATAACTCCGATTGATATTCAGAAGACTTAATTCTAGGTGGTGTTTACATGTTCCATGACGTTTTTCACAACGATCTTGATTCTGTCCATGACAACGAGGCAAAAATAATAACCCGCTCCAGAGAATTACTGAGACTCAAGTTAAATACCTAATGAGTCGAGCAGAGCTGATGGAACAAATTTTTTTTTTAATACTTGGATAACTTCGGTCAAAAAGAGATTTACGCGTAAAGGTTAGCCACCTTTCACACGAGGAAGGAGCGTTCAATGAGGAAAATAAGACGGACGGGGGGGGGGGGGGGAATCCAAGGAGGAAGAAGAAGTCTGACCAATTGGCGAATGCGAGGATTTTGACGAAATAGGTTACGGCAAGTTTGAAGGGCAAGATATGCTGATGTTAATACTCGTTGAAAGGATGCAAAAGAAGTATCAAAGCGATCCAGTGAAGTGGTTTAAAATATACATATCGGCAACCTTGTTCCACTGAATGTCCGTACGGCCATCCAAGTTGAACCCTTCGTTCTATCGAACTCTCTTTACTCTCTCAAAAGAAACGAGTTATTATTACAATGAGAGGATTATAACGTGGATCTTTAACGCGCCGCTTCTTTTTATCGCCATGCTCAAACCTTGTTGAACTCATAACAAACGAAAGATGAATAAGTCATGTGATGTAATTTGAATTCGCGCAGGAATTCATGAATTTCTTTGGTGTCTTTATATAACGGCGGCGTGATAAAAAAAAATATATATTTATATTACAAGCACTTGGACTCTAAATGGGCTGTCCTTTTGTTTTGCTTGCAAAAACAAGTGACCTTGACAGAGAGTTTATTTATCCTCCAATTTGGGCTGATTTATCTTTGAGGATTAGCATTTTAAATATAAGTTGCTCAGAAAAAATTCCCAAAAATTAAAGCCAAACTCGTTCTTGAATGAAAAGTTTTTTTTTGGTAAATCAAAGGTAATGATTCTAAACGCGGTAAGAAATACTTAATGATCCTCAGTGTTGGTGTGGCCATCCTGTTAATTTCACTTGGCAATACATATTCCTCTCTCTCTGTCGCGGTCATTTAGACCACCCCTGAAAGACACTACTCGTGCATTAGTGCTAGACTGCATGGGGACTAAACGAGAGAGAGAAAGACCATTGCAGTGATAGAGGGGTAAAATTGACACGAACCTTGAGGTTTCTTTTACGAGTTGCCGCTACAGCTCGTGGCTGGTGAATACCACACCCTTTTTTCAGAAAGAACTCTAGCAAACTGATTCAAGCATTGGTGAAGCATATCTGCCTGATACGTGCTCGTAATGCAGAATTAAATAAAATTACTGAAAATTATATTTCATCAATTAAATTATAAAACAAGAATAAACGTTCATTATATATTTATATTCTCAAAATTTAAAACAAACGTATAAAAAAGCGCAAAATCCCAATTGAAACAATACCTGACCCACAAAAATTGATACCTAACCTTACGTTCCATTAAACTTAATTTGCTATGTTCTAGCTTCGCAGAAATTATCAATCCTCAGTTCCAGTGTCTCCAAAACATTCATTCATGTAGATAGTTCCACAAGTTGGAGTGAATCCAATCAAATGGATGGAACACTTCACAATGCTGACGTGATGTTTGTGGTCGGCGAATGGTTTTCATTGTAAATTTAGTGACCCGAAAGGGAAAACATTCTCCATGATCGCCAAATGGGTGCCTATCCGAAATTTGCCAAATGGATCTTTGCTCAGAATATCTTGCTAAAATTATCGGGGCCGCTGGCGCATGACCACGACGAATCTGGATTATTAGAGACAGCGGGTGGTCAACCACCCCATTCCCCAGATCGTCCACAGGTGCACCTGTGCTCTTTCGAACTCAAAATCCCTAAGAGAGTTGCAAGGCCAACAACCCCGGGCTCTCGGGGAAAATGAAAATTCCAAAGACGCAAACTACAAACCCATCGGTGCGAGGGAGTCCAAGAGTGGAAGCGAGATATATTTAGACCGAGTGAATTTAAAGTTATTGATGACGAGCAGACGACTTTGATAGAGGGGAGAATGTTGGGTGGACAAGCTAGAGGGATGGAAAGATATTTTGGGCGGAATGAAGCGAGGCAAAATGTAAGCGGACTTAAAAAGTTTGGGCAATCATAATGCAGGTTTCTCGGTATCAGGTGAAGTGTTACTACGCGCGGAAAAGAATTGTAGCAGTAATTTCGCTCCGGGAATAAAAAACCTATCATGACCGGTGGTCTCCTGCAAATAACATTAACGTAGCCACAAATTCAATTTTACCCCCATAACCTTAGGCAGATTATTCGAAAACTTGCCAAAGCCTCGAGGTTTCCGTCAATATTTCCTTCATTAGGCTCAATATAACAAATTGAGAAAGACGAGAGCTTACACGCTTTGGCATTGTCTCTAGAATTTCTACGTTACCGGTAGTTTTCAGAAAAAATTCTAATCTCGAAGATTATTTCACTATTAATCTAACGCCGGCAAAAATCGGGCGTCTAGTTGTTGTTCCGAAAAGGGATTTCAAGTCGGCGCAAATATACAATCAACTTTCTCGATTGATCCAAATACTTTGCACATAATGGTATTAGCTACACCAATAAGCCTTGATAAATATTCTCTCTATTCCCTTCAAGAGAAAACATCTCTCGACAAATATAATCTCCATTGTCACTAAAAGTGCAACCATGTAAATGATTGATATGGAAGCATTATGTTCATTTTGAGATCTTCGCTAAAAAGGAAATATTTACAATGAGCAAACTAGGTATAACTAAGTAATCAAACGCGCTGGATCAAGAGTTTACAAACTATCCGAGATATGTAAAGCAGCTTCTGGTGTAACTTTGTGGAAAATATTCATATTGACATTTGAAAATTAAACAAATTAGCTTTTCCAGTTAACATTTTTCTACTATCACGACCTAGGTTTCGTTATGGTATGTATCATATGATTACACACCTTACATGTTACACCTGATGTTGTTATGTAACACCCGATGTTGTTATGTTACACCTGATGATGTTACACCTCGTGTTACATCTGAAGATGTTATACCATAACGAAACCTAGGTCGTGATAATAAAAACATTTAAGTGGAAAAGCCAAGTGGTTTCATTTTCAAATGTTAATCCGAGATATGGTTTAAATATTTGTTATAATTATCCGTTTTGGAGTTTAATTCATAGTGATCTCCCTCGTGGTGAGACTAATGCAGAAAAATATTCATTCTATCTCCTCTACTGATGTGGACGCATGCGGAAGAATTTTTCAAATATTCATAAACACTATAAGCCTTCTCTTTAAATTTAGAGTAGAAAGGAATTAATCAAATGTATTATAAATAATTTCATGTAATTTTGAGGTTTCTACACATGAAAAATGGCCGTCATGCTTTTATTAGAAGGAAATGCATGAGAGTGGAAAGTTGGCCACTCACTCCTTTGGAACACTACTTATATCCCTTCCGTTTAAGTCAAAGCTTTGCGATGATAAATACTAAATGACCTACGGAACCCCGTAAAACATACTACCTAATGATTTTATCAAGTTTTGCCCAATACGTGAGGGATAAATATTATTTCCCTTAAAGGGACTTTGAATTAGCTCCCGACAGATATTGCTAGTTTCGAGAAGCCTTGAAATCATTGAAGATTGAGCGCTTAGTGATTCAAGAGGCTTCAATGAGTTCAGAAGGCTCCGTTATGCATTAGGCCTTAAGAACAGTGCCTGCGTATCCATTTGCATTCCCCGCCAGTGCCGACTCCGTGCTGCAGCAAATGAGGTATTTAAATAAAGACGTTGCCATTGGTTAGACCGAGAAAGTTCAAGGAATGAATTGGTTTTGTATTTTCATTGGACACGGAGACAGATATGTTCTTGGCAGATATGTACCGGGCAGAATCCATTTGCGTCGCCAAGTAATGATGGCAATTTTTTTTAAGTTTTCTCAAACGCATTACGGCTAAAGAACCCTTCAAATCAAATTGTGTCAAGAGATAAAAAAAATTTCATATTCGTGCTAAAAATAAATTCTTTCCGATGAAAAAAGGATGAATGGTTTTCCCAGATTGACGCATTAAACTCAATAGATCAAAATCAATAAAAAAATGTATCCGCAATTTAATTAAGAACTGGAGGCTTTGAATAAGAAAAGCATAGTCTACCTTTAAGGTGCTTAACTAAAACTATAGCATTGGATGAAGTTAAATGAAGTCAATAAGAAAATTTAGGCGAGAATTAAGGCCATAAAAATATAAACAAAGAATAATAATATACTGAGTGAGTTTTGCTCCATTTATTCATAAGGATAAATGACTATAAGAATCGATAGACGATAAATAGACGATAAATGACGATAAGAATCGATACGTAGAAGGAGTTTCACTGCTCTTCATCCGTGAGCTATTAATGGCGTTCAACTACAAAACATACGGAGTTCCAAAACTGAGATAAAAGTAGTCATTTCACTCTGGAGCAACTATTTTAAAGTATTAAAACTATAATATAAACCAAGTCGCTACCAGAAACGACTAACATAGCAGAACGTACAGCGAACACGACACTAACGAGTAAAGCTAATAAAACATGACGAATTAAAACGTATGACTCAACAACATATTTCGACGTAAGAACAAGACTTAAACGATCGTAAAATGCTGGTTTGACACAAATCAATCTGTATTCCTTAATAAGGAACATTATTTTTAATATTTAACTCATATAGGTTCTCTATCATTCCCAAGTGTCGTTAATATCAAATGAATGGAACCCCAGTGTTGTACGTGCCTGCAATACCTGATCAATTTGTAGCATAAACGGATTTATTACATGTGGAGGAAGAATAAGAAAAAAAACGACCTTATGGAAGTGATTTGTTGGGGAAAGAAATAAACCTAATGCTTGGGAATTGAAAATCTTTCTCCGTCCGTCGCCTCGCGATTCCTTTTCCCACAAAAACCAACGTTTTGCTTGAAAATGACAGATGAATGCAAGTCGCGTTCTTGTAGTAAACATAACGATGGTCATTCTGTCTTCTTGAAATGAGATTATCTTGATAACTCAATGACTTCCATTGGAACATGTATTAACTATTTTCAAGATTTCAAACGGATTAAAAATAAAGCGTCACCTAGGCGGATAAATAAATATAAACTAAAGAAACTTGGTGAGAATATTTCTTCTTCACGAGGTCTTTTTTGGATTTCTTCACCATAGCCAAAATCACATGATAAACATTTTTATGCCTACGGGAATAATCAGACATTGTTCTTAAACCTATAAAGACTCCTCTAATGATTACCACAATAAGGTTGCAAAATTAGCTTTTAGGGAAGCGGCTCGTTATAATATATTAAAATTTTCTGATCAATGTAAAAGCCTTCTAGAATCCAAAGTCAATATATGTCAGTTTTGGAAATTCATATCAGTCACGATTAAATTCACCAGTTCAGGAAAAAAAAGTAATACCGAGAGGGTTGATTAAATTTGCATCAGTGATTTAATTTGATGAATTATAGCTCTCTTGTAATATTTTGGCCTGGATTGAACGACAGACCTTGGGGAAATGTTTTTCAAAAAAACGGAGGACGATGGTCAATTATGAAATTAGCACGCGATCTCCAAGGTGATGCCGTGGTACAAAGGGCGGAAAAAGGCGATCCCTCACTCCTGGACAAAAGGCCAAAAGACAGCACGCAAAATTATCAAGTTAAACAGATTACGTGTTTGTTTGACGTAAGGTTAGCGCGTAATGGACCGAATCGAAAACCCATAAGGAAGCGTGGTAAATTGAAGGTCTTTTCCCAAACAAGGTGTGTGAATCTCCGTTTGACTTCGTCAACACCACTTTAGTCCACATTGTCACAACATTAGTGAGCTTCACGGCGTAATAGAATAAGTACATCAATATTTTTATTTAAAAAATATAAAAACCTGTACAAACAATTGAAATTGCCGTCCTCAGTGACGGTGGGGTAACGTCCTCGCCTAAAAACTCAAGAGGTCGCGAGTTTGATCCACCCCTTGGCCGATTTTCCACCACCTCGGGCTTGGATGTTTGCAATTTTCGTAGTTGTTATTTAATTTTTACTGTCCGATTTTAAATGCCTGGATATTTTCGGAATGGCACTATATTAGAAATCACTAAAGGATTAAACTATGATAATAAATTCTCTAAAGCAGGTAGATGGTAAGCCAAACACGTACAAAAGAAAGAAATCCATACTTCCGTCAAACAATTCCATCAGACGACAAGGATATATTATTATACAGAATATACTAGATATTTAGTATCTTAACTTCATTATATAACTACATTTGTACACGTGATTAAAAGAGAATGCGTATAGTTGAGTTATCCACTATCAAAATATGGTAGAGATAGCATATGTTTTGCTAGAACTTTCTTAATTACGGGTGGTGTCCTAACACCCCCCGCCACACGCCCTTGCGGCGGCTTGCGGAGGAAGGTAGATATAGATTAACAGACCCATAGGAACAATTTACTTGCACTCTGATAGATTTATTACATTTTTTAAACTTGGTTTTATACTATTTCAAAAATTAGTTTTAGTGATTTACGTGCGTCATGCATTTATCATTTACCACTGGTCTGATAGATGTTAGGAGGTTATCGTTCACAAGAAATTTTTATAATTTAATCCAATTGTTTCATTAGACATCAAATTTTGGGTAAGTTATGGAGGAAAATGCCGCGCATGCAAACGCTAATCGACACAAGTTTAACCTTTCAGTTCTCTCTGTCATATTCCTTTCAGAATTGGCAACAGTAAGTTAATCGAGATCTAAATCAGCATTTGCCGCTGCATTAACATAATAAAATATGTGACTGCCACCTTACGGCAGTGTAAAAGGACATACAAATAATTCCAACCAAGTTCACTACTTTTAAATCTGTGTCCCGAACGTCGATAAGCATAAAAAATAGAGTATAACTACTTTTAATGTACCAGTTTAATACGTATCCTTATTTCAAGAAACTGTAACAGTAACTTTAACGGAGTCACCCGCTATGTGTGCATTATAGTGCAACCATTTCAGAGAGTAAAAATCATTCGCCTTGACCGGGATTCGAACCCGGATCCCTCGATATCCGGCCGAGTGCTTTAACCAATTAAGCTACCGAGACGTCCTCTTACACTCTGAAATTTTGGGGGCTTTAAAGGAACAAGACAATGCCTGTGACATTGTATGTACGGTATTTCGTCACAACATCTTGTTCCTTTAAAGCCCCCAAAATTTCAGAGTGTAAGAAGACGTCTCGGTAGCTTAATTGGTTAAAGCACTCGGCCGGACATCGAGGGATCCGGGTTCGAATCCCGGTCAAGGCGAATGATTTTTACTCTCTGAAATGGTTGCACTATAACGTATCCTTATTATTCATTTTTAAAACATATGAATTTCGTGGATCGTCCATAGGAAATAGAAAAACGAACCAAAATTGATTTACCTGGGACACAACGAGCTGACTATAAACACAGCATCCAATGATCAACTGCGATCATCAACGCCTTCCTATTTCCTGAAAATGCCCTCCAGCTTCGATGCATTTTTAGACCTTGTTCGATGGATGAAATTACTCACGAAGGTCGGTATTTTTTTTAAATATTCCGAAATCTGAAGGCGTTCCGCTCAATTTCTTTGTCGATCGCGTACGAAGGGAATTGCTCAATGCTCGCCCACGTTCCCATTCATTTCATTCGCTAGAAAGTGGAAATCACTCATTGGCTTAAGAAGAGCAACTTTTTGCGCAGTTCATCCTTCCCACTGCGTCATTCGGAGGGGACAGAAGACCCTCGCTTTGCTCCTCTCGCGTAATTGGACGACTCTCATTGGGTCGCAATTTATGCAACGACCAGTCCAATCAACGAAAGCAGGAGCCTAACAATTCTATCTCATCTCCCACCCATTCAGTATCCAAGCCAGGGGACTTAGGAACGTAAATTCTTAATATTTCACCCATAAATCAGACGTAGGGACGAAAGGAATGAGTTAGGCATTGAAGCATTCACAAATAGGTAGGGATCGATGTTACGGATCTTGAGCAAGTATAGAAAAGGTTGATTCGAACTTGTAACGAAGTTTTGTACGGTACGTAAACTTGATCATTGAGTCAAGAGGATAGCCATAGATTAAGATGAGGAAGTAAAATGTAAATTGAGGGAAATTATAACATACGAAGAAGTAAAACGTGTGGCAGGGGAGGAGAGAGTGGTTGGGAGAAACCTAAAAGTGGAAAGAAAATAGGATGCAAAGGACTTGGATTGGGGAAGAAACGTGGAAGACTGTGATAGAGGGGAGGGCATTGAACAGGCAAGGTATAGGGATGAAAATAATGGGCGTGTTAGACGGATAGTACGGGAGCTGGTGGTATGCTGTGACCACCATATTTAAACTCACAAAAACTGTACACATTTAACGAGTACCTTGCCAATAACCGGGAAATATGATCCTCATAGGGTATTTCGTTGTCTTTCCCCCTGGGGGGGGGGAATTAAAAATTTGCAAATCGGACATTTTTTTTGGATCTTAAACTTGACCGAATAATCAATGGGGGTGCCAAGACTCCGTTTTGACCATTTTAAGACAATAATGGTGTGCCGATTCCAGAAAACGGGCCCGCAAAGTTGCAAAAAAAACTTTCGTATCGGTCATATTTTTCGGATCTCGGAATTTGCGAATCTGACATAAAAATATGTCCGATTCGAGATTTTTTTTGCAAATTTGCGGGCCCGGTTTCCGGAATCGGCGCACCATTATCGTCTTAAAATGGTCAAAACGGGGCCTTGGCATCCTCATTGAATACTCGGCCAAGTTTAAGATGCAAAAAAAATATGTCCGATTCGCAAATTTTACATTCCCCCGACCCCCTCCCCCAGGGGGAAAGACAACTGGTAACTTTTAAGACTTGCCTCTTTTGTACTCTGCTAGGCATCCTCGTTAAACGTGTGCAATTCTTACAAGTGTAAACATCAGGGTCACAGCATACCATCACTCCCGTACTAGGATGAAGGGAGGCAGAGAGTATTATGAATTGAAGAAAGGTTCATTGTAGCGTAATTACGTTACGTCGTCTTAGGTGAGGCTTAGTAACAAAGGTGTAATTAGTCATTGTGTCCGGTCAAAACCCACCTTGACCGGTAGATTATCACAGGGTGTGGCGGCATAACTTCTTTTTTGAAAGCGCTTTACGTTTGAAAAAAGTAAGTTATGTTACCGCACTAAACATTAAATAAAATCTTAACGGCACGAAAATCATTTTGACCATTCATGCCCATAGATTTTGAAAGCGACATTAAGACTAATGAAAGAAAAAATAATTCGGCTGGCAGGTCCGGAGAGCAGCTTGGACTTGGAAGGGACTTAAATGGAACCATTGAAACTAGGGGAAGGGGGTGGGATGAAAGGGGAGCTGAGCGGAGGAGTAAGAGAGTGGTGGGTAGGAGGAGAAAGGCTCCCTCTGGCCTGGAAACGAAAATTACCAGGAAGCGAAGAAGGTATATAATTGCCGGGATCTGAAGACCGTAGGCGCTTGAAAAATCAAGGCCTTCCTTAAATCCGGAGAATGGACGGAAATTACACGTCTGGCCGTCCTTTATACACGTATCAATCGGAAACCGAGAGAGATCGCTCGAAAGAGTAAAAACTGGAGTAAACCACCGCACGCATCGGCCTTCGCATCTCCGCGGGAGCAAGACATTCGATCTCCTTCCCCATCCAATTTTTTTTTATCCGCGGACTAATTGAAATTGAAGGCTAAGTTGTGCGGAGGGGGGGGGGAACATATCATAATTGCGCTAAATTTAATGAGGCGTGTCCGACATCGCCAATGATATAATCCCTCACCACCAAACGCTTAGGCCAAGTTGTTCCGATCTATGACGTATCCTCAAGGTGTGTCCCAAGGTCGTGGGTCCGAATTCCGCCAATGGCACGGATAATGGAGGTATTTTAAGTATGTGGAGTCAGAAATGCTCCAATGTGGTCAATAAATACTGAAAAATAACTAATTAGTGCTATGCATGGAAGCGGATAAGAAACAATTGCCGGGTAAAAATTGGACGAAGGCAAGAAAATTGGATGCAAAGGGGAAATATTTGGTGCGCAAGGTAGGGGCAATGGGAATATTAGATGGAATTAAAGGAGATATTTCGTTAATAAATTAAAATTGGCAATTTTCCACAAACTAAAATTGTTATTGATACGACCGGTTTCGATGTAACTACATCATCTTCTGGTCGTAATGCTAGAGATATTTCGTGTACGCAGAACTGACAAAAGTTTCATTTTCTCTCGTGTATAGGATGCTAAATTATTTTTTCTTACGTACTTGGTGTGTGCTGGTCCATTAAAAAACCCACCTCTTAATAAAAAAGATTTCGTTAATATGAAATATGCCTGTGCTTTATGTGTTACAGACAAACAGAGATACATAACTATTTTGTTCACAGAAAAGTAGACTCTCATTTTTGCATTTTATCCGAATTAGATTAAAAAAAACACTTTCCAATAAGCTTGTAATCTAATCAGATATGCTGGATTTTATTCAATTCTTATTGAACAGCCCATTATATATCAAGTGTCAACGCACTCTAATCGAGCCATAACATCGGAATGTCGATCACGTCGTACAATAGAATGACGTCGCGAAAAACGTGTTCAAGCACAATCGCAAGGTTATTAATTTGATTTTTAGCACTCTTTTCAATGATTTTAACGTCAACCTAACTAGCACAGTTGAAAAAAAATACAGGATTTAATCCATGCTATGATGTAATATGGAAACGTCATTCCCGCTCGTCATGGAACTGATGAGATTTTAGACTCGGTCAACACTAACCACTGCGCAGAATTTTTCGCTGTATAAAACATAAGGTTACAATAACATCATTTTGAGACCTACACAGTTACTTGATTTGGAGCTGTTAGGGCATTCAATACTTTTCGTGTACTATATTACGCCCAATTTCAAGACAGAAAATGAAGAGGGAGAATAAAGCGAGATTAGAGGATATTATTTTTAATTACAAATTGACACAGCTTGAAAGATATCGGCGATGATTTGCATCTCAGTTGGATAATGGAAGTGGTAGAACACACTTGTTTGGTGGAAATAAATGAGAAAAAAGATAGCTTCAATCAAAATCATGAGCATAAGTACATACGCATCTTCATACGTACTGTGAGCATTCGTAAGGGAGATCCTTATTACATTTCAATACATCTAACTGGCCACTCCCACATGAGCTGGTCACTTACTCAACTTCAATCTAACTTTATGAATTTTCATTTGCTTACAAATTCGTAAACACGGCATGGAATAGCCGAAACGGGACTACAAATCATGTGCATTCATGAATGTGAAACGAGGAGCATTTTGAGCGATGTGAGATATAAACTTGGTTGTCGCTGAGTTAGCAATAAAAAGTGATGCTCCTGACTTGAAGCACTGAAATGGTCATGAATCAGACATGTTTGAGGGAAAAAAAAATTGCCACACGCCAGGGGGATTCAGGGGAAGTATGCTTCCAAGTTGATGTAAGGATTCGTATCGGCAATTAGCGAAAAAAAAATGACGTCGGACATAGCACGCTTCACCGTCATTACAAATTATCGAATCGTTTCTTTTTCACAGAAAAATATGTGTAGCTGGAGATATATGTGACATGGAGTGCTCGAAATAAAAAAAATAATGTTCTTAATGATGATCGGAGTGCTGAGAAGAAGAAAAGTGATCGACGCAGTTGATAGACAGAGGAAGACTCTTAATGACATATCTGTGGTAACGAATGACAGCATCTGACCTGACCAAATACACTTAAAAGTATCACTTAAAATGACGAAGAGTGGAGTTTCGTCCAGATGAAACATTTGGATTTGAAGGAATTCTAAATCACATCACAAGATATTAGTCGATTGATTCCGTGCCACTCAGTCAAAAACTTTGGGCACCAAAACATTATATAACCATTATAACGCACTTTGACACTTGCGGGGTGTATTGGGTGTCAAACCTACACTCGATCGCTTTTTAAGTCAAACCCGGATATACGCGATTCAAATTTGACTTCTATGAACCTTGAATTCTTCGATGCCAAGTGAAATGCCACTTCTAAATTCCACGCTTTAACGTTAAAAATATCAATAGTCTCTAACATTTTTACAATGCTCATTTTCCCAATTCACAAGAATAATATTTACAAGAAGCAATCCACAAGAAGAATAAGTATGATCCGATTTTGGTCCACCTCAAAAAAAAGAACGCCTACTGACTCAAAAGAACAATCATTTGCAATCAATTTATAATGTTTTAAGCATTAATTAATTTTGGTAAATGTCACAAATAAATTTGTCTTGAAGGAAGGTCTCTTACGAAGTGGCGTTTACAATATAGATTAAACTTATTAAAAACATTTAAAGATAGGCCCTTTTCCGATGACATCAAGAATATAATACGAACCCAAACGCATTACGGTCGGAGGGATCACGAATATAAGACTAGAGAGATAGACTGCAAGACTGATAGGTTTAAAATGTCATTTTTTCCAAGAACGATAATAGACCAGAATGCTTGTAGTCGAAATCCCCCAAGAGTCAGTTTATTACAATAAGTATTAACGTACAGGTTAGGGACTGCGCGTGGATATTATATATATCCACATAATATATTTTCTTACAGATTCCCCCCACCTTCCCCCTCCTATTTGAAAAACTTCAATCCCCTCATACCTTACCCTTTCCTCATGGTGCTACACCCCCTGCCACACACCTTTTTTGGTGGCTCGCAGGGTATTTATATAGATGTAGATGTAGAAGGTGGTTTTAATGTTTGATGAAAAACACATCCAATCCATCATCGGAAGACACAGGTCTGAGGTGATAATTTTATGAAAAAAATCCACGCATTCCACGACATTGAAACTTTTCCAAGAAATTATTATAATATCAATTTCAGTAAAATTTTGCAATTCATTTTAAGATTGGCAACGGTATCTTATTATCAGACAGCTTAATTGCCATGGATATTTGGGTCTTCGTGTTAATTGTGAGTATTCCCAAAGATTGGTGCAAACTATGAAATTAATACTGTGTCGACAATGGAGGGAGTAGGATTGGCATGATATGGGGCAAGCATGTGAGACCAATTCGTTCTCTCACGGACGCTCAAGCTCTCAGGCCTCATTCAGCACCTTTTGAGTCTCTCTCTTCCGGCTATTTACTTAACGACTCCCATTTGAGAACACTCTGAGGGACATAAAGATATTCCAAGAACGGAGACGCAATTTCTTCAGTTTAAGAAAGCGACAATTGCATAAATGCGGTCCAACTACATGAGTTTGGTTCGAACATAAACTCATCCCATGTGATTTTCTTTACGTGAGACCTGGATAATTCCCTCTTCCAGAAAAAGATATTTCATAAAATATCTGGACTGCGCCGTTTACTTTAGCAAACAACATTAAAAATGAAAAAAACATGTGAATGATAAAACCAAGGTCAAGATTCTATTACTACGGAACAGTGGTAAAACCTGGGACTTCTCGGAACTGTTCAAAGGCATAAATTGCATGGAAGAAAATTTAATAATTGCTGAAATTAGTTGGAGCACATTAACCAATATTGCAGGTCGATTTAGAGTAATGTTAATACATGAAGAAATTTTCGAGGCAAAAGTTTCAAATCATTTTCCTGAAAGCCAAAACGAATTTACGTATCTGGACTTGCAAAAGCATCTTGAATGTGGATGGCTAAGCTCACGGAATACTAACTAATACGAAAGCGAAAGGATGGTGGAAAATAAATGCGATGAAATCAGTCGGAATTAATTAGATATATTTCTATAAAGGAATTAATTCTTGACCTGTATCGTATCACACACACACACGTGTGAATATGTATAGAAAACATTTCGGACAATGATTTTCATTGCAGTATATTTAGGTTTAAACATTTAAATGTGAGTACTATGGGTTTCCAAGTTTACTTTACGTCGCGAAAAATGTGGTACATGCTTAAGCCCCGCAAACAAAATGTCGGAGAAGAGGAAAATACCTGTAGACCACTTAAAAGAAGATTACCTAGGTGTATAAATGTGAATCGTATGACGCCGAGGAAATAACATGAGTATCAATAGAGAGAAATAAATAAAGAGCGTCAGAACGTCTTTTTCGATAGCATATTCCATGGACTGGCTTTCCAAGGAGCTGAATATCAATAAAAGTATTGAAAAGTATGAGAAAAGACTTCAGGAATAGACAAAATCTGATGCTATCTACAAATCAGGCCACTAAATTAAGAAGAACACATAAAGAAGAGGAAATTACCGCAATAACCGGGGGATTAAGCAGGAGCTGACAACATGGAATGGTGCGAGAAGGGATCAAGCTAAGGATGAAATAGACGAGAAGTTGATCACGATCCCTAAATTTCCGGATGAAAAAGCTTTAGTCGACCAGGTCAGGCAATGTATCATCAGTGTGTCACTGTTGCGTGGCTTAAAGCATTGATTCTCAAGTTTACCCGATACACAAAGTTTACTTCGGACAAATCCTCATGGCATTGTTAATGAGTTTCTGTATATTCACCGATAATATCCTTCAGCCAATTTTTTCTCAGAAAATGAAGCAGGCATTGTAAATGACTTAATCTTTTAATCTCCCTATAATTCTTCTCTCCATCTCGTGAAAATATTCTTAATATAGTTAAATCCAGAGCGTTTCGATTGGCGAAGACCGTACAGAGAGGAAATCACTTGGGAAACGAAGAAAGAGTAGGTAAAGAACAGGCATATTGGACATAATGAAGAGCGTAAGGAAGTATGCACAATATACTATCAAATAAGTATGCAGAGGGGTATATTTCAGTGTCAGGTTGTGCTTTGTTAGGAGAGGCAAGGGAATGTAGCGTTGTATAGTCTCTGTCCATTAAAAAAAAAACCTACCTTAATAACATTACAATTATACAATAATAAATTAACAATAAATGAATTTATTAGGTTTCAAGGAAAATTATATTGTTGCTAGTGACTTTTAAAAGACTTCTGAACGTTATGATAAATTATTTCCCTTTGCTGAACTACCAATATCGTAATGTTTACTCCCCTCATGTCGTCTTAAAATGCATATTCGCATTCTTCTGCATTCCTAGGGTTTTCCACAGCCATCAACGTCCTCGTAGTATCTCCGCTATTTCCCTTAGCTTTTTAGAATTTTCGCCAACGATTTCTTCATTTCCACCACCCAACCCAATCCCTCCAACGTCTTTCGTTTTCTTCTCCATGTGGATTCCTTTCTTTCATTCTGCTAAATACCGACACATAAAAAGTCTAAGATGCTGTGTGTTCTGCTATCTTTTTTGAATAAATGTTATTGATGTACGAACGAGGAGAACGGTCGCTTCACGCATTCTCTGTGAAGTACGCACATGCATCACCGGAGGGAATGTACAATACGTATTGTTTCCGGCTAGCTGCAGTAAATAGGCAGTTGATATTGGTTTCCTCCTTTGAACATTGTACATTTTTCTTAGTGCTTCCCGATCGTCGTTCCTTCCGATTAAGATGGAACCTTCTGGAGATATTTCAAGAGAGTATTGAGGGACGTAGCAGAACTCGGGTTTACATTTCCCCTTGCTTAGATTGACAACAACAAAGAGAGCAAACCCCTCCGGAGCTATTCACGAGAAATACGAGCACGATGGAGAACTAAATAAATTGTCAAACGAACATTGCAGGCAATTCTTTAAAGTCAATGTCGTACCATTTTAGATTGACCATTCATGACAAGGAAATATATAACAGTACCCACAGAGGAAAAATCACGAATTGGTCTTAATCGTTTCTCAGCTTTTGAGAAATTGAGTTTGAGAGAAATTTCTCAAGTTAGCAATGACCTGACTATTATCGTCAGCAATCATGAACATTCATAAAGATTTTTTCCCCATCAAAATAATACTATTTAATAGAAATTACACACTTTGATAATATAGAGTGCTATATTAACTTTCCCTTCACAAACAATTCTTAAAAAAACCATTATTTCTTTCAAACATCGTTGCAGCGGTCTGGACGGCAAAAATTAGGCATTAAAATATTTTCTGCGTCAACAAATGCATCCGAACATTTACACGTGCATACATTTTGCATATATATATATATATATTAATCCGACCCCTCAGGACTTACCGTAAATTTAGAAATAGTTTACGCAACTGACCTGACCTCATGTTACCCCGCTCATATTTGTTCGTAAAGAGTTATGAATGGACGAGCTACTTGGAATTTTATGAAAATCATTAATGTAACCCATTTCCTCCCCCGATAACAATGCGAAAGTGTTTCTAAACGTAATACTCATTTGTATCGACCATTGAGAAAAGTGAACATGGAAAATAAAATGAAACAGTGGGAACTCTAAAAAACAAATGTAACTGCCACCACAGCATCCGCATTTTTTGACCCGATCCCTTTTTGCTACACTCCATTGATTCTCCATTTATATATTCAAAGCCATGAAATAAAGATCAAAGTACATTTGCCGAGCATTTATGACCACCTTGAACGCGGAATGAGAAATAAAAGTCAGATAAATAGCTTTCAAAACGATGTTTGGCTTCGGGAAATATTTTATTATAATATAATTATACCACTCATTCTCTAATGAGGTAAAGCGAGCTTGAAAATTTTTAGCGTCAATGACCCAAGACTAAGTAAACGTGTATTGACTTTCTAATGTCTGTGCACATTGTGCTGTCATATTTTAAAATGTTTCCACATGAAAATTCTCGACGATTTCTTCAAACAGAACGCAATCATCCAAAGTAGCACACACTATTACCTAGTCCTGTCCAAACAATTTCTTTCTGTACAAACAGTTCCTTTTTTATTATTATTCATTACACTCCCTGCCTCATTGTGTGATTATCCCTAGCAGAACCATCCGAATTTAAGACCTGGTCTAATTTTCTCATTAATGACTTTAATTAGATTTTGACTATTGGTGTATTATTTTAAATAAAACTTACAATTAAATGAATCAGTTAACGATTAGTTATTTTTATTCCATAATGGGATTTTGGTAGTCTTTCGGTCAAGGGCAATAAGTACACGTGATTCATGAAATGCAACATCCCAGAATAATTTTAAGCATTATGAAAATTATAAATTATTAAATCATAATCATTCATAATAAAATAATGTGTGCTCCACAAGCAGTGTTATTGTGGCACAAGCAAGGTTATCGAAAATATTTCAGTTGTTCTGTTAGCGTTTTGCGAAAAAAATAAGTGTTACGGAAAAGGTTTGATTGGGCGTTCAAAATGTGGGTAATAGTTGATGTAAATATACATTTTTTTCATCCCGATGCCATATTTCCTAGAATACATTTAAATTATTATTTTGCACGTCTAAATATTCACTTTTTTCTATTCGATATAGGGCGACTATTATTCATCAGCTGAATCACCAATACTTACACTTATGGAACTACTGAGTTTCCAAATGTATATGAAAATATACCAATGTCCTTCCTGTCATTTCAAACTACTAACGCAAAAACAGAGGTTAATTCCCCAGAGGATAACGCTCAGTCTTTCATAATTAACTGCCTTGCAAACTGCGATTGCTTTCTATTCGAAGGTCCTAACCTTGGAAGGTGACAAACGTTTGATTGAAGGGACATTTCATAATACGGTAATAAAAAATTAATATCGAAGAACAAAAATGCGTGCCATTGACTATAACATAGAAATGAACAAGGAAATCAAAATAGTGGGAAAACTGATCCGATTGGTGCACGGGTGAATGAGAGAAGTGATTAATGGCTCCCTCCCCTCTCTATTACTTCATGGTTTAAGGAATATGGCCATGCTCAGGGTTGTTGTCAGTCCTGCTTAATGCTCATTGATTCTCTAATGACAATGCTCTAAGGATTTTCAATTGAATGTCAGAGAAAACCGTCGTATTTTCTAAAATAATCCACGAAACTGTAACCATCCTCTTTGAATTTTCATTTGCATGTAGTGCTTATATGATGTCCTATGAAACCCAAAACCCAGTTGGAAAGAAGCGTAGGAAATAAAATATAGATAAATCATCTTCTGGTGTCTCCCTCGTGTAACTAGAGAATTATTTGAGTTGGGTGCGTTTCGACACTCCTTTACCAACTGGACAATAATGGGATAAACAATTTCATCAGAATATTCCAAATATTAATCGAATTTTAGCCTTAGAAGCATGGTGCTGGAGGAGAATGCTGAAGATTAAATGGACAGACAAAGTAAGGAATGAGGAAGTATATAGAAGAGCAGAAGAGGATAGAACCACATGGAGAACTCTACGGCTAAGAAGAAATAGATTGAATGGACACACATTGAGGCACAATGGATTGATTAGGAATATAATGAAGGAAAAATAGAAGGAAAGATTCCATGAGGAAGACCAAGAGACATGTACATAAGACAAATTAAGAAGGACGTAAAACAGAAAAGGCATCAGGGATTGGGGGAATTGACATTAAATAGAGGCAAATGGAGGGCTGCAATAAACCAAACCTAGGATTGAAATACTGATGATGACGAATCGAATTTGCTTTTTTTAATTGATCTTTTGCTTTCGGTTGCAAAATTTCGGCCAAGTTGCAATGCTTGCTTCCCTATCGGGAAGGGTTCATTAGAAATCCATTCTCACTTCCGGTATAAACGGCTAAACGGTCTCTTTTAGTCAAAAAAACATACTTGGTCAAAAGAAAAAATATGCACATCTCAAGAATACGGCCAAATGTTTCCCGAACATTCAATTTACATCAGTCTACTCCGGAGGAACTACCGATGTTCGTGGAAAATATTTTCTTCCATCGGCGATATGTTTGAAGTGCAACACGGGAGGCGGGTGCGGCGAGGAGTGGAGGGGACGGTTTATGCATCGTGAGGAACGGTGACCTGGGAAAGATCTTTCTACTTCCCACGATCGACGACGGAAAAACACTCGGGTAGCCTCCTTCCACTTGCCGATCCCTCCCAGCCACCCCACGAAAGAAAAACACCACCATCAGGGCCTATTGACGCTTCGGAATTCGGTCGCAAGCTCAACCATCGCTCGCAATCGTCCACTGGAATCTCAAGACAGCCGCAGGAAACGACCTTATTATTTCCGCGCGAGGATAGATGAGAGGGACCCTCGCGACAATTCCTCCGCCGCAAAATAAAGAAAATCAGCATCAACCCAGAAATTCTAATGGTCAGAAGGATGAAACTCTGGACCTGGGTGGGGAAGATGGCAACGGGATACTTTAGCAGAGGCCATTGCATTGCTTCGGTGTATTTTAAAACGAAACTGTAAATCAGAACTTTTCTAAAAACTCACGAGCTCACTTATTCTCAAGAACATCAACCGTGCAAAAATACTTGAAATTGCCACTAAAACTAAAATCCATCTTTGTAAGCCATTTTAATCGTTCACTTAAATTATAACAGTTTTCCTTTCATTATTTCTTGCGAGGGGCTGACATTAAATTACGACTTGTTTTATCCTCTCTTTCCAAGGATCCGTAAAATATGAATCCTACCCAAGCTACCTTTCTTAATTATCGGAGTTTACTTTAATATACCAGACAGACATCTTTTTCTAGAAAAGAAGATTTATTTTGCCCTGACGAAACCGTTTTTCAATATGACTATGTACTGATGACCTCAATACGAGTTTGTGCTGACAGCAAAGTACACAAAATGAGCGACACATTTTTTGTTTTATTTTAAAGGTACAAAAATGAATATGGTGAAATGGAAAAAAATTACGTAATTCTTTCATCGGGTTGATAAATGGCTGAATAATTCTAAAGTGACATAGCCAATAGTGAACAATTACATAATGATTTATTAAGTGATCAATGAGAACCCGTATTATATTAATAAAAATTGTAAAAAATAATTAATTCATGTAATTTTTATAATATAAATAATTATATACAATTCAATCATAAACTGGGGTAAGATTTTTCCTGAACCCCCTTCCGGAAACTGTGAAATGGTCAAATCCCCTCCTACCTACAAACCTAACCTAATTAAAAGACAGAACCTAAGGCTCCTAATATACGTATTCCACTTGTCTCTGTGCCAAAAAAAATTCCTCCTCACCTACACAAGACTTCCTCACTTACATTCAATCTTCTAGAACATTTCTGAGAATCCCGTCATCTTTTAACATCCATAACCTCTTCCTCTGTCTTTTATAATGCTCTCCATGTTCCCTCCTCTCTTCCCACGCTCAATCAACAAGCTCATCATCCCTTTTTTGCGTCCTCCTTTACCTGTACCTGCAGTTCCCCATATATATAAAAAATATATTTTTATATATATTATATATATGTACATATGTATATCTTATACAACCGGCACAGGGAAAGGAACTGGCCCCCGTACACTGATGTGTGAATATTCACATGCCGTCGGGCTTGGTACATGGGTGAGCTCTACCATCACCTACTAAACCGACCTTCGGATTGATTACTGTGTTTTATATATTATATATGTATATTATACATATATATAAACATATACATTCTCACATTATATATATATATATATACGTATTTATTACTGTGTTTATGGTTATATATATATGTATATATTTAACCATAAACACAGTAATCAACCCGAAGGTCAGTTTAGTAGGTGATGGTAGAGCTCACCCATGTACTAAGCCCGACGGCATGCGAAATTCACACATCAGGTTAGGGGGGCCAGTTCCTTTCCCTGTGCCGGTTATGGTTTCCCAGGAAGATCTGGTACACTAAAAATCAAATAGCTTAGGTGGAGCTGCAGGTGCCCAGAGTGCCTTGCCCGGGAATCGAACCCGGGACTCTCCGGTCAGCAGTCCAACGCTCTACCCCCTAGACTACCGCGACCCACATAAATATATATTATATATATATATATATATATATATATATATATTCATACAGGTAAACCGTTGGACTACTTGGGCTGACCGGAGGGCCCGGGTGCGATTCCCGAGCAAGCCTCTCCGGGCACCCTCTCAGCTCCACCCAAGCTATGTGATTTTCGGTTACCAGATCTTCCTGGGAAACCATAACCGACATAGGGAAATGCACCACCCTGATGTGTGAATATTCACACGCCGTCGGGCCTAGTACTGGGTGAACTCTACCGTCACCTACCAAACCGACCATCGGGTCGATCAATCGTTTTTCCTAAACCACCGAATTCATGAAACTTACGAGTAGACTCTATTTTTGCATCTCCACTCAGAGATAAAATAAATATGAACTGTCAAAAAAATGAGGAAAGTAATCGACATGTCTGAAAAGTTACTGAAAAAACACAGAAAAGATTAAACATGTTTCACACAATAAAAATTAAGCGTAAAACAAATCAAAGCAATTCATATACATACTTAAAAACATTAAAAATTTTCGTGAAAGTAACAAAAAATGTTTCTGTTGTAGTAGTTATAATTTTAACCTGGGAAATGGAAATAGAATTTGACGTAACGAATTGCCTAACGTACAATACTTTCCCCAATAACGTTCCTCGATTCGCTTTTTCGCTCTCTATTCGTTTCTGCACCATTATGAGAGGAAAGAGTAACAAAATCAATATTCAATATGCAAAAAAAAATCGAACGAAATGATGTGATCTGAATGGTGGTGAAAAATTTCAGCGTTCCTCCCATAAGACATTCCTCTCTTGAAGAGCGAGAGCGTTGCAACTCTCTAGGTACCATAGACACGCCTACTTGGTATATATTTCCTCCAGACAGAGGCCGCCATTGAGAGAAGAGTATACACACGCGACCTATATACGAGTACACTGAGCTTACTAACGCGGTATTGTTTGGAGACACGTCAGCGCATGAGGTCATAGGCGAGTTCACCCACAAGGCTAATGTTTGGCTGATACCCTCTGCATTTTATACACTGGTGTGACCAATTCACGGGCATTTGAGACAAAGAAGAAACTGGAGCGAGGTCTGAATTACATGGAGAAAACTTTATCCTTTCCGTTGCGTGGAGAGATATGAAATTCGATATCACCAAGTGGGCATCATTTGAGAACGCTAACGGAAAAATTCAAATGCTATACAATTCGCGATGAGAGAAAATCGATTCGTGAATGCACCATGAAATGAATAACTCATCAAATATAACCAGTAATTAAGTGAATTTGGCAGCGTCTAAGTCTAAAAAAAAACTATGTTTACTTAGGGACACATGTAGTTTCATCAAGGTATGCATGTAGTTTGTATTTTAATCGTTCGATTTACATCCCTCAGATCTGTAAATGGAAAGTGATATCCAAGCAACGTTCTCAGAAATTATGAAAAGCGTGATCAGTTTGCATTTGGAGAAAAGAATCAGATTTCAGAACAGTTATAATTAATTAATTAAAATTGACAATTTTCCACAAAATAACATTTTTATTAACACGACCGGTTTCAATGTAACTACATCATCTTCTGATATCAGTCATTTCTCCTTGTCTACTATATATGCAGAAAGCAAATAGTAGTTTAATTAATCATGATATTCCACCTTATCTCGCCTGAAACGTCTCTTTTTATTTTTAATATCTATAATTAATTTTCTATTTGAAAGAATATTTTGTTTAATTTAGAAACAAAAACGGCCAAAAAATATCGAATCGAATTTTCCAACCCTATTTTGCCGAATAATTGAATTTTTATAAAAAAAAAACAATTTAGTAGCTTTTTTTCCCCTTTTAGTTCGAGTGCCCCTTTACCCATACTTTATTTTAGTAAATCAATTCATCCACAGTCAAATTTTACATCTGTTTGAACATATTGGCAAACGTGCCACCAGGAGTAAAACAAAAACAACCCAAGAAAGGGGCGAGGAATTTTAAAATTCTGGACTAAACCTTTTGCTGGCTATAAAATCGAAATTCGAAAAAAATATCCAAAGTCTTTGAGTAGCTTGAATGGAGTCTAAATTTCATTCTAGCTTCCATCCGAAGGCAAAGTCCTCAACTCTTAGCATCTCATCCCTCTCACCCCATCGTGGAGATACGCAACTAAATTATTTTAATATATACCATGGGCTTGGCTCTTTGTGAAATTCCGACACGCTGGCGACATCATAGTTAAGTCGAAAGTACGGATCCTAACTTTCTAAAACTGCACTAATCGCCGGTAACATAAACTAATACTTCCGAACTTGAATGTTTTCACAAGTCACTCTGTGCTTCGGCATACTACAATGGTGGTACTACTCCATGTCGACATGATTGACAATACGGTGCATTCGGTTCTTCATGCATGCTCTCATCGTCTTTATATCCTTGTGATGACAAAGAGCCAATGAAGATATATATGTCATTGTAATGGAACTGATTGCGGGCCGCTGGGGTGATTATTTTGCTCATACTCTTGTTGGGTAATACACTGAGTGGTATAAGAAGAGAAGATTATTTTATACCGATTTGAGATAGTAATGCCATCATTACTAATATTTTTAATTATTCCCAAATAAATGCATCCATTATTTGACCCAGCCAGTTGATAAATTTCCACGGACGAATAGTAATTTAGCACAATTGTCAAGCATGAGAAGAATTAACATTAAGACTTAAAGCGAAAGAATACTCTAAAGCATGAAAGTTTAAAGAAAGGGTACCCTTCTCTATGATTCGGTTAAAATATCCCTTGGTTTAAACATTCTGCCACCCCAGAGAAGACAATGCCATTCATGTCTTTTTTTTCACTCTTTCCCCGCGCAAATTTGAACGGCACGACGAACTTTTAATTACGTAGGGGCGCCTAACCCTCTATTGGCACACTATTAGGGCAAGACACCGAACCGTTTAAAATGTCCAGCGGAGTGACAAACAAATTGAGGCACGCGAGAGTCCCCTCGACCGGAGGGAGGAGGAGCACCTCATAATATGCTAAACGGACGCCTCGGGCGCAGGGAAATGAATGCGATATCCATCACTGCTTACGCGGAAGGAGTGAAGAAAGGAAAAAGGGGATTGAACACGGGGGGGACGCCCAAAGACGCTATCTCTCGCCCGGGAACTAAATTACCGGGCGACGCCCATGGGGACGGGAGTGGGGAGACAATTGTCGCATCCATTGTAGCGAAGGGAGGGTGAGAGAGAAGGGGGAGAGGGGGGGGAGTGTCGCGGGCAGAGGCGACACTCCCTCGTGAGCAATTCCACATCCACCCCACGTGGGAAACAAAAGAGCGATGCTAGGAAAATGAGGACAGTGCATTCCCCGGATGCCGAGGAACCAATGAAAAACGCGTTTCGCCGAAGATAAGTAGTACTAGTCGCAATCGGAAATGGAAAGTGTGACGGACGCGGTGAAATTCGATTCATTTCCATAATGTTGTAATCCAGAAAGTGAATTGCTGGAATTTGTACTGTACCCGGTGCCAGCTTGCCCGCGTGGGATGATTCCTGATTACGTCATGCTGAATTTCCGTCGCCTCTGAGAACATGTCATTTACACATTCTGAAGAGCATAAAACTGTAATGAAGTATCAATCACGCCAACGATAGAAATGTACACCGCTGCGGGAGATGCTAATGTGAGGAGGAAATTTAATTATTCGGCAATTGAACTTACGGATGCCCACAAAAATACTGTATCAATCTTCTTTTTCGATCATCAGCTATTTTCCGTCATTTTTTTCACACCGGTTGGCCATTTAATTCGCTTTCATTAATTGAGTCATTTATTCAAGTTAGATACATGTTTCCAAATGATCGCCAATTAAAATTTACAATTCGGATTGCTAAGAGCACGGCTAAATAACCCGCTCCTTTGTCATTAATGCCACTGGGAAAGCAGGCGTTTGATTTAGCGAATTTATATTTCATGCAACCGTGAACGTAACCAGTGGAAGAGTGAGTGGTTTGCAACTAGGAGAGAATTCCCCCTAGGGGTAATTTCAGGATATATTTCGGCCACTATTTTTTTTATTATAATCAAGAGTGATGTTCTGTAGATAATTTATTTACAAAATGTAAAATTGTAGTTAATTAAAAGTATATTATGCGAAATTTGATAAAGTTAATTGAGTGTCACACATAAATTTAAACCGCTCCATGCATATCGATGTACCTTTTGAGTTAGATTTCGTGTAATCTTGAAGAAGGGATGATTATATTCCGGAATATGGCGAAAAGAGGGATATTATAGTAACTACAATGATGCGAACCACTATTGCGGAATAACAGCTGAAGATAATTCAGAAGAAATGATTTGCTCAAAGCAGGAGGCATGTACAGCTCGAAAATTAAAGAAATGTACCCATAAAAATCCAAGCGAACAGTGATGAGCCATTCTTTCTCGGGAAAACAAAAAGTGGCACCACGATGCGTCAAACACCGTCAACGAAACTGCATTGCTCTGTCACGTTTACCGCGGGACAACACCCACTCATCATCCGAATGGTCCCAGCGATATATTTACTAACCTCGGCCTTGATATTATTAAGCACAGTAAACTTTTTTAACGCCAATAACACACGACCCCGGAGTTCTTTTTTTCTTTCAACACCATCGAGGCTGAGCCAAGACAAGCACCCAAAAGTAGCGAGAGAGAGAGAGATAGAGAAAGGCGGAAGGGGATATGTTTTAAAATCCCGACGGCCCCAATTGATATAGGGGTATCCGACAGCTCCAATTTTAATCGAGAGAAACTGGACAGCGAGGTGAAATGGCAAGTCGGTCTTACCAAAGTCCTTGAATGCGTTTTTCAATGTCCGTCGCGGACGGGAAAAGGGATCGCGTGGAACGAGGAAAGAGAGCAGATCTGGCGTACCATTTGGTCACGCCGAAAACGAACAAATAATATTAAAGGACACCTCGGTAAACCTACGAAGCCCCCCTCACCGCGGAGGGAGGGGGTTATAAATTAATAACATTCAAACTTCGTCGGATTACGATCCCTGCTGTCGATAAAGAGGGCTCCCTTCCACGCTCCGATGAAGGAGCCTCGGCGAGGAGAGAACACATCTGCACACTTGTTCTCATTCATTTCTTTTTGCTCTCCCCTACCGTTTCCGACCTTCCCCTCCCTGATTTTGCTTCTCCGGTCTCTATCTCTCTCTCTCTACGGACACCACCGGCGCCGGTGGGAAAGGGGACCCGGGAGAGAACCAAGGCCGCTCGGGGGTGGAGGGAGGAAGGGGGCGGGACGGGTGACAAAAGGCGGCGAACCATTATTGTGGGAGGGTTTGTAAGCGGGTGAGGGAGGCTGTCTCGTTACCACACTTCCGTTTAACCATCCGTGGCGACGGTGAGGCCCCACTGCACTTCCGAACTCGATTTGAGGCACATAGCGGCGGAACAACAAGATTCGTCTTCTCGAATGTCCTGTGCCTGGGATTTCAATTTCTTTCGCACGAACCGACATGTCTCGCTCGTACTTTTTATCGAAAAACTTTGTAAGTGGACGACAACAAAACAGCTTCCGAAGGCTCGTTTCAACATGGAAAAATTATCTCTGTTACTTGAGGCGTCTATTTATATTGCGTAAGGCTTTGGGGGGGGGGGGGTGGATTGGTGTGCCATTTCATTATTTTATTTAGTTACGAGGCGGGAGGGTAATTCAATTTTTAAAAAACAAGATGAATCTTACGTAAGGTTTATCATTGTATTACCTCAGTTATTAATCATCCTTTATCATCCGAAAACACATTTTTCAAATAATCACCGATGAATTTCTTTTTCGAAATAATTTAACCGTATGCCGATCTGTTAAGGAGTCAAAAATGCGATTGTTTCATTTCCCTGTCTAAGTCCTAACATAACTCGAATAAAAAGGTTATGGTATTGTATTTAACTATGGGTTATAAACTTAAATTGAAGTGACGAGAAAAAAGGTTCCGAAAATGACCTATCGTGACTTAAAGAAGGCTTCTTGGCGTTAGTGATTTGTCCTAGATACCGTTATAGAAGTACTGTGAATATCTATGAATGAATAGAATCTCAAACACGAGCCCTACGTATTCCGTAATACGTTCATAAACCTATCGTTAGCAAATTAGCTCTTCTATTTGCAGAAACGATGAAGCAAAAACAATTTCTCCTTCTTAGATTAACAACCAAAGTAACAATTTAGGAAGTAATAGAATAACCACGTAATATGATCATTGAAACAAAATGTATCGACGGGAATCCTTAGAAAATTGAATTATGGAAACGGGGGTGAAAAATTCGAATAAATGATGGGTTTTGGAAGCAATCATTATGCCATAGTTTCTAAGGCGGCTTAGTGGCTTAGAAAATGCAATTCAATGAATGTCAATAAAATCCAATGGATCAAAAATGACCTGCTACCAGTTTCTGTGGACTGTGAAAGTAATTCAGATGCCCCTCAGGTGAAATAAATCAAGTCATATCACGTTCATGATCGCATACCTTTCTCATTTCCCTTCCCTTTCGGACGTCCATTCATACCTTCCTAAATTTTCTTCTGAATAACCTGAGGGCTTCCGGTGATTACACAGAGACCTAATGGAACCGAAAAACCGGTAAAGAGTGCTCATTCACCTTGAATGTACAAACGAATTGGTAAAAGAGATCGAGTTGAAAGCTTGTATGGCTTAAACAGGTGTGTTTATTCACGTATAGTGTTAAATACACGTACATCGTCAGTGAACACATTCATATTTCTATAAACGTAAATACGAACTATGGTACCATGCAAGAGAATTACAGAAAGATCCATAGATATATGAATAATTAAGTAACAAAGCTTAAACATTCATCATTTAACCTCGCCAAGGGTGTAAAAAATAACAGAAAACGGATATATATATATATATATATATATATATATATATATATTTAGATAGATAGACGATAGATGGATAGACGTACCTGTAGATTGGAGGCTTTTGAAATGTGGGTGTGGAGAAGAATGGAGAAGGTGAAATGGACCGAAAGGAAAACAAATGAGGAAGTGCTGGAGATGGTGGGTGAGGAGAGGGGTTTGTTGAGAGAAATCCTATGGAGGCAGGAAAAATGGATGAAAGGCGTATTGAGCGGTAATGGAATTTTGAAGAAGGTAATAGAGGGGAGGATGTTTGGTATGAGAGGAAAGGGCAGTAACAGGATAGGGATGTTGGACGGGATGAAAGGAGGAAAGAAGTGCACAGAGATGAAGAGGGACCTGATGTAGATTAGGTTGCTGGATTGAGTTTTGTTTGGAGTTACAAAATATTTATGTGTCCATCCAAAAACCTACCTTAACCGGTAGATTACCTAATAAAACTAGCATATATATATATATATATATATATATATATATATATATATATATCCAATATGATCTATAAGAGTTTCGTTATTAGGACTCGTGTTCCTTCAGTCAAGGTTTTGAAGAAGACGTATTTAACTTGAAGTGGGGGTAACTAATAGATGGAAATGGTATACTCTTCTAAATTTTCAACTATTCATAATATTCAAAGAGGCTACACAATAAAATATTTCATAAAAGTTTCTAGAAAGTACTAGAACAATTATGGCATAAAACTCTGCAGGTGTGAAATTTAATGAAAAAACTGTATTTTTACGTTACAAATATGTTTATATATTTTCTTGAGCACATCTCAATTAAGGTGTATGTTTCCATGGAGAAAGGAGGATGATATATTTGATTTGCTATTGAGATAACTAAACCAGTAAAAAATGACATATTGACTACCGCGAGCATGTGATAAAAATCAATTAAAACCCATTTCACTCCAAGCATGAAATAATCAGCCTTGATTTTCCATTCACAAACCCTCTTATTGCTCCATCAAGCAAATTTTCTGCATGTAATATACCTGCTTAAGAGACAGAAAAACGCCTTTTAAGGTAATATAGTTATTACAGCAAGACGAATGATTTTCACAATTTAAAATCGTTGCGCAATCACAATTTGAAATTAGCGAATGACTCTGATGAAAGCACACTACAGTATCTCCCGCAGTTTCTTTGAAATTTAAACTAATTCAATGATATACATAAATGGAGAAATGCATGTTTGTATGAACAATACATTTTACGAAATATTCAAGTGAAAATTAATGCTAATATTAATTACGTAAATAATAAATTAGCCATACATTTCACGAAATATAATGACGTAAATAATTAATGAAGTGACCTTTAGTTAATGAAATTATTTTAAACAATATTCTATTAACTTAAATAATTAACTAACCATCCGTTAGCAAATACAATAAAGACCGCGAGCTATGTCCCTATCATTTTTTTCGAAAGCACATGTGAATCCATGTAGCCATGCGATCTCCTCTGTCCGAGTGGCCAGAAGTAAGGCAATATAAAGTGTTCTTCGAAATTAGAGCGACCTTTTTGTTATATAAAAAAGTTGCTGTACATGATATATTCGTTTCTGATGTATGTAACTATGTCATCTGCAACCAAAGAAACAAATTTGCGTGTCAGATATTCATGCTGACTTATAATGGAAAACAGTTAACTGCTGGTATATTTTTACGACAGGAAAAGCCAATTACATCAAAGGGGAGTTTTAAAACTTCGCCATGAACGACTTCAATATCTTCCAGTGGAATTCGGAGAAATATTTTCTTTGAAAACAATTAAGAAGATCATCTTTTCCAAAAAAAAATTTGATAAGTCATGAAAAAGCCCATCTTGCAATAATAATTCATTTTGAAGCCTGCGCTAATTTAACTGTTTCAACGACCAGGCATTCATTCCTTCACGAGGGAAAGAACTCTTCCGTTTCGTTAACACGCCGCTCACGTGTTGATCATTCGAAAACCTATCATGAAAAGTAACCATTAAAAATTATGAGATTTGAGTAAGGTGGCACTATACATTTATCACGAAAACAATCCGCGAAAGCTATGAAAGCGGATACGATTCTGAAAATATAACTTATGAACAACTATAAAAGAAATACCGCGGGGAAAATGAAATATGTCTATGAATACTCGTATATGTTAGTTCACTAGCCAACCGTAATTTCCGTATCCAAATGAAATGATCCATTTTAGATGAAATGGTATATGTGACAAAAATTACGAGCTTTAATAACGAATGCTCTTACGTCGCTATATGAAGAAGAAAAGAACTTACTCTGCAATAGATAAGCAGGTATGTGTAATATAAATAAGTGGCTCAAGTCTTATGTTACATCTTAGGAGCGACTCATTCATGAATGCATAAACAATTGGGAAAATAATATTTCACATAGATTTATTTATCATTGCAAATAATGCGCTATGAAAAATAGTCGATTATATTCAACCTCCAGAATATGATTGTATTTCTGGCATTTACACGTGTCAAAGCGAAAGTATTGAATATAGTAATACAAACTTTGCCCTCTAGGAAACGATATGGAAATATCGATAATGCAGTGTTATTGCAAGGTCTAAAATCGATCATTTTAAATAAACTGGCCCATAAAATATATTATTCGAATTTCGTCGACCTGTTACTTAGTATATGATATTTTGTAGGCTTTTTAAGTCAAATATTTGGCTGAGAGATAGATAGACAAGATATATCATAATTATTATAGAGAATCTACCGGTTACGTTAGGTTTTGCATGAACACAACAACCAAATATTTCTCTTGTCACCTCTAGCAAAACACAACCCAACATCCTACTCTAAAAAAAAGTCCTTCATTTTTGTAAACTTCCTTCATTCCGTCCTATATCCCTATCAATTATTACCTGCCCCTTCCTCGTTTTCCTAACATTCACTCCTCTATCACAGTCTTCAAAATTCAATTGCCAATCAATATGCTCCGCATCCATTTTTCTCTCTCTTTGTATGATAAATATATATGATACGTTTGTTTAACTGTATCTAGCCACCTGTCTGATTTGCGAACTATATTGTTATTATTGTTAGGTAAGGTTTTTGGTTTAGGTATTGTTAAGGTAGGTTTTTGGATGGACACAACTATCAAATAAACATTTTGTAACTCCAAACAAAACCCAATCCAGCAAACTAATCTACATCAGGTCCCTCTTCATCTCAGTGTACTTCTTTCCTCTCTTCATCCCGTTCAACATCCCTATCCTGTTCCTGCCCTTTCCTCGCATGCCAAATATTCTCCCCTCTATTACCTTCTTCAACATCCCACTGCCGCTCAATACACCTTTCATCCATTTTTCCTGCCTCCATAGGATTTCTCTCAACAAAAAAAACCCTCTCCTCACCCACAATCTCCAGTACTTCCTCATTTGTATGTTGTTATAATAAATAAACACTTATATACACAAACATGCATGGACAACATTATTTTTTAACAGTGTAAAATAGATGTGACAACATGGAAAACCAACCCGATCCTTAATAATTGTGTGAAATCTTACATGGATGGACAAACACGCGTGAACTATCCTTCTCCTGACTGCGCCAAGTACAAACAATGGCAACCATTTCATTACTTTGCCACTCTGTATGGCAACAGTAAATATCGAGTCGTGGTTCAGTTAACAAAAGTATCATTAGTGTATATTTCTGCAGAGTTTGTCTTAGATTGTATGCCACTTGAACATTGTTACGGCGATCGTGTTTAAAAAATTTGAAATGACACAAAAATTGGTCGCTCGTTTTCCCTGCCAAACCATCTGAAGTGCTACTCGGATAAGAAAACAGGTTTTTAACCGAAAAATCCTGAAATCTTCTTCTGAGAATCGGAACCAGGCGTGACTAACGAGTACATTAATCGTCGTTCATTCTGCATTTCCCTGCTTTCTCGGAAAGATTCAAATTGCTCGGGTGACAGGATTGAGGCAATCCTCCCACCTCTCCCCCCTTGAGCACTCCTGTATGGTCGAGTAGCCGCAAACTACCACTTACTAGTGATCATACCATTATTATAATAATCTCCTTGACCAACGGGATTGCCTGGAGAGCTGCTAAATATTAATCCATGCATATATTACCCAATACGATGCTAAAATAATTTTCATCATGCTCTTTGATTAAGAACAATTGCAACATTCCATTGAAAATGATTACATTCCACCACGTGTTTCATACACCTTGAAATGTTTTATTTGGAAGAGTTAGCATTTTTCTTTTTCAATCGACTTTCAAAGTGCCCACTAAATAAATCCTGGTGTGGTAGAATGAATTCCCATCATGTTAATACTAGTCAGTCATGTTAATAACAACAGACCCTCAACATCCTTGAGAAGTTTCTAGCTCCTTCCCCACCTGGTACTAATACTTTTACCTCTGTTCGTACCAAATCAATCGCCGCAGACTTTTTCATCGAATTCATAGTTTCAGATTACGGTCTCTCTCAGATTCACTCCTTCGAATATTCTGAAATCAGCCCCCGTGCATCTTCTCCGCGCGCCATAACTTAGAGAAAGTCACATAGCCTTCCGCAAAACTGCGGGGAGGCTGGGCGTGTTCGACAGAGCTCCCCCCCCCCCCCCTCGTCTCCTTATAGGCGGACAGTAGGCGAGACTTGTCGGTCGCCCCGTGTGGAGGAGAAGGGAGGGAGAATGCCCCTCTCTCTCTCACACACACACACCCTAGCGAACACGGACGTCCTTCGATAATCGAGCTAAGAAAACCGAACGGATCCCGTGCATACCACCGCCAAGGCAACTTCAGAGCCGATAGGAGACTCGAGATACGCATGCTTCGGGCCGCGACGGCGTCAAGAATAAGATGGGAGGCACACGAAGATGTTATGGAAACTGCCCCCATTCGCACGATAAGAAGGATATATGCATAAATATAAATTTAACTTTCAAAACATTAAAAAAATGTGACAACGTAGGTTTATCATCAGGATAGTGTGTCACGCAAAGCACAATGGAAACACAAACGAAAAAACATATAATTTGAACAACATTTATGTGGTCCCTGCAAACCTTCATCAGTCAGTCACTCCTGTCACACTGATTATGTTCGTAGGGAACACAAATCATATCTTAAAAACCAGCGCATTCCTTTCTTGCGTATAGCGTACCACATTATGGTGACGAAAACATATTAAGTTTTAGACAATTAGGCAACTTAGCACTCGAAACATATCCAAATAGAAAATGATACACGGATGCGGTTACGAGATGTTTCGGTGACAAGCTTCCGAAACAGTTCGTAACCGTTTTTGTGAGCACAATTTTTATACGCCCTTTTTTTAGTACTCTCCCGTGCCATTTAATTTACATAAATCTCAGTGTTCTCATCATGATTTTACTTGTGTCTGTCTCGCAAGATGAGTCTTCGAATCCTGACCACAACTCTCCATCGCCGCAGCTACACTGGCTGGATATGATCGATTTGGACTCGCGGGTAGAATTACATTAATCCCTAACAATGCCGTTTATTTCCCTCTCATTTGAAAAACTTTATAGTCCTTATTGCAATATATATTTAGTTCACACTGTTTTCAATAACTTTAAAACAATTAAACTAAATGAGGGATTTAGATCACGGCTTTCGACAAGACATAGTTAGTGGAAGATACGTGCGATTATGTAGAATTAAATTAGCGCTTTCTCACACTCTTGCGGAAAACTAGATTTTCACTCAACCAAAATGAGAAATGTCTACCTTCTAAAATAGGCACCTCAGAATATTCCAGACATAATTTAAAACTTAAAATTTCTTTATTACCACGATACGAGATATTGCAACAATTTAAGAGTGTAAAAATCATTCGCCTGTAGCATTGTATGTACGGTATTCCGTCACAACATCTTGTTCCTTTAAAAGCCCGAAAATTTCAGTGTAAGAGGACATCTCGATAGTTTAACTGGCTACAGCACTCCGCCGTACATCGAGGAATCCGGGTTCGTATCCCGGTCAAGGCGAATGATTTTTACACTCTTAAATTGTTGCAAAGAAATTAATGTTAGCGGATGACTCCGTTAAAAAGTTACTGTTGCGGCATCTCCCGCAGTTTCTTGAAACGATACGAGACGTTTCTGGGCTATGCATATCATTCAGTTTGTGTGCAGTATAATTATATTAATGACATGTAATTAATAGTTGCTAAAATATCAATGCTGTGCTTATGAAAGATTGAAAACAAAGTGAACAAGTGGGTGACCATTCTTTAAAAGAGTTAGGTGACCTTACTGCAACTCGATTTCTTCGGAAGTTTATGTTATTGTGCACTCGTTTCATTGTCATGCAAATGTAAGTGATTTGTAAAATTTCCAATGAAGACCCTAAACGATTTTAAAAAATAGTTTACAATCTACGAATCATAGGTGATAATAGAGTGAATTGCAGTGGAACAGCTTTGTGGAAGTAACATTTTCTTATTGCTATGCGTTTCTTACGGCCATCTTATCTCAGTACTGCTTTTACGTTTCCAATAGATGATTCATTCGATAGGATGTGTCAAAGCGTGAATGTAGCCAAGGTAAACACAGAATGAAACTATGAGTGATTATTATGATTATTGGACACCCACCAAATTGGGAAAAGTCCCTTCGGAACTTCCTAAGTTAGAACAAGGTTGCTTTCGTGACAGACATCTGTGTCATTCGTCTTTCAACAACCTCTTAAAAAAAAAAACGATATAATATATCACTCCTGGATCGTGTAAGCGACGAAGAAAATGATTTGTTAAATCCATTTGTTAAAATCCGCAATAAGAGAAATAAGGAATGACATATTTGATGCAACAAATAGAAATCGGAATGATTCACTATCGACATTTTTGACGCATTATAATGCTACGTTTCAACAATGTCAATAAATTATTTTTCAGTCGTTTCATCTATCTACTGAGCACCTGTGCAGATGTTTTCCGCCAAATGAATGATTTATTCTTTTATAACAAATTATTTTCCTGAATTAAACCAGTGCAATCAAATTAATTATACCTACGTGTGACTTATGAAAATGAGCTTCGAAAAATAAATCATGAAGTGCACGTTGACTTGAAAACCTGATATGACTGCCGCTTCAAGGACTCTAGACCCCAATCTCCACCCAGAAAAATATGGAATGGGACGCACCGCCGACAGCCTAGGGGCAAAACGAAAAACAAAGGAAGCTGACCCCACTCCGTCGGTCAGGATTTTATCAGTTTGAACTGGACGTCCAATTTGACAAGGAATTTTTTTTTACCAAATAAGCTTGTCTCAAACGTATAATGTGTGGCGCGTAATAATTCGAAATATGTGAAAGTAAGCTCTTATTGTCCCTTCACAAATCAAGGACAATCGGAGGCCTCTCGTCGACTTCGTTAAGCAAGCAATGACGCGGATTAAAATTATAGATTTGCCATCTTCAAAATTCAGCGGATAATATGTAATAGAAAAATGAGGGGTATTATTATTTGACAAAAGCACGTGCTTACCTAATTTTCGACAGATTATCCAATAAATTGGCACTCGTCGACAATTTCTGGAGCATCGCTCGCAGCAAAGTAGTCGCGAGAAAATTATAGTATTCCTCACTTGCGAAACAGTTTGAGCACTCATAAGTCAACATGAACAGGAAAAATAAATAAATACTTTTTTTTTACCTTAATTAACGAGTGAAAGTTTTCTCCGCGCCGCATTGAGGTCGCCGATTATCAGCACGGTCGCGAAAAGAAAGGCAAATAACGATTTTTTAAAATTTTTGGAATTTCCATGGTTCCGATTCCAGAGATGAGCGAAGCATGATGTAAAACAATTGGTTTCAATTTTCCAAATAATCCCGGTCAGAAGATGAATTTTTGATTTTTGGGAGAATAGAGAGAGTACAATAGGCTATAAAAAGAAATTTCGTGAGATATACAGGGTTCGTCCGGAAAATAACTGTACTGAGCTCAGGAAAAAAAATTCATTACACTTTTACATATCTTAAGCTAATATTCCTCAAAATAGGACCCTTGTGAGTCGATACACTTGTTCCAGCGGCGTTCCCATTCCTGGAACGCTCCCGCGAAGGCATCATCGGGAACCTCTCGAAGACACGTCGTCACGGCCTCTTTGACGGCGTCCAAAGTCCCGCATCGCGTTCCTTTCAAACTCCTCTTTATCTTCGGGAACAGAAAGAAGTCCGGTGGGGCCAAGTCCGGGCTGTAGGGCGGGTGCGGCAGCGTTGCCACGCCGTGCTTGGCCAAGAAGTCCGACACGACAAGCGCGGTGTGAGACGGCGCATTGACGTGAAGCAGCCGCCAGATGTATTTGATCGCTGGCCGGACGCGGGCGACTCGTTTTCGAAGCCTGTCGAGCACTTGGACGTAAAATGCAGCATTTACAGTCTGTCGTTCAGGTACAAATTCATAGTGGACGACTCCCCTTTTGTCAAAAAAGACAATGAGCATCATAAACTTATTTTCCGGACGAACCCTGTACGATGGCTCGCTCGACAAAGTTAATGTGAAAAGCGGAACACCGGCGCTTTTTAACAATCTATGTCTGAATGAATGCCTTAATGAATCAATTCGAAAAACATAGTAAAAATATGTATACGTTATGAACAAAATATTATTATTCCACATAGTACGGGAGTCAAGTTTTTTGAACGTTCTCATTTCAGTAATTATTTCTTTACAGTTACCGAAGCGCGATTTCCTTCTGAATGAATTTCCTTTTTTCCTTCAAACGACTAAATTATCCTTTTAGGTCTTACTTTGCATCGCGCCAGAACTTCGAAGAGGATTTTTATAAAATTTCAATAGGGGTCTTTCTTGACAGAGTTCAAAACACTATTTACGCATTAGGTTACCTACTAGCTGCCGTGCAGGTATAATATTCCACTCATTGCCGCAAAACAAGTGGGTTCCCAAATTAAATGATTTTTGGTTTTTATTTATTTTTTGAATTTTCAAATTATCCAATCCGCAAATACTAATATTTAAAATGCGAGAGGAGAATTTTAACCGGAGACGATATCATCGAGGAGAACCACTTTACCTTACGCCTGGAAATAGACATGTTTCTCCCTCAAAAACAATATATACATCGATAAAGGAAGTGTTCTTATCCTTCGACACGCGTGACTCAACGAAAGATCAGTAGACACCTCAGAGCACGTTTTGACTTCTCCACTGTTGTTATACGACGTATGTTCTAAAAATAACGAGAATTTTTTTCATTTCGCGGGCTTGGAGAGTCCGATTGTCAAACTTTTTTTTTATTATGTTGGTATACATGCCCCTGAAGTATGATAAAACTTTCAGCTGTTACACTTCAGCAGACAGCCACTAAGGTTAGACGTGTTTTATGACCTCGGCGATTTTCGTTTGTTAAAAGAAATGGATCAAAGAATTTGTACCAAATTTTGCGTAAAGTATGAAATTCAGTGTTAAAAAGTATCTGAAATGTTCACAAAGGCCTACGGTGAGTCTGCTATGAGTAAATCAAGAGTTTACGAGTGGTATAAGCGTTTCCAAGAAGGCCGTGAAGATCTTGAAGATGACAAACCCCCTGGACGACCCGGCACATCAACAATCGATGAAAACGTGGAAAAAGTGAAATAAATGGTTATGAACGATCGCCGAATCACAATTAGAGAGGTCAATAATGATGTTGGCATGTCAATTGGGTCATGTCATGGCATTTTTTCCGAGTTTTTGGGCATGAAACGCGTCGCAGCAAAATTCGTTCGAAAATGGCCTTTGCACCCCGATAATGCACCAGCTCACACTTCATTGCTTGTTCGTGAATTTTTGGCCAAAAACAATACAATAACGATGCCCCAGCCTCCTCCATATTTGCCAGATATGGCTCCGTGCGACTTTTTCCTATTTCCAAAAATTAAGAGAACCTTGAAGGGCCGTCGTTTTACAGCCGTAGATGACATTAAAAGCGCATCGCTGAAAGAACTAAAGGCTATCTCAAAGAACGAGTTTGAGAAGTGTTTCGGGGATTGGAAGAAGCGCCGGCACAAGTGCATAATCTCCAATGGGGACTACTTTGAAGGTGGCAACATCAATGTATAAGAATAAATAAATATTTTGTCCGAAAAATTAAAATTCTCGTTATTTTTTTAACACATCTCGTTCATGTCTCGATTAGTTAATTTATCATCTATTCTTGTTGACTCATTGAAATCAAATTCGACCTTAAGAGAGATGTGAAGTCACAGATACATAAAGTTTCGGAATTCAAGGATTCTATGGCTAAGTTAGTCATCAGGAGTTGAAATATTTAAGAGGAATTATTTAAAAATCGCACTGTAAAGACGGCCGAAATAGAATTTGACTACCACAGGGATTATGAATAAACACTTTATTGCGTATTTACGGGAAAACCTTTAGAGTAATCAAAATATTTCGCAACAGGATATTTTGAAGACATCATCTTGATTATAAGGATGCTCACTTATCAGAAACAAGTTATACGGGTGCTCAAAGACAATTTCCCTGGTATCCATTTCCGATCCAGTAAATTATACCTATTTTCCACAAGCATGGGCAATTTTATTTGTCATTTCTTTGAAGGAAACAGTAGAAAATTACAATATGTTTTAGGGAAAACTTTTTGGAAACCCAAGAAAAAGTTGATTAAAAATCGGCGAGATAATTTTTTATCAATACTTCTTTCCGAATCGTAACGGCAAAAATGTGCACCGAATATCAATGAGTTACTTCGAGAGTCTGCTGTCTCCAGCAAAATTGTGCGTCCCTCTATTACTTCCCATGAAAATAGGTGAGAGGAAGAGGCTGGAAAGAATACCAACGATTTTGGATGGTGTTAATTGGAGAAGAAAATATGAGGAGCGAAAGAAGATAACCGGTTTTAACATGTAGTACCTAGGATGACGGTCAAAACAGGCTAGGAGTAGGCTGACATAATATTTTCTGCTTAGGAAGGTAATCATTGATGCAAATTTATGAGAAAATCAATTACTTGGTAGTAATTTATGTAACAGCACGGTGTTGATATAATAGATTGAACAAATTTCTTTGTTATTATGAAATACTATAGTCAAAGCGACGCTAATTGAAAGTCCTGAAACGTGTTCTTTTAGTAGGACATTGACATGAAATTTCGACCCTCAACATTTGAGAAAAATTCGTCAATGTAGTAGTTAAAGCATAGATATGCAATAATTAATCCATCATTAAGTAACTATTTAATGCGGAGTTTATGGTCAATCTGTATAGCATGTGGAAAAAAGGGCCTTAAATTGAATCATTTGGACCGAAACTTTCGTCATTTTTATCTCTGATGTTGGTATTTCATATTGTCTACACAAAATTAGTTGTTGAATGATTTCAATGACTTTGTAATAACCATGAATTAGTGTGTTGTAAGTGTTAATTATAGATAATAGACGTTACTAAACATCAATCATGAAATGAAGTAAATGCCTACTGCAGCATTGATTACAATAATAAGTCGGCTCATTGCAACAATTTCAGCGCGTAAAAATCATTCGTCTTGATTTTTACACTCGGAAATTGTTGCAATTAAAAATGGATGTTAGTGGATGACTCCGTTAAAAGTTACTGTGCGGCATCTCCCGCAGTTTCTTAAAATTTTATAAGTCCTTAGTTTAATTTTCCGGCGTTCAGGTCAATTCTATTAATTTATTATCGCTTAATTTTGACGTATGTTCAAAATATTCAAATAAACTTGGCATTTCAGGTGTTAGTTAAATTATTAATATCATTAAATTTCAATCATTATATCTTTCATACATTATCAAAAAAACGGTCGACAAATGTCGTTAAAATAAATGTTTTCTTATGATTGGAAAAGCAGGTCAGCATTTTTTTTTACCAACTCGTTCTGCACGCAAAATCTTTGCAATTTGATTCCCGAGCCAAAAAAAGATTTCTAATTAGCAACTCGCGGTGCATTTAATAATTACTGATTATTTTCTAGCGAAAATGAAGCATGCACTTAATTAAACACCATTTCATCATTACACTTAGACGCGCACGAGAAAAAACTGCAGTGTCCCTCTGCGGAATGGAAGCAGCACCAACAGCGCGCGACAAACGGCTCTCCGGTCACAGAAATAGCGTCCTTTCCCCCTTAATACGTGTCCATAATCCTTTGGCGCGGACTTCATTATTCCCAGAACGGAAACATAAATTACCCTCTCGTTGAAGCTCTCGTGTTTGCGCCTTCTAGTCCCCCCCCCCTCCCTCCCCCATCCCATCGGATGCCGGTCCATCAAAAATGCAAATCGCGTGCCTACATGTCGAACTTCACCCGTGTTCGCGCAGTAGTTACCGCGAAACATTTTGTCTCCGCGCACTAAATCTCGAATTCGCAGCGAGATGAGCCTGCCCTTGCCTTTAATAAACTCCGACTTGCAACAACACACACACACACACACCCCATCACCCCTCTCCTTTGCCACAACCACGCACTTACTCGAACAGCTTGCACGAAAATAAAAACCGAGACCTCAGGAGGCGAGGGCAATAAAACGAGAGGGCGAAGGGGGAATGTTCACACGTCTTAGTTTTTGTTCCTGCGGACGAGGGAAGTTCGCAGACCGGGGATGCTCGTGGCATCGCCTATCGGCTGAGATAAACATAACGGAGGGCTGACGTATCGTGCGAAAGGAGTTAGGAATGACGGGATGGGATGAGTTGGCGAGAGGACGGAAGGAAGATACGACGCTGGCGTGGGGTTAAAGGCCCTCCCAAGTGTGAGTGATTTCGCTCCCGAAGACATTGAAACGAATACATGTGAGGTTAAGGAATGGGAACGAATACGTGAGTTTCAATCATGCGGATCCCCTGCGAAACTAGTCGCCGAGTACTTTGCGTGCAAAATGAATTAGGATCTTGCGTCGATAGAAGAAATATGCAAATATTTTAACAACTAAGGGCGTGGTAGTTCAGAGAATAGATCGTAGAGCGAATGGCCGTAAGCCCCGAATCCGATTCCGGGCGACACCTTTGGGCGCCCTCAACTTCGCACAAGCTGCGTGATTTTTTGGATACCAGTTCTTCCTGGGAAAACTGAAGACAGCACAGGGGAAGTTTTTGCACCCATTAACCCGACTTGTGAATTTTATTCGCCGCTATAAAGGGTTTAGAATTAGGTGATCTTTACCCTCGCCCATTAAACCAACCTTGCTCATTGATAACACAGGCCTACAAAAAAAAATTTTTTTTTGGTGCCGGGAATCTTTGTGATGATTTTAACTATATTTGTAAAGCTGAATCCAAATATGAAATCCGTTTTTATTTAACAGCTCTACTTTTTTAGATATGGCATATCTTACGATTAGTTGTTTTAATATTTGATATATTCCGGAAAATAATTTTCAAAGTTAAATAAATCTATAAGTATACTAATTTATAACCACCTTGCGGTGTTCCTTTTATTTTCAATAAACTGTGAATAAGTTTTATGTATATTTCTATATTGTAGGCCAATGAGATAATTATTAATATAATATTCCCATATCATCATGTAGAAGATTTTTTACGTAAGTAACAACATATCTATATCTTGAAAACTATAGCTGATAGGAAAAAACTAGTGTCATAATTGGATTCAGCACCCCAATTGTTCTTTAAATCAGCATTAAAAGCTCCGGCACCAAAACCACTGTCTGTGTAACTGCTGTCTGTAACCTGGCCTGTGTAACTATTTCCTTTTGGTTTTTTACTAACAATTGCATTTATTCACATTTCGGTTGCTTATTGTGCCCATCAAATGCCTGGGATCGTGTTTAGCCAAAATTGTTCAGTCAATCGGAGGTCCAAGCGAAAGGAGGAGGTGAAAGCGTGATGCCCATGCTAAAAAATCACCTGTATCAGGAATAAGACTTGAAGATCCTGACTTCGGGTTAGGTTCCTACCAGCAGGACGAAAGTGCCAGGTTCAAGGTGATAAATATGTATCATTGTTCTCGGTGTCAATTTATGTTAATTGTAAAAGCGCAATTACATATAAAAATCATGGATAAGTAAACACCCTAAAAAAACAAAAATGCCCTGAAATAATTTGTGCAAATGCATACCCATTTTACTTTAATTTCATACTGTTTTGTGATAATAAAGGCTATTCTTTGTGATAAACAACACTCGAGTGAATATTTTATTTACTACATGCTCACTTTTGATGTTATGTTAGGAACTCATAGTATTCTCAATTTACAGCGATATCAGCGAACCTGGACGAATATTGGTTGATACTCATATACAATTTATTCACTCCAAAAGCATATGCATTCCCAATTCACTTAGAAGCAAAATTACTTTTATGCACTTAAATGATAATTGTATTACGACTTTTGATTGCATTGAAATATTATAAGCATTTTTCTTAAATAATCATAAAACACAAACACAATAATCAACCCTAAGGCCGGTTTGGTAGGTGATGGTAGAGTTCAGCCAGTACTAAGCCCGACAGCGTGTGAAATTCACACATCAAAGTAGGGGGGCCAGTTCCTTTCCCTGTGCCGGTTATGGTTTCCCAGTAAGATCTGGTACCCGAAAAATCACTTAGCTTGGGTGGAGCTGCATGTGCCCAGAGGCTTCCTTGGGAATCAAACCCGGGCCCTCCGGTCAGTAGTTCAACGCTCTACACTTGGACTACCGCGACCCACTTTTCTTAAATATATCTGCGAAAATATCGCATTAATTTCCATAATATCTTCTACTTTCGACTTCGTCTGGAAGCTTTAAAACCATATCTTATTTTAATTAAATTCAGTAGTTAATTATTTTACTAAAAAAATTAGATTATCGTCATTGTATCTGTTGTAATATTGCTAAATTTTACGTTCATTTTAATTGACTGGTGCAGTTTTTTTTTTAGATTTTTGCAGTAAATCCACATGTTCATTGTCTCCCGCCGTCGTGAAATTTCGCTCGGTTTCACCGAGTTAGATTTGTAGCCACTGATTTCAGTACCTCATGAGGAATCATCATCTCCCTTTAATTCCCCATGTTTTAATAAAAAGATAAAGAGGATAACTCATTCTCCAAGCAATTATTACTTCTCCACTTTCCTTTTGGAGCATAGTACACTATAAGTAACTAATTGTCGCTTCTCAGCTCCTTCCTTGGATTTGCCACTCGTGTTTCTCGAGTATAAAATACCGTTATCTTAAGAACACCTCGTAAATTGTTACCTAGGTGGACGTATCTCCATTTCATAGGACTTATACAACATGTGATAATTTGCGTGAAATCTTAATGTGTGTCTTTAGCCTTTAATTTAAAATTACTATATGCACGCATTCCCTAATCATAATTTCTATTCGCCCAGCAGAGAGGTTTCCTGATCTAGTAGTTATACCGAAATACTTTACTTTCTGGTGAAAGTTTAATTGTCATTATAGCACAAGGTATCAGACAAAAATGAATTACTCAGTTACAAAAACAGCCGAACGACAGGTGATTAATATAATAGCGAATATGACCAAATTTGAATAAAATACATGGATTTTATCTTTCAACAGGGATTTTTCATCAGGGTGCAAATTGGGCTTGGCATATTCAATCGCTCCCTGTGCTATTGCTTTGGCTGCTCATTTGCTTCACAGACAACTCGAATGATAAAGACTAATTCATCAGACAGTTAGACTCAACAGACAAATACGGCAATGAAATAGCGGAGTTTTCGGGTGTAATAGCCTTATTATTCAAGAGGAAACTCCTAAATACAAGGTAATGTGACCATTTTTTATTCATATTTACCTCCATAGTACATTGCAGGAACGGTCATGCACGCACTTTTGTGCGTTACATTTTTAAAGCTCATAATATTTATATTTTTTTTCTAACGAGACGGTCGCGCGGATAAGTTTAAATGTTAAATGCAAAACAATGTGCAATTCTGGGGTGGGTATCTCACAAAAACTTTTCAAAGAGTATTATTGACGTATTCTGCATAGATGTACTGTAATACCTTAAAAAACAATTTCGTAGACAAATATCCAAGACATTTTTTAAACGAAATATCACCCGTTCATAAATTAATTATAACCTTCATACAGGATAACGTTAATTAGTTAGTGAGCATATTGATTGCCAAAAAAAGTTCAGAAAGACCAGATAAACAGTTAGCAATAAGTATAACGTATGAACACGAAAATGCAATTCCTACGGAGAATTATTAAATTAACCACGTGATAAACATGTCTTGACCTCCCAACTTGATGTTACACCGTGGAAAGAAGGAATTATTTCTGAGACAAATTAATAAATCAAATACTTCTAATTATCTACCAAAAAAACGCTTAATTTGGTGAATTTTATATACTTGTGTAATTTACGACATTTTTTCGATTTGTGGCAGATAGTCCATCGGTATAAATAGGCTTTGAAAGGCTTCAAAAAACTAATGCCGTCGTAGTTCTACCTAAATTATCCCATACAATACAACCACTCTTTACCCAATATCATTCACCACATTTACTCTCCAACGCTTCCACGTCCACTCATTTCGTCCCAAAATGCCCATTTTTTTCTTCCCCCAGTCCCCCTTACCACCCTGCTACCTTCCAATTCCACTTTTATCCGCTACATTTAATTCATTATTTTTATATGCACTTATTTTACTGTCAGTTTTAGTAATTCATTTCATCACTGCTTTGCAAATTTCTGTCAATGAAAGCAATTCTTTAATAAGAACTATCCAAGGACATTCTTCCACCGTAGACGTGGGTTGTGGATTGACGTGATGCTCGTATTTCCACACCTATATCATGGATGCCCTATTTGGTTGTTCCAATATGAAAGAATAGTAACAAAGTGTCCGATATTTTTTATATTTTCGACAAATCAAGGAAATACTGCAGGATTCTTGTATTTTCTATATTTTGTAATGAATAATAGCATTTATTCCAGAGTAATGTAAACCTCTTTTACGGGGATTGGAGGTAATATGACGATCAGATACGTATCTAAGATACTCGTATGTACTTAGAGATATAGCTTCTATAAGGCGTACTATTTTGGACGAAGAATGAACTAGCGAATATTTACTGGAGAAATCGTTCTATTCACACTATTTTCTCAGCGTCAATAGGTAAATTCGTCTAATGAATCCAATTTAGTTAATAGAGGAAACTTAAGTTAAGGTGTTCCGTTGGACCTCAAAGGTTCAATTTCGGGTGGTGAGGTCAAACAAAATACTAGTTGTACCGTCTTACGTTACTTTAAATTATGATTTTAAATGGTAAAAGACGTCGCCTAAAATGATTCAACATTAGAAGACCCCAGGCCTGGACAAAAAAAATGCATCTAAAATGTAACGGAGGACAGATGAGGGAGATTTCGCACCAACTTTCGCGTGGTCCATCGATATTCCCGAGGAATATCGATGGACCACTCGGATAGGGGAGCCCACCCACAAGAGCTTTCATGGATCCGTCCATGGTCGCAACCTCGATTAAGTGGACCACACCCATTCACTCACCATGATGCTGCTCCGGGTCGCTGTCGTGGTGATGCAGCATAGCCAATTGGTGAAGGATTTGCAACTGGTGCCGATGGACATGGTGGGGGTGCAAGATGCAATCAACGAGACTACAGTTCAACATTTTTGCAGGCTGAAGGTGTGTTGCGGCGGGTCGTTCCGGTCGAGACTTGCTCAATGAGAGCCGTTTTCCTTCACTTTCCCGAGGGTCAGAATTTTGAGACGCTTGATTTGTGGATGCGGGGAGATGGGGAATCGGCGATGGTCCAGGCGGTGAGAGCTCGCCTCTCGTCCTCCTCGGTGTCACCGGCGACTATTTGCGAAGAGAGTGCTTCCGTCTCCCTCCGATTTCAGCAATTTTCGTGTCTCCAGTTTTATTCCCTCGGCTACTTCTGGCTCGGCGGGACAGAGTTGCGTTTCGTAATGAACGCTAAAACCATTGACCACCTCGCAGGATGTTGTAACAAGAAGGTATCCGGAAGCGTTTTGGATGACTTCCTGGTGCTTCTAATATTAAATGCTTCCAATTTTCCGTAGAGCTCGGCCACAGAAAATTCTACTGTCGCTATATATATATATATATCTCGATAAACCCAGACGAACACAATAAATTATGCAAAATAAATAACTGCCGCTACACAAATAACTTATTTATGGGATTAATTGTGACGCGATGGTATCATATAAGTAAAATAACCGACATTAAATTTAAAAAAAATAAAATCCTAATCCAGCTTCTTTTAAAGGCACAGACAAGGATCCCTCCTCCAGAGAAAACTTTCCCACGGCATCTCGCTCACACTTAAATATGTCTTAATGAGGGTTATCCAAGGCAAAGACCGTAAACACCCATAAAACATTCATCCAGGGTACGCCAAACGTAAACGTTAATCATAGACGACGTCACTCAACAACAATGTCATGGGAGCTAAGGAACGCCTTTATATAGTATGTCTTGGAGGAAACAAAAAAATAACAGGGATAAAGAGCCACAGCCTTCGGGTACAAATGGTAAACACTGGTAAATGCCCCACAAGAGTAGGAAGGTGCACTCATAAAACATCCTACCGAAGGCGACCGGGCGGAGGTAATGTATTCACATGCGGGGAACCACACGACGACGCACTGATCAGCTGATCACACGCTGGATGGACTCGTGCACAACACACTTTATTTATAAGACCCAGTCGTCTTGTCTAACTGGGCGTCGGACGCTGTCGGTCGGGGCGGCGGCGACTTCGAGGCCGAAAGGGGCGGGCACCTCCCCCGGGGGAGCTGTGTTCCCGTCTCCACACCACGTGGGGCCTGGGCTTCCCCGCCGCGTCGAGAAGAGGGAAACGAAATATAAAAACAAAACAACCGAGGAAGATGAGGAATCAAAAGGGGCCCATCCCCCCCCTTCGATCGCCCCACTTTGTTGTCCTTTTGAAATTTCCCTCGCCGGTCGTTCAAGTCTCTGCGTCGCGCTACTGGCGAATCTCTGGGTTTTCGGGGGAGGGACTCTCTCACACACACACACACACTCAAAAGAGACGGCCTGTGCGTCCTCCGTCGGTAGGTCCTCCGCTGGAACTGAGAGGAGGCCACGCGAACGGCTGGCTCTCTCTCTCTCTCTCACTCCTCGCTCGCTCCCCTCCCTCCCGGCCCGCCCACTCCCCCGCCTCCTCTCCCTCTCTCCCCGCCCGTTCCCCAATATCCTCCCTCCAGCCCTCGGCTCGCCTGCCCCACGCCCCGCCGCCGCTGCGGCCGCCGCTTCCCGCTGCAGCCGGTCTTGCAAGTGCACGACCCAGGGGGAGGAGGAGGGGTGGGGAAGCAGCCCCCCAGAGCCAGAGGGGGAAACCGTGTACGCCTTGAGGGAGGAAATTTTTTGAGGAACTGGGTGAAATTCCTAACGATGACAGGACAATTTTCATTCAGTCTCGAGCCGAGCCTAATGATCGTTGCAATAGTTGTGATAATCAATTCTTAGAATTGCCACTAGTATTGTGTTCTTTAAAAATGAAAAAAGAACAATGTGGTCTTTCTTGCGAGTTTATCACACAGGAAATCGGTCATAGTCATAAGGTTAAGCTTCACAAGTGATCACGAAAATCCTGCGAGTTAAACGTTTGCTCCAGCGAGAAATGGCTGCTAATGTGATCCACTTCTTTATGCACATGCATTACGTAATGCATACTTAGGAATTCATGCGACTTTGAGCTTTTAAGTTCTAAGTTTAACGGACGCGTCCGTATCCAATTAGAGTTCGACAATGATTAAATATTTTGGTAAGTAAATTGAAATACAATGGCGTTGCTATTTCATATTCTAAGGCCTTGAAAACAATATAATTGTCTTGTTCTCCATTGATTTCACATCACTAAGGTCAACACTCAGTGTTTGGGCGAATATTCTGTATATTAGTTTACGTTATTTAATTAGTATATGCTGACCCATTGTGAGATTTCTCCCGCTTGTTATAAAGAGTAAACAGTCAAGATTAATTTCCAAAATCTAGAAAACACTTAAATTACTCTACCGAAAAGTTACTCAAAGTGATAACAATTAATTCTAAGAGATAAATATAAATAAACAGGCATTAAATGTCCCCGTACCCGGACGAACGAAACAAAGGCTATGGAGAAAGCCGATTTATTTCTTTATACAGGCTCAGATCTGGTATTCAGCGAGGCTAGAGGGTTATTAGCTAGAGGTACGTCAATAAATCAATAAAGGGGTGATTTAAAGCGGGTTGAAATGGGCACAGGGAAACTGGAACGCAACGGAGAAAAATGAAAAATTCGAAAGCAATCTTTAATACGTATTTTTGGAAGAGAACACATTGAGAAAAGATAAATCTCCTGAACATTTTATGATACGCTCCGCTCATTCTACACATAGAGATGGCAAATAACACTGTAAAACAACGTAATTTGTCTCAAACCAAAACGAACAGAGTCCTATGACATGGGAAACCGCATGACTTTCAAGTGGAAACAGTCAATGGAGAAAGTAAAATACAATTTCGCTGAATACCTTTCATGCTCACTAACCCCTTATAGATGGTCAACTTGAAAATCAAAATAAAAGCAAAACGCCGCCATAAAGCATTAGAGACAGTGAGAAATCTGGTAATGAATTCGATATTAAATTGATTTAAATATTATATGTCCATAATTTACAATATCTCGTATTTGATTTGGAAAGACAACAACAAGTTGTACGCATAATGGACACGTTACTTGCTTGATTCAAGGATCACTTTTTCAAGGATCATTACCTTGAATTCAAGTGAACAAGAAGGGAAAAGTTTGATTTTTTTTTTGCATCTCTCGATTGCCTTAAACGATTTCTCCCATAAGCCTTTTAAATTTGATTTAAATCAGGGGATTCCTATCAAATGAAATTAAAATATGGACTAAGTTTCAAATGAGTGTAAACAAAATTATTTTTTCATCATTTGGGATTTGAATTAGCAAGTCACAACGATAGAAATTTTTCTTAAAAGGTAATTCATTTCAATATCACAAATCATCTTACGTTACAAAATAATTTACTAATATTTACTAGACCAGATGATGTTATACCATAACTAAACCTAGGTAGTACTCGTAAATAATATTTTTTTAAATTTAATTGAAAAAGCCAAGTTGTTTAGTTTTCAAATTTCAATCTTAAGATTTTCCATCAAGTTACGCCAAAAACTGTTTTACTTTGGAGTAAAATGTCAAAAAACTTTATTATTAGACTTGATAATATTCTCTCAAAAATCCCCTAGCCATTGAATATTTGGCACATGCATTTACGAACGTAGGTGGACTTTCCAGTACTCGTGCATCTCAGAAGAATGTCTTATTGACTGAAATCCTAAGTTACATCGTCGGTGTTGAATGTACATTATTTTTTCGTCCCGAACCATTAAAAGTATTCTTGGTTATACGGAATTATATGTTACACTCTTCCAAATGAAATTTATTCCTGAGTGATTTTTTATAAAAATTAGATGAAGTTCGTATAAACTAAGTTACCCAGAACATACTCATTTTATCAACCCTCTGATCATTTTAATTTTAAAAATTAATAAGGTTTTATGAATGGTTCAATTTTTTAATGCGAACTGTTGTCACAAATTCTTTCATACTCCTAAGTGGATTCCCAAAGTTTTGAAGTTCATTACGAAATTTCGCACACGCGCTGGGTCCGAGGTCCCGAAGTCCTGCTAAGATGAGAAAGGAGAAATTTGGATAGGCTACGAATACCGTTATTTCACTCATCTACCGTTACCTTTCTCTAACAAAAATTCCAAATTTTAACTCCTTCTTGTCACTGATGTGTTTTTAATTACATCACATTTTTACCCCAGGAGGACTTTCACTGTTATACATATTTTATCAATGTTCTAGCAAATGATTTATCTTAATTTTTTGAAAAGTGCTTTTAGTTAACACACATTAAGCTACACATTGCTCGCACGAATTTGTAAGCATTTGTGCACGAGTTTGACACTTGAAATTTTCAGTGAACGTTTCCTTTCATTTGTTGAGTAAACAAATAGTTTTAGAAAGTGTCCCGGGTTCAAACGAAAGGATAACAATGTTTTCCAATGGATAATAAACCGAAAAAAATATTCATGAAGAACGGTTTTCTTTTTATCATCGTAATGAGAAATATATTAATTAAGACCATGAGGCTTGCACTTAATTCAGGCTTAAGTCAATTCAGGCTTAGTCAAAGTAGGATTGCCCATGCCCACCTGCGCTTTTCAACGTATACGAGGTACAGGTGGTTTTCTCCCCTATGTGAAGCAAATGATTGAACAGACAACTGGAAATAAGAATGAAAGTCGGCGGGGAATTCGTAAAATCAGTTAGGTTTGCTGATGACCAAGCATTAGTTGCTCAGTCAGTCAAGGGGTTGCAAGCATTGCTGAGTGAATTGGAGGTTCAGTGCGATAAATATGGGATGAAAATTAAAAAAATAAAACAAAGGTTATGCGATTTTCCAGAAAGAAAAAGGCTAAGCTAAATATTAAAATGGGAGGGAGAAAAATAGAGCAGGTAGAACAGTTTACATACGTGTATCTCGGAAGTGTTTTGGACCAACACGGTCAAAGTAGTAGGGACGTAAGGAGAAGAATTGCGCTAGGCAAGGAGGCTTTCTCAAGGAGGAGGGAGTTGATGACGGGGACGTTGAGTTGGGATGTTAAGACAAGACTCGTAAAAACTCTGATATGGCGCGCGTACGGCGCGGAAACGTGGTCGCTGAAGCAGGAGGATAGACGTAGGTTGGAGGCTTTTGAAATGTGGGTGTGGAGAAGAATGGAGAAGGTGAAATGGACCGAAAGGAAAACAAATGAGGAAGTACTAGGGATGGTGGGTGAGGAGAGGATTTTTCAGAAAGAAAAAGGCTATTCCAAACATTAAAATAGAGGGGCAAAAACTAGAGCAAGTGGAAAATTTCACGTATCTCGGAAGATTTTTGAACCAAAACAGTCAAAGTAGCATGGATATAAGGAGAAGAATTGCGTTAGGCAAAGAAGCTATCACAAGAAGGACAGAATCTATTAAAGGAATGTTGAATAAAGATTTCAAGAAAATGCTCGCCAAAAATGTATGTATGTTAAAGTTATGTATGACGCGGAAACATGGTCGTTGAAGCAGGATGATAGGCGTAGATACTTTTGAAATGTGATGGTGGAGAAGGATGGAGAAGGTGAAGTGGACAGAAAGGAAAAAAGTGGAAGTGCTGGGGGCATCGGGGAAGGAGAGGATATAGTTCGGAGAATAAGATAAGAAGGTAGGAAAAATGCATGCATTTGCAATGGAATGCTGAAGACTGTGTTAGAGGGGAGAATTTTAGGCGAAGGAAGAAAGGCCAGGAATGGGATAGAGATGGTGGACGGGATGAAGGAAGAAAGGAAGTACACTTTGATGAAGAGAGACTTGTTGTAGAGTAGGATGTTGGATTGCGTTTTGTCAACAGAAACAAGATATTTATGTGGTAATTGTGTTCATCCAAAAACTACCTTAACCAGTAGATTGCCTAATAAAATGTAAGTTTTATATGACAGTTCAATTCTTCATAGAACTCGCGGGCTAGGTAGAAATTCATTTCATTGGAAAAAAAAGACTCATGCACGTCCGTTGAGAGGTTATTATTATTTTAACTTTTATATTATGCAATATCTATTTTTTGGCGAAGTTAAATGAGATTAATATTAAGATAACGGGTGGACTGCTATTGCTCAATGTTCCTGAGCATTTGACAACTCTTACACGCTTCATGAGAATCATGTCATCTATGCATATTTTACGAAGGCTGTTCGAAGCCATCGTAAATTTTTATTCGCATTCCCTCTGCGCGAAAACTTATGTGCATTGTGCACGCGGTATAAGTTTCATTTGATTTACTCCAGTATTGCGTCCGCGGCAGCCGTTGCAAATTGAAACGTTAAGTTCTCCGATTGCAACGCAGGAGGTAGGACGCGACGTGGAATACGCTGTATTGAAATTTGAACTCCGTCTTAGTTAAGGTCGATGAAATGCTACCGGAGGATTATAAAGAGTCTGTTCTTTTCGATAAAACAGCGAGATGATGGTTTAAACTGTTTAAAGATTACGGAAAATTAATACCAAGGGAACATGAACCCGTAGCGGCAGTCTTTGTTCTTACATAAGTGAACAATAGGAGACATTATCGCTGCCATTGCAAGAGGACATATTTAACAAACCGAACGGTATTAGGGTTAACCCTGTGAAATTTATCCATGATGGAATGGAGACAAACTATGCAAATTTCATATAGCGGAAAGATACAGCGGAATTTCCGGCGCGGGGACCTCCCCCTCCCACCCTCTACCCTCCTGACGAAACCAGGGCCCTTCCTCCCCCCACTTTTTTTCTTCCCCAACCCCCCCCCTGTCATCCTCTTCCACTCTCCGTACCCAACCCTAACACCCCTCTCTCTCTCAAACCTCCCTCTACACCCTTTTCCCTCCCCCCCCCTCTCGCCCCTCCCTCTTCCCTTCTCCCCCGCTCCTAAACCCCCCCCCCCCATTGCTTGTCATATATATAGGATACGTAACTCTGTGTTGTCACCTGAAGATGACATTAAATGTTTGAAACCCGGGCCGTGAATAAATCTCTATTCAAGTGAAATTTGCATAGTCTGTCTCCTTTCCATCAAGGACATATTTGAATAGCTTAAAGAGCCCTATCAGAAATAGTTAAAGTAACATTGGGTTCCGATTTCCGTAAAACTGGATCATCACTGAGGGTGTTTTCGCCGTTGAAGTGTATGCTACATGAAGAGTGGTTTCATTCAAACTAAATCACTGTAAATGATATTTGGCGACACCATTTTCTTTCTGAGACCAAACATCAAACTTCTATCAGGAAATCCCCCGCGCCACAATTTCCAAAAGTAGGTCAAAGTGATGGGGAAGTTATATTCATATCATTTTTTGATACTTAGGTTATGGTGAACCATTCATAACTGCAAATGGAGCATACTATAAAGATGTACTGAAAATCTTCAAAGGCTATATCAATCGCAAAAGGTCACAATTTCAAACAAATATTCGGGATGGTGCTTAACAATGATGCACGGCCGCACGTCGCAAATATTGTTTCTCCTCCTCAATATGAAGCGTGCTCCCCTTCCCCCATTCAGTCCAGACCTAGCCTCATAGGTCTATGACTTTTCCATTTCCTCAATGTGAATATACGCTTTGGTGGAAAGCGCTTTTTACCATTAGAAGCAGCATTAAGTGCTGCCGAGGTGATTTTGAAGGCTAATCCGGCACCCGGAGGATCCGGCACCCTTACCTGAGCTATACAGATAGAAAACCGAGTCGATTATCCTTAACAAAAAAGTTTTGCGGGTAAGGCCTTTGAGTTAAGGTTTCATATTTGACACAACTCGTATGCTGTTAACATAATTTTGAAAATTACTATTCAATTTGTTTCTCCATAAAACTGTAACTGATGTATGCAATATTTCTGGCAGAACTAAATAGTCTCTAAACTTAATAAAATTTATAAAATAAGCAATTGTAAAACTTCCAATGATATTTATTATTGTCAAACCACGAAACCTAATATGACCTTATAATATATATTTATAAACTTTTTCAGGAATTAAATATGGAAACGTGAAAAATAGGATGAGACGAAACAGATTTTTTTTAAATCTTTGATTTAGAAAACATTCATTTCTCTTCCTAACTTTAATAATGATGATTAATAAAGCTATCCACCACCAAATTGAGAGTAATACTTGTCTCCAAAAGCATCTTGCCAACCACCAATAGATTCAATAATATAAATGGCATAATTTAACATTTTCAAACCATTAATACGTGAAATCTGCCAATCGAAAAATTACAATAACCTAAGGGGAAAAGTGCAGTGATAAAATAAACCAATGGTAAACTTAAAAATAACATGATAAATGGCGAAATATTTCAGGAGGGGTATTAATTTCTACTAAAACAATCAGTCACTACAAATATAATCTTCAGGCAAGAACAATTTTGCTCATACGTGTCAAAATCACGTGGAATATAATAAAATACCTAAGTCAAAGGCGTTGAGGATTAGCGATTTGAGATTGACTGAGAAATAAGTGCAGAATCATACTGATACATCTTGGGACTTTTGAGAGATCACCAAAATCGTCGAAAATCCTCGATATCTCGGGACTTAACCACGTCACGCGATACTGTTACACCCTCATTTTAATGACAAAAAATAAATCCAAAAAGTATGAGATGGAAGGGAAGGGTAAGAGACGCTGAGAGATGATGGAAATCAATTTTGAAAACAAAATTAAACAGCTGCTGTCATCTACAAATACATCTCCGCTCTGCGTAGCACAGTCACTGGATATAATTAAATTCATCATCCTAGAACAGAATAGCACCTAGGATATTGATCCTGAATTTTGTTCTGGGTTCCGTGAGATTATATATTTTTTCCGCCGTCCAAATGAATATCTGTTGCCTGATTTTATCATTAAGCGACTCATTTGCGCATGGGAAAGTTCAGGAAAAACATAATGCGTACGAATTTCATGCAAATCATGCATGATTTCATACAAAATTGGGATGAAGACTTAAAAAGAAACATTTTTTTAAATAGTGGCAATATACTGGTTAAAGTATATTTTGGATGGACGCAAGGTACAAAATGGTACAGCGGCAATTCCGTTGACACTCGTAGTGAAACACAACACCCAACACTGCAATGAGCCCTCCTCAATTCAGCATACTTCATTTCTCCCTTCATCCCTCCCCCCAACATCCATGTCCTGTTCCAGTCCCTACCTCGTTTCCCTAACATTCTCCCCGCTATCACAGTCTTCAACATTCCATTCCCAATGAAAACACACTGAACCCATTTTTCCTCCCGCTTTATGATTTCTCCCAACAATCCCCTCTCATCCCCCACCACACTTTCTCTTTTTTTCCCCTTTCTGTCCACTTCATCTTCTCCATCCTTCTCCACAATCACATTCCAAAAGTCTCCAATCTACGCCTATCATCTTGTTTCAATGACCATGTTTCCGCGCCGTCCAAAATCGCGCTCCATATCAAAGGTTTGGAAGAGAATATTCTTAAGATTCTTACTCGACTTCCCGGTCGTCAATTTCCTCCTTCATGTGAAAGCCTCTTTACCAATCGCAAATTCTTCGTTTTATATCACTTCTAATTCTGACAGTTTCGGTCCAAAACACTTCCAACATACGTTAACTGTTCCACCTACTCCAGTTTTTGCCCTACCATTTTAATATTTAGCATAGAAAAAAGAAATATAAAGAATAATTATTACTGACTATGTTAATCTGTAAAAATTAAAACATCAGCGCTGCGCATATTACAAACACGTCAAGAACTACGAATGTAGCGTATAGCAGGGGGAAACCACTTCGTCTTTTCCGAGGTAATGAAATGGAAAAAATGGAATGAAAATCATAGGATTTTCAAGGTAACCGAAAGTATTATAATCACAACCATCTAAAAAAGAATGTAAAATGAAACAGAAAAGGGTCGAAGAAGAAGAATACCAATACATAATTGTAGATTAATTAGTATTGGCACGATACGGTGGCATGAAGATAAGTAACTCTTGCAGTAATTATGTAGAAAAGTTATCTTCTCAAGAAGTAAATGTGCTAAAACTCTAAACGCCAATGCTTTACCTAAGACAAATGCCTCGAAATATTTGCTATAGCCACTGCACTCCTTGTTTTTGTACGCAAATCTTGTAATTTCAAACACCAATGTAAAGTGCAAACGAAAATAAAAACATTCACCCTTGAAAAAAAATATATATGTGTATATATATATATATACACTGTTCCGTTATTATTAGTATTATTAGTATTACACTTATATATATATATATATATATATATATATATATATATATATATATATATATATATATATATACACTGTTCTGTTCCTAATTCCTCTTGAGAAAGGTGGTTGGACCACCGAAAATTCGAGAACCAGGGAGTCCCTCTTTTGTGTGTTTTGGTTTCTGTGTTTGTTATGACTATCAGTGAATTTACATTACACGTTTGTGGGTTTTCCAAAAAAGTGTATATATATATATATATATATATATATATATATATATATATATATATATATATATATATATATATATATATATATATAATCTTGAAAATGACGCTCTCCGGCGACGCACAAACACACAAACACTCAGATAATTAATATTCCACACACAGAAACATAAAAGAAGGACACTTGTATTAGATATTGACGTTTCAACGGCACCACCGTCGTCATCAGAATCATTGATTGATGACGAGGGCAGTGCCGTCGAAACGTCAATATCTACTGTAAGTGTCCTTCTTTTATGTTTCTGTGTGTGTAATATTTATTATCTTAGTGTTTGTGTGTTTATATTTATATATAGTATTTCAATTTAAGTTTCAGAAACATAGAGTTTTCATCCTACGATATGGCAAATAAATACTTTTCAATGTTTTTTTTCTGCCTCTATCGTACTCTTACCAACTTCCGCTCCTTCATACCCACAGTTATTTTCTCCCGCACTTAATCTACGCCCCCAATTCGTTACTCCTTCCTCCATTACTATTAGGTTTTCTGTGGATGCACCAACTTTTAAAGATTGTGGTTCATCCACAGAAAAATTAAGAAAGCAGAATTAAAAAACAACCTTTGTCACCGATTAGTTAATTTTTTTGGGTCTATGCTCAAAGTGACTAATACATTATTTGATGTTATATAAATATAAATAAATATATATATATATATATATATATATATATATATATATATATATATATATATATATATATATAGATGATTTCTTCGAAGTAACACGGAAGTGTTGAATACTTAGTAACACACAGCAGGAGAACACATAAAAAGAACACTCACAATAATATCTTGATAATTTCGACGGACTCGAGCTCCGTCTTCTTCGGAAGATAAGATATGACTGTCATATCTTATCTTCCGAAGAAGACGGAGCTCCAGTCCGTCGAAATTATCAAGATATTATTGTAAGTGTTCTTTTTATGTGTTCTCGTGCTGTGTGTTACTGTCTAAGTTATATATATATATAGAAAATCATCCAGCAAATACATAGATATATTAAAAAATATATACAAAATAAACGAATCAGTTTTAGTTTCAGTTGAAAAACATCCTCACGTTCCATTAAATTAAATGAGAAAAGGTCCTCAAACTGTGCGTACAACTAACAAACTCTAGAGATGCGTTTTGTGACGCTAAATCTTCGATTATTTATCCATCCTAAACAATTTTCTGAAGCGCACGTTGATATAAAAAAAAGGTCTGCGAATCAAATAAAGTGAATTTAAAGCGTAAATTTTGGAGTTGCGGAGCTACGAAAAATAGCCACGCATAAATTAATGCAAGCTCAATTAAATGGGGTCACAGTCGACAGTAAACAGTCGTTTCGGCTATCTTCGAAATACCTAGTGAAAAAAATGAAGCTGCCTCATGTAAGGCCAACGGCACGAATACTTTCTCAACCTTCTAAAGAGCCATTCCGAAATAGGCGTGAAAACAACTTCAAGCGAACGCACGGACAGCACCGAAGTCCATCGTGCGAAATTTTATAGCTTGTTATCACGGCGGCCAGCAAAACAAAATTGAAAGCAAAGGGGGAATAACAGCGAAATCGGTGAAAATATGGATGAAGAAAAAACGCTTAAGAACATCTCCCATGTTGATGCCTCTGCATTTGAATTATGCAATTAATTTGAATGAGTATACGCCACAGAAAGTACCACAAAATGAATAAACGGGGGCTGGCAAGGCTTGTCATATTATTTGAAACCATATTGGAAATACCAAAAGAGCAAACACTGCTGGGATAATCTTATTTCGATTAATTCGATTCAAATTTGCGATTTAAAATACCCGAACGCCTTTATATTTTATGAAAACGCTATCAAAATTAACCAGCCAAGTGTCATTTTTAAGGAAAGGTGTCAATTTAACATAACTCGGTCACTTATCCCCACTAAATAATTACATTTATTTTAAAAATTCAAGGGCTTACCGGATTGGTCGCAAACGTTGCTTTAACGAATTCATCGAAGCCATGAACATCGAAACACAGATATTTCACTCAATGTAACAAGAAGTCTTGGTAACATGATTTATCAATACACTTAGCGGTAAATCGTAGAATTCCTGGATCGAGTCCCGGTCAAGGCGAATCATTTTTTACGCTGTGAAATTTTTGCATTGAAATTTGCTCTCCTTCCTCCTTACCTTCAAGTTTTTATGTATGAAATTGTTCCGCACTTTAGTCCTTTCAGAAAAAATTGCAAAACACTTGGGCTTTTATGTATTTATCCCCATCAGTGACAATGATGAAAAATCATTAAGCTATCTAGAACTAATATTCATTTTTTTCATACCTTTGTATCCAAAAGTGTCGGGTTGGTACGATGTTATAGTTATCATTTTTAATTATTTGACTCTCAATAAAATGTATTATATTTCTCGATTTCAGTAATTGTTTTTAATTATTGCGATTATTACAGATTTTATACGAAAAAAGCTCACTTTTTTTGTCTTCGTAGGTATAGTGAAACCAGTGCCTTCTGTTTGATCCAAAACAAAAAGCAAATAATTTTTAAGGTGACTATATCTACACTCGAAACGGAAGTTTTGTTAAACTTATCAGACGGTCAGCACTCGTGAATGAGTTGAGGGTCTCGTCAAACATTAAATTTCTTCCGAGGTCTTTCGAAACGGCTCGTGACTATTAGTGATGCATCACCGACCACCTATGAGGATTCGGAAAGTTAATTCCGCGCTGGCTTCGGAGGTTTATTTTTTTAAAAGCCACGTCGCTTGCTCGGTGGTGCAACCTCACCCCTTGTTCCTCTGCCATCCGCTCACTTTTCATTATGCTTCACGTCGGCGAGGAGACTCGCTGGAAATTTGAGAGCTCTCGAATTATGTAATCATCATTTAGGAAAACCTTCACTGCTCTCCTTCCACTCTAGCGCGTACGATCGAGCTGTCGGCGTGAAAAGAAGAACGGTCTTCCACTACGCCAAAATTTTACGAAACATTCGGCAGCAATTTTGCGGAAAGGATAACGACCCGAGATTATTATTTTCCTACACCACCTTCTATGCAAATGGCCCAGCGTTTCCTTCGGAGCAGGCTTTTTTATGGAATTCCCTGCTGCGTGTAGCGTATCACATTCCCCGAGTATTTAAGATCTGGATGAGGATGAAAAGACTGATAGACATGCAGTCAAAAACCTGATAGGTACTCCGAGCTTACAGTGCACATCGAAAATTGGCTTGATTTAGATACAGGTTCAAATATTTTCCGAGTATAAGTCCGATTTCAATAATTTTGGAGATCTACACTAGCGTGGATTTTCACTCGGCAATTCATATTAGAACGTCGTGTTTTATGTCTATACTGTCATTTTTATTTTAGACAATATGCTCACGACATTCACCACCTCCATAAAAATGCTACATGAATTAATTCATACCAAATTTAATTATGTTTTGGAAGTAGTTTTTTTTATTGCCACGTTTTTTGCAAATAAACCCATGAATCTCCAAACATCAAACTCGACAACTTGAAGCCACAAACAGGAATCAACATTAGACACTGATAAAAGATGTACTTACGAGTTCAGTTCAAAAAGTAACGTTGGAACAGTCAAAATCGAAGACAAGCCAAAACACGTGAAAGCAAAACAGCTGTCAAAAATTTAACTGAACATTCAAAATGGCCGAACTTTTCGGCATAAAGGAGAGACATAAGTACCAACATAACATCACAAAAAAATCGAAAATAAAACACACGCAACTCGCGGAAATTCAAAATTCGCGATACTTTTTAACAGACCTCGTTTAGGCAAACAAACTCCAAAGCATGGTTCAACCTATAAGTCTCGTACAGGAACTTACGTAGGCTTTTGTAACTCTCCGCCTCATTTTGATTCTGAGTACAGATTTTTTAGATAAGAGTTAAGTTTTGAGGGATTTGGAATTTCAATTATTCAACGAAGGGAGTGACACTCCTTCGTTTTAACTCAAAGATAGACAGAACACTTCATTCCATCGGCAATTTTGTGCCCCCATCAAATTTAACAGATGTACCAAATATATCTTGATCTTCATCCAATAAAACGATATGATCCTTGATGGAGTTAAGAGCCATAATTGGAATACTGTAAACTTTGAACGGAAACCGTCGTTTTCGTTTCAAACAAGAGAGAATCATTTATCATAAGTCACCCTTCTCACGATTGGATTTGATTGACTTTCAAACGTTTGCTCCAAATAAATCACGGCCATGTTTGCAAGAAATAGACTTGAGTCTAAACGGGAAAATGAGATAACCTACCCCGGGGATAAGTTGAAATCCACGACCTCTGGGACTAGTCATTGAGAACACTACCTGCCAGGCCTGATTATTCCCCCCACCGGTTGAGATGCACGCTGCATGCCCAGCATCAAACGACCGCATGCAGTTGATTATCAAGAGTTGCGTGTGATGGGTGACTGTGAAACCGGACGTTAATTACAAATAATCTCTTTAGAACAGATCAAAAAGGGGAGATTGGATCGAATCCTTGAACGGAGGCTATTCATCTCGCTCGACGGCGTCCAGGGCTAACGGACGGCGATAGACTCGCCGGGGACAAGAGTGACGGAGAGATTAGTTCAACGGCCTTCCGCAGTCAGGGACCAGGATCGATCCGGGAAAGGAGGGGGGGTTAGGTTTTTTCCAGGCCAGCGTTCCGAGGAGTTTGTCGCGGAGATCAGTATACCCGACGGCTTCCTTCGTGAATGTATGCTCCGCGCTTATGGTAAGGATGGTCAACATGGGATTATGAATACTCCCTTCCCGTACTCTTCTTCCTTAAATCTTCCCTATTACGGTCGCACGATGGGAAAACTCAGGTGACCAAGTAGGATTGAACTATCCGAACGGGATCAGTGGAGAGAGAGATGTCGTACGTCATAGCTCCTCAAAGAAGACCAACAGTCGTCGGCAATAGTTACATCATTTGGAGTAAATCAGGTAAAATTCAATTTAATTCGAGCTTTCGTGGTAGGTTGTGCAAAAAGCATTAAATAAATAGGGCTAAAGTGAAAAGGAGCGAGAAAATGTGATCGATCTTTAAACTTTTCAACAGGTTCATCCTTATATCGAGCTTGTAGCATGTAAACTAGAAATTTACAAATACGTCATCACTGCAAATACGTTGACCCGTTGCACCGAAACGACTATAATTGGCTAAAAGTCCCACAAAGTATTATCATTTATTAACTCAGTTCCAGGGCATCTGCTTATTTCTTCAAAGGCACTCAAAATTTTCTCTTATTCTGAAACACTATATGGATCCCAAAAAAAACTACAGGAGATATTAGATGAAGGAGACTATATGTTCTCATACTTGACCGAGAAGTGCACAACGATTTTTACTGTTGCCCTCAATTACTCGTGGTAGTGGTACCGAGTAATGTGGCGTTGGATTATTCCCTCAACGTCGGCATTAAAACTTAAACGATTAATTAATCAAGTGATTTGAGCCATGCATTTGGTCTTATTGTTTACAGCGGATATCATCGAAGACTTTGCAAAAATTTTGCGACGCATTCTACTGGTTCATAACGATTTTTAACGAATCGGTCTGGTGACCATTCTATTTAATGCCGTCATTAGATCCTTCTGCGGAGAATACGCAAGTCTACCCCTCGTTTTCATACCCGCCGTCTCTACCATTATTCATAAATGTAGCTGCACAACTTTACATACACTAAAACGAGTAAATAGCTCATTATTTTAGTTAAGTTAGAAGGTAACTAAAATAAGTTACGAAACACGCGAGTGATAATACGCTATGGGCAAGAGATTAAACACTACTTAAATCCATTCTATATATATATATATATATATATATATATATATATATATATATATATATATATATATATAATTGTGCACGTTCGTGGGTTTTCCAAGAAACACACACACACATTCAAACACGAAATCCCGCTATACGGTGAACAAATATTCATTCGCATGGAAATAGGTATAAGGAAAGGGGATGGGACACACATAAACTACGAACACAGGAGAGGTGGGGAAGGCGGAATCAAGCAGACCACTCGTGTAAAAATATTTCCTTGACTGGGACTCGAATACCTGATCTCTCTAACCACCTGACCTATCGAGGACATATATATATTATATATATATATATATATATATATATATATATATATATATATAACCTACCTTAACCGGCATATTACCTAATAATAATATTGGTGGTGATGAGTGAAAATAAGAAGTCTGTGAAGAAACATCTAAGTTATCGGAAAAAATAGCCGTCTCGAAGAAATTACCCCGAAAAGTTTCAGATGACCCACAATCCTCGATGTTTTTGAATGTTAATTCCCTCCATTTCCTCCCCTTCCAACGTGTTAAGTTCCACAAAATTTCTTCGTGTTTTCTGGCGCAAATTCCAACCAGTTTGCTAGCTGATCCATGGAAATGTGTGCACTGGTTTTTTTCACAATGTTCCGCTGATTCCGTTTCGCGGATTATGAAAATAATTCATTCAATACTAAGTAGCTAATGGTGACCTTTCCTCGAGAAGGAACTGGTTTATTCAGTTGAATAATTTTGACCTTAAATTTGTCCATATGTAACAGAAAACATTTCACTGAGGACAGATATTCCGAGGTGAAGGTTTATCCTGGTTAAGGATTTGGGAAAACAAATCTAAATCGGTGTGGGGCGACTTTCCATGTGACATAGATTTGTGGGAAACCGCAGATGTCACAGGGTAAGGAATCTCCAACCCTGAGTGTGAACATTTTAAACGGTTTGGGAGTAGTGGAGAGATCACTCTTACTCGGGCGAGGTAAATCTCGCCACTACGTTCACCTACCCACTGTGAACATCACTGATCTGCTTACGGTATTAATGAATACTATCAATATCTGAGAATTTCAATAAAAGACCCTCTACGCATATAACCCTTAAAATTAAATATATATAATACATGAAATATATAATAATACACCCCTTGCCACACACCTTTCTTGGTGGCTCGCAGGGTATTTATGTAGATGTAGAAATATAAATATGCGAACTGCGGTATTTTATTTGAGCCTGGTTCGTATTTTAAACTGTACTCGTGAAAAACTTTGAATGTAATGAGTGAGCAAATCTATTTTAACTCATAAATGCTGACTCTTCTTAATGCTATTCTATCAGTTAATTTAAGTTTTTTAATGAAGCTTCTTCTTTAACCAGCCTTAAATGATAGTTAACATGCAAATCTTGAAAATAATCCATTTTTTCTCCAAGTACTGTTCCCTTTCTTTCATTCCACCCAGCATGTCCATTCTTTTCCCCCTCTACCTTGTACATCCAATATTATCCTCTATCACATTCTTCAAACATTTCACGGCCTTTCAGCACGCTGCCAAGTATTTAATTTTCCATTCTACTTTGAATTTATCCCTGTACCCTTCAACCTTCCCTCTTTCTCATGACCCCCAACACTTTTACGTGTTCTTTCTATTTAACTTTCCCACCACTTCTCAAAATCAAATCTCAAAAACCTCCATTTTACACCTATCTTTTCCAGCCTACTTTGAATTTATCCCTGTAACCTTCAACCTTGACTCTTCCTCATGACCCATAGTACTTTTACGTATTCTTTCTATTTAACTTTCCCACCATTCCTCAAAATCATATCTCAAAAGTCACTCCAATTTACACCGATCCTATTGCCTCAACAATCAAGGATTCCTATAAACCCACGCTTCATATTAACGTTTTCACCAATCTTCTCAGTACATCTTTACGGGATGTCCACGCTATAAACTCTCTTCCCTTTTTATGAACTTCTTCGCCACGTACAATGCTTATCTCAATGCCCTTGCTACTTTAAACATATTCACCCTCTTCACCCTCCCTAAAAATAATCTCATCTACAGGTCGCTTTCTTTGTATTACTCAAACGGGCATTTTTACAGCTCTGAGAAGAATAAAAATGGCATACGTTCGAACTAAACAACAGTTACGTAAATCGTATCTACGGATAACTCTAAATTTCCTGCCAGAGTTTAACATATTTAAAACAGCGAAATAGTGAATTGTTTCACAACTCCAACACGCTCTAAAAAAGGGACACGATCAAAGTTACTCGATTTAAGATAATACCTTCAAAATAAAACAGTTTCTGGCGTAACTTGGTGGAAAATCTTCATACTGACTTTTAATTATCAAACCACTTCACTTTTCCACATAAACTTTTTAATTTTTACAACCCAGGTTTCGTTATAGCATAATGTCAGACCTGATGATGTTATGCTATAACGAAACCTGGGTTGTAAAAATTAAAAAGTTTATGTGGAAAAGTAAAGTGGTTTGATTATCAAAAGTTAATACCTTCAATTCAATAGCCTCGATTTGAGTTAGTGGGTTTAATTGAATAAATTCAGATAGCACCAAGAAGAAAGAGTGCTTTGGAATCAAAACGAGGGAGGGAAAGATGGAAGGGAAGGTGATACGAAAAATGGAGGGAGGTATAGCTTTGACGCCTGAGATTTTATGTAAAGGCTCCTCATGCCTACCCATATGTCACATTCGACGCTTACCTAACGTCTTTAAAAAGTCGAATTTCAGGTATCGAAAGGCGTTGACCTATTAAAGTGGCGTGTTTTTTTTTAACGGTGTGAACGCTCAAGGACGCACCAAATATTAACCGAATTCTGTCATCAGCGCATGACAGCATCGGCACCAGGATGCACTGATATTCAGTGGCCGATATACGTATACATAAAACTCAGGACACGACACAAGGACGTGGACATAAACGTCAAGTATGCAAATTCAAAAGTTATCCCCGAGAATCTTTCCGTTTTTTGAGCATAAAAAAATTATAACGGCGAGGAAACACCTTCGTCCTTAGGAAATTACGAAGGAGACGTATACAGGGTTCGTCCGGAAAATAAGTGTAATAAGCTCATTGTCTTTTTTGACAAAAGGTGAGTCGTCCACTACGAATTTGTACCTGAACGACAAACTGTAAATGCTGCATTTTACGTCCAAGTGCTCGACAGGCTTCGAAAACGAGTCGCCCGCGTCCAGCCAGCGATCAAATACATCTGGCGGCTGCTTCACGTCAATGCGCCGTCTCACACCGCGCTTGTCGTGTCGGACTTCTTGGCCAAGCACGGCGTGGCAACGCTGCCGCACCCGCCATACAGCCCGGACTTGGCACCACCGGATTTCTTTCCGTTCCCGAAGATAAAGAGGAGTTTGAAAGGAACGCGATACGGGACTTTGGACGCCGTCAAAGAGGCCGTGACGACGTGTCTTCGATAGGTTCCCGATGATTCCTTCGCGGGAGCGTTCCAGGAATGGGAACGCCGCTGGAACAAGTGTATCGACTCACAAGGGTCCTATTTTGAGGAATATTAGCTTAAGATATGTAAAAGTGTAATAAAATTTTTTTTCTGAGCTCAGTACACTTATTTTCCGGACGAACCCTGTATTGTCACGACTGAAATGTTGAGGTCGAAACGAGGGCCTAGCGATGGAACCAAGTTTTCATATTCTAATCATCGCCGTACTCATCGGAAAGGTATGAAATAAATCATGGTCGAAATTTCCCATCAAGAGATAACCTTAAAGCGTGTCTATTCTTTCGCCTCCTTTAGTCCGCTCATCACGAATTTCAAATTTGCGAGGCTATAGGAACTTGCTTTTTTTCAGCCGACATATTTAATGGAAAGCTTCATCTTTCCAATCTTCCCTGTTGATTGGGCGATGCACAGAGGTCATCATGTGGGGAGGGATGTTTCAATTACGGGAGGGAGGGATAAATTGTGTTCGATAGCATTAATCCGTAAATGCCAAGGTTACCAAACCTAATTTTAGCTCTAAAACGGATAACGTGGGGGAAGACAGTATGAAATTCTCAGTTCTCTTACTATCCACTATCTATTCTCATGGGGTTGCGATTAAACAGACATCCTTTGTGGATTATTTTGGTACTCTTTTCAAATATAGAATTAGCGTTTGTTTTCTGTGTTTTTGGGTGCTAGCAAAATGTCGTCAGACTGGGTGAATACTGGCTGAAACGTCAGACCAAATAGATTACAATTATATTGAGACGCTATAGGTGAGAAATATTTTAGCGCATTTATTGTATTTCATGGAATTTAAAGAATAATATATAGAAGAGTAATGCTTCCTTTTCTGGCACGGAATATATTATTACTCGTAAGATTGAACTATTTTCGAAATGATTGTGCAAAATTGTGTTGACACGAATTGAATTTGAGGGTAACTAGGCAAGCGAGCCAACGTTTATGGGATAAAATTGATGTTTAAAGATTCGTTTTCACCGCGCTAGGTCTATTGCTTTTCAGTAAAATTAAGAGGAAATTAATGTTTAAATAAAAATAAAATTACGCTCTGTATCGATTTATCAAAAGCTTTTTGCCAAGGGGAAAGGTAAATTGTTTTATTAAAATTTGACATAAAAATGTGGCATAACAATGCCAAAAAAAAGATAATTTATTGAATTTTCATTTTGAAACTGTAACAGTAACTTTAACGGAGTCACCCGCTATGTGTGCATTATAATGCAACAATTTCAGAGAGTAAAAAATCATTCGCCTTGACCGGGATTCGAACCCGGATCCCTCGATATCCGGCCGAGTGCTTTAACCAATTAAGCTACCGAGAAGTCCTCTTACACTCTGAAATTTTGGGGGCTTTAAAGGAACAAGATGTTGTGACGAAATACCGTACATACAATGTCAAAGGCATTCGTAGTCGTGCGCGAGGCGCCACAGTCCACGAGGTTAAAGCCAATTTGAAACACTTAGGCTGTTCATACCTTAGGCAATTTTCAAGAAACTGTAACAGTAACGAGTGTAAGAGGACGTCTCGGTAGATTAATTGGTTAAAGCACTCGGCCGGATATCGAAGGATCCGGGTTCGAATCCCGGTCAAGGTGAATGATTTTTACTCTCTGAAATTGTTGCATTATAATTTATTGAACTTGAACTTAATAAAGCATAAAATAAGTTGTAGTTAAATAAAGAAAATTTAGAAACAAGTGATTATTCTTACCCATTTGCAAATATTCGTTTGTCAGAAACCATTTATGGAACGAACCGTTGAGCTAGGCGGAAAGCAATCTCGCCAGAAAATCCACGCAAAGGTCGCGGGGTCGGATATGTGAGAGAGCTCTGTCGTGGATGTCATCATTTACAAGAATTTAATTTTTATGAGAAAAGCTAACGGTTCACAATGGTCTCAAATATCGGAGCGTCTATGGATAAATACTACTTCCATTGCCAAACACTCTACCATACATTCAAATGGTCAATATAAGTCGCCCTAAGGGAAAATGACTATTTTTTAACACAAAATAGGTTAGAGAGTTCAGGTGATTCAAAAGGATCCAGCAATAGGTTCCAGTTTCCAATATTGGCAAGAACGTCGATAAAGAGTGATCACAAATTTTGCACAAGCATAATTTATTGCGCAAAAATATAATGTTACGTCACATTTTTAATTTCAAATATTAACGTTTTTATGCATCAAAACACTTTGCTTTTCCACATAAACTTGATTATACGAGTCTATGTGGAAAAGCAAAGTGTTTTGATTTATAAAAACGTCAATATGAAAATTTTCTACCAATTTACGCCAGAAACAGTTTTATTTATTCAAATATTAAGCTGCAATTATCATATAAAATTAATTTTCGCAAAACTAATATTACGAGACAACAAAATATATGATTAATCTCTAAGGAATAACCCTAATGAAATTATAGCTGCAATAATTTTATGTAAAATTGACATTCGACGTTATAAAGCTAGAGTTTTCAGTGCTTCGACATGAAATTAGAAGAGAGAACATGACGGAAAATACTTAAAGACTGAAAGAAATCACTCCAATTTCCCGTCAGACGGACGCAACACGAATAAAAAGAGACGTTTCAGGCGTGATATGGTGGAATAAAACCATAAACACAGTAATCAACCCGAAGGTCGGTTTAGTAGGTGATGGTAGAGCTCACCCATGTACTAGGCCCGACGGCGTGTGAATAATCACACATCAGGGTTTGGGGGCCAGTTCCTTTCCCTGTGCCGGTTATGGTTTCCCAGGAAGATCTGGTACCCGAAAAATTATGGTGGAATTATTATTAGGTAATCTACAGTTTAAGGTAGGTTTTTGGATGGACACAATAATCAAGTAAACATTTTGTGACTCCCCACCTAGCAAACTAATCTACATCAGGTCCCTCTTCATCTCTGTGTACTTCCTTCCTCCCTTCATCCCGTCCAACATCCCTATCCTGTTCCTGCGCTTACCTCGCTTGCCCAACATTCTCCCCTCTATTACCTTCTTCAACATTCCACTACCGCTCAATACGCCTTTCATCCATTTTTCCTGCCTCCATAGGATTTCTCTCAACAAACCCCTCTTCTCACCCACCATCTCTAGTACTTCCTCATTTGTTTTCCTTTCGGTCCTATGGTGGAATATCATGATTAATTAAAATTGGCAAGAGATGATGTAGTTACATCAAAACCGATCGTACTAATAATAAAAAAAATTATTTTATGGAAAATTGCTAATTAATAATTAATAAGAACGCAATACGGTTGTTTTTCTGGAGCCTTACGTCGTGAGTGGGTTGAAGCCATCACAGGGTTTCCCTCCACTTTCGAGATCCCGTTCTTGGAGGTGACAGTGGCTTAAGCTACCGTTCCTTGGTAACTAACTACTACTACTCACCAGCCTCCCTAATCCCCCACTATCTGATCATAATTTCTGCAAAGCCTTGAAGTTTAACGCTCCTTTAACCATTGCTTATGTCAGATAATTTTTTCTAGCCAGAGCGGACGTGGACGGCGTACTACGAATAGAAACTGAAATGAGATACCTAGAGTACCCAAGGGGAAGCGTTGCTTTTAATACCGGCGGGACACGTTTCAAGTGAAAACTTATTGGCGTTAATCCTTCCTCCATCACCTCGAAGCGACGATCTCGCATGAGAGGCTGACGGGCAGTCGGCTCCTCCTAGATGGACCATTTCCCTCTCATCTGTCCTTGAAGGCGCCTTTCTATGTTCCTCCCCCCCAGAATTCCTTCCGTTCTGCAGTCACCCTCAGCTACCTCCACCCTCTCTCTCTGTGGCGGGTGCCCGCTTCCTCCTGCGATCACTCATTGGACACGCCGAAGTCCCGTTACTAACACCAAGTCGGAATATTTAAGAGACGCGGATTATTACGCGAGCGTTAGGCGCAAGGAGAAGAATTTCTCATTCCCGACAGATTGACCCTCTCTTCTGAACACTCCTCAAACCTTTGAAGGGTCTCCATACAGTCTCCAACGTTCGGAAGTAACCAATATCGTAATATGCACATCACATCCCCCCCAAAAAAAATTAATTTTCCGCAAAGTCGATTCGATTAGCCGCGGTTTTCATGGGAAATCGAAATTCCTGATAGCACTTCTTCCCAAATCCATTTACTCAAGTTTTTCCTGTCATTTTTCCACCTCGAGACCGAAAGTCGACGACGGAGCTCGATTCCCGTCTCCGTCTCGGCCTTGAACGCGAGGAAATCCCCGGGAACTTATTCCCCCGGGCAAAGCATTAAAACATCGGAATGCCGGCTTATCGCGACTTGAACTCCCTTCACTGAGCACTATCGAGCCCAAGTCATTTCCGTGATTCAGAAATTTAGCAATAATAACAGGAATTGAAATTAAACAGCATTGAAATATGAAATAATCTTTCCTGCTAATACGATGCTTTCGCTTCCAAAAACTAGCAGAATCACAAGCAACTAAATCATAATCAATCGTGATGCCAATTAGGCATTGCTATTTTCAAGATTCTACGATTAAGGCATGAGTGTTTCGAGCAGTTACATTTTACACTTTAAACTTGAAGTATGAGATACGTAAATGCTGCATTAAAAACCTTATCCGTTTCGGTAAAATTTGCTACAAGCAACGTTAACCGCGGATTTACTCCATTAGAGCGGCCATCATCGCTAGGTAAAACTAATCAACATCGGATACGCGTGAAGGACAAGACCACTTGCCAACAACCACATTGCGGGTCTTCCGTAGAAACTGGATCGATCGATTGCCTAGGAAAAGACGTTTATTACCATAATGACTTGCAAAATACCCAGTCCAATTTACTCGTGATTACTGCCGAGGGGAAATGTTCATCGCTCCATCTTAGAGTGAACACAAGTTTAGACTGGGATATACATGTATGTAAACATGTTTTCTCATCCAATCCCTGGGACTTTCTTTTACGCAAAACTTTCAATCTGTTTACAAAACTTTTGTCATAAACAAGGAAAAATTGAAATGGATTATATCGATGGAGAGGAACTTTTTTAGGAACGCAATTCAAATTAACGATTGAGGCAAATTAAATTATCAATTGAAGAGACCATTTTCGTAAAAGTTGTAAAGTATGCTATCAAAACAATAGAATATTTCTAGGCTCATATTCATAATTACTCGGCAATGCTGGTTTCGTACGAACAAACAAGAAATGTCAAAGTTTTATGTGACCTGCTCGACTGAAGATGCTTGAAACAACTCATAAAATTTTCCAATTATGAAAATATTATTTAATCATTGATAACTAAGGCAGTCAAATTCAAGTTGATATTGAAAAGTATAATTCGCTAAAGTTTTCAAAATGGTGCTAATGCACCCGCACATTTTTCGTGTAATTTCAGTTGGATATGAGGTTATTTAATTTGGAACTTTCAGGTTAATAGTTAACTTTGAGAAAAGAAACAATTCTATGGGAAGGTTCATAGAATCAGTTACCTCCAAAATGTCACTTATATCACAAAAATATCAACATTACACTCCAATACATTAAGGACAATACCCAAGAAATATTACCGAATCAAACTCACCTATAAAATTCAAATTCGAGGATTAATGCAGCGGAGGACCAATGAAGGAGTATGAATTTTTTAAACGTACCCTGACCACGACATTTATATCACCGGACACCACTTATTGTCACAAATTCAGCAATTAAAATTTGGCCAGTTGCTCCTGGATAATCAGAGATGGTACATTTCACAGAACGTACAAGCGATATCAAAAAGGCTTGTTTCGCTTTCACGAATATGCAGCAGCTGCCATTCTTTCTCATAACTTGAAAAATTACTCTTTTGGCCGGCCATATGCGTTGCAGCAAGAAACGCGAAAGCATTAAAAAATGAAGAGAGTAGAGATTTCCCTTAAATATATGAAGAGATAAAACTTAGATTGAACATAGCCTACGAAAACAGGACAAATGAAAACTCCCTAGATACAGCTTATCAATTGATCTCTCGCCTTTCGACAATGAGTGTCACTTTCAGAAGGTAATTATAGGGAAATGTTTCTTTGCTATAAATTAATAGGTCTTTCGTATTCTGGGATTCGAAGTCGATTCCTCTAAGTCGGAACATTTCAGACTCCATGCATGAAATGTATAACCATTTCCAATATTGATTTCTAAAGACAATACTTCAATTTGACTTTTTGACAATTTTTGACCTGCAGCTCCATTCAAGCTTTGCAATTTTTCTGGTACCAGATCTTCCAGGGAAACCATAAGCGGCCCATGGAAAGGAACTGGCCCCCCTACCCTGATGTGTGAGTTTCACACGCCCTCGGGTTTAGTATTTGGTGAACTCTACCGTCATCTACTAAACCGAACTTCGGATTGATTACTGTATTTATGGTTTTTTAGAAAACCCCTTTGATTATATATATATATATATATATATATATATAATCAAATATATATAATATATATATAATCAAATATATATAATATATATATAATCAAATATATATAATATATATATAATCAAATATATATAATATATATATAATCAAATATATATATATATAAATATTACACACACAGAAACATAAAAGAAGGACACTTACAGTAGATATTTACGTTTCGAATAGGTATTTACGTAAATATCTACTGTAATTGTCCTTCTTTTATGTTTCTGTGTGTGTAATATTTATTATCTTAGTGTTTGTGTGTTTGTGCGTCGCCGGAGAGCGTCATTTTCAAGATTTTATATATATATATATATATATATATATATATATATATATACACACATAGGGTCGCGGTAGTCCAGGGGATAGAGCGTTGTACTACTGTGATTTTGAAAGTGATTTTTCGGGTACCAGATCTTACTGGGAAAGATCTATAACAAGTAATATTTGTTGCGGGATTGCGTATTTCTTTGTTCTATATTATAGCCCCTTTGTTTATACAGGGTGCGGCAACATAACTTCCTGTGTATTATCTGTGGGCTTATAATGGCGTTAGATACGACATTTTAAAATACATGTAATGATTTTTTTGAATAGTACGACTTAATTTACTCTGGGAGTTATTTTGGAATTAGTCGAATCTAAAGGGGATTAATTATTAGTGAAGACTTGAATCGCACTAACAGATATTTATGTGGAATGAAATGAATGAAGGAGAAAAATGATGAAGTATTAGTCAAACAGCTCTTGGGAAGTACAATAATCTAAAGAATACCTTGTAAATGGAACGAGACTAGAGAATCCCACAAAAACTCAGTAGGCTCATATATAATGAGCTTTTAAATCTGAGATCAACTAACTGCTGCTGTTATTTCTGCTTTTTAGAAAAATTTCACCTAGATTTCTTGAATCATACCTCTGTTGAACTTCATAGGTCCTAAAACAAATGAATTTTAAAATATAAACATGTGACCAACGAGCTGCGTTCGAAGAACGACAGACAAAATAAGCAAGTCCAAAGCCACGATTCGCGAAATTGAAGTGCGCTGGAAACGTGAGATTAATGTCACGGCCCTCGCGTGCAGATGACTCGGATTGGGAGCCATTAGAAGCCCTGCGGCGAGGCCAGGGGAATTCAAGAGGCTGGCTGCCAAGCACGACTCCCCTCCTCTTTAAACCCAGGCTTCCATTATCGCATGCATGCATAAGTAATGCAGATTTGAGATCGAAGATGGTGCTTAGGAATCGCTTTGATTCTTGACTGTACAGTGAATTAGAGATGAACTTCAACGCGTCGAATTCGTCCCAACCTTCACATAACGGTTATTTGCCGTCGACATCAAAGTGTGACGAGTAGCAAGCAACATCAATGGAAACCTTCGATGCCTACATTATTTCACCTGATAATTCAGCCATTAATCATGGGTTTAATGGATGTACCTTGAAATATCAGGGCTAGGTTGAGAGAATTTAAAATAACAACCACTGAAATTCTTTCATGTTTTTATCAACTTCCTCGTTTAACGAAAGACCGGGAGTATAACGTATTAAAAGCTTTTTTTTTCGCTAAACGAGGAAGTTTATATATATATATATATATATATATATATATAAGCGGGTCGCGGTGGTCTAGCGGGTAGAGCGTTGGACTACTGACCGGAGGGTCCCGGGTTCGTTTCCCGGGCAAGGCACTTTGGGCACCTGCAGCTCCACCCAAGCTAGTTGATTTTTCGGGTACCAGGTCTTCCTGGGAAACCATAACCGGCACAGGGAAAGGAACTGGCCCCCCTACCCTGATGTGTGAATATTCACACGCCGTCGGGCTTGGTACATGGGTGAGCTCTACCATCACCTACTAAACCGACCTTCGGGTTGATTACTGTTTTTATGGTTTTTTTTATATATATATAAATTCAAACACAAACATATAAACACAAACACAGAAACTGAAACACATAAAAGAGGGACTCACTGCTCCTCGAATTTTCGGTGGTGCAACCATCTTTCTCAAGAGGAATCAGGAAGTATTCTGTTCCTAATTTCTCTTGAGAATTTTCACTGGTTCTCGAATTTTCGGTGGTGCAACCACCTTTCTCAAGAGGAATTAGGAACAGTGTTCTGTTCCTAATTCCTCTTGAGAAAGGTGGTTTGGACCACCGAAAATTCGAGAACCAGTGAGTCCCTCTCTTATGTGTTTCAGTTTCTGTGTTTGTGTCGACTAGTTAGGCCATTTACATTATTGTGCACCTTCGTGGGATTTTAAAGATAGTGACTTTATATACATGTGTATATATATACACATATATATGTGTGTATATATATATATATATATATATATATATATATATATATATATATATATATATATATATATATATATATATATATATATATATATATCTTTGAAATGGAATGCTCTCCGGCGACACACAAACACGCAGATAAAAAATATTCAAAACACAGAGACACAAAGAAAGGACACCCACAGTAAGTATTTCACGTTGCGACGGCAAGGCCTCTGATGACGACGGTATATATACATATTTGTACGTGTGTGTAAATGCATATATGTATGTTTATATATACATACATTAAAACACGAAAAATTGCCATATGACGAAGAAATATTCATTCACATGGAAATAAGTATGAGTAAAAGGGATAGGTACACATTTATATGTTTCAAGAAACTGCGGGAGATGCCGCAACAGTAACTTTTAACGGAGTCATCCGCTAACATCCATTTTTAATTGCAACAATCTCAGAGTGGCAAATGGTTTTTACACTCTGAAGTTGTTGCAATGACATTTATATGCGTTCCTATCCCTTTTCGGATGAACGAACGAGGACGAACACAGGAGAGATGGGGAAGACCGAATCGAGCAGATCACAAGTTCAAAAGTATTTCCTTGACCGGGACTTGAACATCGGGTCTTTCGACTTCCCGGGCCGATGCTCTAACCACTTGAGCTATCGAGGAAACGTAATTTACACTGAAATCTGCGGGTCTTGATGCAATCAACTACCCCAATTCTTTGGCCAAAAGATGGCGTTAGGGAGTTGTTTCACCCACCAAAGGAGAAGTAGACGACACACAAGAGGAAAGGACAGTAGGGAAGCAATCATACAACGTCATAAAGAATAAGAATATTGCGTTTTGTGGAACGCATTCATCCGACCCCACCAAAGCCCTCACAAGTACATTGCCAACGTTGCAAATATATTTCAAGAGCTTGCAAAAGTACGCGCGAAATAATATATTCGCAACAGCAACATCGTACTGTTACTTTGAGGCTGAATAGGCGCAGTGCAAGAGCCCTTGCATGAATCAAGGATTACTGTCCTAATACTGTCAGGGATTTTATATGAATATCATCGATTTTTTAAAATATTGCTACTTTCAACTAACCTCTCAAATTTTGCAAACTTTTCTTCCTAACAGAAAACGGGCAGAGCATTTCCGATTCCGCCGCGAGGCTCCAGTATCTTTTGCGTTGAAATAATGAGGTCATAAACAGCGGATAGCGTGAGTATGAAGGATAATATATGTCACTTTCCTTTGGTGATGTAGCATATAAAGCGTCCATTTTATATTCTCGCTTCTATTCCTTCAGTAAAACATTGGATATTTAACTTTCAATAGCAGTAATCCCGTGCCACCTGGCACAGTCACTGCGGACGTTTCGTGCTTCGACATGGACCAAACCAGTTAAATCGAAAATTCTGAGAATCAAGCACTTATCTCATTTTTAAGTTCCCTGTCAGATTCAGAAGATGATTGTGTTTATATTCCGTATCGTGAATACATCTTTGCGAGTTTAATTCGAGTTTTCACAATGAAAGTCCATATTTAAGATAAAGTAGGAATAACTTAATGAAATTCGAGTTAAAAACTGTGTGCACCGCCAGTTAATTTTGGTCATTAAAAATGAAATTCCAGTGAATATTAAAATTAGTCTTTTTCAAAAAAATTAATCTTAGTTATAAAGTCATTATCTTCAATTTCATCAGTTTTTATTATGTTATGTACGGCTTGGGAATTATAAGTGCTTCGTGAGTATAAAAAAATCACACGTTTAAATGAAATTACATAAGTCTACCTAAACTATACAAGTAAATACTTGTATACCTAGGCTTTTCTACGTTTAAATACTACGTAATAGAAGATATTCACTTTCTAGAATCGCTTTCTTTCATAATTAATCGCTTTCTTCGGGCATCTGAAAATTTCATCGAGTGTTGAGAAGCATGATCTCCGCAAACGGAAGTATAAAGATTTGTTGGAATAATTTTTTTGCTAACCTAAACGTAAAATTGATTCAACTTCAGCGTATTCTTAGGCAGTGACAAAAATTTTAGCTCTGAAGATGAAAGCTATTCACGAAGATGATGATGTAAAGAATATATTTCTTAAAATATCATTGTTCCAGAATTAAAATTACGAAGATTTTAAATGATAACTTGTGAAACTCTTGTGAACATTGTCTTGGAAATGTTGGTTGGTACTCAGATCTTAAGGACTAGCGCACGAAACATTTTTCATAATTCATTATTTTAACTTGGATATAATATAAATAGCTATGGCGCTTTCAGGAATTTATGTATCTTTAAGAAGATATCACAATTCGAGGGGTGAAACTAGAACGAGGGGAATCCTTCATCTACTTGGTAGAATTTTGGTAGACTTCGGCACCAACCTTAATTGATAAATGGCATAGTCGACGCAATACATTTACTATCAAAAGTGTTGAAATTTCATGAGGCCTCAAAATCACGACATATTAGACATTTATCAAAAAGGCTCGATTGTAATCATCCGATCGAAACATTAACGCTTTGAATCCTTACTAGGTTACGGATGCGTGATGAAGTGTTTTTTTTAGCATTTCCTGATCGCCATAATTGAAAATGACCCAATACACGGACAGAGTAAAATATAAACTCTCATTAAGAAAAAAAAGTTTTAAAATTATCTTAATTAAATACCAATTTTTATTCTGAGTGAACTGATTTTAGTCAGTTTGACCTACTTCTTCTGAGAAGGTTTGGTTGATGGGTTAGCTTTCCGTATACCTACCTGACAGATAAGTTCATCGACCAGGTAAACGTTGTGGAATGCTTATTATTGTCATGTATATTAACTCGAAGTTAAACTTCCTCCCTACAAGAGACCAAACGTAATAGAAACTGACGTAAAGAAGCAGTTGGATGGAAATGGATCAATCGGTCATAATTAGGCATTTAACCGCGAGATGAAAAAATACACCGTAAAACGATTTAAAGGAAAAAATGGTTCTCTGCATTTTCCACGCAGTACTCAGTTGGAAAGGAACTAAAATGCGTTTGACGAACTTGCGGCGTATTTTTTTCCGGAGGAGGAAAGCTAATTTCTTATTGAAGGGAAAGGCGAAGGCTACAGGAAGCAGGGGACAATGAACGGAAAGAAAATTCGCAGCGCTTACGTCTAACGAAATCCATAACTCGGCTGATTAATGGGGTTGGAATTACCCACGAGCTTGACCCGAATGCGTAGGTGATTCATTTCCAGTATTGGTTTCCTTCCGTAGCCTAAGAAAACAAAACCGGGGACGGAGGAAATTTCTCGAAAGGGAGAGAGAGCAACTAGGCGAACTAATACTAAGTTACGTCAAAGAAAAATTATCATGCATCACGCACGAAATGCGAAGTTGGTAAAAACTTAACGATTAGACAGCAAGACCTTGCGCGCTCGCGAAAATAGGAAACCTTACTCAATTACCAGAATGGTATCTCGAAAATCATAGACGCTGACCTGAATACCGAGGTGTGCGCATAACTATTAACTCCGCGCGTCGTTTTTTTTTTGTCCACTGGTGAAGTCAAGGACTCGCGAAAAGTATTGGGAGAAAACCGCAAGTCAGGAATTGCAATCGTCACTGCCTCCGAAAATCCGGCCCCGACACTTAAATGTCGCTCTGGGAACGCTTCAAGGGAGTTAAGAATAGAGGAGGGCGAATTTTTGGTTCAGTGGAGAGGGCGTCAGTTCGTCAGTTACACGGGCGTAAAAGATTCGTGTACCCAAGTGTTCTTCCGAGCTTGTGCGACAACTTTTCAATGGCGAGAGACTTGAACGGGATGAACTAAGCTTTGATGGCGCCTGAGGTACTACTCCAAGAAATCCACTCGTTTTATACGGATTCCTATCCCGGATATTTTTTCCCGTCTTTTTCACACATTTTTCTCCCAATGTCCAAAATCTAACTGGGTTTCCTTATTTAGTACATTTTTCATCGATTCGTGTCCCATGGTGTCGAAGAAGTCACCATAGTTTAAGTTTTTTTTGCAGGGCCTGCATGAGCGGTGTCTACGACGAACACAAACTGATCTCACAACCGAGGGAAAAACTACCCCGTCATCGCGAATTCCCGATTCGCATATTAAAATTCAAGTTCTTATTTAAAAATTCCCTTTTTTCTCATTTTCACCCAAAAAATATAGAATGCGGAGTGTAATTTCTGGCCTTTTTTGACTATTTTCCCGACTGAAGTGGTCACCCTAAAATCGTGTCGAGATACAAACATCACCTCCAGCAGAACGCACTACCTTTTACATTAAAAAAAATTAAATGTTCTCCTCGTAATTAAATCATTATACTATTTAAATATAATTCGATCTATTGAGATATAAGTTGCCTCAGCTTAGAGGAAAGCTCAACATAGACAGACATAAGAGTTTTTTGGTAAATTGAGAGGTTAATTCCCAGAAAAATTTGTTTTGCTTGGAAATATCCTTGCAAAGATGAGTTCTTTTAACTAAAGTTTCAAAATGAAATCAAAACCACTAGGTATCTTTCCACGATTTTTTATTCAAGGGTACAACTAGTTTCGAGGCAACGGCGTCATCTTCAGGTACAAAAATATTTTTCTTAAACAAGAGGTATATATAGTTGGAGAAGGTTGGGAGTAGAGGAGGGGGTGGAATGGGAGTGGGGAGTGGGATGGCCGGTGGAGGAGAAAGGAAAAAGGGGGGGGGGGGTGGAAGGTGGTACATATGGTTGGGTGTGGGTCAGTGGTAATTACGTACGTTAATTATGATCCACACTCAACCATATGTACCACCTTCACCCCCCCCCCTTTTTCCTTTCCCCTCCACCGGCCATCCCACTCCCATTCCACCCCCTCCTCTACTCCCAACCTTCTCCAACTATATATACCTCATGTTTAAGAAAAATGTTTTTGTACCGGAAGATGACGCCGTTGCCTCGAAACTAGTTGTACCCTTGAATAAAAACTCGTGGAAAGATACCTAGTGGTTTTGATTTCATTTTGAAACTTTAGTTAAAAATGAATTTACACATAGTTGAGCCTAAAACCATAGAACATAATGAGTGCTTTTATCGTAAGAATGACTAAAGAGGCATTGGCACCAAGCGCAAGATTGTGTGAGCACTGGGATACATATGAGTAGCTGAAAAGAAATGTTGATTGCGTACTTAACTGAAATAATCGGGATCATAAAACACCCCTTAGGAAAATAAAATAACGTCTACCCAATGCTTAAAGTACATTTAAATTACATTGCACACAAATAATTCAAAATTTCGATGGAAAATGCAAATCGGTTTGTAAACAGTAGATTACACATTTATTATGCATGCAATGCTCCCGATAATGGGAATCGGTCGGGGAATGGGGTACCGATCATGAAGGATAATATTATCAAATCTTCAAATATGCAGGGAGAAGTAATAAATACTGCTTTGCACTAGAATTAGAGAACGATCAAAGGTCTAATATCACATGAGAGCATGCCGATTAGATGAAGAAGTCGACATTTTCAATCTTCCTCCCCGCAAGGCTACAATCAAGATAGAAATGCTACACCGAAATATTACTTATACTCGGAAATAAAACAGAGACCACCTCAGAGGAAGGACAGACACTACGTAAAAGGGCAACCATCTAAAATTATAACACGAAAATAAAATCTAGAAGAGAAAGCAAATGGCTTAGAGAAAGTTTAAAATGAATAATATACTGTTTAAAGATTTCAGATTGAAAAAATTAACTGCGGGATTCTCTAAATCATTCATGTGCATAAAATAATGAGAACAGACCTTTCCTAACGGCGAGAGTTATCATCAAACGAACACATGGATGCAGATTTTAACGACTCAACTATCATATTCACATGGGACTCGTAGAAGTATATTTAGTAAAAATACCACAAGGTGCAAAATACATTCTTTCCACAAGGCAATGTATATGCCAAGGCAAAGTGCGAGAAAACCATAAATACGCACCATGCGTACATGACCTTCCATTGTCATCGATTTATATGCCAACACGTAAGCGAATTTTGGCCATTACACAAAGAATAAAATTTGAAGTCCATCCAGATTTAACACAGCTTGGAAACGTTTTAGAAAAGGTAGTAAACAGCATAAATGCATATGCTTACAGCTAGACTACAAATCAGTGGTTGAATTTAGACGGCCTCGTTGACGTAGTTCAATCGTCGCGGCATTCTAAATCATTACCGCACGGTAATACAAACATTATTTTCCCTACACCTGATTCCTTCCTTGGCTCCTGATAATATTTACCCACTTGTATGACCTTTTAACGCGACATTCTTTTCACCCATCTTCCGAGCTGGGAAACTGTTCTTCCTTCTATCACCTCAATAAAATAGGAAAATCAAGGACTAATCTATGTAGTACCTGCCTAACAGAAGACACAGCAAAGCATAGAATAGAGGAGTGCCTACAGTATGAAAAACCCAGACATGAAATGTGGCATAGCATGACTTATAAGAAAACCGAGATTTGTGAGATTGTACTGTTTTTCCTTAAGCATAACTGCAACCAATTATTTAAAATAGTGCAATAAAATTAAGTTTGATAAAATTAGTGATTGTATTGTTTGTTTATTGTATAAATTCAATTGTATGTAATTGCTATTTTAAGTTCACGTGTATTATTTTCCCTAGTGTACCATCAAAAACTCTCGTATGACTTGGTAAACTGAAGTGTTATCATACTATAATATATTCATTTCTTATACTAATTATTATCCCTACTATCTTTTATTAAATTTGGGTTCAACATTACTCTTGCATTAGAAAAATTGTAAAAAACTCCAATAGCCGTAAACAGTTAACTGGTTTATTGAGGCTATTGGAGTTTTTTTTCAATTATTCTAATACTATTGGCCGTAAGAGCTCAATTAATTCATTATTACTCTTGTAATTTATCGCTATTATGTCATCTTGTTTGACGTTTCTTTTCTCATTTTGTGTAATTGATGTTAATTATATCATAATACTAAATTAAGGGGATTAAGCGAAAGCAGGAACCCCATCAACATATCATGCTATTTTTTTTGTATGCTATTATCTTTTTGTATTTGCTTCCGCAATAAAAAAAAGGGAGGGTGTGATTGAGGTAATTCCTTCACCACCTTTTCTTATTATTAATTATTATCAGAGTATGAACTTTGCAATAACTCCTCCAACCTTTCCACAAGAAATTCCCAAAACAATATCCTTTTCCATCTAGTCACAATATCTGACACTTCTTCGTACGTCTTTCCCTTTACTCAAACTACTTTCTCAATTATATCTGTATTCCATAGACATTTTTTTTTCAAGGCGAATGATTTTTACACTCTGAAATTGTTGCATTGTCATGAATGCATGTTAGCGGATGACTCCGTTAAAAGTTACTGTTGCGGCATCTCCCGCAGTTTCTTGAAATCTTTTTAAGCATTCGGCAAATCATAAATCTTCCTATTTCTGTAGAACCTATCAACTAAAAATTCAATACCATTCATGCTATACAATTCAATCATTCAACTACGCACGAAGAAGAAAGGAGAAAAAAACACAACTCCCCACCAGAACACTAGATGTCAAAGTTTTTTTTAAATGAGGAGAATAGCAGGATGAAATAAGAGAGCCGTAACCCTTACTTTACAGGGTTCGTCCGGAAAATAAGTGTACTGAGCTCAGGAAAAAAATGTATTACACTTTTGCATATCTTAAGCTAATATTCCTCAAAATAGGACCCTTGTGAGTCGATACACTTGTTCCAGCGGCGTTCCCATTCCTGGAACGCTCCCGCGAAGGCATCATCGGGAACCTCTCGAAGACACGTCGTCACGGCCTCTTTGACGGCGTCCAAAGTCCCGTATCGCGTTCCTTTCAAACTCCTCTTTATCTTCGGGAACAGAAAGAAGTCCGGTGGTGCCAAGTCCGGGCTGTAGGGCGGGTGCGGCAGCGTTGCCACGCCGTGCTTGGCCAAGAAGTCCGACACGACAAGCGCGGTGTGAGACGGCGCATTGTCGAGATGCAGCCGCCAGATGTTTTTGATCGCTGGCCGGACGCGGGCGACTCGTTTTCGAAGCCTGTCGAGCACTTGGACGTAAAATGCAGCATTTACAGTTTGTCGTTCAGGTACAAATTCGTAATGGACGACTCCCCTTTTGTCAAAAAAGACTTATTTGTCAAGACACTTATTTTCCGGACGAACCCTGTATTCCCAAAAAGGGGCTAAAACGACAAATAAACAAATGGGGAAAACACGTTTTTTATTAAATTTACCACCGAATATTCACTTTTCCATCGCGCTTGGCACAGAACAAGATTTTATTGCGGTGTAGCTCGGGAATTATTTATTTTACTCGTGCTCCGCCGGTAGTAACGAAGGATTACCTCGTCTATTCCCCGTCACATATCATTTAGTGTCCTTGGTGACTATATATTCTTTGCTTCCGCAGTCCATTGCCAAGGTTCTTAGTCGTGTCGCAACATACTAGAGCGGGCGACAATGGACACGGTTGCCAGGTGGGTAACAAAGGCGCCACGCCAAAGCTACGCCATTATTTCATGCAAAGGAAGAGGAAAAAATATATGGAGAAGCAATTATGTACCTTGTTATGCACCGAGGGATACGCAAAGCCGGTGCTGCATTTTTTGGTTTGTGCTGTGGGGAAGCGTACGGAGAGAGAGAGAGAGAGGGAGGAAGGGTGACGTAAATGGGACTGAAAAGGAAGATATTGAGCGAATGGAAATACAGAGTCGCGGTAGCACGGAGTAATTCGATAGCTGGGAATGTTAAGGTCACGCGGAAGAAGGGAAATGGGCTCGAATGGGAAAGGGCCAGCAAAGTAACGGGTCAACAACGCCCCTAATCTCAGTAGCGGAGGACATTTATTGGCGAAGTGGACAGGTGTCGCATCTTAGAGCTGAGTTTATAAGGGGCCGTTTCCTAAGGGTAGGGTTTCCTTCGATGGAAACCCGGCGTCGGCATTACCCGACTTTTAGCAGTAAACTCCGAAATGTATAAAAAGAGACGTTTCAGGCGTAATATGGTGGAATGGAATAAAAAACCATAAACACAGTAATCAACCCGAAGGTCGGTTTAGTAGGTGATGGTAGAGCTCACCCGTGTACCAAGCCCTATACGGCGTGTGAATATTCACACATCAGGGTAGGGGGGCCAGTTCCTTTCCCTGTGCAGGTTATGGTTTCCCAGGAAGATCTTGTACCCGAAAAATCAACTAGCTTGGGTGGAGCTGCAGGTGCCCAAAGTGCCTTGCCCGGGAATCGAACCCGGGACCCTCCGGTCAGTAGTCCAATGCTCTACCCACTAGACCACCACGACCCGCGGAATGGAATATGGATGATTAATTAAAATTGGCAATTTTCCACAAAATAAAATTTTTTAATACGACCGGTTTCAATGTAACTACATCATCCAAATTGCCAATTATAATTAATCCGAAGTGTATCAACATCTTTTGCGTAGCATCAGTAGGGCAACTTATATTCCCCTTGAAGTTCTCTTCCCACAACACCCAAGTGGATCACCAGTTGTAGTCGAGATCAAACGTCAACAGCAAGAATTGAAATCGGACCCTCTTACCATATGAATCGGACCTTATATGAAGTCTGCGTGGAATCTAAAGATTCGGAATTGTAATTAGTTTACCTTTCCGCGTTTACCAAGTGAAAAAGTATAACCACACACTTTTTGGGACTATACCGAAACCTTTGTTTTTATTGAAATAAATAATCTCTTCCCTATTTTCAATTAAGCCCACGTGGGTGGTTAATCCTCCTGAACGCTGACTCGCACACATTGGCACTGCAACGGTCGCTGCCACTTTCCTTTGCTCTGGACTTCAATTGCATACAGGAATTCCTTTTATGTTTCAAGGGAGATCAACATTAATACCTTTTGACACTTTTAATCTTCAACTGGAAGGAAATTCATGGTGAACGAATTAAAATTCGCGCTTAATTTTTTACGATAATTTGAAGACAAAACTTCAAATGAGGCCTCTGTTGCTAAATTTCTGAAAAATTGGCCATGAACCGTTTTTTCCATGCTCTGTGCGTTTGGCAACTATGATTTTTGTTCTGCTTTATCGTTCAAAATTTTTCGGCAAATCCCTGCTATGTATACGTAAAATAGACACGAATGGAGGGACTTAAAGCAATTGAAATCAAATTATGAATCGCAATGTCTTAGATGGGAGTAACATCAACAGTTTCACTGTCTGTTATCTTTGAGATCTGGTTGATTAATTTTGTCCCGTACAACTTGGGTGAAATTACAGCTTATGATATTACCCACGTCGTTGAGTTTTTGGTTTCTGGTTTAGATTTTGGCACAGGAATTTTTCATAAAATGAATCACCCATCCATAACTCCGTCTCATAATTCTATCATTACGAGACGGTAAATTGTCCTCATAAGAAATTGAGCTAAAAAAATAAATCTTAGAAGTCCAAAAAGACATTTAGTGTGATGTCATTTACCGTAACATACTATGCATATAAATGAATCAAAATCTTATAGATGATCTCCTAATGGTGTTCATTTCCAATAAATTGGTATTCAACCTGAGGCATGAAAAAAAAATATTCGCAATCATTTACGGTCCAGAACGATCCATTATCGATGTAGTTCGTTACGCCAGCTTCGTATTAGTCTTAATTAGATAGGGAGCATTAGCTTTGCCATATATTTTGCATCAGTTGATTGATCTTTACTCTTTTCACCATAACAGTTGGTAGTTTTCGGACGGCCCCTATCAAATGTAGTATGAACATCGCGTGGAACTTCTCCAAGCCAAAACCCTTTCTTTCCTCCCATTAATCATTTCCCCCATTTCTTTACGTGTTCTTCCAGCCATCACGGTACGAAAAATGTACTTTTCCCATCTATATCTCGTTTTCCTAGCATTCTCTTTTTATCTTGACCTTAAATATATTCGTTATCAATGAGTTACAACCATTTTTTTCCGCCATGATCAAATTTTACCGAGCATTTTCCTAACTAAGCTTGCTTGCTTACTTAACATTTTTGTAATTCAATTTCTGCAATTTTACTGGTATCTTGTAGCTTTGTTAAATATCCACATTAAAAACTGGTTCATAAAATGACGAGAAGAAGCGATGTAGAAAGTAATAAGAGTAGTCACCAACGGGTAGAACTATAGAGGGATTTCCAGAAGTAAATCGGTGAAACAGAAAATTCAAGGCATCCTGGTAAGCAATCATAGAGAAAGAGAAGACACCGCAGATAGAATGAGTGCTAAGATGTGGAAAAATTCTCCGAAAGACTAGCTTTCTTCCCCGGATACTAAACGACTTAAGGATGAACGTAAACTAAAACACACTTGGAATTGGCATACGCAAGGTAGAAGCGGATGGGAAAGACAGTTCAATAAAATGGAGATACACAGTATTGGTTTGCATGGAAAATGAAATAATCACATACATGCCGAGTTATTCATAGAAATGAGCGAAGGGAACAAATAATATACCTATTGCAGTGAATACCGATTTATGTGAAATAATATGGAGTATCGTAAATTTTCACAAAATAAGATATATCTATTGACAATTGGGGTATACCTGTATCTATTAAATTGTTTTTGCACTCTATTCGTTTAAAATATAAATAAATCAAGATCGATTAGTTGCGCATTAAGTGTTTTTTAGGTAATCTACCGGTTTAGCTAGGTTTTTGGATGGACACAACTATCAAATAAATGTAGTATTTTGTTACTACTAAAAAAGCACAATATAGCAACCTACTCTACCTCAGGTCCCTCTTCATCTCTGTGTACTTCTTTCCTCCCTTCATCCAGTCCAACATCCCTATCCTATTCCTGCCCTTTCCTCGTTTGCACAACATTCTCCCCTCTATTACAGTCTTCAACATCCCACCGCCGATCAATACGCCCTTCATCCATTTTTCCTGCCTCCATTGAACCCCTCTCCTCACCCACCATCCCTAGTACTTCCTCATTTGTTTTCCTTTCGATCCATTTCACCTTCTCCATTCTTCTCCACACCCACATTTCAAAAGCCTCCAACCAACGTCTATCCTGCTTCAGCGACCGCGTTTTCGCTCAATATCAAAGTTTTGACGAGTCTTTTCTTGACATCCTTACGCAACGTCCCCGTCATCGACTCCCCTCTTGTGAAAGCCTCTTTGCCTAACGCAAATCTTCTCCTTACGTCCCTACTACTTCGACCGTGTTGGTTCAAAACACTTCCGAGATACGTAAACTGTTCTACCTGCTCTAATCTGAAGTGAAATTCATTGGAATCACCATACACTAAAATACCTCCAGCAGGCATTGACATCGGTTACTTCTGGTAGTCAACGTCTGCTTCTATAGTAATCGATTAAGGTATCCGGCAGTATGTGCACAGATCGTAACCCTCTCGACTTAATAATACAAAATATTTATCGATACCTTTTGCAATTATCGACCGATGACGTGAATGGCTGTATGGTTATCAACAGTAGCCATAAGAAACAAGAGAACGAGAGATGACGAAATATGCGATCAGCCTCTCCTTCGGGAACAGTTTCGGATCTGTAGACGGTGAATGTCCACTCCGATCGAGCTCACCTCTCGGAAATGTTTACCAATCGAATCCCTTCGTCCTTCGGCCCACGCCTATGGTTCGACACGTTGCCCTACCGCCACGCCGTCTCATGGTCTAACGGATTCTCCGAACTCCGACCCGTAATTGAGTCAGCTGCGATATTAGTTTTTCCCCTCGGGGTACCTGCGTAGACAAAAATGAATGATTCGGGGATGCAATTAGCGTAATCACGGCAACGGAAATGACGGAAGCGGAGAGAAGTGTGGAGTTTTCCCAACTCGGAAATCGTTTCGCCCATGACCGGAGTTTCTGCGCCTGCTCCTTGTCCCACTTTAAAGAACCTCACATTTCGGAGGACAAACAGTACGAAAAGAAAGAGCTGGTTCCACGGCAGCTTGGTGAGTCCTTTTTGAGTAGTCACCATCCCCGATAGCATTAGGGGAAGGTCCAGATGTTGATGGTTGGGATGAACTCCGAGAAAACGAAAGGATATCAAACTTCGGAGAAAACAAGACAGGAGATTCAATATTAAGCGCAACTTAGGCGGGGACAATAATTAGATGAGATCACGTCAACTACGCGGAGTCATTCTCATAAATAGCCTCCAGCACCGATCAATCTTGGAAATCTGTATCTATTGTTCTGTACACGGAAAGTAAAAGTCTTTGAAGTTCAACTGGTCGGTTAAACGCATAATCAGATTGCGTTGAGAGATTTGCTAATCAGTGGGAATTACTTTGGGATTTTGTCAGCGTACAAAGATTGTTACCGATGACAACGGAAAGTTAATGTAATAAATTATGTGTTACAGAGTTATTTAAGGGAATATGAATGGATTTTGCAAGCAGTAAACATATTCTAGTCGACAATGTTAGTGTTCAACTTCAAATATACCTTCAAGAGAGTCAAACTGCCTTTTTGAGACGAGAGAATTGTTCTATGTCGGTGCCTTATTTTAGATGCAGATGAAGCCAGACAAATAAAATATTAATTGACATTAGCGTATTATGTAATAATCCATACAAACGAGATAAGAAATAAACAAATCAAACGAACCTCACTCCGTCTGACGCAACAAATAACAAGTGATAACATCAAATTATTTTTTAGATCCTATTTTTTTGTTTTTCCATTGCGAACATTCAATAAAAAATTCCCTAAATTGGAGAAAATGTAATATTAAACGAATATATTTATAACACACATACGGCGCATCCTGGGAGAGTGTAAAACACAAAGTACCAAGAGACAGGATTCCTAGGGTGTTGTCCTCAGAACTACTCGCCTAACAATTAGTAAGTAGTGTTGAAGATGCCAGTGAGGGGGCGATGCCGAGGAGTACCCCTCGTGCGTCATCTCCCGATTGAGGTCTCTGATGCAACATAATTACACATCAGTCATACATGTACATCTAACATCACGCAAAAACATCAGTGGAGCGCACGATATTTTATGCACCGAAGGATACGGTTGCACGCTATTGTCACGATTGTTCCATGCTAATTCAAAGGAAAGAAGCAATTTTCCATGCATAAGCATTCTTAATTTCTATGTGATAAAATTTTAGCAGATACCCTTGACTATGGACTATCGAAAAGCTACCAAGACCCTTAAGGTACAGTTCAACTAATCTCGGTACTTAAAAATTACTTAACCTGGTGTGTCAACCCCATTTCTTAAGTGGAAGTTACTCAGAGAAAAATTGATGTAGCATCTAAAAGTCTGGATTGTAATTGCACAGGAGTATATATCAATAAATAATAAAATTTTAATAAGTTTGTAGGATAATCGATGGTTTCCCGCTTAAGTTTGTAGGATTAAATGACGGATTTGGATCATTATTGCATTGCTAAAATCTACAACTTTATGCATTCCTTTTCATTTTTTAAATTATTAAATTGACAAAATTTGGCATTTGTTTAGTTTTAATTACGCAACAAACAACGCCAATGGGGTACAGGATAAAAGAGGCTTAAACTTCCTGTTCCTGCGAATACCCTTATACATTCTGAGCTCAGGACCAAATTTCAGTTGGGATATCGTCTTCCATAATAAAATTGTTGAATTTGTTACACATAGACATGTTACTTGTAACATGTAACTTTTTAATAGGCACACGACATATTTTATATGTTACATTTTATATTGCAAACATTGTACCATCATAAGCGTGATTCCATAGTGTGTTTACATTTTCTTTATATTAGAAAGACTTTCTGGGCGCTTAAAAGGTAGCGGTAAGTTAATACCCTTATCTAAATATAACATGAATTAAACAACGTACATTTAAAAACATAAAATTCACGCATAAGTTACTCCAAAGAGACAGATTTGTACAAGAGTTCGTCCCATTTAGTCTAGAATTTATATATGAGAGTTGAAGGTAAAGAATCCCTTGAGGGCTTGGCAATCATTTCCTTGAGCAGAAAATTGGAAGGGACGTCACATTGCCTCCAGCTTCCAATTTAAAAATAGTATGACACGACCTTGACCTACTCCTCACTCGGAGAAATTAAGTAATAACAATAAAGATGGAGATTGACCTTTAACTTACATAACCCATTTCTCGTATTCAATACGTAGTGCAATTCTTTTGTTTTGCTGGGATTCTCGCTTCACCCAAATCATCTTCTCCGTTCGTCTTTAATGAGACCTTCGAAATACAAATGCGTTCGAGAGATCCCTCCCGGAGCTCCCTCGTACTAGAGTCACCGCCCGCTGAAGTTGCAATGACTACCGTTTGCTATATTCTGAAGGAATTCGAGCGCTGTCGAAGAGTAGAACGTGACCTATGATTCAAATTCTATCATTAACTCTATGGTGGACATTGAGCGTGACCATTGGGACTGACACAAACCAAGTCCTTGCTAATAATTCGTGGGTGCTGGGCCAAAACCTGCCAACGTACACGCCTACATGGATTCAACTGGGGATTGGGATGGTATGGTGGCTAACGTACTGGTTTCCCATCGAGAGGGCCTTGGTTCGAATCCAGGAGGAGGAAGATATTTTTCAGTGGTATCCCTACTTCGAGATTCTTTGTGGAGGGCACTTTGACTGAGTACGCCGTCTGTCGGATGGGACGTTTAACTGCGGACCCCTTTATGCCTCTTGTTAAGAGTAGGGTAATGCCGACGCCGGGTTTCTCTCCTCCCTTCATCCTTTCCTATCCATCCCTAATGGCACAAATGATCTAAGCTCTCGGTCTCCTCTCCTAAAGACTAAAACTATGAATTCAACTGAAATGTTTTGATTGGAAACGTGGTTATGGTGATACCGAAAATTGAAACTGACCTCCGACTACGAGTACTTCCTTTCCCATTCACCTTTATTCCTTTCAGGTTAATTCTCTGATTTTTTTTCGTAGACTCCAAACGCTTACGCAACTAATTCGATTGATTAAAAATTTATAGTTTACACAGTTGAAAAGTTGGCTAGAACATTTGGCTATGATCCCGGGTTCGAATACAGGGTCATATCTTTGGAAAAAAACCGATCAAACACTAATCGCAGCGATTCCCATGTTATTACATAACCTTGTGGACCCCCGAATGGAAAGGGAGCTACGTTATTTTCCTTAAAGCGGGAATTTTACACCTTAAGGCTTACTAGTGGTAACTTCGCGGCATTTAAACTTTCTGAAGACACTAACGAATTCGACAACTGCAACATCACTACCAACCTTTGGTGTCATTACTGTGGAATAGGAGAAATTACTAACAAAAGCATTTATTCAGGAGGTATCACCGACTCGAATTTTGAAATAGCATAAAAATCAAAATATACCTCTGCAAACATTAAACGTAGCTATGTTTTCTTACGTGGATAATCTGCAGCACACACTGCAAATAATGTTTGTTTGGCGCATAAACGTGAAGTAGGCTCCTAATTATAATGGGTAATATATAAAAGGATATATTTCCCAGTTGCCCACAGTAGAATCGTGGTTTCTGATCCGGGTAATGTATGTGAAATACTCCAGTTGTGTTAAAACTCTGGAATTACCTCTGTACTACCAAATAATTTGGAGATGCAACACGATACAACCCAGGGAAAGGAATTTTTGAATTGTGGATTAAGCAAAATATCTCCACTCAAAAAAAAATATTGCACCTCAATATTGCTCAGCAATTTTCTAACATTTCCCGAGGATCACATCTTTGGATCAAGCAATCCGCACGGATTAAAGGGAAAAGGTCGTATTCAACAAGGCACATGTACACTCGGTATTTTTAAATCCGGAGAAAAGAATAGGCATGTAGGCACATAAGTAATTAGTGGATTTTAGGAAATCTTTCAATCGCGCCCTTCGCGTGTTGTGCTCATATAACTTGCGAGAGAGGTATTAAATGAGAGTGAACTTGATTCACGAATTCCTCTCCGGTCATAAACAAATCATAGCGTGTGTCTCATCACAATGCGATGAATTGGTAATATTGGCGGTGAATCTGGTATTCGTAACGTGGTTTTTTATTGTTCTATGCAACTAACATCAATTCAAAAAAACAGAGAGCATTAAAATATTCCTCAATATTCTCACTATTTACAATAGAATTATGAGTCATGCACGGTGTGGGATGCATTAAATGGACTTATAGAGAATGGTGTATTCAATAAAATACCAAAATTTAGTTGTGTCTTAAAGCTCTTCTTAAAAAAATGAACGGGTATTTGTAAAATTAAGAACCCAGAGGGGTTCAGCATGAACGCTTCTGACGATTGGGAGTCACCCTTAACAAAGAAACCAACCTTACATGATATATCTCTTGCCGCCTTGAAGATTTTGGCATTGTGAATAACCAAGATGAAAAATAAAGCCATTCAAATGCGAAGGAAACTATTTCTCGTTAGTTGGACCTTGCATTGAAAATGTTTCAAGGTTTGGAACCCAATTCCAAAATCTATTGATTCAATCACTCGGTGTAATAACATGCGAGAGAAATGCCTGTTCGGGCAATATTCTATGAAAGAAACTATAATGACATATGTTTGTGATTCATACACAGGGATAGTCGACGGAAGCTTAAAAAAAAATTTAAAAACTTAATCCTAGACTGAAATTAGATAACAATTGTGCGTTTTTACTAACGGAAATAATCCCATTGCCATCTTTCATCGGCGAGTGAGACAATAGTGACCTGATTAGAGAGAGAGAGAGAGAATGTCTGCCGAAAAGATTGATTCAAGGATTCGCTTTTCGTTCTTGCTCAATTCACGACCGCAACACAAAGAGAAGGAAACATTCGCATATTAATTCATCCTATCCTTTATTTTTTTTTGGGGGGGGCGAAAGGATAGGATATTTTGACTGGAAACCACTGCCACAAACCCGGGGAGAGGCAATCTGCGTAATTTGGGTAAGTAGACGTGATCTCACGCAATACTCTCTCCTAACTATTAAATCAATCTTCTGGCTGAACGCCGAGATGTTCGACCAGATACTAGCGAAATGAACGTCTGGAGTCTTCATCTGTCTAGGGCCAAGCCAAGTATTCTTCTGCATGTGTTGTGGAAAACTGACGAAGAATCCACACACATCCAATGCAGAGAAATGACCAGATCCATTATAAACATCTAAAGAATTGATTCTTTCGTGCATTGTAAATCGCCTCACTGGTTTACCCATGTTGCCTCTCATTATGAATCAATCGTTAGCTCATATCGGTAAATAATATCGTCACATGCGATGAATCTCTATTTTCTACATAACCATTCTCTAACAAAATACAGCGTGAGACGTCTCTCCTCTGATAACATTCAGCCCCAACAAAATTCAGTCATAAACGAAACTCCTCACGAAGTTGGATTAATTGTCGAGTTGGATCGCGTGCAGCGTAGCGGAGCTAGATTAATAAAACGTTTTTATGGTAAACTTAGTAGCGTATGCAAAATATTAGACGGGCTAGGCTGGGAATCACTCATGGAGTGAAGGTTAAATTACAGATTAAATCTCTCATAAATTGGAAGGGCAGGAATCTTTAGCAGTGATGTTGAAAATTTATTATAACCCCATTGTGCTACGGTATGAGAGATCATATCAATAAATTTAGATTGATTAAATGTAGAACAGATAGATTGAAGATGTCATTTTTTGCACGAACGATAAGGGATCATAACAAAATTGTCCTACTGCGGTAGGGTCATGCTCGGGTAAAAATTAGTTGCGTGTATTCACCCCTTGCCACACACCCTGGTGGCGGCTTCCAGGGTTCATAAATAACAATAATAATAAGGGTAAGATATATGCATAGGAAAGTAATAGGAATCCATTAAGAAAAAGCAACAATGAACCATTGGTGGTCCTCGAAGAAATTTCACAGAAGCAGAAACTAATATCAAACTAGCGATTTTGTTACAAAAAACAAGCTTTGATTATTTCGTTACGACTAGTCAAGCTTTAATTAACATTTCACAGCAATGAAATCCAACATCTATGATCACTATTTTCTACATTACCACTAGATTTTTAAATAAATAACTTTTAAAATTTTATTTAATCAAAAAAGTCGTTTCTCAGAAAGAGACTAACTGGGAAAATTTTTCCCTTCCTTCAAATGAATACATTTTGACACTCGTACTTCATTTAAAACACGTGTGAGTGGTCCAGGGAGTAAAAAAAAAGTGAGTTTAGCAGCCCGTTAGGTCCCTATGGCTGGCGACTTCGGTAATGCGTCACAACGAGTACCAGAATAGCGTCATTGCTGAATCTAAATATTCCCCCAGCCAGCATACCAGCATACCCTGGTCAGACCCTCCCCTCCGATGTAACGGCCTGCCCACCGAACTCTCCGCAAGCGCAGTCACATATTACACACAAGGTCTTTAACCTGTCCCTTCTCATCCTTTTGCCCGCCCATCCTATTCCCATCCGAGGCTGTCTCCCTCTCTCTCTCCCTCCTTCATGTCTGGGTTTTCACTCCATTTCATCCCTTCCCCGCGGGATGACCGTGCAGCTCTTGTCTGTCGGCCAAGTTATAGGTTTTCCCCTTTAATTAAAGCTTCCCGAATTCCATCTTCGTCCGTCGGCTTCCCCACTAACCCCTCCCCCCTACCTAGCCGAATCACCCCCCCCCCCCTTGAGCGGTTCGGTTTCCGCTCGGACGCGTTCCCATTCCGAGAACTTGCAATTCTCTGCCTCCCGCCCCCTCCAGCCAAGGTTTTGCCCTTGAAAGGCTTTCACGGTCGTCCCGAACGATTGCGAAGTCTCGTGATTACCAATGTGGTACGGATACATTCGGGAACGATAATGACCAGTGGTGAATCACGCGTGAAGCTACGCTTGTTCTTCTATTCATTGTCCAAACGCCGCCGCCTCCACCGTCAAAATAAACATTCGCCCTATCCCTCGCTTGTCTTCGGCAGGAAACCACAAGATTTCGCTAAGAAATGACGCGCTCGCTCTTTCGGTTGGCATGGGAACCACGCCTGTTCCGCTCGCCGAGTTCCTTCGAGACTGAGAAAAAAATGATAAGGGTTAACAATTGGTGTTGATTGAATGACGCGCGCGAAATGGACCCGGAAAGCAAATTGGACCAGGTTAGATAATATACACGTACGATCGCTGAATAGTTAGAGAATGTTCTGATCCTTATCGTGTCAAACAGCTTACAATTGATGGGAAGTTACAGAAAGTTGCGCAATATTTATTGTTAGGGAGTGGGATTACTAACTGAAGGTGAACGGTTTGCTCACATGAGTATTCGAACAAGAAATAATATCTAGCACCTAGGGGTCATGGGGCCAGGTTTAATGCAAATATATTAAATCATTTATTAAATTAAACGGTATTCACGCATAGTAATAGCTCAAGAAAAGATAGATAGCTCTATCCGTAGAGCTTCCATAACTGAATGCATCGAGCTTTAGATCGAACCGAGATTGGTTCATAGTGCACGAATAACTTTTTCAAAGACAAATATATGATGAAGGGTTCAATTTTTATTTGATTTGTAAATAGCGACTATTTCTAACAAATTAGTGAAATATCAATGGGGATCGGCAAATTTCACTTGGTAAAATATCTCAAATTATATGTGTAATGAAAATTATCTTTTAGGCATGAAATAATTATATTCACGTACATGATGCTAAGGTCTGGTACAGGTATGATTAAAATTTTTTTAATTGGCCCTTCCAGACCTTAACTCTTAATAACAGACTATTGTGTTATGCAGGTCGAGAATACGTACTATCCAAAGTTTGGCTGTAAATATTTCTAACCGTCGGAAGGAATTGAATTCAAGAACAAGGATAAGGAACAATTTTGATGTAAACTTATAACATTGTAATCAAAATTTTCACTTAGTCCTGCTTGCGTGTAAAGCATTAAAGATTGTTCAACAAATCCCATAGAGCATAAATACGAGGTGTGTTCAAAACATAACGAGGATTTTTTTCATTGCGCGGGCTTGGAGAGTCCGATTGTCAAACTTTTTTTTATTATGTTGCTATATATGCCCCTGAAGTATGATAAAGTTTTAGCTGTTTTCATTGTGGACTTTGTCTGTGACAGCCACTAAGGTTATATGTGTTTTATGAGCTCGGCGATTTTCGCTTGTTAAAAGAAATGGATCCAAGAATTTGTACCAAATTTTGCGTAAAAAATGAAATAAAGTATAACAAAGTGTGTGGAATGTTAACAGAGACCTATGGTGAGTATGCTACGAGTAAATCAAGAGTTTACGAGTGGTATAAGCGTTTCCAAGAAGGCCGTGAAGACCTTGAAGATGACGAACCCCCTGGACGACCCGGCACATCAACAATCGATGAAAGCGTGGAAAAAGTGAAAGAAATGGTTATGAAAGATCGCCGAATCACAATAGGAGAGGTCGCTGATGATGTTGGCATATCGATTGGATTATGTCATGACATTTTTTCCAAGTTTTTGGGTATTAAACGCGTGGCAGCAAAATTCGTTCCAAAATGGCCTTTGCACCACGATAATCCACCAGCTCACACTTCATTGCTTGTTCGTGAATTTTTGGCCAAAAACAATACTGTAACGATGCCCCAGCCTCTTCCATATTTGCCAGATATGGCTCCGTGCGACTTTTTCCTATTTCCAAAAATTAAGAGAACCTTGAAGGGCCGTCGTTGTACAGCCGTAGATGACATTAAAAGCGCATCGCTGAAAGAACTAAAGGCTATCTTAAAGATGGAGTTTGAGAAGTGTTTCGGGGATTGGAAGAAGCGCTGGCACAAGTGCATAATCTACAATGGGGACTACTTTGAAGGTGACAACATCAATGTATAAGAATAAATAAATATTATTGTCCGAAAAATCAAAATTTTCATTATTTTTTCTTTCTTGGAGAAAAGAGAGAGTGACCGAGAAAGCGGGGAATTGTTATTGCAAATAATTTCTCGGGAATATAAAATCAGAGGGACTTGATAACCTTAACATAGCCTTAAGCAAATCACGAAGGATTTTTCTGCTCATGAGGCGCGAAATTACCCAAAATTATGGGCTATTTAAAATTCCTCCTTGATTGCGGTTGTATAAGCATACAAGTACGTATTCGCTGTCTCACGCTGCTTTCAAAGCTCCGTTGTTGTGTAATTAATTCTTGTGGCCGTATCACATGAAATTGCTCTATCACGGCCGTGCTGTCATGTCAATTAAGGAATACCAACGGCTGAAGAGTAAATTTGATCATTTCACCTCCAACCTCTTCAAAGTCGACTAATTACATATTTTTCAAAAGTTTCTCCATTCCATCCTCAAGATATGGCGCGTAACACTTCTGCCATAATTTTCCATTAAAGCAGGCTTCAGAATGGAATTATTTCTGCGGCTCTCTCGTGGTAAAGCACGAGGAGATGAAACACGCAAGTCTACTCAAGGACTTGGGAAAATTTCCTTCCCTCCAATGCACATTCGATTATGGAATAATCGTGCCTATATAATTGATTCAGCGTGATATTGTCCTCACGTAGATTAATTCAAATTTTAAATGTCCACGTTCAATGAGAACGAGAAACCAAATAATCCGTCCCGTTCCAAAAGCTAATATTAATCGCCGTTTTTTTATTTCATGGAGAAAAACATTTAAAATACACATGAGAACAAATTCATGAATCATCGGCTGACGACGGTGAGAAACTAAAGTCACATATATCGTATACGTGAATCGCCATGCTGTAAGTATTCTGTTCGTTTCACTTCAAAATTCAGTTCATTTTTATGAATGATTTTTTTCACTTTCCTGTGGCAATAAGGAATTTCAAATGGATTTAATTCAAACCACAGGGGGCATCTTTGAATAAACCCATCTAAAATCCAAACGGGTGGATTTTCTGGTTACCATTTACTCGCGAGAAACCAAATAGTGGCTCAGGGAACGGAATCAGCAACACTATCCTGCCGTGTGGACTTGAAACGTCATAAGGCTTTCAGGCCACAGCTATATTAAAAATAAAAAAAAACTTGATTAAATTTCATTTGTTCCATAAAAATATTGTCCAATTGTCAACTCTTCTTCTACGTGTAAATAGTGCAAATAAAATATTAGCAGTAATAAAATAAATTTCCTGCCCTATTAGTCAGACAAAGCACCAGATTTGCCTACGCAGCTTCAGCGCAAGTTCGGAACGTCACTTCAAATCAGACACAGTCGGAGATTGATTGCTAACCTTCTGCTTACGAACCAATTGTGCAAACCATCCCGACAATCGCGAGAAAGAATGAAGCTCAAAACGACTCCGGAAGGCTCAATCCAGATGAAAACATTTCCATTAGCGACTTACGTAACAAACATTAGTAATTGGATGCATACAATTCTCTGATCTCACCGAGTTTTCATGATTCACAGTTCATGCTTTTAAGATAAAAATGATAGTTTAGCAGCTTATCCAAGAGAATATATGGCTTCTCAAAGCTATTGTCACTAGTATCTCGTACATCACCAATGTGCAAGTCGCTCAGTTTTGTTTTACGTAGCTGTGCGTGTACATGAATGGAACATTTCTGTGATTTTATAAAATTGTTGTTTTCAAGGCAAGCAATACAAATTTTCCTCAAGCTTTTATTCACAAAAATTCTGAATTAGATGGTAATTAAATTTTATGACCAGTCAAACTGTTCATGATTTGGGGGGCTGATATTTTGCTCCCCGATACCCATTCCATTTTTCCAAGCTTTGAAGAAACCTCTGATCCATCCAAGGTGTTTTATCTGTTTCATTAAAATATCTCGCTCGATCCTTCCCTCAAGGATATGATCGTCAGCCGTGTGCCTGTCTGTTCCCCTCCGTAATTGGACCTTCCTCCTCACCTCGTCTCTCCACTCCCCCACATTTCGCCGCACGGAGGTGGGAGTGCTAAAGCAACACGCGCTCTCGCGTCGTCGGCTCGCAATGGGCCAAGGATAATTTCCTTTTGAATTCCACTTGCCCTCCGAGGAAAGTTCACATCTTCCCGGCATCATTAAATTCGTTTACAAAAACTTATGTTTACGCCGAAATTCAAAGCCGCTATCAAATTTTGGATATTCGGAAATGCGACGACGATGCGGTACAAATTATGGCACAGGATTGTAGTTATCCTTAGGGTAAGGCTCTCGCTCAAATGTAATCTCCTATCTCCGCTTTGAAAATCTGTAAAAATAGTACGTGGTGGATAAATCGGTGGCGGATAAAGGGTTGAGCTACCAACGAAAGGGCCCGGTTTCAAATTTTAGTCTAAATACATGGAAATTATGAAAGTAATGCTCATTAATTTATTGTGACACGATTATTTCAACGCGTTAAAACCGGCTGGGAAATATGGTGGGAGGGGGTCTGCCCTTCCGACGCAGTCGGTCGCCGGTTTGCTCCGAGCAGTCCGAGTGAAGAGACGTGCCTACGAAGAAACTTTGGTAGTGGTATATGATTCCTGATGCGTTTGGACTACAAAATTTAATTATTCTGCGAATTGTTCATCCAATGTTCCATTCCAACGAAAATAAACAAATTAAAAAAAACAACTGCCATTTAGCCGAAGTTTTAATAACGTATCTTCTCAACCCACTGTTTCAATTACAAGAGATTAAAAATGGTTCCGGTCATCTAAGTGACAGCCGCTGATCGCTATTAACTATTGTTCGAAGGGTAACAACATATCGAGATGTGAAAATATTTCTTCAAAAAATTGATGAATCCTACAGCTTTGGAGCAGATCAAAGGGGTTTCGAATGGAGGGAGGGTTTAATTTTCGTATAATCTCCAAATTCCATCAGTTTGACTTCAGCCTGATGGACATTTGTCAATCTTTATTTCCTCTTATCAGCTTACAGCGTTTCAAGTGAGCATTGTCCAGAAATGTACGTTACTGTTAACAGCACGGGCAGGGCTCAACATCAGACAGTTGAATAAAACAGTTTCTGGCGTAGGTTGGTGGAAAATCTTCATATTGACTTTTAATAATAAAACCACTTTACTTTTCCAGTGGTTTTATTATTAAAAGTCAATCAGACAGTTGGATAGCTTGGTTAATCAGACAAAACAGTGAGTTTTAACTGAAGAAATATTAGAAGGGAAGTTAAATCGGAAACCTGAATTGGACACCTGACATATATACCTCTCAATCGCAGTAATCAACTCGGGAGTTTGGCTTGAAAGGAGTTGGTAGTTCGGATTAAAACTTACCATGTACTGAGGCTGAGGCTTTGAGGATCGAACCCGATCCCCTGCCTTCATAAAATAAACGCTCTATCCACTATAATACCGCATTCTTAAGGAGACCCGAAACTTCAGCAAAATTCCCGTGCCCTGGCCATGCACTCTTGTCTGCTCCCGAACCCCAACTGTCTAACATGAAGAACGCACGCCTGCCCGATGCGAGTGAATTCTCACGAGAACCTGTTTCCCATCATCTTCATCTCTCGACGGAGATGCCTAATTCAGTCTCCGCTGACGAACCGCGTTTCCTGTCTCCTATACTTCAAGTTCTGTTCCCAGGCAATCATCCGTCGAGGAAGCTGACCAATTATTGGTTTGTACGACGTTTCCTCCGATTAAAGAGAGATGGGACTTCGCTCAGGGCGATGAAAGGAATGGAAACTGAGACGTCTGCATTTAAATGCCATTAATCATCTTCAATATCCGCAGAGAAACACTACGTTCTATTTGCGAGCAGATGCGGACAAATTATATTAATTTTCAAAGAGGAAACTAAGTTTTTAACCACGATGTCGCTGAGGTCAAATCTTGACCCTTTTTGTCTATGATAAATGAAATAGTTTGTGCCACGCAATAGGATATCCTCCGCTGGAATAGAATAATTTTAAGACATTGGATTTTTTTGGAATAATGCAAAAACTACAATACAGAACAATGATAATATCAATGACTGATTCGCCGAAACATCACTCGAAAACCATTCATTATACAGGCCTAAAAATAGTTTCCGATTTGGCATTTCTCTCTACCAACAATATTTGGGATAAGCTTGAGAAATTAGCCAATTCTGGCAATAGCTTATTGGATTCAGCACATTTTATACACAAGTGCAATGAAATTTTTAAGTGCACTTAAAGTATCAACATCACATCTTGTACAATATTGATTGATCATTTGACGCACTTGGAGGTAGAAGAGTGGCCAAAACCTTAGCCAAGCAATATTATTAACACAATGATTAAATTCTCAGTAAACTTCACATGTTTACTTACAAGTAATACATTTCTTAAGCAAATACTCTAAGAAGGTAAAAATTACAAATGCTCCGATGAAAGAGACAAGTTATTGGCGAGCCCCTGGAAAACTTCAAATTCCAAGGCAAAAATTGGACTAAACGCATCAATAGATTATTTAAACGTAATAAATTTGGGAGAATAAATTAATGCCGAGAAATTTATGATTGGCACTACCACACGATACGGCTGAATTTTTAAAAAGCAAAAATCCTCAGTTTTTAAACGCCAACGAAGTGCACAAGAAAAGTTACGCATACGCATTTCCGCCTTTATAATAATTTCCCTAATAGTAGGTAGTAACACTTACATTGGTAAGCGGTGGTTAAGTTACAGACCATAACAAATTTTTAAAAAGAAAGACAAGGTAAAAACGATAATGGCCGGGAAGAAATCCACGGATGGCCTACTTTCCTGATGCTTTGTTGTCAAACTATTTAAGGTCTCCACGAAACCACGCCCTGCCATACGTGCATAGTGAAAGCATTCACAAGCACTTAGGCCGCATGGAAGAGCTTTAAATCCTTGTTTTATTCGCTGTGAAATTTCCCTGACAACTCCCATATAGCAACGAGTGATATGTTAATATTGGATAACAACATAAATTTCAATTGGCATTTCATTACATAGGTACTTGACGCACGATATGCCGCACCTTATAAAGTTACAGAGACGACGCCCATACGCTTATACAACGAAAAAGAAAGTGATGTGTACTGGTTAAAAAAAATAGTGGAACAGTATTTAATCATCCATCCGACCCACGCTTTATCATCGGCACCTTAAAAATCTTATTTCTTTGTCGGGAGATGCTTTCTCTAGAATACTTACACGCGGCGGAGAAAGTAAAGCCTGGAAATGTATCTCAATGCCCTGAATGTGAGGGATACTAGATTTTCTCAAAACGAGAAAACGTGTCAGTCTGGCTCTTAATTGATGCGATTCGCCCCTAATAATCAGCACATGCGTTATCTTTTAGACGGATATTCTAACCTCTCATCCGCAGTCTGTATAGTAGTTTTCCATGATGCCTCAAGTCAAGAAAGTCGTTCAAGTTCCAGATCCAGGATTAGGTGAAAAAATCAACAAATGTTTTTTTTCGCAATTAAAACCAAATCACTCAATTTTACCATTCTTAGATGAATAGAACGATAATTTCGTGTGGAACTCGAGAAAAACATTCATCGGTCATGAGTTCTTACAAAAAAATCATCAATAAAAATGGTAAAGAGAAAGTAAACATGACGTTATTGGCGAATATTGACGAATAGGTGTTACTATAAAAAATAATATTTATCCTTTTTTTTTATAAAACCAATTTATCCTTGCATTCTGAATGACTTTCAAATGCACGAAGAATTCTTCGCACGTCACGTATCTAGGGAACATAATTTTATCTGCTATCTGGGAGTTGATGACGGGGACGTTGAGTAGGGATGTTAAGACAAGACTCGTAAAAACTCTGATATGGAGTGTAGCTATGTACGGAGCGGAAACGCGGTCACTGAAGCAGGAGGATAGACGTAGATTGGAGGCTTTTGAAATGTGGGTTTGGAGAAGAATGGAGAAGGTGAACTCGTATGATATGCTTGAAACGCTTTGTAATCTAACCGTTTTCAGATTTAACGTAAAAGGAAGAACAAGGAAACCAAAGTATCAACCATCAACGTATGTATTATATTGATTTTCTCTTACAATTTTTAATATTATTTACCCAATAGAAAATTTATACTTTTCGTTAATATAACCGTGAATGGGAAATTAGTCTAATTGCTAAGAAAGGCTGTTACATTAGCGTAACGTGGAAACTCAAGTTGAGTCCTTTTAATAAACTGTTTGGAAAATAAGAAAGAGGAAAATACGAGATGATCAAGATGCTACATACAGTAGGAGATTACTATTTAAATTAAATTAATTGGGAAAGGAGTCAATATAGAAACCAAAGGGGTGGCAAACGGATGACAAACGATGAAAGGAAGCAAAGGGACAGCAAACGAGAAAGTTCCATGGAAAACAATAAATGTGGGTGGGATCGTAAAGATGCTGAAAAAAGGAAGACTATGAGAAAAACAAGAATTAATAAAAAAAACAGCTGGGAAGGACGCTACCAGTTATTTAGACCAAAAAATAACTAGTTTGGGATCTTCACTGATGGTTAGTAGTCATATGCAGTTCACCTTTTTACAGATTGTAGACATGTATGTGAGCAGAGTACGCAAAAATTTGAAAATAGTCGTGGAGTCATTTAAAAATGAGAGGAATAGTGAAAATAAAATGAATAGGCTTCTAGCCTGATATATAAACTGTTTGGTTATTCCCCAAGACCTCGAAATCTGCAGTCCATACGCGGACCCAATTGGAAGAAACTAGCATTCTTTTAAGCTCTTAGCCGGAAAATGTTACGACGAAAGAGGAAAAGAAGCATTCCATGTATCTTTTTCCAGATAACTCTCTGAATATACTGCGAAGACCTCTTAGTCCCAGATTTCTTTATTCACCAACTCTAATATGACTATAACCACAACCTTAAACGGTTGTGGCTATAGTCAAATGAAGCTATCATTAATTAATTAACATTACCTTTTAATTAATTTTAATCAATTAAAATTTTGATTAGTTAATTATTGTAATTAATTAATTGCTTTTTTAAATTAATTGGACTAACGTTGATTAATTAACAATTCATTATTTTTTAACTTAATAACAAATTATTCATCGTGCTTCCAGCTCAAAATGTAAATTTGCAACTCTGTGAGAGAATCCATAGAGATGTTCTTATTTAATGAGTAGAACAGGACCTCGAGATTGTTATTTCACGCGTACGCTCATTATCGAGTATTCGGTCAGCTATACCCCTTTAAGAACACGTTTTGAAAATATCAAGTATACTCGAGTATTTAGTTCTTGAACATGCATATTAAAATAATTTACTTGTAGGTTCAGGAATCAACATTACGTTGTAAAGGCTTTGCTTAGCGATACTTACAATTTCAACTCCTCCCATTCACACTGCGCCCGCTTCAATTATGTTTCGCTATAACATGCTCACAGTTTGGATAGCACAAGATTCTTACTTGTTTACTGCAACTCTTGTAATTATTATTATGATCATTTTTTCACACTGAAAGCCTGCGTCCTATTTCATTCATAGTTACCAATAGCGATGTTACCAGTTTCACTTTATTTACGTTTTATATAACAATGAAGGTGCAATGGACCGAAAGGAAAACAAATGAGGAAGTACTGGAGATGGTGGGTGAGGAGAGGGGCTTGTTGAGAGAAATCCTATGGAGGCAGGAAAAATGGATGAAAGGCGTATTGAGCGGCAGTAGGATGTTGAAGATGGTAATAGAGGGGAGAATGTTGGGCAAACGAGGAAGGGGCAGGAACAGGATAGGGATGTTGGACGGGATGAAGGGAGGAAGGAAGTACTCGGAGATGAAGAGGGACCTGATGTAGATAAGGTTGCTGGATTGTGTTTTGTTAGGAGTTACAAAATGTTTATTTGATAGTTGTGTCCATCCAAAAACCTACCTTCACCGGTGGATTACCTTATAAATAATACACATATATTACAATTTAAATTCGATTTGATGTTGGCAAAGAAAGAAACAATTGATGTGTAATAATATTTCCCCATTTTTTTAAACGGTAATAATTAACATATTTAAATAATCATTTCGACTGCTTCACTTCATATAGTTCTTTAGCACTAAATTGAAGAAGGTTTCTTATATGTATTTTTAAGCTCACTAAACAGATTACTAAGAGCAAAGTGTACAGCATGACCTATCAATAAAAAAAATGGAGCGACTTCCCTAAGCGTCTGAATGAACGAGGACGTCCTCTCGACACTTAAACAAACGTGTGAATCATTAACCGTAGTTTACCAGCCAATGCATTTTTCAATGCCTATCAGCGCTTGTGCATGGGTCAATAAAAATTCGCACTGAACTCTTAACATGGGCCAGGATATTCTATTCAAATCTGCCAAGGTGATTAAATGAGACACTCATATTCTCCCTTCCTGAGGAATTCGCTGTACGAATTTCAATGAGCTGATACAAAAAATCCGCTTAACTGTGGCTCATTGATTACTTCAACACGTGAAATTAAAATCAAATCATTCGCATGCATTAGTATCACCTTCCATGCAGAATATCACTCTCGAACGGCGACGGTTTGCCATTTTCAAATGAGGAAGTTAACATAAGAGATCGATCGCTCCTTTGCAGAGATTCATCGAAATCATGTAATCCGTTATTGTCTCCTTTTCGTACTGAAGCGGAATGAATTTAAAAAAAACACCGTGGATGTTGTCGGGTCATCACCAATGCGAGACTCGATTAGTGAAGAGGCTCCATTGGACCTACAATGGCCAACTCCACCGGAATTGGCGTTTGATTCTGTTGTGACACCCTCGCGAATGAATTAAGTGAGCGTGCCAAGGTGGGATTCAGCTAGTAACTCATTTTGGAATGACACTCGGGAGATATGTCATGATGCATCTTTTTTCGTAACGAGTCGAACATCACCGATGAAATCTTTGAGAGATGGTCGTCAACATTTATCATCCCACCAACGCGACCACTAGCCCTTCGGAGGAGTCAGGGGGTCACGCACTGAATTTATACGGCACATCACTCATGTTGTCAAGTTCATCATTAATAAACGTAGATCGAGTTGAGAGCTTCCAATCTTAAACCTTCTGTGTTATGCTCCTCGAATGTTTGGTGAGAGTTCCTTTTTTCATCCCTTCCGCGGCTAAATTACAGATATGCGTTCCGAATAAGGATACGTATGAATATGATTGAATGTTTTTAATGCTCCTACGACCGTTGTAGCTATGCGTTAACATAAATTAATTGCTATTCCTTAATAATTACAATATTATATCACGTCACGTTGATTTACGGCTTAAAACCAGTGCCTAATGGAGACGAAGAATATTATAATATGTAGAACCCTCAAATAATTTTCAACTCATGCTCGTTAGCCAGACATGAATTCTCAAACTTATTAACGTTAATGAGTTGAAGGTATCGACGATGAAATAATAAATTTAATTTGGTAATTGTGACATTTCATCTTCAAAAACTTCTGATTTGTTATCAATAAAAATATTATCGTATCAACATTGACCGAAATAAGGTCAGCAGAAAGAATAAAGAAACATAAATGCCTCGCTAAGAAGAGAATTAGGGATGCATAACACTTGTGAAGTTATTAATCAAGTCATCAAGGCATAAAATTTAAGAACTTAATAATTAAATACGAGGTTCCACTCAAGGCAAAGGATGTTTTGCAGCTTAAGATTCAATCAGTAACAGGGTCTGTTAGGACAGGGGATGTTAGGGCACTGTCCATGTGAAAGGGAGCTGTGCGAGAGAAAAACGAATCATCAATCTAATCATTCGTAAGGATTATTTTATTATCAGGTAATCTACTGGTTAAGGTAGGTTTTCGGATGGACCCAACTATCAAATAAATACCTTGTAAATCCCCAATCCAGCAACCTACTCTACATCAGGTCTCTCTTCATCTCTGTATACTTCCTTCCTCCCTTCATCCCGTCCAACATCCCTATCCTGTTCCTGCCCTTTCCTCGCTTGCCAAACATTCTCCCCTCTATTACCTTCTTCAACATCCTACTGCCGCTCAATACGCCCTTCATCCATTTTTCCTGCCTCCATAGGATTTCTCCCAACAAACCCCTCACCTCACCCACCATCTCTGGTACTTCCTCATTTGTTTTCCTTTCGGTCCATTTCACCTTCTCCTTTCTTCTCCATACCCACATTTCAAAAGCCTCCAATCTACGTCTATCCTCCTGCTTCAGTGACCACTTTTCCGCGCCGTACATAGCTACGCTCCATATCAGAGTTTTTACTAGTCTTGTCTTAACATCCCTACTCAACGTCCCCGTCATCAACTCCCTCCTCCTTGAGAAAGCCTCCTTTCCTAGCGCAATTCTTCTCCTTACGTCCCAACTACATTGACCGTGTTGGTCCAAAACACTTCCAAGATACGTAAACTGTTCTACCTGCTCTATTTTTTCCCCTCCTATTTTAATGCTTAGCTTAGCCTTCTTCTTCCTGGAAAATCGCATAACCTTTGTTTTATTAATATTGATTCTCATCCCATATCTATCGCACTGAACCTCCAATTCACTCAGCAATGCTTGTAGCCCCTTGGCTGACTGAGCAACTAATGCTTGGTCATCAGCAAACCTAACCGATTTCACGAATTCCCCTCCGACTTTCAATCCTACCTCCAGTTCTTTCAATGCCTCTTAAATCATTTCCTCCACATATACGTTGAACAGTACCGGTGACAATGGGCAACCCTACCTTACACCTCTTCCTAACACTGCCCATCCGGACTCTCTCAGGAATAAATCTTTTCAACATTATCTCCCCGACCTACTAATGTAGTGCGGGCCTTGGATCCGATACCTTCTAGATTTCGACACTACACTTACACTATTGAAATTTGTTTATCGAGTTTACTCTGGCGAGCAACAGCCAGACGACCGAGCATTCGATCCTCAACGGGACTCCCACCCCAACTCACGTAGCACCTGAAGCTACTCGTTTTTGCGTGGATGAAATTTTCAATAATGTCCCCCTCACGAGAACTGTCATTTTTACTTGTAGGTAATATTTATGAATTTGGCCTAAAATACGAAAGTAATTTATGTGTCATAGTTGTAATATTTATTCGAATAAAAGCGTTACTTTTAGATATGGCCGGGAGGGTTGGTCCAGTGGTTAATGTACTGTTTCGAATCCTGGAAGCGGCAGATTTTTCCAGTAGTATCCCCATTCCTGCTTGAGGTACTTAGTGCAGAGCACTTGGAGTGAGTACACCTTCCTTCGGATGGGGGGTTAAAAAGTTGACCCCTTGATGCCTTTCATTAAGAGTTGGCTAACGCTGACGCCGGGTTTATCTCCACCCTTTCACCATCCCTATACACCCATGACCTCAGCGGTTGGTCGCCTCCCCTAATAACTACTACTACTACTAACTACCGAGAGACCAAATCAGGAAGCCACCACCAATTGGGCCAAATCCCTAAGTTCCGATCTCCCGCTTTTCGAAACTTGGCCAAGGAATTTCGTTCCCGCTACGAATTGGAGGCACTCTGTTCCCCTCCATCGCTTCGTAAGGGGTCCTCGGCCCCCACAGAGTTTACACGCCTCTACGGGGGAGTAATTACACAGCGTGACGGTCAGGCACCTCTGATTAAGAGCAAGGGCGCCTTACGGGTCGCCTGTTGAAACACAGCATGTATCCTTGAGAGAGAAAACTTACGGATGAAGCTGGGTTTTTTTTGGATAATTTTCGATCGAGCGATTTTGAGTGGGTCTTACGTCGTGGTAGGCGAGGCTTTGGCGGTTTAGCAGTATTTCGTACCCAAATCACCCTAAAACCTACCTTGACAAGTCTTAAAACAACTCTTTTCAACAACAAAACGAATAAAACACTAACGTGACGCGATAACCACGGGGAAGACACCCTCGATTTTGATCCGAGTGTGACGAATTCTAACTCCGGGTGGTGTACTCGAAAAGTCCGTTATAAAATTCGAGGTGCGGTTTAATGAAAATCAAAGAACTTTGTTAAGAGCGTAAAAGGAAATGGTGGCCCTCTAATCCATAAAAAAATTGTTTTAGTGAGCCAAAAGGCTAAGGTTAATATCAGCATAAGCTATTCTCTCACACATAAAAACCAACCTTCGATTTGATGACTGTGACCATGGGGGTGGGTCAACATCACTACTTGCTAATCCACCTTCTTCTATAACAGCTAATGGCAGGAAACAGAATGATACAATATTTTTTTCATGGTGATTCTACTGCCTGTGACGAAAGATTTTGGCCAAAAAAGAATCTTTTACTGTCGAGTTTTTAAACCGGTCGCATTAGAGATTTTATAGACTCTCTAAAAAAATTATTTTAGTGATAAACATATGCGTAGCTACCGGATTTGGATACTTGCGGTATTTCTTCACCCGGATGGACCCTGGCGTTCTTGCTAGATGATATACATCCTGTATCCATAACGACCTCTACTGCATGAAACTTTTTTTTAAAATGTCTTTCTAAATGTCGCAAATCTAAACGTTTCGACAAATTCTCGAGATCATCGTAAATAAGAGATGATTCCAAAAGTGAGATATGCTCAAACAAAATAGTAATATTTAATTGCAAGATTTAAGTTTGGAATGATCCCAGGATTACATGTTAACAAAATATATCGAATATATATAACGAATGTGTAAAGATTACATCATTCTTTAAGATTTTTACGCAAAAGGTAGTGACATTAGTTGTCTGACATGAAGCGTGTCGCTTCTGTAGGACTGCCTTGAACAACTAGCGCGAACAGGAAAAAGCTCTTTTAAAGAAGGAAACTACCTATTCATATTTCGGACCCATTAAATGTGGAACATGAAATAACTTAGCTAGACAACAGGACCTCCAAGTCAATGGGTGAACGGTAACCAGAATTTGTCAGAAGAGGAAAACTTTCAACCTGAAGGAACAATCACTCCTTGCAATCCGTTATAGCCTAAGTATAAGAAAACTGTTCATTAAAATTGACGTATGAAGCGTACTCTGAAAAGACTTGGGGACATTGAACAAAATAAATAACCATGAAAAGAAAATTAGAAGCAAAATAAATGTGTTACTGCCGGAAAATAATTAAAATATAACCGATAGTCACGAGTAAAAAACGAAGGAGTTTTGGAGAAGGGAGCAGTCAAATGAGGACCCTAACAAGCAAAAGAGGGAAATCAATTGCACACATCCTGAAGAACGGAAACTTAGCTAAACGTTATAAATAAAGGAATCTTAAGAGTGAAAAATCACAGGGGAAGGTCAAGGATTAATTACGAAAAATATTCGATGGAATACAAATGCGTGACCAACTGTGAAGAAATGAAGAGACTGGCAAGGCACAGAGTAACTTAAGAGAACTACAACAAACCAATCTTCGAATTGACGAACCATGACGATGATAATTCAGAGGTAACAATGGCTGCGGACTCCTTTGCCTTCCGCTTGTGCAATCGCACGGCAAATTAACACACATTCCACAATATACTGTACGTACGTAGAAGAGACCAGTTCTCCTTCAGCACCCTCGAGGGTTAATTTGTCGCTACGCGTGATCCCAGCAGCGGAAAACCAAACCCCTTGGTTAGGCGAGAAGAAGCGTAAAGATGACCATTTCATTAGGTGAAACCCACATTAGCGATATTTCTTCTGTAGAATCATTTTTCAGTCCCCATTGCCCTCTTCAATACCACCAGAGCCTTTCTTTATATTTAAAATAAAACCAATATTTCTGATGAGTATGTTTTATGAAAAATCTTCATCCTGGGTAGCTAACAGTCTCATGGACGCGTCGGTTTTATTGATTACTGGTGAGAAATAATTTCAATCAATTTTAATAAAAGCACACATTTTTGAAATGACCGAAAATGGATTTAAATATGTACACACTTGGTATATTTACATTTCACAAAATCTGAGAGTTGATTTTCATATGAAACGTCTCCACTAGGCATTGCCTGAAACACTTTATTACACCGCAAAGAGGTGATCAACGGCGGAAAGGAATGCCAAAACAGCAGACGAAGATATTAAGCGAAGATTTAAAAATATCGTGATCCATGTGTCTTCGCTTTTTACTTATCTAATAATTAGGTGACAAAACGACAGCTGAGGCCCTCATCGTTAGGGGATTGTTATAAAACGGAGAAAGGATAACTACGAGAAATCGTAGAAACTCGCAGAAACCGGTCGTTGGCATTACGCTATTTACTTTGAACAAAATACACTAGGATTTCACCTTCAACGTCCTATCTCACTGCTGATTTGACTACAAAAAGAGCACAAGTACTCTCCTCACGATATCAAATTCTGTGAGCACCACGGAAAAATCCTCAGCCCCCGGAAATCAACTTTTGGTGAAGTAAGAATTAGGTAGATTCAGAAACTCCTGGTTTACACACAAGGTGTTCCTCCATGTCTCCGTTCTTTTTAGAGGGTTGAATTGGAAAAATATCTGTGAAGTCCACAGTAATGCAAAATATATACATGCATATTGCAATATTAGTGCAGAAATAATATTAATTATTGATTATTTCCATTAATTGGGTGCGAATTTGTAAATCGAGAATCACGAGAAATGAACATCGATCCTTTAAAGATGTTGCAAAAATAGTTAATGACATAATTAAAACATTTTTAATAGATGTATGAAAATAATTAACCTGGAGGAACAAATGATACGTGCAATATCAAATAAAATACTTACATTTTACCTAAACCGAAGCAAAGAATTGCCACCTAAGTGTGGACCACTGACCGGAAGCCCCGGGCTTCATTCTCAGGTACACCTCTCTGGGTACCCTTAGCTTCACCCGAGACATGTGATTTTCCGGATACCAGATTTCCTGGTAAACCATAGGTGGTACATGGAAAGGAACTAGTCATCCCCCCTACAGTAACGAATAAATTTCACTCCCCGTTGGACTTAGTAACGGGTGAACTCTATCATTACTTATCCAAACGACCTTCGGGTTGAGAATTATTCATTCCATAAAATAGAAACATCTCCTGAAATATTTCCACTATGATTTTAGCTAATGAACCCCTTACCCAACCAACTATTTGTTCAAAACTATTCTAACACACAACTGCTTCAATCATAGCATTGTTATAAATTTTACTATTTACTATTTTAAGTAGTGCTTTTTAAAATGTATGTGCAAGCTGTAAAGGTGGCTATACATACCTTAAATATAATTACAAAGGCCCAAGAAAACAACCTAATCACGAGTAAAAACCGAAAATATAAAACAAATTTAACTTTTCCTAAGATTACCAGTTTTATAAGCTATAAAGTGTCAGAAAATTAGCATTTTAAAAGTAGACAATGCATATAAACCTTGCTGGATTTTTCTACCCAATTGGACTGTCTAGTGGCTTTCTAAAAAATAATCGTAAGTTTCTAAAAGCTTAGAATTTGACCTGATCTATTAATTGATCACCAAATACGGGCGTGATTGAGAGTATCAAAATTCACACAATAATTCATGTCGCAAAATTCACTAAAATACGAATTAAAATACAGGAACATCAACGGGAAAACTAATTTACCATTATCATCATTCATCGTGCGTAGGAAATGAGGCGATGCCAAGGTTTCATTTCTGATTCAGGATCAAAAATATTGTTAGTGCGTTCTATGATGCCAGAAAATTTGGAAAGAAATTTATTTCCACCCCATTTTGCCAAAACGTTTCCGCGAAGCTATGCGAAAAATTACCGAGGCACTGAAACGATTCATCTTCCACGAAGCGTTGACCTCGGTGAGCTCGGACACTTGCCAACAGCCTCCCGGCATCCGAAGCACGCCCCTACCCGCCTGACCGAGAGTACCCAAACAACCCACTGACATCCTTTGAAGGGCGCGATAATTGCAAATCCATCAGCACGCACGCGTGCCCATGTCCAACTTACCCAATCTGTCTGCCATGTTCCCGGGTCTCCGCGCGGGGCGAGGGGCCTGCGTCCACTGGAGTGACGGGTGGCAGACCAAAGGGGCATCTCACACGAGCCTCCGCTATCCAAGGGGCCGCCTTAGTGACCCCCTGGTCCTCGGGCACAAGACGAAAGATCGGCGGAGGGACCGCCGATAGCCGCCGGGATGCGTCGATGGGGAAGGGGGATGTGGAAGGAAGGGGGAGGAAGTTAAGCAAGGACTATCTATGACAGTTTTTCTCGGAAAGGATGAAAGTAAGACAGAAATCGAGGAAACTATTCGGAGGCGGAGTTATCAGGGATGCGTGCGCAGAGATGGGGACTCGTCGTGGGGGAGACCGCGACAAGAAAACGAAAGCAAGTCGGCGTAAGAATAGAGAAAACAGGAACTGAAAGTGCGAGTGAAAATGAAAATATCGATTCCCGACTAATGAGGGAATACTTCAATCTAGATCTGAACTATTGCGGAAAGAGCGAATAAATTATTATTATTGAATAAAATCGAACTAATTCACTAATTCATAACTCACACGAATTCAATACGAGAAAACAAAATTTTCAATGAAAGAATTGAATCACAGAGAGACATTCACATTTTTCATCATCAAAATGAAAACTAATTATTTGGTTTTAATACCAATTTTTCTCAAATGAAAAGTAAATATTGTTTTTATGGGAACTCTTACCTAGCGATAAAATGTCTCTGAAGGTTGAAAAGAAAGTAATATAGAGAGGGGTGATTTTCATCGATACTAGAAGAAAAGATGAAGTTTCCTACTGAAAGGGCATTAAGATTCCTCCCTACATGGTCGGGAGACAATCGGGAAAGTTGGGGAAGTAAAACTGCGGACGGACGGCCATGGTGCGTTGTTCCAGACCTCTGTGCAGCGACACGCTGCAGTTCGGGCTGCCAATGTGTCGGAAGCGATCCTGGTGAGAAACTGTCACACATTCACCCACTGGTTCTTCTTTGGTCGAAAACGGCGCGAACAAAAATGAAATGGTCCCACGACAATGAAAACCACTGATATCACAGGAAAACTGAACCTTTTCCGTGGATGGAAAAAATATAATATCACAAGAGAATCCAAATAGTGCACCGCAAAAGAAGGACGCATCCGAACCTCTTCCCTTCCCCAGAGATGCGTGGTCCTTCGGCTGAGAAACAAGACTATCTCGGAGCGACGCGACAATGCGAGGCGTTTAAATGGAAATTCGAAGCGCGACTGAGAGACTAGAGGAATTGGAGGCAATGGGGAAATCCGCTTATAAGACAGCCGTGTGTTACAGTCGATCTCATTCCCTCCGTTTTTTTTCTTCTTCTCCCCCCTTCCACTCCTCTCCGACACCTTCTCTCCATCTCACCAACTGACTCCCCCCCCCCGCCAACGAGCAACCGGCGAGTCCACGTAACTCCTTCCTCCGTTTTTTCCCTATCCCAACGCCCCTCCTCCCCCCCCATTATCCCTCCCGTCCCCGACCCACTCTCCCAACCGACGCCCCCCGCCCTCCGCTCACACGGACCCAACTCCTTCCCCCCTTCCTAACGCGGCGGCCAATCCCGAGGAAGGACCCCCGCGAAGGTCCCACACAAATGACGCCCGCGATGCTGATGATGATGCCGATAAAATCGAAGACAAAAGCGAGCGCAAGAAAGAGGGATGGGGTGCCGCCCACGCCTCTACCTAACCCTCGGTAGTGGGGGGGGGTAAATACGCAGTATTTTCCCCTGGACCGGAAACGTGGCAGACGTCTCGCATGACACGAAAATCCGATCCGGTTCCACCTCCCCTTGGGGTAGCGCGTGCGATGTGTCGATATACCATCATCTGGTCGACTTTTTATATAGCGACCAGGCAGGCAGATGTGAATGATGCGGCGATGACAAAGCAGGAGTTGACCCATGAGGGAGTCTGACTTTTCTAGGTCAACTTGATCTCCTGTCACACTCGCTCATACAGGTATGTGTGATATCACGACCCTAGTTCGATTTTCGATTTGTTGAATTCAACCTAGCCGTTAAGGATAAGGTAACGATGACAAGCAAGGGTTGACTAATGTCGATCATGTCCCTGTAGATAAGATGGCGACTAAGCGTGGGATTGAACCCGCGTGGGAGTCCACTCGATAGGTCGATCTTTGCACGTCATACATATTCCTATCTGAGCCAGATCAAGGGCTTATTTCGAACATTTCATATCGATCAGGTCGAAATGCATGTGGTGCCGATTACACGCATGAGTTGAATCATGTGGGAATTCATTCTGAAGACAGACTATTACGTGTGTCATACCCCTTCATATACGAGTTCATCATTAATCACGATCATGGCTCAATTTTTCGATAAAATAGTTGCCGCCATCCCAGTCGCCATTCTATTGAATTCAATCACAGCGATCATTTGGCTCGGAATTTCAAACGAGACACTTTTTATTCATTGATTACATTATACTCATTTTTAATTATTTCAATTATGAAAACTGTAGCTAATCAATTATTTTAATAATTGCTCTTAATTAATGAAACAGCAACATTTTTCGCGATAGTTTTTACACGAACCTTCTGCCATTTTGTACTTGATGAAAATCGATTTTTTACAAATTTGCTCTTCTGTTTATCCTGTGCTTAATTTTAGGGTCATAACATACATGTTAAGGGTCGATAATTGCGACGATATATACTAGTATCGACATGACATATTTTCCATATCAAGGATAAATGATATGGACAATAATTTCGATAATCATGGTAAACAACGTAGGCAATACTATTGATATTGAAGATCATGCTCTTTGAACCAAAAACGGTAAATTTTACTCACTTTTCCCGATATTTCGATGTTAATCCAGATTGGAAAATATTGGAAAATAAATATCACGCTGACCTTAACAGTCAATTACCAACTGTTTATTTTTCATTCCAGATAATTTTAGTTTTGAATATTACAAGTAATTAGTCTCAATTTAAATTCTATCAGTTACAGGGATGATGAAGACCTAAAAATACATTCGTGAGTTTTCAAACCAATTCTGAGCGGCAAAAAAATATTAACAATAATTATTTCCATTCTCAAATCATGCTTTTTCGTACATTCACAACGTTCGAAATTCCCACGTACCTTGATAACATTTCTTGCTTGCCCAACATTTTCTGGTCTTCGACATTCTTTTACCTCGAAATATCACCTCTATCTATTTTTACGCCTTCTTCGAATTTCCTTCAGCTTCCTTCTCCCCTTCACGACCAACTTTCTCGGTCGTTTTTCTCTTTATTCAACTTATTTTTCCTACCCTTCTCCAATTCAAATCTTTAAAAACGTTATTCAATGCTCAACAACTGCATCAAATGACAAAGATTTCTGAAATGGCAAATATTAGTGCCAATAGTTAGTCCCCAAAGTGAACGATATTCCTCAATTTTATGTCTAAAGGGCATTCATTTGGGAACCTGTCAATTTGACAGTTTGGATGACGTTTTACCGCAGAATTTTGTTGCTGGAAAGCAAACAACCATCAACGACATTGAAACAATACTCTGTCAAGCAAGATATGTACGTTACACTGAAGAATACTCTTAAAAGAATGAGAAATGAGAAAAACGTCTTGATTCAATTACTCCTCTTGCACACCTGTTTCCACTTTGACCCATAATATATCATCAATGGCTTTCAACGCGGAGATCGTTAGCGCTCACTTTCCTTACATTTCTTCCTATTTCATTGTAATTCTTCTATCCCTGCTTGCTAAATGAAGTAGTGATGGAGGAAAATTGACAGTCTTTCTAAATAGTCATGGTGACATCGATCTTTGGCGCTCACTCTTTAAGCTGAGTCTTCCATGCTAACAGATCTCCTGCTGAAGCTAATGTCTATCATAATCTCTTACCAAAAATCCGCATATAAAATTATTTTTCGCAAGAAATTGTAAGACTATAAACACCCGCATTAACATTATAAGCGTAGATAATTTAGTGAACTCAAATGCTTTATGATTTCTGTGTTTATACCTTAAGAAAATACTTCCGAATTGAGTACTTCCCATGCGATGTTAGGTGGTAAATAATAGGATGTGTACGGGTCGAATTTCTATTCCGAAAGCCCTCTCGAAAATTTACCAGATGTTGCTACTTCACCTGTAGCAGGTATATTGCATGCGAAATCAAGAATACAGTTCATAAAAATGTATCACTTTTCCTTCCCCGACTTCTTGGGTCATATTTGACACGAGATATCGTTTGCACCTCTAGGCGTTGGTAGAATTCTAAGGTCATAACCAAGGAGGGGAAGCTAGGATTAAGCTCAACCTTGTTTAGTTGCGCGGTAAGATTTTCTAGCTTAGACAACGAGGCCGTACACAGGAGAATTGAAGACCCCCACCCCAACATTTGGTTAAACGGTATTTATTTTTCCTATACTTTTCCTCGGATAAGAGTTGCGTAAATATTTGACAGTATCATTATAATCTTTGCGCTATCCACCTTGAAAGATCACAGAAATCTCGGAATAATTAATTTCTTTTACACATTTTCTGGCTTTCGCTCATTTTCTAAACGATATTGCAGTAGATAAATGCGATTAGTGTCAAGCATAAAATTTTGCACTAAAGGGTCTATCACTGAATCCAAAGTATCCTCTCATGAGTTCTCCTTGCCCAACTTCGACGAATCAAGAGCGTACTAAGTTAGGTTCATGTAATAGTTGCAATCAACCCCTTATAATCTTGTCTGCGTAGATTTTCGCGGCGGTGGCTTGAAGAATTCTGCATATTTGGGTTTTCACCGCGTTGTTGTTTGAAGCCGACAACGCGGTTAAAACCCGAATATGCAGAATCCCTTATAATCTTATTGTGAGAAGGGTAATGATTAAATGCGTCCCATATAATGTGAATTGCATTAGCCTAATAAAGTAATCTACCTTAAACCGACCTGGATTTTTGGCATTGGAAGTATCAACCACTTAATCAATGCCTTAACCAGGGTTTTAGGCAAACTGAAGCGAAGGAGATAAAGTAAGAGTTACAGACACCTACGCAGTAAAGCCGTCGGACACCAATGACGAGTGGCGCTGAAGCGAAAGGCATTTAACTTCGATTGGACCTTTCACTATGACGTAAGAGCTCTCGCATATTCAAAGAGGTGTGATTCGACTGCTTTTTTCCAACTGTCGTTGTTGACGGAAATCATTTTTCACGGAATATATTTTTCAGTTCACAAAATACGAAGGGAGTCGAATTAAACACTGAAATGCTACCTAGAAAACCTACCGCACCAAACATCAGGTCATAAGACGGAGGCAATGCTTTCTGGCGTGATATTGTGGAAGTTATCCATCACGGGAACGGAAATAACTTGGTGATCTACAGAGTAAATTATTTATTGACACGACCTCGGTTTTGATTCCTGTACTCATCAGGTGGAGATACAAAATTTTGATTTTCACAGAAATAGTCTAGAATTCAAGTTTCAAGAAGTTTCAAGGCAAAATTTGTGTCATCACCTGATGGCAGTTGCCGAAACCTATGTCATCTCAATTAACTTTAGAGTTCAACAAGATATTTTCGTTTCCGTGATCAGGATGAAAGATGATGAATGATACTGTGTTAGTATGATGAATATTTTCCATGAAGGCAAGAAAATATTTTACTGAAAAAGATTCACTTAAATATAGGAGGGGGTTGCAAGCTTATCATTAGCCCGTCTGATTAACAGTCCGTTTTCTTTTAAGACACATTTGTACGATTGAAATTACTGTAATTAGGTACACAAAAAATATATTTATTTGTATATACTATATATATATATATTATAACAAGTATATTTAACTACTTATACTATATGTACTATGAAATCCGCTTAGTGAAATAGAGCTCCTTCGAAATCGCGTCTAAAATTAAAAAAAAACAGTGATTTCCAACCTTAAAATTGTAAGAGAATTGACGAGTCATATACTAGCTCATATTATAGCAAGGGTTCTTACATTCTACTCCTTGCTCCTCATTTTTACATAAATTTGAATTCCCGGAGGTTTTGCGGTGAAAAATGATAGAAACTTTCCGTCAATCAGTAAATCTTCTTGGTCCACGCTATCGATTGTTTGTAATTAAAAAAAACCATAAACACAGTAATCAACCCGAAGGTCGGTTTAGTAGGTGATGGTAGAACTCACCCATGTACTAAGCCCGACGGCGTGTGAATATTCACACATCAGGGTAGGGGGGCCAGTTCCTTTCCCTGTGCCGGTTATGGTTTCCCAGGAAGATTTGGTACCCGAAAAATCAACTAACTTGGGTGGAGCTGCAGGTGCCCAGAATGCCTTGCCCGGGAATCGAACCCGGGACCCTCCGGTCAGGACCAACGCGACCCACTGTCTGTAAATAACTATGCACTATTCCACTCATGATAACTAATGGTTTTATAATAGTATACAATTAATAGTAAAAAGTATCATTATATTATCGTTAATATATTATAGTTATACGTAATATTTTATATTATTATTGTGTAGCATAATTTTATACAGTTTAATTAATGGTACACTAATAATAGCATTATTATTTTCTACGGAGAGATCATGTTCGCCTTTCATAACATCACGACTGATTCCACAAGATTGATTCTTGGTTTTCCTTGGGCGCTGCCTAAACATAGGTTCTCCGATCCGTCATCTATCTCGTGATTTATTCAAAATAACTGATTCGTTAATCAACGCCAAATCATGAAAACTTCTGATTTTCCGTGACAAGTGTAACTCCTAAATCCTATCCGCATAACCTCGTAATAGATCGAATACGAAAATTACCTACCTACTTGCGGAGAATTGCGGCAGATAAATGGAAATATGATCGAGGGAAAGTGATACTGGAGTAATGCTGAGTCATCTTTGGGGGGGGGGGGGGTTGCTTATTCGATTTTTACGTCACCGGACAAAAACCTCAATTCACGGGAACACATCAAAGTCTTCTCAAGCTTATAATCAACCCACCACCGGAAAAAAAATTGCCACCAAATATTCAGAAATAATACATTCGGAAAATGTACCCGGATTTGTTCTCAACTTTTAATAAAATCATTCAATTGGTATCCAGATTATCTTCGACATAAGTTTCAAAACCACATTCTCTCGCAATTAAGGAAACTACGTAATTGCACAAGATCAACATAAATTTAAAAAATTCACATTCCTGTTACGCTGCTGCAATTTCGGTATTCCAATATGGTGGTTCATCCTGTATTTTATACCATGGTGGAACGTAGTTAGACATAAAGGAGTGACGTGGTGAGTCAAACTCTCAATTGTGACCTCCCTTCTCAGACTAGGTACTAAAGCCAATGTCAAGTCGTGTATATCGAATGCCTCGCAATTTACCTTGAAATAATATAGTATCGAGTTCATACACAACTCCGTTCGTGGGACTGTGTATAGTGGAGCCAATTGCTAATTTTTTAAAGGTGAGTATAAAGTCAAAATATTAATAAAATCAGTTCAAAAAATGTAACAAGATATCCATGCAATTTGTATTCCTTCTAGATAGCCACGAATTTTTCCGAGAGTCCTCTAGTATAAATATTCGTATCCCAGACATCTAAATGTATGTACGGGGTGTGTTAAAAAATTAACGGGAATTTTAATTTTTCGGACAATGATATTCATTTATTTCTTATACATTGATGTTGTCACCTTCAAAGTAGTCCCCATTGTAGATTATGCACTTGTGCCAGCGCTTCTTCCAATCCCCGAAACACTTCTCAAACTCGATCTTTTAGATAGCCTTTAGTTCTTTCAGCGATGCGCTTTTAATGTTATGTACGGCTGTTAAACGACGGCCCTTCAAGGTTCTCTTAATTTTTGGAAATAGGAAAAAGTCGCACGGAGCCATATCTGGCAAATATGGAGGAGGCTGGGGCATCGTTACAGTATTGTTTTTGGCCAAAAATTCACAAACAAGCAATGAAGTGTGAGCTGATGCATTTTGCATTTGGCATATGCAAAAGCCATTTTGGAACGAATTTTCCTGCCACGCGTTTCATACCCAAAAAAATTGGAAAAAATGTCATGACATGATCCAATCGATATGCCAACATCATCAGCGACCTCTCTAATTGTGATTCGGCGATCTTTCATAACCATTTCTTTCACTTTTTCCACGTTTTCATCGATTGTTGATGTACTGGGGCGTCCAGGGCGTTCGTCATCTTCAAGGTTTTCACGGCCTTCTTGGAAACAATCAAACCACTTGTAAACTCTTGATTTACTCATAGCAAACTGACCATAGGCCTCTGTTAACATTTCACACACTTTCTTACACTTTAGTTCATTTTTTACGGAAAATTTCATACAAATGTTTTGATCCATATCTTTTAACCAACGTAAATCGCCGAACTCATAAAGCACGTCTAACCTTAGTAGCTGTCACAGACAAAGTGCACAATGAAAACAGCTGAAAGTTTTATCATACTTCATGTATACCAACATAATAAAAAAAAGGTTGACAAACGGACTCTCCAAGCCTGCGAAATGAAAAAAATTCCTCGAACACACCTCGTATGCCGTGAACACCACAAATTTTGCACGAGTAGGAGCGTTGGCGGCGACACATGGCGATGAAAAGAGATGGAGAAGAATAAAGAGGGGATGAATTAATTTAACTTTGAGAGAAAATCCATTAGCGCCATTTTTCCGGTTATTTTAAACCAGAATAACATTCTCTCACCTCTCTAAAATGACCAGACTGCAGGCAGGAATCGTGATAGCAACTTTTAAGATTATCGCATAAAAAATATGAACGAATCGTGCAGTCATTAAAGCGTTGAACTTTCTTGATACCAGGAATGAATTTTTCTCAGCCAGATTCCGTTTAAGGAGCCCACACTCTAAATGGATTCCAAGAAAAAATATAAAGTCACGTTCATTAATATATTTTAAACCACTCAAAATACGTTTGATAAAACGCAAATTTTAATTACTTTCCCGAGATGACTTAACAACATGGAAAATCATAAACGAGCGATCACGCCATTTGACTTAAAGACAACTCTCTTCAGCGAGCGTCATCCAAAAACAAGAGCCCCATTTTAGATAAATGGAAAATCAATTATGAACGTCACCAGCAGAAAAAATATCCCTCTCCACAACTCATGGAATGGAGTTAACCCACAAAGAGGAACGAGGGCGGAAGCGTTACACAACATGGAAATGTGCAATATGTTTTAATCGGCACCCCAAGTAACTTATTATATGTGAAGTCACGCTGATTTTAGTCTCAGCAGCTTCCCCGTAACCCCTCTAACCGTCACGCTGCGCTCCCTCGTCCTCTACCACCTTAGTGTTACGCAACGAACGAATGCTTTAGCGAGGCCGAGCGATTTCGGTACCACTCTAAGCAAAAACGTCGCTCGCTTACTCTACCTGAAGCGGAGACGATCCGAAAGAGACCGATCCAATCAATTCCCGAACTTTTAAGCTATGGAAAAAAAGCCCAACGACGAAACAAGTTGAAGGGCTGTTACAGAAAATGATTTAACAGCGAAATTAGTCTTCAATGGGGTTAATGAATAAGCTACTTTCGGCAAAGCAGTCAACTGAATCGTATAACGCTCAGCTTTATCCTAGAGTGGGTGTTAATGCGGATGTGATACTCTGTGCATCCTTACCTCTTTTTAAAAATACCGTTTGTCTTTGTCGCATACGGATCTCTTTCGAGGGTAATGCCATAATTAACAAGTTTTTGTGGACATATTCCAATACCAACACCTAGAGGATACTTAAATTCATGCATACGTTTATGCTTTCATTTCAAAAAACTGCTTCATCATTTCGCTATACCGCTATAGGCATTTATTTGTGTGTATTGGGTAGTGGAATGTTGAAGAGGGTAATAGAGGGGAGAATGTTGGGCAAGCGAGGTAAGGGTAGGAACAGGATAGGGATGTTGGACGGGATGAAGGGAGGAAAGAAGTACACCGAGATGAAGAGGGACCTGATATAGATTAGTTTGCTAGGTGGGGAGTCACAAAATGTTTATTTGATAGTTGTGTCCATCCAAAAACCTACCTTAACCGGTAGATTACCTAATAATCATTGGTTTGAGTATACGAGTAAATTTTTATTTTTATGTATTTACGGGCTTATATTTGTGCATGAATGGTTGATATCCTAAACCCCCCACGCCCCAGCGGCGTCTTGTGAGGTATTGACGTTTTTTATAAATCAAACCACTTTGCTTTTCCACATAAACTTTTAAATTTTCACGACCCCGGTTTCGTTATAGCATAACATCATCAGGTAAAAATACAAGTCAAGCACAGTATATACACATATCTCTGGGCGGAGGGGAAGAGGAGGGAGGAAAGAAAGGATTGAGCTAGGAAGAGGGGGGCTAAAAGTCTATGGTTTGAGGCGGAGGAGGAGGATTGGTAATACAGATAAATTAGCAATAATTGGATAATTAGATTAGATAAAAACCAATTAGATAATTAGCAGGCTGGAAGGATAGGGTCAATACAATGCTGCATAAAGCCCACCTGACATCAGATCAGTTGGCAGAGGATTAGGAGAATACACGTAATTATTGTGAATGGAAAAGCAAAGTGGTTTTATTTTTAAATCCACCAAGTTAAGCCAGACACTGTTTTATTTGTCTTGTGAGGTATTTTGCAGTCGAAGATTCCACGCTAATTATCTCAATTTATCGGAACTCTAATTAAAACATATTTATTACTCCTAATCACGTATTGATCCCTTGTTACTCATTTTACATTCATCCCTATTCTCCATGATTGTATTACTATTCATAAATCCATTGTCTCGTAGGTTTGGTCTTTGCGACGCTTCCTTATCCTCCTTATTGTGTTCTGGAGTGCTTTCTTCTCTGCTTCAGGGTGTACCTTATTTCCTTGTCTTCCCGTATTCATTCAACAGTTGTTGCCCTTCATTCGACACATCAAAAGCTTCTAGCCTTCCTTGATCTGCTCCACTAACTATCCAATTGTTGCGTGAATGAAGTTTCCGTGAAAATCGCTTCTTTCGCAATATGCAAATCATGACATTGGCATATACGTTTTTTAGACGTTTAATCTTAGCATTCTGTGATTTTCACATTCCCAATTCCTTTTTTAAATTCTTAAATTTCTCCAAGACTCCGTACGAAATTAAGTAACCTCTCGAATTCCATTTCTCACAGGCGATTTAAATAATTCTTACATTTATATTTCTCCAGGAAAATTGTACGACGTAAACTTTTGAATTTAAAAAAAAATCATAAAATAAAAACGATCAACTCTTTATAAGATGCGAATTAATCTTTAAATGATCGAATCCGGAAAACTGTGTCCATTTAAAAGTAATGAGGAACTAAGTATTTCGATAGTTTTAATGTATCGTATCCACGAACTCGGAATGACAATGTTCATAGGATGTGGTAATAGAATAGAATATATTTTTTACACTTCATTGTAGTTGCTTTAGGTGATTTTTTTCTTCGATTTAATGCGTGGGCAATTTACGTAAGTAGTGGCAAACCGGGAAAATATAATGACAGCCTCCCGAATAACAGAAACTGAGAAAGGAAAGGTCTAAGCAAGAAAATAAGCAATACAGCTTTGGGAAAAAGTAAAGATAGCATCTGAAACAGCATTTTCAATTACATAAGCCATTAGTAACCCAAAAGGGCGAGATAAAAGCCCCATCAGAGAAAAGATAAGTAGAAAATTTCACTGACGCTAATAATAGATCGCTGCATACATTTTTGCGTTCACGACAAAACAAAGTTTTAAGACACGCAGCAATTTTTCCCGAAAAGCCTGGAAATTTCCGTTTACGCGCGCTGCATAAATCTCCACCATTATGTAATTTCAAGTATGTGGCATGACAACCTCTGTCTCATGCCCACGAGGCGACTCTCGGGGAATGGCGTAGACATACGGTGAGTATAAGATGAGGAGAAAGAAAATCCAGTTCCTCCATGACATTTATTTTCAATAAATTCATGTTTTCACTAAGAATTATAACTAATATTGTGCAATTTTTTTTGCCGGCCCCGGTGGCGACGGGGTAACGTCCTCATCTACCAATCCAGGGGTCGCGGGTTCTATTCCCGCCAGGGTGGGATTTTCTCCACCTAGGGTTATTGTTTTTACTGTTGCGTTGTCATTGTTGACCGGTGTAAAGGCCAAAGTGCTAAAAGTGCTGTTTTCGGGCCATAACAAAAATAAATACATTAATTAATAAGGATTAAGCCCTGCTTTGCTAACTAAAGGATATCAGGATAGAATTCGTGGTATGGTTCTGAGTACCCTGAACCCTATTCCGGACTCGTGCACTGATGGCTGAAAGACAAGTCCGGGTAAGTTAAAAGGTAGCAAAGGAAAATTAATTCCTTAAATCTTGATGTTAATGTGCTAGCTATCGCAATGTATGTCATTGTCGTAATGTTAAGTAGCAGAGGACTCATTTCTGTACTTGCTCAGCCAACGTACAGGCATATGCATATTGCATTTAGCATACATACACTTCATTAACATGGACATGGAAAAATAATTCATTAAATAATACGAAAAAATATGCCAGCATTTTTAACTTACTGTCGATGATTTTTAGAGCATCGGCCACATCTACGGCAGCGATGAAATATCGAGAAAATAATCAACGGATCCCGTCCTATTGAGCTGAAACAGAAGAAGAGGTAAATAGATCTTACTCCGTTAACGAACTATTCAAGTGTGGGGTAATTCAATTACTACAGTTGATAGGGTTAAACAATTCGCACGGGGAATCGATCACTTCCAACTCCTTCAAAAGATAACACACGGCGCAGGAAACATTGTTGATATGATCCCTGTGACACACGAGTGCATTAAAAATACGCAATGGTGGAATATATGTTTCTTTAATTCGAAATCTCCCCTCCATTTCCGGCTAAGAAGACCTTTGCGTTGCCTATGCTGAGATTGCTCACTAATATCAAACGAAAGGGTCTTCGAAGCGTGAGTATTTTATGAAGATCTGCATCTTTCTTGGGAGGACGCTAAGGTTGGCGGCATCATTTCCAATTCCATCCCTATTAACTTTTTTAGACAGAAGTCCTCTAGTATTAAACCAACGCAATCTTCGTGAAAGAAGACGAAGATTATCGAATATCATCAAGTTTTATATAAAGCAATCATCATCAGAGGTAGTCTAACGATTAGAGATGTGTTATGCACGTTCCTTAATCATAACCGCGTACTGTTGTCGCCGTTTAAAGTACTCACTCAAAAACTTCGCAAATTACACCTTTCCTTTCAGCTTTAAATAATTTCTACGCCCATTCATGCCATCCAAATTCCCAATTCAATTTTCCCTCTTCCTCGCTTCTCCAATAATTACCCGTCTACATCACACCCATCAGCATCCCACGGGCCCAGTATCTCCTCCGTCCACTTTTTCTCCCTTCTTAGAATCCCTCTCAACCACTTACCCCTCACCTACTCCTCTCCTACTTCTTCAGAATCTCGTTACTTTTTTTCTTATCATCCATCTTCATTCTATACTACATGCAATGATCCTATCATGCCACATGATTGCAATCTCTCAGCTGAATGGCTAGCTAAATCTTAAACATCAGCTGAATCAATTATTTCGTATGCTGCTTGTGATCCCACCTCAGGCTCTTCCAATGCTTGTTCTTGCTGCGGTTAAATGCACAAACGATATCTAACAGCTTCTTCTTACTCTTCAAGTCCCACTTTTTTATATTTGGATATCTTCTACTTCTACATAAATACCCTGCGAGCCACCAAAAAGGTGTTTGGCATGGGGTGTAGCACCATGAGGGAAGGGTAAGGGTTGAGGGGGTTGGGGGTTAGGTAAGGAAAGGTGGGGGGAGCCTGTAAGAAAAAAATATATCCATATACACATATATATACACACATATATACATATGTATAAAAATATATATATATATATATATATACATACATATATATATATATATATATATATATATACATATATACATACATACATACATATATACACACATACATACACACATGTATACGTATCCTCGCGCAGTCCCTAACCTGTACGTTAATACTTATTGTAATGAACTAAGTCCTGGGGAATTTCGGCTACAAGCATTCCGGTCCCTTATCGTTCTTGGAAAAAATGACATTTTAAACCTATCAGTCTTGCAGTCTATCTCTCTATTCTTATATTCGTGATCCCTTCGACCGTAATACGTTGGGGTTCGTATTATATCCTTGATGTCACCGGAAAAGGGCCCATCTTTAAATGTTTTTAATAAGTTTAATCTACTACCTTGATCAAAAAGTTCCCGGAATTTATTCAGAAAATTAAACATACAAGTTTATTCAGCTAAATCTATATTTTCCCCTTCAAAGTAATCCCCATCGACTGCAACACACTTATGCCAGCGCTTGATCCAATCCTCGAAAAATTTTTTATATTCGGTTTTCGGTATGTCCATCAGTGCTTCCTGCGATTTTTCCATTACTTCCTCTCGGCTGCTAAAACGCGTTCCCCGTAATGGTTTTTTAACTCGATTGAACAGAAAGAAGTCACAGGAAGCCAAATCAGGTGAATTCGGTGGCTGTTGGATGGTATTTGTTGCATTTTTCGTCAAAAAATTACGAATAATGATAGCACTGTGCGACGGTGCGTTAACATGGTGCAAAATCCACGAGTGTTCTGCCCACATTTCTGGTCTCTTTCGGCGAATTGCTTCACGCAAACGTCTCATAACGCCCAAATAATACTCTTTGTTTACTGTCTGGCCTTCTGGCAAAAATTCATGATGCACTACACCGTTGTAATCCATGAAAACCGTCAGCATTGCCTTCTTTTTTGACTGAAAACGACGTGGTTTTTTTGGTCTCGGCTCATTTGCTGAACGCCATTCACTTACCTGATGTCTGGATTGCGTGTCGTACTCATAAACCCACGTCTCGTCTCCAGTAATGATCCTTTTGATGAATGTGGGATCGGATTCAGCCTCGCAAATCATGTCTTTTGCGACGTCAACACGGTCTCTTTTTTGCATGAAATTGAGGTCTTTTGGCACCAACTTTGCTGCTACACGACGGAAACCCAAATCATTAACCACAATGTCTTGGGCGGATCCATAGGCAATGTTCAAGTCCTCCGCTATTTCTCTGATGGTTAATTTGCGGTTATTGACCAACATTTCTTTTACTTTATCAATTTTTTCACCGACTTTCGATGTCGATGGTCTGCCACTGCGTTCATCATCTTCGATTGACTCACGACCACTTCTGAACCGCTCGTGCCACTGGTAAACGACCGTTTTTTTTAGAGAATCGTTGCCGAAACACTTTTCCAACATTTCCAACGTCCGTGCGCCACTAAATCCGTTTTTTACGCAAAATTTAATACAAGTTCGTTGTTGCAAATTTAAATCCATTTCTGCAATTGTAAAAAATCGCCAACACACACAGAGATAGATGTACTCTTGGCTACGTAACTTTTGCAAATGTCAAGTTATGACACTAAGATTTAAAGGGAATATCAACAACAGATGTACCAATTTAACAAAAAAACAGAACTCAAATCGGAACGATGGGAGCGCCACACGGTGGTTATTCCGGGAACTTTTTGTTCAAGGTAGTATATTGGAAACGCCGCTGTGTAAGAGAATCCCAACCTAAATTGTCTAGCAAAGTGGATACGCTGCTGAGTTGGTAATATCGCGCTGGTGTGGTGGCTAACGTACTAGCTTCTCACCGAGAATGCCCGGGTTCGAATCCTGTAGACGGCAGATATTTTTCAGTGGTATCCCGATCCCTACTTAAGGTGCTTTGTGGAGAGAACTTTGAGTGAGTACGCCGTCCGTCGCATGGGACGTTAAAACTGCGGAACCCTTGGCGCCTTTCGTTAAGAGTAGACTAATGCCGATGCCGGGTTCCTATCTGCTCTCACCCTTCTTCCTTTCCCATCCATCCCTAACGGCGAAAATGACCTCAGATGTCGGTCGCATCCCATATAAACTACTAAAACTACTATTTTTTTATATTCTCCCAAGATTTTATCTCGTAATGGGCGAATAAACAATTTTTTCATGTTTATACTGTATATACCATTTTATTAATGCTCTCATTTTTGCAATAGTATCATATATTTCAGCTCCCTCTCTGAAACCTGATTTATATACACCATAAAAGTAATTTTTCCCAATAAATACGTAGCTCTCTAGCAATTATTTTTAGTTCTACGATATGGTTCCATATTCTATGTGCTTATTTTTCTAAATTTGAGAAACAAGATTGCATTTTTCTCAAGTAGATTTTCTCAGATCTTCCACCAGGTCAGGGGTTCCAAGGATGGGCTTTATTTTTCCCTACTGTCTTTATTATTTTAATTTCCCACAGCACACTGTCGCACAATTTATCATTCCTAGAACCAAAATGTCCACTCAAGCGTCAGATTATTTTATTTAACTATTAAATGAACCTTCCTACGCCCTTGAAGCAATAAAAATGAAATAGCCGAGACGCTAAATTTGATTGGCACAAGGGAACACAAACTCTGGGTCACTTGGGTGTGTTTGGGAAACAGTGACTCACGTATACCCCAATTCCACACAAAAAGTCAAAATTAATAAAAAATAAAACAAACTTACCCCCACTCGATCATCAGGCTGTGTTAAGGAATAACAATCACACTCGTGAATCTCATTCACACACACACTCAGGGTTCACAAGAATATCTTCTATGCCAGGGATCCGTTGTACTCACACTGGAATAAAACAATAAAACTTAAAAGAAAAGATCCAAGTTCCCGTTGGCAATCACTCAATCACTCGGGTGTGTTAGACCTTTGTGAATTGCACTGACTTACTCGTTCAGGATTTACAAGGATTTATCCTATGCCAGTGACCCGTCAATCACACAAATGGATGCAAAATTATACAACGGATGTAACGAAACAGAAAAGACTTAGACAAATTTTAAGAAACTGCGGGAGATGCCGAAACAGTAACTTTTAACGGAGTCATCCGCTAATATGTATTTCACTGCAACAATTTCAGAGTGTAAAAATCACGGCGAATGCTTTTTACACTCTAAAATTGTTACACAGAAAGGATTTACATAAACACGCAATAACTCTATCACTCGGGTGTGTTTGACCTTTGCGATTCACAAGTACTCACTCGTTTAGGGTTTACAAGGATTACTTCTATGCCAGGAACTCGTCAAACACACAAAAAAAACAAAACGAAACAGAAAGGACTTAGGTAAACACGCAATCACTCAACCACTCGGGTGTGTTAGACCTTTGCGAATGACACACATTCATTCGTTTAGGGTTTCCAAGGATCCTTCCTATGTCAGTGACCCGTCAATCACACAAATACAAACAAAAAACAAGGAAATAAATATCGGGGGTAGATAAGTGCCTAGAGAGAACCTGACACCAGGTGTTTCACCTGCCAAGCAGGCCTCTTCAGAGAAGAATCTTTACATAAAGAATATGTGTCCACGAGCATATTAACCATAAAATTGCTGTGAAACATAGAAGAAACAGTATTTGGCGTCTGCTAGTTGAACACAATTCCTATCCAAGTGCAACACGGCCAAGCACAGCACGTGAATCTCAGAGCAAATAAATTCACAAGTGACTGGTTATGGGAGCATGAATTAAAACGTCACTACGTAACGAGAGAATGCTATGGGTGTGGCCTTTGTTTTTGTTTGAACTTGAACCAAGGCGAATTGTGAGCATGGGGAGACGCAGAGTGGTACGGTGGATGGGACGAGAGGAATTGCGAAAGTCGAGTCTTTTCCTCGACGAAGATGGAGGCACTCTGCAATTCCATCCTCCCCACCCCGCCATAATAACCGTCGTCATTCGACGTGGATTTTCTTGTGAACGATAATTATCGCAACGTGATCCCTCAGGTCTATCATCGATGGTGACGAATTATAAAGACAAGAATACGAAAGTCACTTTAACAAGTCGACCGTCTTCAGCCAAGTATTTTGGAAAGAGTACAGCACATAAGAATCATTACATGGTTTAATGACTCTCATCACTGTTCAATTCTCCAGCGTGAAAATTCGAAGCGTTGAGAGAATTGAAAACGTAAGAGGGCGTCGGCTGGAGGGAGTTGGAGTTGAAGGACAAGAAGCCTCCTCCTCCTAGATTTTTTTTGCCCTCGTGAATCTCAAATATAATGCGATCTATAGCTGTTAACCAAATCATCTAAACCTATTGGAAATAGGCAACAGAAGGCAAAGTCACCCGTTCAAAAGAGCGTTGATGGATGTTCAATGAAGATGCTTCGTGGCCTAACGCTACCCACCCAGTCCCCCACAATAGCGGTCAACCTGCTGGCGCGTATGAGGAAGGCATAAAAAGGTACCCCAATTGGGGTACTGAAAAATCTCATTGCCTTGAAGAGATAATACATAAAAAATGGATACCATTGCACTGCTCATAAAGTGTCCTTATTCGCGCTTCTCATTTAATCTCTCTCTTCGATATCATAACGTTTCTCTGAAGGAATCAATCAGGTTCACCAGGCGTTAGCTACTCGTTTTACGAGGTTCCAGAGTTTTCATATCCATGTAAAATAAGTTTTTTAAATTTTGAAGTTATTATAATTTTTTATTATGCTTAAAACATTAAGTACATCTTGAAGCCACGAAGATATTAGAACTTTACCCAATTAACACAAATACTGTCTCCCAAGAATTCCCTCAGTTTATACCCCATTCGCAAGGCTTATTCGTTCACGGCTACTGACGTTACCTTGTAAGTGGAATTATTAATAAAATGAAATCTATTTACACAGCCCAACAGTTATATAAATGAATCTGGATCGAAAAGACAAAGAGAAACGGCGTTATACAAGCCTACATTGTGGTATAATATGACAGGAAAAGTTGGATTCAGAGAGTGCCGAGAGAGAAGATAAATTAAAATGTAAATACTCATTATTCACCTTACAGTTGGAATAGTTGGTTGGTTGAATAAGTTGGTGAGTAATGGCGTGATAGAGAGAATAACCCATTGAAGAATAAATGAAATGACTACCTATTTTCTGCGTTCTTCAAGAATATGACATTGGCGGATACGACTCAGAGCATCCTCCGCTGTAATTATCCATAATAGTTAAGCAAATTGCTTCCGATTTCAACTACCGCCTTTTACCGATGATTTCTTCATGACTTTTTTATGCAAATGTCGACTCGCACAATATATTAACGACATTTACGACTGCTTATGCACGTAATTGTCCATACCTTCGTATCTTTTCTCATTGAATGCATTAGAATAATGTCTTCCACATTCAAGATATAGATATGTAACTAATGGATGTCCGATTATGATTGCTGAAGGCTTGCTAAATACATTAGAAAATGGTTCCTGAATTTTTTTACCACATTTCTGTAAGATTGCAAAAATAACAATAAAGTGCAAAATATTGTGAAACCTTGAGGTTTAAGCTTATACCAACCGCTTAAGCAACCGCTAATAAAAACCTTAAGGTTTTTATTAGCGGTTGAAGCGTGAGATAGATTTCGTCATCGCATTTCGGTACCAATTACCGTATCAATATCACTCCACTTCTAGATGTACATTCCATTGGAATTAGGTATTTCAAGTTGCAGTCTATACTTCAAGCGCTTCAGTTGGAAAATGAGACAATGGCACGAATAGTCTTGGTAGAAACTCCACTATAGGATAACTGGTGTGTACACTTGTTTGTACTTAAGGTAGTCTAGCGATTAAGGTTGGTTTTTCACGGACACAGAATTGGTTATCAGTGCATTTATCGTCCTTTTCTAACAAAACACAACCCGACACTTCATATTACAACAAACTTCTCTTCAATTTTGCACACCCCCTCCCTTCATTCCGATCAACATACTTATCCTATTCTTTCCAAGCTTCCCTAAAGTTCTCCCCTCTATAGCAGTTTTTAACACCCCGTAACCGAAAAGAACTCTATACTTACATGCATCTTTTCTACCTCCTTTAGACGTATCCTAGCAACCCTCTCTCCTTAGCCACCATACCCAGTTCTTCTTCGTTTGATTATTACTATATATACTAAGTATTTAATAGCTGTTATAGATAACTAGGAGAAAATCTCCGAGTGGTAGATATTCGCTGTCCAGGTTCCAATGTTATCACACGATTGATAAATCCTACAAAGTAAATTTCAAGCTCTAAGGGTTTAATTTCATCATCTCGCAAAGTTGGTAATGTATTATGTTTGCCAATATATATTATCCAGCAGCATGATTGTTCAAACACTGAGCAGAACTCTCCGTTATTCCCTTGGATTTTAAATCCTGCATCATCTAATTTTCTAATCTTATTGCCAATGTAGAATTGTTGCAACTCATCTGAAATGTTCAGTTTGTTAGAGATTCTTTATTTTTACACATTCCACAGTTTTTGGCATTTTCATTCTCGCCATAAAATTCAGTTCCACAATTTACAAGACAAACTTTCGAGTATTTATATGACAGGCCGAAATGTTTAAACTGAACTTATTCCTATAAGCGAGAGGCGAAATCAAACAATTGATTAGTGTTGGAAAATAAATTGATAAACTAAAAAAATTCGAAAAGAAAAGTCACTGCTAACACAATAAACGTTATGTAACAAGCATATACTCCACTTCAGCGAAATAAAATCGGTTGTCTCGGAAAGAATTAGATGTCACTCAAAAATGGTACACAAATATAAACGGTTTACAATAGATTTTTAAGTCAAAATTATTTATCTTCACACAAACATGTAAGAAAAAAATAATAGAAGCTATGGGTAATCGTTTCGTCATATGATAAATAAATATATAGATAAATAGATAAATAGCAATAGATAAATGGCAAAATAGTGATATTACTTGAACAAAAACGCCGAAGTTGTTAACAAAGATCTATCTGACCTCTAAGTTCTCCATTGGAGTACAAATTCAAACTGACTGGGTATATTTTCCCTGAATAATTAGAGTGCAACGGTGAATCCAGTATTTTCCGGACCATTTTTAATATAGAATATTATTTTCATGATGTGCGTTGCAACATAACAAAAGGTATTTTTCCGTTAGGAATAACCAAATTATTTTTCTAACCAAATAATGTGAAAATATCACAAATTGGCACATTAAAATGTTTTTATTGCTTCTAAAATAATTATTTAAAATGGAAACACGCAATAGACACCGACCAGAATTTTGATATGAAAGGTGAGAGCAAATCTTACCTTACACTAATCCTAACATAAAAATAAAAATTCACACAGAGAGCGGGGGACCAATGTGTTTGGCAGGAAGACCTGGCACCCGCGAAATCAGACAACTTGGTTGAAGCTGAGGGTGTCCAGGGGCGTCAACCTTATTTCAATCCAGAAAACACATTTGGGAACAGAGTGCTCTCCTCCCTATGCTCCATAATGGTAGAACTCATGCTACTCCTAATATAAAATATGACTGCGAATCGGTATCAACTACTTTTGTTTTAGCTAAAATATGTAACCAAAAATATTGGTATGCCCTCACCTGAGTTACATAAGTTAATTTATTATACATTTTCTCAATGTCGTTTTTTTATAGCGTTGAAACTATCATCATTATTTCTTCCTGGGTAAAACGCCGTTCTACCAACACTAGCACACTTTTTGTGTGTATGAGAAGAATGAAGTAAAGAAACATTGTATGAAATTGCCACCATAAAATAATGCTACCTTCTATCAATTGTAATCACCTTGAGTCATGTTTTTCCAGGGTAATTATTTTGTCATTTGGCTACTTCGCTTGCGAAATCTTGGTCAGGAAATTTGACAACTGTCTATTTCCGCCAGCGAAAAGGCTATAGATACGACTGTCATAACTACCGCCTATGGCTCAAATAAATTTTTGGAGGAATTTGTAAAAATATCTACGGCGAAATGAAATATTGTCTCATGAGGTCATTGTATTGGTATCCAATGGTAATCTAAGAAAATGGACAGTTTATTTTTTTATTTCTGTTATTATACGACTGAATTAATTTCTGCGAAGTGTTTAGGAAACCATCAAATGGTCAATGAGTGGGACACTTGACAAATTACGCATACTAAAATAATAATAATAATAACGGTATTGATTTGGAAATAGTATGCCGCAACGAAATAGCGAAGATAAAATGAACACGTTATGCATGCTTTATCACAACGTGTGGCTCTTTAAGGGTATTTGGAAACTAGGAAAATTTTTATGTTTAATGATAAAATATTTTGGGCAGGGAAATTTTCTTAGCTTAGACTTTCACGGATGTTCAAAAACAATGATTTAAAGAACATTAATTGCCAGATTTTATATAGTCTCGTTAAACTTACGGTTAATTTAATCATCTGTTTAAGGCCAAAACTCAGTTTCATGACCGCTAGTAAAGTTCAAAACCACTGCTAACTGATAAACGATGGTCACTATGCACAGCCATAATGTTCACATTCACAAATGGACATTCTTATTATTTTATAAAATCGATTTGTCAGTAGTTTTTAAGTAAAATTAACGTCCATATTAACCAACCACTGAAATTAACGAGACATTATAAAACCGGGACTTAGTGTTGTTTCAAAACATCTAAGGATTCCCCGTCGTTACATTAGGTAATTATGCAAACGATAAATCACTAATGACAACCGTTTATCCTCGAGCTTTTTGGCACCAGATATTGATTCTTACTTTCACTCCCTTGAGTGGAACTATGCGTGATAAGGTGCTAGCAAAACATTTGGCAGAATAAGAGTAAATTAATTCTCTAATTCTGCGTGGATATAAACGACGAATACTTCCACGTTCTGATCGGATATGTTGCCATACTAAATCGACTACACATATTAAATCAGGAAAAGACCAAATAAGCAGTGAAAGAGCTATTGTAAGGCAGTAATGGACACAATACTTTGGGTATCCAGAGCGCCTGAGATATTAGAAGAAAAAGGAGAGAAATAAATGAAAATTGAGCAAGAAAATCCTGACAGATGAAATACCAGACTTAGATTCATCATGATGATCGATTAAAGAACCAATAGAAAACCAGTACATAATGATGATGGAATGGTATGGCAATGATATATGTAGCTAATAGGTATTTCGTGATTAATACAGTTTTACATCAAGACAGTGACGAAAGTAGTACAAAGTTTGTGTAAAAAATATCGTAAAAAATGTCTCCTGACGTGTGCGTGAAGTGCTGAATTTCTCGCTCTCCTTTTCATATCATGTACTTTCTTTTTTTTATTCTCAGGTTTTATTGTAAATAGTGTTTTTTCTTAGAGATAGGGAGTAGTGTTAGAGAAGGTTACATATTCAGAACGTAGAAATAGTAGTTTTTCTAGATTCTGCAGATGTGATCCTATCTCCCGCTACCGCTTCCCACGAGCAAGAACACTATTCCGATTTACCTCCGTAAGTGAGCAATCCAACCACATTTACTGTGGTATTAATTGTTCTTGTCATTGGCTTTCAGAGTTTACCCCTTCCTTTATCCTTCGTTTATTCTTATTATTTTTATTTGGCATTGCTCAATGGTTGCCTTTTTTCTCCTGCAATATGACGTATTATCCGCTTAGTTTTAATACGCTATTTAAATACCAAGAAAAAATGTTTCGTCCAGCTATGAAGTAGGTGCAAGGTTTGTATACAAAGTATCGGTAGCAATTATTTCCTGACGTGTGCGTTTAATGCTGAATTCAGACCGTCGGTTAAGTATGAGCATGATCGCAGATCGTATTGGCATTGATAAGATGACAGTGTACATCATTATCACTGAAAATTTGGCGGTGCGAATGATCTGCGCTAAACTCGTCCCGGAAGTCTTAACGGACGACCAAGAGCAAAGTCGAGTGTCTGCTTACGAAGACCTTCTGCAACGACATCGCGACGATTCCCCAACTCCCTTACAGTCCCGACTTGGCACCAGTAGACTATTTCCTATTCCCAAAAGTTAAATTCTCCCTCTAAGGACACCACCATTGGACTTAAAGTTCCGTCAAAGAAACTTGCACATGAGCCCTTAAGGACCTTCCGGAATGCGTCTATTGGGGAGCCTTCGAGTCGTGAACAAGCTGCTGGAAAAAGTGTTTCGACACTCACGGGATGTGCTTTGAAGGATTTTGAGAATTTGTAGCGATATCTGAAATATCTATTTTCCGATACATTTTATACGATGGCTTGTTAGGTGCATAGTAGGAGTAGGCCTCGTAAAGAATCCGAGAACTTAATAACACCAGGTGGATCACTCGAAAAAGTCGAGTAACCAAGTCATAATAGAGTCAAAAGAATAAATTATTGAAGGTTGATACGAATAAATCAACGGAAATACGAAAAAATACTTAACTCGGATATGATTAGTCGAAGGAAAAGAAAATAAAACCAAATATTATATCATCAGAGATTTAAATGGCCATAAGTTGGAAGAGTATGGGGACATGAGAGAAAAAAATAGAAGGGATTACGCGAAGAGTCTTATGCAAATCTCTGAAATATTATTTTATGCCAATTGAATGATAAGTACAAGTTAGAGGAAGACGACAGGGGATCAGTCGTGTTAAAGAAGTGGATTTGACACAGGATGGAAAGACCTGTGGAAAAACAAGTCCACAGAGAGAAGCACAGAAAAAGATAAAGGAAAAAATTGGGAGGGATTATTGAGCTTAAAAAATATTAATAAATCGAGGCAATCCAAGATAAGGCCAAATAAAATCCTATTGCAATTTTAAAAAAGTACCCATTGAAGTGGAATACGACAAGGGTGTGGCAAATGTCTGACCAAATCAAACGAAGGCCAGCCAGTGTGAGGGCGTAATTTCGTGTCACAAGGTGAAGTCTTTGTCACATACGTCTACAGTAAAAATAAGAATAGTAAATCTAAGGACAAAAAGGGAAAATGAAGAAAAACTTTCACAAAGATAATTTGGAAGTAGGAATAGCAAAAGGAAACACTGAAAATCTCTTTTGTCTAAGGACGTTTGCAGAAAGTGTATGCGCGTAAAATAGGATATTGAGTGTTTAATGTTTGGAGATGGAAAATCACTCCAACAAATGTCAAACGGGGCAGCATGCACAAACTTTAAGAAACAATCGGAAAGGATTGCAAATGCTCCGGAGAAATTGTTTCGAGCAAGAAAATACGAGCTACTCGCGTCGTCAGCACTTCATGCGGCACGAACGGGTACTACTTTCCGGATGACCCTCGTAGTTCGTGAAAACATCCGTGGAACGAGATGCAGTGTTGGATCAGATTCAAAGACCACGCGAGAAACAGGAAGGAGAAGAATGGGAGACTTATAAACCTGTTACTGGAATTGGATGCGGGGAATCAAATGCGTAAAAAAGGAGAAACTGAAAGACGAAGAGAGCATCAAATTAAGATGGCATATAGAGGAATACAAGTACGAGCAAAAAAAGTGGCAATTGATTTGAACATACATAAGACAATAGATTTTGTGGAACATTAAACTCGATCTTTCTACGAGGACAATCAATAGGTGGATGAGAAAACCAAATGATAGAGGATATAAGTACTGGTGAAGAAAAATAGTCAATATTACTACTATTCGTAAGTTTATGTCACATCAGGCACCACCAAGTTCCCAATGGTGATTTGCTCAAATAAATATTACATCTTAGTTACGAACTTTGCGGCACATATAAACAATATTGCTAATCTGAAAACCGAGTAATATGCGAGCGACATATTTTGTGTCGTTCATTACAATAGCTTGTTAAGTATTTGTACAGTTGAAATTAGTTACATATATTTCTTGTCTTTTAAAAATGTACTTACGCGAAATTGAAGAGGCAAGATTTTTCAGTGCAAATCTTGACCAATCGAAAACTGAATACATGAACTGTGATAAATTGTTCAATAAGACTTCAATTTCTGAGAATTTTTCGTTGGCATGGAAGTTAACTCTTGCATCAATGAAGATTTCCACGAAGTAATTTTATGATGTCCCTCATTCGTCTCATTCCATACGGGTCCTCACTTAATTATCGGCTAACTTCAGGCGTGTTAAGCCATACCTAAACGCTGGAGATTAGTAAAAGCCAAAGTGTACACAGAACAGTATTAGCTCACGTCGTTCAACGCTGACAACCACAAGGACTTCATATGTATTCATTAGTGTTATCATAGTATAATATTTCCTTTTGTTATGGTGCCAAATGCGTAATTTTTTGGTAAAATCCAGACATTGCTACGTCTACTTCACGGTGCAAACGATGACCACTATGTTCTCCAAAAGTTTCACTACTATATGAACTTTTTGATAGAAAAAATTCGGTTAAAAATTCAATAATTTTTGCATAAATTAGTACAGGCATACATAAATTAGTGATAACTTCAAGAGATTGCGCGTAACGAAACTTGCATAAATTTAATAAAAAACGGTACAATATTGAGACAGAAAAATAGGGCGTTTTTTTAAACCAAACATTTTTTAAAAATTGGTTTGATAACTCGATTAGTTGCAGGTATAAAATAAAGCAAATCATATGAAATGACGACCCAATCAGTTGGATTCGATGGCACATCATTATCTGTTATTATTTTAAGGCAGTGGTGTGGAATCCGCTAACATGAGCCACTCCAAATATTGCATTATGAAAAATTAAATCAGGGAATATCAACCACTCGGTTCTGTAAAAACCCATCGACAAATATTCATTCCACTCTCATAAGGTCACTTCCTTCAAAAATCTGGTTTAACAGTGAGGACAGTGCTTAACAAAAGGCACCAAGTCCTAGGGTGTGTGAAATTCTCACGCCGAGGGCCGGTTAGGAGAGGGGGAAGGCAGTTTATTTCCATGCTCAGCCTATGGTTTTCTTTTTTCCAGAAAAATATAGAATCCACAATATCACGCAGCTTGGGATTATCTGGGAATGCCCGGCGGCATCATTCGGATTCCAACCCGAACCCTCGGGTCATTGCTTTTGATTGCAAGCGAAATTCCATTCCTTGGGTTGTTTGAAAAGGAAATTTCTTTTTGAGGACTTTCCCCCGGCGTGACCGTTATCGGGGCGTACTCTACCACTTAAGAAAGAGTGAATTCAAGAGAAGAAGGTGGTTGGGGGGGGGAGAGGGAAACGGGAACGCAATAAACTGCCGTGGGTCCCCACATCACGTTCGTTATTTGCGAGGCAACACATGCATTTCCTAGCTCGGGGGTTTCGTTTGCTTTCCCTCCACGCACCCATTGCTCTCGTAATCATTCTCAACGCACCAAATTCAGACGTGAAATTTCGGTGTGACATGAATTCAGTCGGCCATGTTGCCCGCTACCGATCTGATTTCTCGAGTGGCTGCTTCTCTCGGGTTCGAGATGGTTAAGTATTGTGGTTTCATATCCCTGGGGGCGTGTAATCAATCATACTTTCGTTTCACGTTCTTATTACCAGGCCTCGACAATACTCTAGACGCTCGCGACGAGTAAACACTAATAATAAAAAATAAAATAGCAGAAAGACCATTGATATTTTAATATACAGCACCGCACTTAATTAAAAATTGACTTTTTCAATTAAACAATTTTGTTTTTCCACATAGCATTTTATTCTCACGACCCAGGTTTCGTTACTGTATAGACCTGACGATGTTTTACTGTAACGAAACCTGGGTCGTGAGAATAAAATTTTATGTGGAAAAACAAATTTGTTTCATTGAAAAACGTCAATATGCAGATTTTCCACCAAGTTACGCCAGAAACTGTTTTATTTAAAAATTGACTAATGGACAATAAAACTATATACATAAATTGATTAGATGACTTCGTACTTAAGCATGATAACTTATTGGACAATGTTATCCGTAAATGCGATTTTGATAGACCATCTCAAAAAATCTTGTCTAAAAAGGTTTTGTTCCATACCAGATCTTATAATTTAGCTCAACAAATCATCCGAATTCATGAAAGTTACATTTATCTACGACAAGGTATTATTCAATACATATCTTTAATTACTCCGATTTGACAAATCATGCAAACTCCACAATAATTGCATAGGAAGACGTTTAACCTATCATAACTTAATTAGTAATGGACACCGTACTCTTCCGGAGAGTGTTAAATTTAAACATTACACTTGATTGTCGATGTGAAATTTGGGTTACTGCATTCATATGCAATCGTCCGTGTAATATCATATCATACGCTTCTATTATATAACGTGACGACCAGTAACTAAACATTTATTACGGCGATAACTTAATTTTGAAGAGGTTTAAATATAATCTAAAAGGTGTGACGAGGAACCACTCTTCAGGGGCCTTGTATCTTTTATGTGATTTAATTATTTTCTCAACTCTCCATAAACACCTTTATAAAATATGTTCCCGTAGGCTTCCAGAATTAAAGTATAATGACTTTAATCAATTAGTGAAGACGTCACCGGTTGAAGGAACAAAACATCTACCGTTTTGGGAAAATAAATAAGGGGGGACTCGTGAAAGGTAGTTTAAATGGCAATATAAAAAAAATGTCTGGAAAAAATTGTAGCAAAAAATAAATATTTTTATAGTTGCATTATTACAAGGTTCCAAATTACAGGTTGACAAAAAGGGTGAGTATTCGTTCCAAACGTAGGCCGAAATGCATTTAAATCAGGCAGTGGGTAGTATTATCAAGCCTTATGGTTCATCAATTATACCTAAATCCCTTTCGAGTCCATAGCCCATGGTCCAATGTGTTTGACAGCCTTTGGTACTCTAATATTATACGGGATAATGTATTTTTATGTTCGCAAAGAATTATTCTGTGTCTCCATAAAATATTCCAAGTAACTCATCTACATTATAAAAATTATTATAAGATAATCTCCCGGTTAAGGTAGGTTTATGGATGGACACAACTCCCCAGTAAATATTTTGTGACTCCTAACAAAACCCAATCCAGCAATATACCCTACATCAGGTCCCTCTTCTTCTCTGTGTACTTCCTTCCTCCCTTCATCCCGTCCAACATCCCTACCCTGTTCCTGCCCTTTCCTCGTTTGCCCAACATTCTCCCCTCTATTACCTTCTTCAACATTCCACTGCCGCTCAATATGCCTTTCATCCATTTTTCCTGCCTCCATAGGATTTTTCCCCACAAACCCCTCTCCTCACCCACCATCTCTAGTACTGTTATAACAATATCAGTGTATTTTATTTACTTTACCAAAAATAGTGAAGAATAATGGATGAGGTTACAATATATAATGGAGCCTATCTGAGTTTAAATATTAAATTTCTTTTTAATATATCTGATGAATCTAATGGCGATGGATAACTGATTCACGCTTCCATAGAGAAGCCCAAATTGGCAAAAATACCATAATTCGTTGTCCCAGACTGCAGTCGGAGTTAGAACCCACATCGACTATACGACACATGAAATAACACTTGGACTAAGTATATCGTGCGTCACGATGAATGCTTTCCCGTGGCCATAATCATCGAAACGTCTCTTAAAGCTCGGGCCGCAAAAACCACCGACGCGAAGAGAAAGTTTTTGAGTCGGCGAATTAAAAACAAAGAGCAGTGTAGGGCCTTGGAGAGAAACCCATAAAATAATAATTCCTTAACGGTCCAAGAGAAACGTTTCTACCGCTTCTTCATGCGGACGGGATGTGCATAAAATATTAAACCGTACTGCCGGAATTATCAGAAAATAAAATAATGAAATCATGTTCCGCGACCCTAAAAAACGAAGCGCCTACTGACGAAGTGGACACTCGCTGACGCCCTAACAACATTATAAATCAGTTTGGTTAACCCGTTTCAGAAAAATCAGGTTAGCCCGGATCAATGAAATAATGCATAGGTAAAAATTAGAGCGGACTCCATCCAAAATGGCCTTGGCCCTTTGCGGGGAAGAAAAAAAAACAACCGCCGAATCGTTCGCGCCGCAGTGACTCATTAAGAGAACCTCAGCATTGTGTTAAGCTATTCTCCTCAATAAGCGATAAGCCATCCCGGGAGTATCATCACCTTGTCAACTAAAACAATAGAATTATTGCAGAAGAATATAAAGACGGAAGAAAACGACATATGGGATAGCTGGACTCATTACCATTCATAGGTGACGAACGATTTACATATACCACAGACAATGCATCACGATATATCGTGGGCCTGATAAAAAAAGGGTGAAATCTACGTAAAATAGCACCAATAACGCGGGAGACTGTACATTTGCGAGATCGTGCAAAGGAATAGACAATATCATGGTGCACATAATGACACTAATCAGGTCATTGGAAGATATTGGACAAACAATAGGAAAAAAACAACAAAAGAAGAATACATGTGCATGTTTTGTGTTATGCAAGGAAAAAAAATACCCGTTATTAGAACTCATTACGCCAAGGACGATAAAAAGCAGGAGACGAAGGGAAGAATAAAAATAAAAAAAATGTCTTCGGAATCGTTCGGTTGTATTTCAGATAAACCATTTCAGAATGCAGCTATTAAAGTCGGAATAGACATGATGGCTCCTCATCTACGATATGAGCGGGTACTTGGAGAAGACGAGGTACGTCCACCTGAATATGAAGTCACCGCTTGAAAACTCGTATCATAGAAAGGAATAAGTGGACAGCACCAATCTGCGTTTCACTCAAGTTAAAATGTTGTTTTACCGGAGTTGGTTTTGCGGTTGATTTTCATGAGAGATTACCTGGAAGGAGAAGCAAGTTAAGAGCTTAAGGAAGCCAATCTTAGGATTGCCATCTTCTTGAAAATGATGCCTAAAGCCAGACTCAACGGAAGCATTCGTTGGAAATTGAAGAATGAATAATTAGAGACCTTATAAGATAAGCACAAAATTATGTTCATAAAAGGACTAGTTTTTTGACCGATCACGAGTATATTTCTAAAGACAATTTTAAATGTAATATAAAATATCCCAGCCCTCGCATGCTATGTAGTTAGATTGAGGTAATAAATGTTGAGTCGTATTTTTTTTTATTGTGATACGTAGTGAAAAAATGAGAAGCATTTTGAACTTTTTAACAAAAAAAGAAACTACCCCAAAGTACCCGTCACGGAAGTTTTCGATCGAAAAGCATCGAGAGGAATAACGTCCAACGTTCTCATTCGCATTTGCATTCGAAACGTTTTGTAATACGTTCTAAGTTCCCTTATCCTTACACTCACACACACACACACACACACACCGCACGCACACACGCGCACCACACACATACACATATATATATATATATATACTTTTTTGCCGTTTTCATTGATTTCCTCGAAGAAATTCTGTCTTAAAAAAATGGTTTGAGGCGTCACTTTGTGAAAGCGATTCATAGCGGAAAAAGAAAATAATTAGTTCTTCCACAAAAATTTAATTACACACGACCTAGGTTTCAACTTACAAAGCTTACCTGATGATGACTTTGAAAGTGGAAACCTAGGTCGTGGGTAATTAAATTTGTGTGGAAGAACTAAGTATTTTCTTTTTCCGTTAACTTCTGTCTTCATTCTCAAGGACTGACACAAACTCAGCAATTTTAGGCTTGTTCTTTTTAGTGTCCGAAATCGTTGATTGTCCAGCACCGTACTGCTGTGCCAACTTTTTGCCCGTAACTCCCTTATCCGATTGATTCTCTATGATTTTGAGTTCGTCCACTAAATATAACATGTTTTCTCTTCGAAGCCATGATGAACAATGAAACGCACTCTCAAAGAAAACAACAAATCGGCGCATAAAAAAACCCCACATAATCAACAAGCAATCAAAACAAACAGTAGCATATCGCCCGTAGCCACCACACTCACTCCTCCGCTGGGCCTATTCGGTTTCTAAAACTATAACATGAGACGATGCCTAAAGCGATTCGGATAATTGGAGTTCTGTACTGTATGCCATAAATGGACAGCGATGAGAAAATTCGGACAATGCTCAAAAAGTGATCACGAAACCTTCAGATTCCAGAAAAAATCCCGAAGTAGTATGTTTTCGTGTCAACAATTATTTCTCCTATTTTCCTACGCATGGGGAATGTATTCAGAAACGACCGGGGTTTGATTTTAATCTATTGCTTTTCTCTATGAAATACAATAGATTAAAAACGATCTCTAGTTTTAAGACAGTTCAGAGTACTCACTACCTTTGAAAAATTTCATTCGCGCTATCTAAATTTTAAAAAATAAAATAAAATATAGTATTAAAAATATAAAGAAATCAAACGAATATCGTAACAACTGTCCCAGGAAAACAGCACATGGGTAATGGCTAGAAGGAGAATTGATTTTTAAAAAGGATCGAAAATCGCATGGTACAATGAACGTACAATCCCGAGAAGTTGATCCTTACATAGCTGAGAATCTGGTCTTGCGATGGAACGTCCATCGAAGAAGAAATATCATGTAAGAACCTTTAGTTTTTCAGCTAACAACCAATTATCGTCGCAACCGTAATTTTAATAGTAAAGTTTACCGAAAACCGTCTGATACCAACTATTTAACACTACCGCCCTCAAAACACCACCATTCTCAATCTATTCTTTGCACAAACTTTTATATAGACTTCTCTCAATCCCTTATTCTATTAAAAAATGCTTCAAAAAGAACTTGGAACAATAGAATATCTTGCGAAAACTCTCTTTAACACAGAATTGGAAATTTTAGAAAATTAATAAGATATTACATATGCTTTGGGATTCGAAATATTATCTAACTCTGAAAAAATATTTTAAAATACTTTTGTTCCTATTACCACACTTAACGTGTGAGAAATATATTATGCCTCATTGTATATAGTAAAGAAATTCCTTTAAACACTCATGTGAAAATTTACATTTCAGCTTATCCAAATAATACATAATAATTTTTATGTTTAAACACGAAAACTGCTTGAATTCTTTTTCAGTTTAAATGTGCATTTGATAATTTTCTTGGTTCAGCGACACTATCCCTCTCTTCGTTCACTCTTGTTTTAAAACCTCGCCGTTAGTCTTCCTCTTTGTCCAACTTATTTCTTCCATTCGGCACCACACCTACATCTGAAAAGCTTCAAATTTACGCTCATCGAGGTTTCACATCCATAAAGTGCTGCCCTCCATATCAAAGGCTTTGCTAATCTTCTCATCATATCTTTACTCTGTGTACCCATCATCAATCAATTCTCTTCATCTACATAACATCTACATAAATACCCTGCGACCCACCAAAAAGGTGTGTGGCAGGGGGTTTTCTTGCGAATGCCTCTTTTGCTAGAGCAATTTTTCTCCTGATGAGAAGCTACTCCTCACCACTGAGGTCCTTTTCCAATAAAACACGGCATGACCTGCTCTCCCTTCTCTCGTTTATTACTTTCTGCTTCAATGATTTACTTAGCTTCCCCACTTGTGTTTTCTACTTCCTCACGAGTCTCTCATTACTTTTATTTTACTCTGTGGTTAATCCTCATCCCAGACCTCTCGCATTGTTGTATTAAAACAATAATTACTGTAATCCTCTGGCTGTCTGATTCAATATTGCCTGATCATCTACAAACCAAACTAACTCATTCATATTTACCCACTTTTATTCTCCGCTAAAGCCAAAGATATTCTACGCTTTGAACGAGAGCACAAACATTTCTAAAGGAGAAAATTTACTATAAAATATTATTGAAACTTCAAATAATAGAGAGGTAAAGTGATGAAAAAGCGATGAGGCAGCTATTTTAACCTTCAAGACTCAAATAAGTAAAGCATAATTTTGCCGTGTTGATGTCATTTATAAATAACACTAGAAAAAAATAATACCCTACTAAAATGTATAAAAATCCCGTGTCGATAATTTTTTAATACATAACAATTTGTGATTTTTTAAATTTGGCATTACATTGAGAAATTGCATCAAATAACTGGCTAACTGAATAAATGATAGGGTTAACCTATCTCACCACAACTTCACTGTATTTGTTTCTACGCTCTGAAATCCACTTTAAAAAACACAACATGGTTGTGTAAGGTTTCAAGTATAAAATGAGAAACATCGAATTTTTTTTCAAAAAACATTGTCACAGCAACTGCAGCATTTGTTTTCCTGCTCAAATATTTAATTTAAAATTTTAAATATGTTTCTCAAACATCAACATCTTTTACTTCTCTATAACTTCAAGGAAGTACTTAAAAAGTGCTAACCTATCTGCAGAATTTACACTCAACAATGAGAAAATGTGGAATAGAATATGAAAGTTTAAAGTTATTACAGAGGCAGAATGAGACACCGGCTTCTCATAAGTATTTCATCATTGGTTAAGGAATTAGTAATGTGCTACGAGTGATTTCATGGTAATACTATTCATTCTATAAAAGCATGAAAGTAACGCACAGATTGTTTAGCATTTGCTTGTCTCACCTATGCCAAAGTGTTAGGAAACAGATACTCCATCATTAGGAGCTCTTCATAAGTTTCGTAAGTCTTTTGGAGGCAAGGAGGCAGAGCGTTATATTCCATTACTTCTGCCTATATGGGTTAAGGGGGAATTCATTCATTTAGAAATTCAGGGGAATATATAAATCACCACAACTAGTAATTAATAAATGTTACATAAGATTTATTTTTGCATCATTTAAGCCATTACTTATGCAAAAATTAATTTAATTATCCTAGTTTGCCAAAAAAAAAAAATGTGCAAGTGTTTACTAATGAACATTTTGAATTTTATTGTTTAAGCATTTTATTCAATCTGTTAAAAGAATTTTACAATTTTTGTTACATTTCATTGGATACTAGTACCATTAAAAAAAAATATCGAATGGCTTTCATGATTGGGTGCCTTTTTCCAGTAAAAGCGAGCGAATGAAATGATAAGAAGGGAAAAACACTTTCATCAAACCTAAATGCACATTTCAATTTTTTTTGGAAAAATGTGACTTTTTTGGTACATTACGTAAGATGAGGAGAAGAGCTAAGTGGGGAGAGGAGACAGTGACCTGTAAATGGTCTTAAGTAATTTGGTCGCCGAGTGAAAAAAACTTCCAAAGCCAAAAAAAAAAAGAACCCGATTTTCTTCACTGCTCCAAATGAAGATTCACCCAAATGTCACAAGTTCCCTTTCACCGTTCCACTGAATTATGATATGATTCCCTTCCTAATATTATCATTCAACCAGCCTTTTGGGACGGGACAAACCACGTTTTGCAATGGTCTGGTGAAAACGGTTGAGTTGTTTAAATCAGGCGATTATGAGCTCACGCGAGAACATTTTAATGTTGTTTTATTTGGGGCAAACGGGTCGTAACTTCTTAAGTCGAGAATCAAAGTACATAAAAAAAATTCTCTCATTGAGGTCCAAACTCATCCCTACTCGCCGATCATCTCCTCATAAACAACCACACCTCCACATTTGTCCCAGAATTTTTTACACCTTGAAAAGAAGGGAATAAAATTGGATGACCGAGAGTAATTTAAAATTCGGCGACATAACATTGACCCTGACCTCACAGTGGTCAACGAAGACTTCCAGCATCAACACTCTCCGGCGATCCGATTCACATTTCCACACAAGAAATCCAGAAGTATCCAACCCCACTTAACAAAATCCCGGTCCCCTCACGCTCCCTTACCATCACACCCTCCATCCACAACTCCTTCCAACAACTCTTCTCTTAGGGAGATGACTTTATTTTAGCCACACCCGATTACTTAGTCTGAATTCAAATAACTCCGGGGGGGATTTCTCCATTCTTGATAGGAAACTCTGAGAAAATACTTTGGGTCAGCGATAAGTAGACAGTATTTGAGTTTGAAAATATTGGAAACTTTGCCCAAAATCGCACAACCGTGATAACTTAAGGATAATTTTTTTCATATATATTTTTACGTAAAAATATGACCTTAATAGGACGTATATTAGATTTCAAGGCAAGCCATATGTTTTAAGGTAGAATACAGTACATCACCGGTGTGATAACATTGGCATTAGATTCGAAATAGCACGCTTCCGGCGATAATAGAGGCACGCGGAGCAGTTTACTAAAGGTATTACTCTCCAAATAAATACTAATGCTATTTTAAATATGACATTTATGCTTACACTGCAAAACAGTGTAAAGTTTTTCATAAATAATTCATGATTTTATATATTTATACTTCACTAATGTAGCAGTGACTACTATATTCACTAAAACGACAGCTGTAAATAATTACTCGATGTTACTTAACATATCACTCAGATGATGTTTCCAGGATATCATTCGTAGTTTTTCTATTAAGAATATTCCACCCGTCCAGATGGGTTTTTGATGGATCCACTTGAAGAACTTTTACATTTTTAAGACTCTCCTAACGTGGCAAAAAAAAGATATACGAGTATACTAAAATATACGTATACTAAAGTTATACACGCATAAAATAATACACGTATACTAAAATCTAAATTATTACGCGGCCCATTCTTACTCTCTTCAACTATCTACCTCCCTTCAATACAAGTATTCCGTTTATTTTTCCCATACCTCTGCCTCGTTTACCAAAAATTCTACACTTTACAACAGACAATTACCGCTCAACATGCTACACACCCCACTTTACCAGCCTTTTATTGAATCTATCCGAACAACCTTCTCTCTTCCCTCGCCGTACCTAGAAAGTATTCGTTCATTTTTCTATACGTATATTTTCCTTTTTCCACCCTTCTCCTCACTCCTACATCTCAGAAGCCTCCGATCTACATCTACATTTACATAATACCTCGCAAGCCGCCGCAAGGGCGTGTGGCGGGGGGTGTTAGGTCACCACCCAAAAAAGGAAAAAAGAAATACCGCATTCAAAACCAACACAAACATGCAAACCCCAATCCACAGCAGTGCACACATTCATCGTAACATCCCATCATTCGACGCGCATGCAAACACACATCTACCTCCCTTCACTCCACAAGCATGCAAGTACATACGCTTAACTACAACAAATAATTTTACCCTAGGATGCAGCAAGAAATTTATCAGGAACGTGCTAGCTAGTTTCTAGCAAGTAGCCAGGCGAAACACCATCTTCCGATCTTCGCTTATTTCCATTTATCAACAACCGAGTTTTTATGCCGCACAACACTACAATTCATTTTATTTTTTCACTATTTTTTCTTCAAATCTTCAATTATGATCCCTATCATCGGTTTCCTCCTCTTTGTTAAAATTTTTTTACATTATCCGCATTCTTACATCAAATATAATCGAATCCAAAAATCAATAAATCCAAAATGGCGTGGCCTGGGGGTGCAATACGATATCTCGTAAAATTTCAAGGTAAAAAAATGAAGTAGTCTCCGCAAATTAGCGATGTTTATTTGTGATGAAGTTACCTCTGTTCTAAACCCTAAGGAGTTTAGAAATCCGCACATCAAGGCCCAAGACCGGGTGCCGTCGGTTAAAATCTGGTGGTACTTAGAATATCAAATATTAGCTATAAAATTTGGGGAGGCCAAAGCATCTCAACTGGAATAGCCGTACACTTAATCGTCTCCCACGCCGCCCGGGTCGAAAAGCCCTTGTGTGAATGAGATATGAGCACGCTGTACACTTTACCTGTCAAGTGTCAAGTTATGTAGAGCATACAAGGTTACCAAGCCTTCGCATCAACCGTGCCACGCGCAGCACTCACTGTTAACGGTTAGGAGACTCTCACGGGTCGGTTACATTTTCGCTAGCGGGCCACGGGAGAAACTAATGCGCAGTAATGTTCTAGGCCCGCTCCCATTGTTCTAAACGAACTAGGATCCCTTCTAAAAGGACGACCTTGATGGCTCTGCCCGCGTTCCATTATTGGGAGATTCCATGCATGGCTTTCTGGACGTGCCAGGACGAACATTGAACGTTCTCATGTGTTATATAATAGAAATCATGCCCAGTTGCACCGAATTTTCGGCAACAATCAACGAAATTGCAAGTACGAAATCGCACATCGCAAGCTCTACTTCAAGAGTTAAATAATTTAGTTTGATACGTTTCCATTATATTTTTAGCGGAGTTGAGAAGAATCCATACAAAAAAAAGACTTTTACTTTTCCACAGATTTTTATTATGTGGTACAACGCGTTTCACCGACTTGCGGCATCATCAGGTACACTGATGATGCCGCATACACTGTACCTGATGATGCCGCAAGTCGGTGAAACGCGTCGTACCATATCATAAAAATCTGTGGAAAAGTACAAGTCTTCCTTTTTAGTATGGAAATTAAACACTTCCACAAAATGGAGCCTGAAACAAGAGTTGAGAAGTTACTATTTATCAACCTAAATTAGTATTTATCATGAATTTCTTCAAATTGGAGCATGCCATGGTATCCAAGACTACCCTGGAGGGCGCTGCCCAGGTTGTGGATGGGGAAGCGAGGGGCCTCTAGGCTTTTCCGAACGGGCGTGGCGGGCTAGGGGCGTGGGTCCGATTGCGAGGAAGGAGAGATCGAGTGGGGATATTTCGATGGTGCCTCGTGCCCTCGGCGACCTCGCTTCCTCCTCATGTATCGAGAGACGCCCTGTGAGCGGGGTGAGAACTCTCTTCGAAACGTCTTTCGTCGGAATGCGAACTTTCTTTCCCTCCGTACCCAAGTGTGCCGCACCTCCCGGCCTGAAGGTTTGGAGTTCAAATCCCATTTCGGGCGTTACGGTCGCGCCTCGTTAGCCCAGATTAAGCGGTGATGGATGTGAGGAAATGGGCGCGGCCGTCTCTGCGTCATAAACTAACTCCGTAATTGGATGGGTCCCTGGCGGCGTCATCGACGGGAGCTCTCTTCCAGCGATTAAGTAAGAATGAGTGCGTATATGGAAAAGTGTGGCGGGACAGGGCGCAAAAGAGAAACAGACTGCCATCGCAATTGCATGTGATATCGCTATGACTCAGCCGGTCACTAAAGGTCTGACACGGTAATGAGAACGTTTCATATCAAAGTGCTTTGAATTTGAGTGGCAACACGAGAATTTCGCATTCATGCGCAGGGATATGAATTCATTGAACTATCACGATGACATTTTATATCTTGGACGCATGGTGCAAAAGATATTAGGATGGCAATAATAATACAATTCATCACAATGCTGACAAGGAGAATTTGTGTGACAGCACGAGAATTTGCAATTATGTACCGAGTTATGAAATAATGGAGCCAGCAGAATGACATTTTATGCCTCGTAAGGATGGAGTACAAGGTACTAGGATTGAAAAAGACAATTAAGGACGTTTTAGGATAAACGTAATTGAGGGAATATACGTATGCAGAACATGAGGTTCTGTGATCCAAATAAGAAAAATAAGGTGACGGATGGGTGGGCTCTTAAATAATGTGGATCGGATGCGCGCGTAATAGACGTGTATGGCGGAAGTATTAGCATGCTGTTAAGAACATGAAGATAAATAATGAGAGTTGAATCGCTAAAGGTACATAAATGGATCAAAAAATAAAAAAAATATTTTTACACTCAAGACTAGGAATATTAATTTCCTCGGGAACAGAATAGCGTGTGTGAAACACGCACAGAGACACAAGCAGAATGCAAGGATATAGAGAATGGAAGAAATTGTTAACGAGAATTTCCTATGTAATAACCTGAATTTTCTGTCAGTGGATTTACCCTCGGAGAGAATGGCTCGTAGAATATGCAAGCATTTCGATATTACCATGCAAAATGTATGCTACGATAAATACTAATATAACATATTATGCCCACTACTTAAAAAAAGGAATCTCAAAAAAGAATATGTATTTTAATTTCTTTCAGGATGTGCAACCCCCTTCCATCACTCACTTCAAAATGCAAAAAGCCACAGATAATCCCAAAAAACAAGGTCTATATGGAATTATTTTGTGGAAAAATGGAGTTACAAAATGTTTATTTGATAGTTGTGTCCATCCAAAAACCTACCTTAACCGGTAGATTACCTAATAATAATAATATATATATTATTATTAGTATTAGGTATAAATATATATATATATATTATTGTTATTAGGTATATATATATATATATATATATATATATATACATTTATATTATTGGGTATGGATTATAATTAACTTTGTTATGACTCCAGGTCCTTACCGTCCAGTCTTCAAATACCCTTTCCAACAGGTAAACTATTGCAAAAACATTTGAAACCGTTAGGATATATTACCGCTGTGATCAATTCTGGGCCACCAATGAAGGACTTAACCCCTGATTTCCCATTCTATAACCCTGCACATTCAGACATAATGTATGTCCCCCTTAAAGCATAAGTTTATTTTTTAAGTCTACTATTTATAGATTCTTCAGCGATTGTTTTACATTAAACTTAAAATGCTCTTCTATTTTTTTTGATCGCATGGCTAGGCGCATGAGTCAGGTGCATCAATAAACTACTTCGTTTAAAAACCTTACTCAACCAGTAATGTGATCATTTGATTACAAAATTACTGCCGCAGGGTATCATTGAATGAGGAATGTAGGCGGGGAAATTATTATAGAGAGGAACTCGAGGGACTAAAAAAATTCAATTCTAGACTCGGAACGCGAAGCTTTGGGACGTCTAATGGTACACCGTTACGCTTCAAAACCCAAATATCTACGGACTTGATAGAGATCATCCTCCAAGATATCCGACTCTTCAAATACCGCTTTGCCTTCTAATTTGTAGACCGCATTACAACACATTTGTATTCAACTGAACTCCACTCGCGTCCACCAACGAAGTTTAAGAAGGCATAAAAAAGGGAAAAAAACCTTTGACATATCCCTCTAAATACTCATGAGCGGGTGGATTGAAGTTTATAAAATGCTTTTGAGGACTATCGAGAATTTTTGATCTAGAATGCCATCACCGACACTGTTCAAACATAACTTAAGATATATCTCTCGCCCCCCACCGCACCCACTCAACTGCGGGAGTATGCGCGAGAACCCACGTCCTCACATTATGGACCGACGTACCTAATGAAAATATCGATTTGAATGTTGGTGCTCAGCAACTCGTAATCCGGAATTGCATCGTAAATTTCACAGTTATCGGCGATGGGAAATAGACGAATAAAACTCTTCGGGGAGAGAGAGAGGGGGGGGGGGTGGGAGAGGGTTATGGACGAAGGAAGGGAGGTGTGAGACTTGAGTGGGTGGACGTTGCGGGGGAGGAGGGGGACTTGAGGGCGGAGGAGGGAGAGGATGAGCGGGAAGTCGGGGGGAGGGGAGGGGGTTGGATCTTAGAGTCTCCAGAGGAAAGAGAGAGCGTGGGGGACGTCAGGGAGGCTGCGTCGAACGTCTTTTTTTCTCATTCCCTCCCCTCTCCTTCGCCCACCCCACCCCACCCCCCATACTCCCGACTGCTGACACAGGTAAACCGGGGGAGGAGGAGGAGGAGGGGGCCCGAATGGGGGCCAAGGACACCCGCTGGTCCCACACCCGATTAGCCGAGGAGGCGGGGCCACACGGGCTAGGAGGGAGGAGGAGTGAAAGGATTTCTTCTCGTACGAGAGACGTCAAGAGAGATACAGAGAGAGAGAGAGAGAGGATGAGAGAATAGAAGAGTGAGGGACGTCGGGTGTGGAAAAGGGAGTGGGGCGGCGAAGAGTTAGATGATGCCGATGACGCGCCCTTTGACCCCCCCCCCCCTGGTCATCGCCCCAAATGAGTGCCACCTCTGCTCAATGGGAGTCGATACGAGCATGAGAAAAATTCGGACGTAATTGCGCCAATTAATCCTTTGGGACTATCCTCGCCGACAAGTGAGGTTCAGTGCGATTGAATAAGGCAACAGGACCGACCGCAAAATCCTCACCGAATTTGGGGCACTCTCACTTGTTTTAGACTCACTCAAGTCAATTGTTACGCTCAATATGGCGCACGAAAGGGACACTCGACCCGGGGCCATACATAACTCGTGGATTTCAAATATTACTAATCGCATTTTAATGAATCCGTTGGCATCTGCATTGGTATCATATTTCAGCTTCGCTCCCGAATCGCCCTCTGGGCGATACCATCTAGGAAGAGATGTTAGAAATCTTTTACCATAGGTGGACGCTTATAAACGTTTGCAAACAAATTTTTTTACAGTCATGCCTCGCTTGGCAAAATTTTGCCAAATTTCCCTCCACGCCGATGATATTGGAAAGTACGTTTCGTTTAACTTCGCGCTCACTTTACGCACAAGACATGCAAAATGAATGTAGCTGCTAGCTTTTGAGGATATTTTTTTCTGTTGCTTGCACTCAAATCAGGGCGGGCAATTTGAGTCAGATCCAAAAATATTTATTGTATGATAAGTTAGCTATAGCATCCACGATATGTAGTCTTAATTTGCTTAATTTTAAGCGATATGGCTCTAAGTCCGTGAAGTTAAGCAAACTGAGTAAAACAAAGGAAGGTATGGCCAGTTCATTTAATAGAAAATCCTACAAAGTTTCCGAGGAAAAGATTGAATCTCGAGGATATACTAAAAGAGATTCAGTAACTAGGAAATGGACACCGTCAGAGTTACATTGTGCATAAATTTATGTTTCCAACTACAATAGTTGTAACCATCATTGAAAGAAGCAAAGAAAAAATGTTGAATTACACGTGTACTATATGTGCCATATATTCTGATTTACTACGAAAAATGTCAATATAGATGTACTTCCATGAAGATCATACGATACACTTCCTTCTCGTAGTTTACCATCAGAAAATAAATAAATATCATATTTTGTGAATTTCTTACAAGCGATCAAATGGCATATCTCTTACGCAGGCAGTCATTTGTGCATGAGTTTTAGATGGATGGAATTTTTGTCGCAGAAAGTGGTTATTTATGCATATATTTCGTTTGAAATTAATAATAGAAAGTACTGCTAGAATGCATTCCCAAAGGTTTCAAACGTAACCTGTTTAGTTTTCATTGATTTGACAAGAAAAACCACAGTAGTCAATCCTAAGGCTTATTTGATAGGTGAGAGTAGAGTTCAGCCGGTGTTAAGCTCAACTGTGTGTGAAAGTTACACTTGAGGGCATGTGGTTTCGTTTATTTACGTTGAAAGATAAATACTCGCACAAGAATACTACACATCTAGTAATAACAATTTAGTATCTTGCATATAATGCTATATTTCAGTCATTACCAACTGTTATAACAAACCTAATGTCTAGGAACATCTACAATCGAAAAAGGTGAATCAATGATACATAGGTAATGATAAAAGCCCCATCAGGTTCTGTCGTTAAATTATGTAAAGGCCGATGAAAGACCTGGTGCTATTCCGTTCCATATGCCGCCTGTGCTTTCCCGGACACCCCGTTCTTTCTGAGATACTGACCGAGGCTGATTCACTCCCCCCATATTATTTGATAAGGCTAATAATGAATTGCAGTGGCACATGGGATGCACCCTTAACTATTTTATGTAATCATACCTTAATTTTACGCAAATCTGTAAAGGGCCAAGACGTCTAGGAAACCATACATTGCGCTACATGAGGCATGATTTTATGTAAAAGCTACAGCAGCTCGTCATATTAAACCGCCGACAGATCATGAAAATCGGCAGATAGCAGATGAAACTTTCGACTTAGCCTTGAGCGGTTAGATGAAAACGAAATACGAAACACATTATCGAAGAAGTCGGCACTAAGTGGGGTCGTTCACTTGGATATGGAATCCTAAATTTATTCATGAATTCGGCAGATGGACGCTAAAAATGTAAAATACACCCGTACTGAAAACAACCGTTTACTGATAAAACGTTAATTGACAATTATTTTGTAACCGTTTATGGCATGGGATATTCAGTGAATCTCCTGATTCAACTTGATGATTAGGACCCTGAACGAATCATTGCCGCGAGCGCAGTTGGCGACGACAACATTGGAGGAACACGACCTTATTTTTCTAAGGATTTCAATAGTGGGATGATTGTCAATCTATACAGAAAAAAATATCGAGAGCATATTCTCCAACTGTTAAATTTAATTAAAACAATGGCAATCGATGGCGCTAAGAAAACAATTTATTGTTCCATGTAGACTAGTTTGGGTTCCTTATTTTAGGAAACTTTACCATGAGGGACAATTAAATGAAAAATAGGGAAATTGATTGAGGCATAATACACGTAGCTCAATGAAAACCATAATTAAAGGAAATACCGATGGGGAAGAATTACGAGGAAAGGCTAAATATTAACTACGGAAAGCTGACAATGGAAAATGTAGCCCCAAAGAGCCGTGAGGGAATGAAGAGATTGACCGGGAACATGATAGTTTTGGAGAGCAGCGACAAATATCCTCAAATTGTCCTCCTCAACCTGTGATGTTAGCCATTTCATCGCAACCCTTAGTGGCATCCCGTATCGCATGTGCAGAGCAGTATTTTAGGCTTGACACCCATTAAATCATTAAAATCAATATCCATCATGTGAACTGTATAAATATAGTATTTTGACAGTTGTTGACATTTAGGTAACACAGGCCAACAGTGGTTTTGGTGCCGGAGCTTTTAATGTTGATTTAAAGAACAATTGGGGTGCTGAATCCAATTATGACACTAGTTTTTTCCTATCAGCTATAGTTTTCAAGATATAGATATGCTGTTACTTACGTAAAAAATCTTCTACATGATGATATGGGAATATTATATTAATAACACAGGCCAACAGTGGTTTTGGTGCCGGAGCTTTTAATGTTGATTTAAAAAACAATTGGGGTGCTGAATCCAATTATGACACTAGTTTTTTCCGATCAGCTATAGTTTTCAAGATATAGATATGTTGTTACTTACGCAAAAAAATCTTTTACATGATGATATGGGAATATTATATTAATTATAATATGGATTATAATCTATAATTGAGTTCAAGAAATAAGTGTTGCGGAATTACCCCCAACACACACTATAGCAACTTCGGCTTTAAGGCTACCAATTAGATATTGAAAAGAAAACTGCCCACGCAGAAAACCTCATGCTACTCAACAAAAATATCTTTAGGTATCTTCAAGACTGTCGAAAAATTGGAAAGAAACGCAAAAAAATATAATATAGATGGTAGTATTTTAATTAGATATGGGGAGTGTATGAGGTGAGGGTAACAATTGAACATATTTTAGGTGTGCTGAACTTTTGATAAAAACTCAGCAAAAATACAACCACTGCCTGTCATCATACGATTTTCAGGAAGTGATCGTTACATTAAAGTAATATTTATTGAATGTTAATGAAATGGGGATTTTCTTTTTTTTTATATACTACAGATTGGTGTTTGGAAATTTCCTTAAAGTGTATTTTTTTCTTTTTTCTGACTGATTTTATTTATTATCTTTTGTGACGTTGATTGTATCTCAGAAACCATGTTATTTTTCCAAGGCAAGTTTAATGTAACACTTGGGACTTGTGTGCCACCTGACATTTGTCTATTTGCACATGTACATTTTAATAATAATAATAATAATATTTACATTTCAGGCCCAAACCGAGGGTTACGTATCTAAGGTCGCTTCGGCTTTGCTTAAAGTGAATCCTGCAAGAAATATTCTAAATCAGTTTGGAAGCATAATTCTTCCCTTATTTTGGAGGTCCAGTGCTATCAGTATTTTGGACATTTTGAAACCAGCAATTCTCTAAGACTTTTATGCATATTACATATTCTTTATAAGTGCAGTATTAATAATATTATTTTTGAGTAGTAGTTTTAGGGTAGACGACCAACAACTAAGGGCATTGGCGCCATTGGGAATGGATGGGAAAGGAAGGGTGGAGAGAAACCCAGCGTCAGCATCAGTCTACTCTTAACGATAGGCGCCAAGGGGTCCGCAGTTTAACTGACGGATGGCATATTCGCTCAAAGTGCTCTCCAAAAAGCACTTCGAGTAGGGATTGGGATACCACTAAAAAATATCGTCTCCGGGATTCGAACCCGGGTCCTCTTGTTGGGAATCCAGGACGTTATCCACCCCATCATCCCGATCTCCTATTATTTTAAAAACATACATTGTTTTATATTTATTACGAGGGTGGTCCCAGAGGTACTCGACCCAACAAAGAGAAAACAAATATTTTGGAAAAAATGTATTTGTTTTTCAAAGTAATCTCCTTTCAGCTCTATACACTTTTCCCAACGATGTTCATTAATGTTCGATACCCTTTTTATAATAAGAACTGTCTTGCTCCTCAAAATAGCCATTAACTGCCGACATCACTTCTTCACGGTTGGAAAATCTTTGACCACCGAGCCATTTTTTCAAGTTGCGAGCAGAAAATAATCGTAGGGAGCTAAATCTGGTGAATCAAACTTAAATCAATTCAAACTTAAATTCATGAATTTTGGCCATTATACAGGCCTGTAATAACGGATTTGTGAGCTGGTGAATTGTCTTAATGAAACAACACTTTCTACTTAGCCAAATGCTGCCGCTTTTGCTTGACTTCTTCGCTCCAACGTTGCAGTAAGTTCGCGTAATACTCGCCGTTTATCGTTTCTCCTTTTCCAAGATTGTCAACGAAAATATTTATATCAAGCATGCATCCCAAAAAACCGAAGCCATGAGCTTGCCTGCAGATGAAACGGTCTTCGCCTTCATGGAGCCGGTTCTCCCACTTGAATCCATTGTTTTTCGACTTACTCGTATTTAGCGAAATTTATCTTAATCCGCATGTAAATGTTATTTAAATATATATAAATATAATTAAATTAATAACGCTATGTTTAAAAACAACAGTGTCCTATTTCATTGAACTTGTCACCTCCGACCGCTTTTTAAATTTTATTCGAGTACCTTGAATCTATATACTTCTAACCGTAGCGAATTGATTTAAAATCAGGTCACCGATACTTTTAGACAAATACAAATTTAACTAAATAAATTTATCTTAGTCCAGTGATTTCATTAGGGTACCCTTCCCATCTTTTGACAGTTTCAACGCTTCTACATGCCGCAAAGTGGCGTCGTTTTAGTTGCGTTAAAAAATAAATCTTTGCACAATAAAACATACAACAACGGAGTGTCTTGCGTACGAAAAGGAAATATTTCACTCATCGCCAACCGTAACAACCTTCCTGATTGATTGGCCCAACTAAAACCGAAAGAGACGAAACTGCGACGATCGAGTGCGATGTTTAAGCGATAACGAGAACTCCATCAAGCGCCGTCCTTAAATTCTGTAAAATTCGATGAATGATCTGGTGCTATTCCCGACGTATCTGCCGAGTTGATTCCTCTCGTGTCTCCCGCCGAATCATGTTCTCAACCTCCAACGACCGACTCGCTCTTCGTCTTTCGGAAGTCTGAAGGCCCTAAATAATACCAGAAGTTTTGAAGGCGATGAGCGAGTCGGTCGTGGAAAGGGCATGAAGAGATGATGAAGTTGGCCCGGTAGGAGACCCGAGAGAAAATCACTATTTTAACACTGTTTTACTCGGTACATATTTCAACCCTGAAATCATAATACTTAAATTTATAACGTTCAAAGGAGTAATCGCAATTCAATAAATGAGCTTAATTCTAATTAGTTCTGAAAACAGTAATAATGACGAAACTTTTCTATACGATTCTTCACACCAAACAGGGTTGTTTTAAGAAACTACTGTTTTTTGTAGTAGCTTTCCTAAAAATCCACTTTTCTTCATTTCAACGGGAAGAATGTACTCCTGAACAAGAGAAGACTCGGGAACATTAATACAGTAACTAATACAGGATGGGGCAGAATGCACTTTGATGATTTGACGGCTAAATTGTAAAAAACCCAATCAAGATAATTATAAAACATTTTTATGTCTGAAAGCTACATATAATTCAATTTTTTTTCATTAGATTTTAAAAATTTATTCATCCAAGTGAAGACCTTGGTGAGCGATGCACGTGTTGAGTCATTAAAAAAGTTTTCGAAAATTCTTCTCGGCATATCTTGCATAATTCAAGCGATGGCATCTGTAATTGCCTCCTTAAGAGCTTCCAAGGTCCTTGGTCGAACTCTGTAAATCTCAGCTTTGAGATATCCCCAAATAAAAAAATCACACAGGTTCAAATCCGGGGGGTTGAGGGGACCATGGAACATAACCTCGTAAGGAGATCAGATTAGCAGGGACTACTTCACATAGCAGCCCGTACCCTTAGTGAAAATCGATATTTCTAGAATATTGACCACTCACAGGGGTCAACCAGAAAGAGATGGTTTGTTAGTTGAGGGTTGAGCACTCCTAATGAACAACCCTACAGCGCGAGAAATTCACACATATGAAGGCAAAGGGGGGGGGGGGGCAGTTTCTTACCCTGTGCCGCCGTGAGGCTTCCCAGAAAGACCTGCTACCCGAAAAATCACACTACTCGGGAGAAGTTGGGTGTGTACCAAACCCGGGCCATCTGAATAGTCGCCGAACGCTTTAATCGCTGGACCACCACGCCTCTCAAGACAATGACATGAAAATAAAGTAGTAGCAAGGTCTCCTGAGCTGTATAATTCATAGCAACACGGCCATGGACAACGTAAATGTCATGGCATGGAGCAGAGTCATCAAAACGATAAGAAATGGACTGTTTGGTAAAAACAAAACAGTGGCAAGTCACAAAAGCTACATTTATTTTAATCTATTTTTACATCTTTCATTGAAGTCGAACAAGTAATCCCTGAAAGTTCTCTGTTCTTCCGGATTTTCCCGGTTGGAGAGTCGCGAGTGCAGCCGAGAGAGCCGAAGGTGAACGGCTCATCTTTTATGGAAGGTCAACCAATACCTTTGCATCGCTCGGGGGTGCAAGAGAAAGAGAGTGAGAGAAAGAGAAAAATATGACGGAATGAGTATAAGCAGAATACGGCTATTTATTAATATCTAAACTCCATATGACCCGCTATTATGGAACTATGAATAAGTTTAAAGAAATATAGGGAGACGGAGAACTTACAGAGAGACGTTCTGCCGCTTACACAGCTTGGAGAGCACTGAGACAAATTTTTCGGCCAAGCTTAGCGTCCTCCCCACCTACTTCAAGTGGTTTGATTCCACTCCGACCAATAGGAGCGGCGAGGAAAATTCAATTGCTTTACTTTCGGAACGCATCCTGTAGCTGGGTACCACGTGGTAAACTTCATGTGAGACTGGATGAAGGGTGGAGAGAAACCCGGCGTCGACATTAGCCTACTCTTGTCGAAAGGGGCCAAGGGGTCAACAGCTTAACGTCCCATCCGACAGACGGCGTGCTCATTCAAAGTGCTCTCCATAAAGCACCTCAAGCAGGGATTAGGATACCAATGAAAAATATCTGCCGGGATTCGATCCCGGGTCCTAAGGTTGGGAAGCCAATACGTAATCCATCCCAAGGAGTAGTTGGCGAAATATGTAGCATGCGGTCTACAGGTATTTTGTGTCTTAGGACTTCGGACTACCGTGGCACGTAGTCCCAAGGTCCATCGAAAACCTGCTTCAAGCGAGTAGAATACTACTAATAATTTCTTGGTCTGTTGCTCTCTGCCAATCAGGAAGTGGAACAAAAAGAATTGTTCGCAATAGATAAGTTTCAAGTTTAATTCAGTTAATACTCTTCTTTGTTAATTTTGGTTTCAATATATTGCTTTAAAATCCAATTACTCTTTTTATTTATCTTTGCAGTCATACAGGGTTCGTCCGGAAAATAAGTTTATGATGCTCATTGTCTTCTTTGACAAAAGGGGAGTCGTCCACTACGAATTTGTACCTGAACGACAGACTGTAAATGCTGCATTTTACGTCCAAGTGCTCGACAGGCTTCGAAAACGAGTCGCCCGCGTCCGGCCAGCGATCAACCGTATGACTGACAACCTGAGCGACAATGCGCCGTCTCACACCGCGCTTGTCGTGTCGGACTTCTTGGCCAAGCACGGCGTGGCAACGCTACCGCACCCGCCCTACAGCCCGGACTTGGCCCCACCGGACTTCTTTCTGTTCCCGAAGATAAAGAGGAGTTTGAAAGGAACGCGATACGGGACTTTGGACGCCGTCAAAGAGGCCGTGACGACGTGTCTTCGAGAGGTTCCCGATGATGCCTTCGCGGGAGCGTTCCAGGAATGGGAACGCCGCTGGAACAAGTGTATCGACTCACAAAAGTCCTATTTTGAGGAATATTAGCTTAAGATATGTGAAAGTGTAATACATTTTTTTTCCTGAGCTCAGTACACTAATTTTCCGGACGAACCCTATATTATGCGGGCTTAATATTACTTACTACATTTATGTATCCTACAATATTTACTGTGCATTCGTACTTTTGTATCCTCGTAATACTATCGAAGGAGATCGCTAGGGGTTGTTGTGAATCCGACTCCCTGTTTCCACACCTTTCATTATATTATACGATTTTCACAAAACGCTTAAGAATTGATAAAATCCATAACACAAATTGGACTTATGAATGCGGAAAAAAAGTCAAATATCCTCAGCCAATCGTGAATCGCGAATGTGCCACAGTTAACTAAAAACTCGTGAGGAGTTTTTAGTTAACCAAACCTCTCCCTCTTCTACTTCACCGTTTAAAAAATGTGTCTCCGTTATATTTCCACAATGCATTCTCGTGAAAAAGTTTAAATATCAATCCAAATGTACAAGAGTGCTCTGAAAAATTACCGACCTAACAATTTCAGAAAATTTCAGGAAAAATGTCTTCATTCTTTGTTAGGTTAGACCACCCACGTATATTATCCGAACCGTGTATCAATTCACCAAATCTAGATACGAGCTTGCTTGTTCGTGAATTTTTGGCCAAAAACAATACTGTAACGATGCCCCAGCCTCCATATTTGCCAGATATGGCTCCGTGTGACTTTTTCCTATTTCCAAAAATTAAGAGAACCTTGAAGGGCCGTCGTTGTACAGCCGTAGATGACATTAAAAGCGCATCGCTGAAAGAACTAAAGGCTATCTCAAATATCGAGTTTGAGAAGTGTTTCGGGGATTGAAAGAAGCGCTGGTACAAGTGCATAATCTCCAATGGGGACTACTTTGAAGGTGACAACATCAATGTATAAGAAATAAATGAATATCATTGTCCTATAAATTTAAATTCCCGTTAATTTTTGAACACACCTCGTATACTTAATCTCTTCACTTTGTCGTGCTTGTTTTATAAATCACAGTTATAATTAAATGCAAGTCCCTCCGAATGCCGATGCTGCAAACGAAACCATTGAAGACTACTTGCCGTGAACAATGGTCGGGCTCAAGGCGGGTTTCGAACCTGCAACAGTCAGATAGTCACCAATCGCGGTTAACCTCAAGGTTGCGGCCTCTTTAGTCCTGTTTCCTTAATAACCAATGCGTATGCATGCCGCCCTCCCTATAAATGTAACATTTTCCAGAATTGTATAATACCGTCGCAAGTCATGGTTAAAAAAATGAATGAATTAGGTGATAAATCCCTTCAAAGCAAACATGGCTAAAAAATTATGCGAGGAGAAGGGAATGTTTCAACCATCGGACTTTTAAAATCGAAAGAATTGAAATTAAAGTCAGGAAATGTGGAAGTCACATCACGGATAAACATCACGCATTTGGATTCAGTGAAGTGTAACCCCGACTGGATTTTTTATGCGAGTCTCCCAAGGAGAGATAGGTGCACATGTGCTGCCAAAGAAAAACCTTAACGCATCGTCACCGAATCCAAAAGCACTTTAGCGAAAAATGTACGCTTTTCCCTCGCAGTTCTTCCCTCATTAAATCCTCGTAAAATTCTACATTCATCCATTTTCTTTCATAAATTACTATTCTTTCGTCTCCCTTTCGACCATTTCACCTGGCATTCCTACTTATATTGCACCCTTCATTATCCCGCCACCAAACGATTCTCTCCGCTTTTCATTCGCATTTTCTATCCTCTTCGTATATTTCCATTCCACTTAATTTCTTTCCAAATCCTCTAAAACAAATTATCATTTTTATTTAACTAATTTACTTTCTTTCTTTTCTTTATCCACCTCTCGGAAACTTCGAACTCTTCTCATTCTCTCACCTGAAACACCAATTTTCGAAGACACATAATGTACCTCTCCAAATCAGACTTCACTAATACTTTCTCAACCTACGTTGAACCTCAGCTGCACCAATCAAGTTTCTTCTTATGCGGCTTTTCATAGAGCATTACCTATCCTGAAATCTAGGTGAAAAAAATGGTCGCAATATTTAGTCTAGTAATAGGTAGTATATCTTCAATATTTCACGAGTTTAACATAAATATTGGTCTATTGGACTCCATAGCGTCCATCACTTTCCGTTAGATGCCGTCTTAAAATATTTTTAAGTCTTTTTTTATATGGGAACACCAATAAGTATAAAACATTTAGTTTAGCTTTCCTTAATAATACTTGAAGAACGTATTCTTTTCCAGGAACTTATATGTCGCAATTTCGAAATGTCTTCGTTGTCGTCGTAAAACTGGCGGATTCTCAAAGAGCATTAAAGGGAAAATTAGGGATGAAAAATACGCTTGAAAATTAATCTACTATGCCGCATGACCTTAAAATAAATAAACATTAACCAGAGTTTAACAACTTATACTTACGGATTGATTACTCTTCTATCTTAAAAATCATGATATCTACACTTAGTATAAACTTAACAGAATAAAATTCGATTCACGAATCTTAAATACCACCACAATCACTTTCTCGTCATTTCAGATTGAAAACGCATTGTCGCAAAAAGGTGCCATTTGACTTGCCTACATAATATCTGACGGAACATCATACCCGACCACTCTACATCTGGAACCTGGAGTTTCTGTTGAAGAGCATCTTTTTCTGAGTCAATCAATGTAGCAAGATAACAAATGCGCCAAATTTCCAGAGGGAACCATATGATTAATGGCAACCATCTTGACGAATTTTTGCAACCCGTTTATTCGCGCCGCCAACAGGTAATTTATCATCCTCGGAGCTTCCAAACGATGTGGAGGGATATCAGACGGAAGCAGTATTTCACGCAATGTAGATATCTTCTGGGGGTTTTACTAATTTTTTTCCAGTCGATTCAAACGCCTCTTGAAACACACGAACCTGGTATTAGACTCCGCGACGCTACTTGGGCTGCGATAACTGCGTTAAATGATTTAAAAATAGTATCGATAAACTCGATTTCAAATGTTACATAATTCAGTATAGTCATGGTCATGATATTCACTGTCTACCATAGGCCTAAGCGTATTCTAAAGAGACGAATCGTTCGAAGCGCCTCGTTTCGAAAAACATCACGGCATCCTCGCCGGGCAAAGGAGACCTGTTTAACGCCCATGGCCGTGGCTCCGAAATATTTGGGACCCACCCGGACTTTTACCATTCATTCGGCCACTCTAATGACTTTTTCATTCTTCGCGGACCCAAGATGGATGGCTCAATCGACAGCCAAATAACTTTCTCCTCCCCCCTTCGAGTGTAATATTAGGCAGGCGAAAGGAAATCCATAGATTTATCTCCATTAAATTATTTGTGTAGTTCTTCGTCGAAACTTACCTCAGATGTGGGAGAGAACTTAGCACAAAAGAACGTTGAGGGGTGACTCATGATGTAGCGGTGAATACACACAGGACTCTTAAAAGGTCGGAATTTTTTTCTGTCGTACCCATTTCTACATATACGAGCTTACTATCGACTGCGGCTGGGTTCGATACGTCGAAGGAACACCCACTGTCCAAGCTGCTATTCGAACGAGTTCGACTATTTCGGTGAAGCCGTTCTAATCGGGCTAGTTAAATAGCGCCAATTTTATTCACTAGAACTTCCGAGTACTGAATAAATTATAAAACAGTTTAGTTATTATTAATTAATTTAACACTCCGATATTTTTAGAGCGTGGCTACGACTGGAATTATGCTGCTTATAGCTTTAAATGGGTTGACACGATTCGCCTTCCAAGTTGGTATGACATATCATTTGATTCGATAAAAATCGATAGTCAACGGGTTTGTAATCGCTGATTTAGGATGCGAGATTTAAACTAAACCTATGCAAATGGATGTCATCGCACATATATCGGGCCTATGCGACCCCCTCTTCGTTCTTTATACTGTCGGCTGATTTGCATCTATCCCACTTTCGTTCTTTGACGCACGAGAACGTTAATGCGAGATCACGGTAACTTTACCGATAAAAACAGCTCTCTATCCTCATTACCTTCTCATGAGTTTTTGTGTTTAGGAGAAATTCTAAAAAAGGAATATCGCACAATCCGAATGGGCATGGCCAAATCCCATTTGGGCACGTTACAATGAGATATATCGCACCGATTAACATCTTGACATCGGCACGTGTTATCGCGCGACCATCGCGCGTTGCAGTCACCACAAAGAAGTGCCGCAAGGCCCTCCCTCGTGGAAATTTATAATCGGGGAAAAGCGGACGGTGACCCATATTCCTGACGCGTTGTGTACGTTCTTTCGAAAAGGCAAACCTTTAGCACCTGACGTGTGCGTATACATCGGCGGCCTATTTGGTCCACCGGACTCGTCTATCCGCAGCACATCAGGGCGAATGTGCCAGGGTCAACTCCATGATTGAGCGGATCTGTGATGAAATTCCAGTTCATAGCGACGTCCCGAACCACGCAAAAATATGCCGACATTACCAAGTTTTGTCTCACCAGGCAAGTGCCCTTGAATAATATCGTGCGTATCATAAAATAACCACTTACTATTGAGGTCACGTATCCTTTGTTGATGAGCAAAGAAAGATGTCACTTTTGTGCTCGCAGAGATATCACGGTCGTGCGAAAAATGCACGCGAGGATAAAATAACCGAATGAAATTAAACTTGTTCGCCTGCTTTTTGGTTTCACAATTCGCCAGATGGACAACCAAAACGTACTGCCCCGTTTGATGGGCGTTTTATTCACAACCTAACGAACAGGCATTATTAAAATTTGGACACTTGCAGGTCAGCTCAGAGAAAAGTCAGCAGAACGGCGATGTTGATTTCAATTTATATTTTTTTAAGTTGAGCTTCAGTTTTTAACGGGATCAAGGCTGAGGAAAAGAAGCAAGTAAATTTTTCGTTGAAATTCCATGCCACGCATGAAAATATGTGGAATATTTCCAACATTCTATCCGTATGAGCTCTTGACAACATTTAAATATCATTTACGTAATGATTTTACAGAATTACCAAAAGTATGTCAAAGCGACTAAGAATGAATCAACGAATGCAATTTAACAACAGTAATTGACATTTTCAACAGCAGTCCACCGGTTGAAATAGTTTTTTGATGAACTAAGTGACTAAGCACCGCCACACTTCTAAGCCCTACCTAAAGCGGGATAAATACTCTAGAATCTTGATTGCAGTAAACCATACGAGCTCGTACTTCCAAAATCTCACTTCTCACTTCATAACGTCCAAACATGCCCATTATTTTTCCTCTCACTTTGCCAAAAACATTGTGACAACATTAAAAACCATATCTATGACAATATAATTTGAACGATATGTTTTGACTGAGTGAACGCAATAACACAATTAGATCATCAGTAGTAATGATTAGATGGCACATCAAATGGAGGTATATTGGTGAATATGCGTAAAAATAATGAATTTGAGTGCATGATTCGTCTTATTAATAATTACATGCAAATTATTCTGTCAAGAAGATGGCTTGGGGTTTCAGTGGAGCAGAACTTAAAAACATATCAAAACGAAACCGTCCACAATTAGTGTACCAGGAGATTTTTATATGGACTTTCTATTAACTTATTGGAGGTATATTCAACAACCTCCAATAAGTGCCTTTTGACTAGCTTCAGATTTTGTAATTTTTTAGCCTGTTTGTAGGAAATTCCTCCCTTCTTAAGACCATATCAATGTCAAGGGTAGTTCGATACGCAGATTAACAGCGAACTATCCATCAAATCAATATATTTGGCCATCACTTGGTGTTTAATACGAATATTACGCGAATAATGGAAACATTAGGTGTGAATAAGCTTGTTCATATTTATTGTTTTTTAGTAAATTTATATCAAAAGAGCAATTTCCTTATACTTCACGCTGTGCAATCGAAGAGCTTCTCATTATTAAACTAATTTTGACGAGTTATAATTTGTGAAAAATGTGCGTTAAGTCAGATACGATCATTTCCGGGTTGATTCAGAATCGTTACCAGAAATAGTATAACATATGTATCTTATAAAAAAAAACACTATTCAGTGAGACAAATTGATGTAAAAGATTTGGTTCTAAAATTAGCTAAGCATGGAAGCACAAGAAAGGACATAAACGAATGTGCTTGACGGCCGGGTAGGCCGTCATCTCCCGAAGCGTCAAACATATTCGTGAGTGTCCTGTCATTGTGTTTCTGTGTTCAGTGCATTTTTGAAACAAGATTTCAAGTTGATTATATACAAGCAATTAACCCGAAGGTCCGTTTGGTGGAGTTCCCCCGGAACTAAGCCCGATGGCGTGTGAAATTCGCGCATCAGGGTAGGGGGCCAGTTCCTGTGCCTGTCCCGGTTATGGTTTCCCAGGAAGATCTGGTACCCAAAAAAATCACATGGCTAGGGTGGAGGTGCCCAGAGAGGTTTGCCCGTGAATCGAACACAGACCCTCTGATCAGTAGTGCAACGCTCTACCCCTGGACTACCGCGAACCACATATAATATGTATACAAAATATATTATTATTAGGTAATCTACCGGTAAAGGTAGGTTATTGGATGGACACAATTATCAAATAAACATTTTGCAACTCCAAACAAAACCCAATCCAGCAAGCTAATCTACTTCAGGTCCCTCTTCATCTCCGTGTACTTTTTTCCTCCCTTCATCCCATCCAACATCCCTATCCTATTCCTGCCCTTTCCTCGTTTGCCCAACATCCTCCCCTCTATTACCTTCTTCAACATTCCACTACCGCTCAATACACCTTTCATCCATTTTTCCTGCCTCCAACGGATTTCTCTCAACAAACCCCTCTCCTCACCCACCATCTCCAGTACTTCCTTATTTGTTTTCTTTTCGGTCCATTTCACCTTCTCCATTCTTCTCCACACCCACATTTCAAAAGCCTCCAATCTACGTCTATCCTCCTACTTCAGCGACCACGTTTCCGCGCCGTACATAGCTACGCTTCATATCAGAGTTTTAACGAGTCTTGTCTTAACGTCCGTACTCAGCATCCCCGTCATCAACTCCCTCCTCCTTGAGAAAGCCTCCTTGCCTAGCGCAATTCTTCTCCTTACGTCGCTAACAATTTGATCGTATTGGTACAAAACACATCCGAGATATGTAAACTGTTCTACCTGCTCTATTTTTTCCCCATCTATTTTAATAGCGTAGCTTAGCCTTTTTCTTTCTGGAAAATCGCATAACCTTTGTTTTATTAATATTGATTCTCATCCCATATTTATCCCACTGAACCTCCAATTCCCTCAGCAATGATTGCAACCCCTTGGCTAACTGAGCAACTAATGCTTGGTCATCAGCAAACCTAACCGATTTTACGAATTCCCCTCCGACTTTCATTCCTACCTCCAGTTCTTCCCATGCCTCTTTAATCATTTCCTCCACATATACGTTGAACAGCACCGGTGACAATGGGAAACCCTGCCTTACACCTCTTCCTAACACTGCCCATCCGGACTCTCCGTTCCCCACTCGCACCTGAGCAGTCTGAGACATGTACAGGTTGCGGATCAGTCTCCTGTCCCTCCAATCCATTCCTATTTTCTGCAATACACGCATTAATTTGTCCCAATCAAACGCTATCAAACGCTTTTTCGAAATCTACAAAACAGGCAAAAACGTCCTGATTGTATTCTATATTTCTCTCGACTAGTGATCTCATTACTGCAATGGCATCACGCGTACCTCTTCCTTTCCTGAACCCAAACTGATCATCCCCTAGGTAATCATTTGCCTTGCTCTCTATCCTTTTGTTGATGATCCTGAGAATAACTTTAGCTGTCTGAGATATCAAACTTATTGTTCTGTAATCCTCACATGATATAGCCTTTACCTTTTTCGGAATAGGAACTAACACTGATTCCCAAAATCTTCCGGCCAGATTCCTTCCTCATAGATACTACGAATCAGTCCATAAAGAGTCTCCTTCCCACATTTTCCTAAACATTTCAACAGTTCCACAGGGATGTTGTTTACCCCCACGGCCTTATTTGCTTTCATCACCTTTAATGCCCTTTCTATTTCATCGTCGAGTATGCCTGGACCTAAGCTATCTTCTTCTACGTCATGTTCCTTTTCTATGTCTATCCTTGTCGGCCTAAGCTCTCTACCATACAGTGTTTCTATAACAAAAAAATATGTTTTTATATATATCTATATAAAAATAGTATTCAACCCGAAGGTCGGTTTGATAGGTGATGGCAGAGTTCGCCTAGTACTAATCCCAACGGCGTGTGAAATTCACATATCAGGGTAGGGGGGCCAGTTCCTTTCCCTGTGCCGGTTATGGCAGGACGATCTGGTACCCGAAAAATCACATAGCTTGGGTGAAGCTGCAGGTGCCTTACCCTGGGAATTGAACCCGAAACCCTCCGGTTAGTAGTCCAATGCTCTACCCCCTGGACTACCGCGACCCAATATGATGATGTCATATAATTGATATGTATATCAATTAATGAATTTCATCTTTTAAGTATATCTACAAATCAAAGTATATGCCTAAATACACTTCAAATCATACGAGAGAGGGGCACCCTTGGACAATTGAAATGACTGTTTTTGCTTCTGCAGCAAGATCAACAATGCCTGAGCGAGGTAGCAATCATAGCAGCAAACGCAAAGAAGTTTAGAGGAATAACTGAACCCATCGAGGAAATCGGGAAACAGTGCATAAAACCAAGCAGAAAAACATTTTCTCAGCTTTTGAGAAATTTACATTGATATCAACGAGAGGATAAGAATATTGTTCATGAAAAGCTGGTGCCGCGGATGAATTATTATTAAAATAAAATGGACACGCGGGAAAATCATAAACGTATCGAATGGCGAGAGCATTCTATCGAAAAAACACAATCAAGGATAACAAGAAAACTAATAGACGATATTCGGAAGCGCAATGATCTTCTTAAGACAGATATTAAATGAACTAGAGAACGGAGGAAGAATAGAAAAAGGTCAAAAATGAAATAGGGAAAGGAGATTAAAGTTGTCTGCGTAATGAAACCGTGAGTCTGTGTTCCGAAATAAATGATTTACATGATTAGCCATACACTAAAACGATCGGTACAAGCATCGCGGTTTGGATAAGGTAATAATGAAAACACATAAAAGTGTAAGACATGGACGACAGAAGCAATAAAATTGCGTCAGAATCCCAAAATAAGAAAGTTCCTATCTTCTGTCAATTTGACCACGGCATATTTACATTTTTATGATACAAATAAAGGCAACTTGAGGAACATTCATATGCTGAACGGCATCATGGAGGGTGTCAAAGAAAGAAAGGGTCATAAATTAACCTAGGGATGTGTCATAGGACAAGAAGGTGACGGTGTCGTTTGGAAATCTTTAGGTTAATACCCGGAATAATGACGAAGAATCATGGTGACGAATAATTCTACGAGCACAGATATAAGTGCATATTACAATTTACATTAAAAAAATAGAAAATGCTAATTTTTTGTTACGATTCTTCTTCATTCGATGAATTTTATAAGCGTTTGGATACATTTGAGAAGTAACTGGGTTCATCTTTATTTTTGACTCAATGTTTTCATACCTCATCGGTGCGATACCCTTGTCGTTTAGTTCTTTGAGGTTATAACAATGGAGAAAAACGGAAGCCACGACCTGCTGTCGGAGGCATCGAGTCAAGGTTTCCATAAAAAAACATCAAATCACAAAGATATGCCCGACAGTATCCGAGGGAGAAGGCGAAGGTTGAGCGCTCGAAAACCGCACGTTGTTGCAGAATCCGCGATTTTGCCACCGTTGTTGAAATCTGGGACAAGGTATGGAAAGGAGTGTGGCTAAAATGGCAACTGCGGTTATCTCATTGTCATAAAATACTGCGTAATTCAGCGATCTATCACACGAGTAAAATCGCAAAATAACTTGTACATCAGAAATCGTTTTAGTATCACATTTTTATGGATTTGAGACGATGTTCCGGAGAGGTCGTCTTAATCAGTAAGTCGAACAGAGGACCTTTCCGCTCTGTTTGTTCGCAGGGTTTCTCGTTGAGCTATTGAAGTTAACTCATACAAAAAGACTGACAAAAGCAGCCGACAAACCTGTGCACGTGGTTTAATCTACCGTCTTTTCATTTTATATTTTTATATTATTTCACGAAGTTTAATGAAATCGTTTGCTTAATTTACGTTCCATAGCATTTTCATCGGTAACACAGGCCTACAAAAAAATTTTTTTTTGGTGCCGGGAATCTTTGTGATGATTTTAACTATATTTGTAACGCTGAATCCAAATATGAAATCCGTTTTTATTTAACAGCTCTACTTTTTTAGATATGGCACATCTTACGATTAGTTGTTTTAATATTCGATATATTCCGGAAAAAAATTTTCAAAGTTAAATAAATCTATAGTATACTAATTTATAACCACTCTGCGGTGTTCCTTTTATTTTCAATAAACTGTGAATAAGTTTTATGTATATTTCTATATTGTAGGCCAATGAGATAATTATTAATATAATATTCCCATATCATCATGTAGAAGATTTTTTACGTAAGTAACAACATATCTATATCTTGAAAACTATAGCTGATAGGAAAAAACTAGTGTCATAATTGGATTCAGCACCCCAATTGTTCTTTAAATCAACATTAAAAGCTCCGGCACCAGAAACACTGTTGGCCTGTGTAATCGATGGAGAGTTGATATCGTGATCTATCAGACCGTTATACATGAAAGGAAAAATGGAGTTACGTGCAATACGAAATTGGTGACCCATTAGACATTTGATCTAAATTATATCCCTAATCCCAAGATTAAGCTAGTAGCATTGTTGCTAAATGTTTCAATAGATTGATGGGAAAATGGTATTGTGCTAATGGAAAGTGGCATCTTGACTTATTGTCGTGCTCCCAGTTATAATGCTTAGAATGATTGTATCGGAAATGTGGTATATCCGAATTACTTCTCAAACACGGTCGTTTTTAATTCTTGAAATTATACTCAGCCTTATGCAGAATCAAATGATCTTTTCTTTCCCTTCTCTTCCCCCGGAACCTACAGTAAACCAAGGATACTTTTTGTTCAGCTGGAGAAAATAAACCTATTCCTTAGTAGTACCTGCCGTTAAAATTCTTTGCTATTAAACTCTTGGTGATATGGCAAGAATGAAATCATAAAATTTTTCCTATTTTAGAGCTTCTTTATTTGATTAATTCTTAAGGACTTGAGGGAACTCACATTCACATTCGCCCGTGAATTAAGAAAGAAAAACCCACCCAAAACAACCAGTGCACGAAAGTTTAATATTAAAGGAGAAAACCCATGGTATTTACGACGCCTTCAAACATTAATCTGAGAAATAATTTGAGAAATAACATTTTTATCCCTAACTCTCTTGATATTTTCCTTCGTTTCCTTAAAATAATTAATCATGAATAATTTTTTAATCAATTTGACGGACACGCGAGAGTGTTTCAATCGCCCAATAAGCTTTTCCATTCATCGCTCAGAAAAAAAATGAATGTAAATCTATCACTTGGCGTAAAACGTGGTCATGTTAGAATTAAAATGGTATTTATTGAGAAAACATGTTTAATGCTGCAACGATAGCTGCCTCTGATGAGATCGGAAGTTGAGCGCAGGAGGCTCGTCGAGCAATATGTATTACGGGGATAGGTTGAAGGTCAATACAAATATAAATCATAAGCATGCTTTATTAAACCGGCGTTCATTAACACCGCGGAGCGAAGGTTCTTTTATTTAAAAGATTAATGGGCTGACAGCGGAGGTGAAATACTTATTTGGAAAAATGAATACATTAACACTAATATCCCATAACCATTTAGAGTGAATATCAATACCTGTGGTGAGGATTAAAAAAAAAATATTTTGAAACATCTAAGGGTTTATTTTCACGTTTTGAAATACGTTATTTTATTAGTTAATCCCCATAATTTACTGAAATATATTTTCAATAACTTTTCCTTAGACCTACGAAAATTATCAAATATCCTTCAAAAAACGCTTAATTACAATTAGTCGCCAGTTTTTATGGCTGAAGCGTTTTATCCCTATAATTCATGAATCAACGTCAAAATAAAATAAGACCACTTAAAAGTTGTTCATTTTTAAAAATGGCCCAAAAAAATGCGCAAGATTGTATGCCCAGCGTTTTCTTTAAAAAAAAAGTAACTTTGGCCTATATTCCCTCATTTCTCGGCAGTAACGTAATGAATTTCCCTCTCTGCAACGATCTATATTAAAATATTGTTTATGCTACAATTATACTGTATTAATGATATGAACTCTCGTGGCCCGCTTTAGAAAATATAGTGCTTAATAGTGTTTTTAGTGTGCATTCCCCGTAGCAGTTACGATTTCTTTTCAAATTACCGTTTAATCGTACTCGAGTATATCGTATTCAGAAACGTGGAAGAATATTTTATCCAACACACCTGCTGGCCGGCAAAAAGGTCTGGGAGGTAATTCTTAGATTTATGCGGACGGCCGCCAAGCAGAAATTGTCGCTTCCTAAGCGACCTCGCGAGCTATGCCGACTTTTCTTATTCCCAGATATCCTTTATTGATGATCGTCACCAAAAGAGTCGACGATCATGTCGCCCGTCCAGCAAGGCCGTGAAATAATTTTTCGACCCAAAATCCCCACCAAATGTTGTTGAATTCAAGGCTCTTTTCACGATAAACAATAATTTTTGCTTGTTTTTCACACTCGGTTTATTCCTTTTTGTTCACTTTCTCATTTTGCTTGTTATTGAATGGATTTATTTGGATCTATCCTGTATACGTTTAGGAAATGGAATGAGAAATACGGAGAACTCACGAGTTTTTTTCACTTTCATCTTGCATTCTAAACGCACAAACATACATTGCATTAAAGAGGTGCTTCATTTGAACGAATGGTCTTTTGTGAGATTTTCGTCTTGGAATACCTACAGCCAAGTCCTTAGCATCCACTAAATACATGCAAATATGCCAAAGATTATTTTAAATTGGTATCGTGTAATAATTCTCTTCATGCACGGAAGAGTAAAATGTTTTCAAAACTGTGACTCAAATTACTTTTTCATGTCGGACCAAAAATATACTTTTGCAAATAGCTATACTTGGATTAACAAGACTCGTTAAGAGGGAAGTAACTAAATCCACTTAAATTAACAGAAATTTTGTTGTATTTAAAAAAAATGGCTTATAAATATCGGCGTTATACAAAACCTTGTCCCCTCTACCATGAATACAAGGCCACATCATTCAGTGCTCAGTGGGATTAACAAATAAACATGTCGAATATTTACGGTAAATTCACAAGTAACTTTTAGGGAACAATCACGCCTATTATTGGTATTCGACTGTGTATGATAAAAACTAAACATTCAAAGAAAAGCTACTATTATCAGTGTGATAATAATTTTAATAAACATGACCAGATATAGTCATACTTGAGTCCTGTCACCGATCGCAGACTTCACATACACTAATGTTTCTTTCACAATAGTCATGATATGCGATATCTATTCATATTCTAATAATATCTGTTCTTCACCAATGGGAGGAACCATTTCTGTAACCAATGATTCATTGTTATTTGAAACTTTTTCTACTTGATAGACGACATAGAGGTATATCGCAAATGGCGATATAAACTTTAGTATGCATGTTCATCATTTTTTATTATTTCAAAAGCAGCTTGTACCAAATCATTGCCATTACTCACTAAATGCTATATCGACTTTAGAAAAATACATTTATTTAATACTATAAGGAACTTTTTGAGTTAATAGAACACGCATCGTGGTATTAATTTAATTTAAATATACAATGAACGTAGCTACGGCCGTGAATCAATGTAAACAAAAAAATACTGGGATCGTAAACTTGATGTTTAAGGTCCCAGTATATTTTGTTTACATTCACCTAATATAAATCTTATCAATGTGTTTAAGTTTCAAATATGAAAGTCTTCTACGCAGTTTAAGTATTTGCTCTAACGGCTAACTGGTTGTTCCAAGCGGGTAAAAGTTCCCGCTAACCTAAGAGTCGTGGTTTCGAGTTTGGTTTTGGTTTGGGTTTTCGGTACCCATGTTGATTTTGACCTGGGAAATCTCTCTAATAACCAAAATTTGCCTTTAGACAGGGAATGGAAAAACGGTAGCAAGTCAAATTCATATCCATAGTCACGTTAAGCTAAATTTCATTGATACTCGTTAAATGAAGTCTGGCGAGATATTAAATTATTGTTTTTAAGCATACAATAAGAAAGAACTCGTGAGATTGCAACTATCTTCGAAGCCAAACACGCAAAGTTAAACCAAGGAAACGCCAAAGCACGCGTTGGTTTACAGTGAAATTTAATCCCATGCTAGGGGGTCTAAACACAAACCTAACAAATAGCAATCGCGAGTCTTATTGCCAATCTGTAGTTATAATCAGCGACAGTCATATGTCTCACATCAATAAATATAATATGTTTCAAACGCACAACCTGTAGGATAATACAATTTTGGTTTCGCTGAAACCATTATACGACAAGGTCCTAATAATTCTCATGCACATATTTTCGCGGGTACGTTATTATCATTAGTAGCAAAGATTGATATTTTTCCCATTTCATGCTCTCTTACGAGATAAATGAAGCATAACAAGCGAATTTATTTACAACTTGAGCAGGAGTTCCACAGACCTTACTTTGAGTACTCATATTCTCTCCTAGGAGTATATTAACCTAGTGGGCGCGGGAGCGCCTTTCTACGTCCCAGGTTCAACTCCCGGGCTCGCCTCTGGTCACATCCCAGCTTCACCCAAACAGTGGTTTTCCGAGTACCAGGGATCTTCTTGGGAAACCACAGGCGGCGCATAGAAAGGAACTGATCCCTCCTACCCTATTAATGCGTGAATTTCTCATTCCGGACAAGGCTTATTACGAGGCTCGTACAATACTCTACCCCTCACCTAAAAATCAATAACGATCAACCTTCTGGTTGATTACTTTAGTTTATTCCATCGATCTCTTGGCCTCAGAATATTACTCTGGCCTCCGGGTGAACGTCCATAACAAGCTCAAAATGGAAACTTTATGCTTAAATCATGGAACGCACCTCGACATTGGATCATTGCCATCGATCGGATTGCATTTATTTCAGCGGATAAACAACCAAGGGGATGGCGCAACTTTCACCTCGTGTTCCTTACGCAATCCATATATGGCTAAACCTTACAAACCATTAAAAAAGTCTGTGTGTGTGTGTTTATATATATATATATTAACTCACGCATAATATAGGTTACATTAGTCGATTGAACCCGCGGCTGTGAGGTGGGATCCTGATTTAAGTCCGGGTCACGGCGGGACTCGAGGCTATGCGAACGTTTCTGGGTCCGAGCAAAAGGCGATCATCGCATCATACGCGCCAGTCTCCCACCGTTTTCGGCGTATTCCGAATATGGGATCCGCCTCTGGGCGTGACCAGCGGGGAGCTCGGCCGGACTTACGGACTTCATAATAACGGACGGAGAACGACTAATCAATCGCATAACTGAGGAGATGGAGAGAGAGGGATACTGCAGGGGGATTGGAAGGGAAAAAAAAAGCTCCGGGACTCTCAGTTGGAGAAGAAAACGTTCGGTCATTGTCAGAGAAAAAAAAATAAACGAAGAAGAATGAAACAATCTGGACCTCTGGGGGTCGGAATCCGCTAAAAATCTTCGTATCGAAACTATGCCGAACCGAGTGAGAGTCGAGCTCTCCTCGTGTCCCGAATGAAATCGAAAGGGAAAAAAATGGTAAGGAGCACGCGAAGGTATGGATCCGGGTTCGTTATGCTCTCGTCCGGGACCAGTATAGGGAGGAGGAGGGAAAGTAGGGAAGAAATGAGAGGGAAATCACGGGGAGAATAAAAGGAGAAGGGAGGGGCTAAAAATTAAAAGTCAAACCCAAATAAATACACGGCCGAAACAACCGTTTTGAACCTTACGATCATAGAGTATCTTGAATTTCACGAAATGGAAACCATTCCCATTGCGAAACTCCCGATTTTTATTGAGGCGGCAGAAGAAGAATTGAATCATTCGATACTACGCCCGTGAGGGGGGGGGGAGAGAGGGTGGAGGAGGAGGAGAGACTAGGGGAGGGAGTGCGAAGGAAATCGATTGTTTTTTAGCAGTCGGCCCGTTAATGTATGCAACGGGCACGAAGGCGTTCCCGCCGAACTGGACGGCCGACGGCTTATCTCATAATGGAGCACTCGGGGAAACTTTTGTTCGTCGGGTGCAGCACCATCACGGGTGTTGGGGTGGCATTGCCGAGGGAGTCCTTCACCTTTCAGTTCCAGTGACACATCACACAAATCTAGACCACCCCTGCGCCTCAACCCCCCCCCCCTGCTTCTCTTCATTCACCTTCGTCCTCCCAGAGCTCGGTCCGTCGGGGGCGAGGACAAAATGCCGAACTCGATGAACCCTTCCCTAAATGAAACAGCACAACATTTCTAAGCTTCGAGTACGTAACAAGCCACCCAACACCACCCTATCTATTCTTCTCTATAACACTAACACTATATTTTTCAATTCCGCATTATATTAGCTTCCCTTCATTCCGTACAACTAAAGCTTTCCTAACCATTCCTCGTTTTCCTGGCGCTCTCCCGTCTATCACAGTCTTCAATAACCCATTGCCAATTAAAAAGGCTCCACGTACAAATTTTCTGCCTCCTTTATAGATTTTTCGCAATAATTCCCTTTCCTTCCACATCATGCCTAGTACCTGTTCGTTTATTTTTCTTCCCGTCCATTTTACGTTTGATTCCTCTTCCACGCTCCCGTCTCAAAACCCAGCAATCAACGCCAGTCATTTTGCTTCCACGACCAAGTTTTGAAAGTTATACTCCATAGCAAAGTTTTCATCAATATTTTCTTAACATCCTTACTCAAAACCCCCTGTCAGTAACTCTTTCCTTCTATTGGAAGCTTCTCTGCTGTCTTCTTCTTATGGAGTATCCGACACAATTAATTTCGACTGGAGTGTCTGGCACAATTTCTCTGTATAGAATGAAGCATCACTCACCTTGCCGCCGTTGTTAATGCCAACGATCGGATTGGCTAAGCGTGTATTTCCATTCATCCGTTGTCATGGTGAGGTAAAAAGGCTCCCATTGGTGTGATTCCAACAACTTTCACTAATATCCTAATCCTATAGTTTCTTCGCTGGGTCTGCGTGGTCGCTGAAGCAGGACGATAGACGTAGATTGGAGACTTTTGAAATGTGGGAGTGGAGAAGAATGGAGAAGGTGAAATGGACCGAAATGAAAAAAATGAGGAAGTACTGGAGATGGCGAGCGAGGAGAGGGGTTTGTTGGGAGATATCCTATGGAGGCAGGAAAAAAAGGAGGAAGGGCTTATTGAGCGGCAGTGGGATGTTCAATAATGCTACGTATTAGAGGGAAGAATGTTAGGCAAACGAGGGAAGGGCAGGAACAGGATAGGGATGTTGGACGGGATGAAGGGGGGAAGGACGTACACAGAGATGAAGAAGGACCTGATGTAGATTAGGTTGCTGCATTGGGTTTTTTTTGGAGTTACAAAATATGTATTTGATAGTTATATCCATCCATAAACCTACCTTAACTGGTAAATTACCTTAAAAAAATCAATGGTGTGTGCTTATACATCGAGAAAATTACAATGTAAATCTCTTAATTTCCATAATGCGAGTATTTATTATAAAATTAATGATTTGTCCGATTTTCCGGGAATAATATTCAATTTTGGGTTGAATAATATTTATTTTGTAGTTGTGTCCATCCAAAAACCTACCTTAACGGGTAGATTACTTTATAGTATAGTTTCTTCGCAAAACAATCGTCAATGGTCTGTTAATTTGTAGGTGTAGAAGAAAAAAATAAACGATCTATTAAAGAATAGAAATATCTAACATAGCTTAGCTCTAGTGGTAACTGTGCGCCATATTTGTGGGCTACTATCTGAGTTAGTGATAAGTCGAATCAGCCAGAAGGTTTACTCGGTACGGAATATTACCCTTTACCCGAGATTTTATGGGGACCTGGCAATGCATGAGACCCACTTAAAATAATCTAGTCTTCGTGACTTCTATCGTCAACATTTAAACCAGTTGCGAATCTTTCATATCCATTTCTTTACCCTATATCTCCGCCATATTTCGCCGTGCAGTGATATAAACGGGTCAAGGACGATTTGTGTTCATCATACCTACTCTGGCCTCTCATTTTCAACGGAAATATTTCACAGCAGTTGAGCTCCGGTTTTTTTTGTTACAGATGTACGGTTTTTCTACAGAGGTGGAGGAAAAACTGATCCCCTTAAAACATACAGTATACATTCCTCTATAGTATATCATAATCTCCATTCAAGGTGACGCAATAAGCTAATTGTAGTTGTTCTTCCCTCGTGAGAAATCGGGAAATATTAATTCATATATTGTAATCACTTATTTTTCTTTTCTTCCAGATTTTAGTTATTGTCTGTCACGCATGAAATGTGGGAAGCATTGCGTGAAAACCGTGCGAAGCCACTAGAATCGCTTTCACGATAGTTCTCCATGAAAATGCACTAAAAGTAAACATGTTTATGAAAATGAAAAAGCTATATTTATATCGAAAAACGAAAAATTATTCCTTTCAGATTAAGTTCTGCTTAATATAATTTCATATCTATATAACTAGAGGAAGCTTATACGTATTACTGAAACAGGTAAGCAGGTGTGCTTCAAGCATGAGGTTATTTCCTATCATTTATAAGCACAGCAAATTCAAATCGAATAATATTACCTTACCCTTTGATTAGATTTTACCGAGGGCCATGATTCACAAAACGAAAACTCTGCATGGACCACGTTGAATATAAGTTCACAACTATTGATAAACATTTGAACTAAAAACACTTTTATCAATACCTCATTTAAACAAGGAGGCTGATGAAGGATTACAAGCTATGAGGGAGTCCTAATAGTTTGCCTAAATCACAGTCTCTAAATAAAAGATAAATGTACACATTAATATGCAGATGCTCGAATGGAACGTAAGGCACATTTACCGGTGTATAATTGAACAGGTGCCAACACCATCGTTTCCAAAAGTCCGGCAGTCACCGGCTCGCCGTGAAGTGGAGACAGGTAAAAAATGTACGAGTATATGTTGGGATTCAGTGATGGTTGGCATGCACTGCGACCTTGCTCAGAGCGACCTAAAATTACCGCACCCTAAGTGCCTGAAAGCCATTGAATATTAATATAACTAACGTTTTCACCTTTCCCCAAATCTCGCCGCACCGGTTATTGCCTACGTACTCAAGGTAATGATACCTATGTAGAGCCTACATTTACGGTAAAACAAATAATATATGATTGTATTGTGATATTATTACTAATTTACAATCGTTACTAAGAATTTAGGTTATAATAATTGATAAATGTACTGAATTCCTCCAAAATTTAAGGTAAATTATTGCAAGGCATGCTTTAAGTTAAAAAATCATTCGATGTTTACCAATTTTTTCTTAAAAAATTCATCTCACTCTATTTGAGAACATTTAATTGTAAATATGATAAAACCTCCGTCATGACACGGTACAGTGGGGGTGTAAAACAATATGTCTGGATCCTAAGGTTTCTGTTCTTCTACCCTTTTGAACTTTTTGTGCTTTATTCTAAACGTTCATTCATGCAAGTATGTAATCATACAAGTATGATCACAAGTGTGATTATGTATAGAGATACTACAGCAGACTACAACAAGCTGAGCCTTGTGCTAAAAATACTCTTTAAATTTTCTAAAAATACTCAGAATGTAGCGATTAGAGCTGACCAGATGACTTTTGATACGAAAAAAAATTCTAGAGCGATTAAACCAGTTCATCAATTAATTAAAACATCGAAGGGCTAAGGTTTATTGATTTTTACACAGTATACCATAATTATTCAATTGGAGTATGCTTCACTGCTTTCACCGCCACTCTCAAGCACTTTCAAAAAAATAATTTCATACAAATATAAACATTTTCCAGTTTCATAATAATTCTTATAAACGAAGTCAATTACATTTTCAACTCCCGTTTCGGCCTAAAAATGAGACTATCAATAGTTGAATGGTAAGCATAATTCATTTAACCAGCTTCAATTCATTTCCACACAAAACCCTATTTCCTGGTGAATATATCTTATGACAATTCACAAGCTGTATAATTTGATTAGATAATTATTCATGACCCACAAATTTTAAAACCGTGACTGCTCGTCAGTCAATGTGCAGACAAGAAGAGATCGGGGACTCGAAGCCTATTTGGGAAATGTTCACGGAGCAAGTATTGATTGGTCGACCGTGGCACGCATTAGGCTCATATCCAACTGAAAGGAAATCAATTTGCTTCTCGCAGTATATATAAAAGAATTCTAAGAGATGTAAAGGAGTCAATGCCGATAATTATACAGTTGATATGTAGCAGGTCAGCACCGCGCACAAAAACCCGTCTCGATTGGTTGAAATCAAATGAAGCCATCACAACGACGGTCTTCGAGCCCATGGCCTTCGACTAAGCCTTAGTGTCTTCCATCAGCTAGACTATCTCAGCAGACCCGAAACAAATCCGACAAGACGAGACAAAAAATTTGGAACATACGTATGCACATATATATATATACACACACACACACATAGTCACCTGGCCCCGAAACGATTTTCTTCAGTTTCAAGGGGGATATGTCTAATTCTTCAGTGTCGCATTTTAAATAAACTTCAATGGATTCTGAAGCTACTCAGTTTGTTCAATAGATTCAGTTTTTAGTCGATAAAAATGTTTATTATTCTATTTGCATTTATTTAAATCATATTTCTCTCAAAAATATCTTAAGATTTCCGAAGAGTCATTTCCATAGAATCCATGAACGAGAGTGTACTTAATCGGACAGCGTTAAAATAAGCATGTTAATAAGATAAGAGTAACTTTTGGTATCGGCGTCAAAATGACTTTGAATCACCAATGGGCTTTGGTGATTTATCCACTTATATATATATATATATATATATATATATATATATATACACATATATACATATATATATACATATATATATATATATATACATAGATCAGGGGATAAATCTAAAAGATTCGGTGTTCAAGTCCCGGTCAAGGGAATAGTTTGGCGCTTGTGATCTGCTCGATTCCACCTTCCCCACCTCTCCTGTGTTCGTCATTTATGTGTTCCTATCCCTTTTTCTAATATATATTTTCAAGTGAATGAACATACATATGTATATTTATACATATAAAAACCAAAATGAGGAAGTACTGGAGATGGTGGTTGAGGAGAGGGGTTTGTTGAGAGAAATCCTATGGAGGCAGGAAAAATGGATTAAAGGCGTATTGGGCTGCAGTGGAATGTTGAAGACGGTAATAGAGGGGAGAATGTTAGGCAAACGAGGAAAGGGCAGGAGCAGGATAAGGATGATGGACGGGATGAAGGGGGGAAGTAAGTACACAGAGATGAAGAGGGACCTGATGTAGAGTATGTTCCTCGATTGTGTTTTATTTGGAGGCTGAAGATATTTATTTGAAAGTTGTGTCCATCCATAAACTTACCTCAACCGGTAGGTTACCTTATAAAAAAATAGAAAAACCATAAACACAGTAATCAAGCAGAAGGTCGGTTGGGTATGTGATGGTAGAATTCACCCAGTACTAAGCCCGACGGCGTGTGAAATTCACATATTAGGATAGGGGGCCAGTTCCTTTCCCTGTGCCGGTTTTGGTTTTCCAGGAAGATGTGGTACCCGAAAAATCACAAAGCTTGGGTGGAGCTGTCAGTAGTCAAACGCTCTACCCCTGGACTACCGCGACCCACACACGCATTAACACACGCACTATACACGCGGGATTAATTATTGCTTTCTTCATCATGTTTAAATGTTCACGTGTTTAGCAAATTAGCAAATAATTCGTCACTGGCCAAATAAATATCTTTAAATTAATATAGATTTAGTTCTTTAAAAAGACAGGCACTTATATTTGATGTGCCTTTTCATTTCCGAATAATTTTCTAATTTGCAACAAATATGAAAATTTAAACATGATGAAGTAATCAATAATTAACTCCGCGTACCCTAAAATTAGCTGTTTCCCCACTTTCTGGGTAATGTTGCAAAATATCATAAATGAAGCGGAAGAATGGGTGTGTGCACTAAGGGTTTAGAGTTATCAGCATGTTAAATGCCATATTCTTCCACTCTATTGTAAACTGGAGAAGATTGTCTGGTTTACAGGGTCCGTCCGGAAAATAAGTTTATGATGCTCATTGTCTTTTTTGACAAAAGGGGAGTCGTTCACTACGAATTTGTACCTGAACGACAAACTGTAAATGCTGCATTTTACGTCCAAGTGCTCGACAGGCTTCGAAAACGAGTCGCCCGCGTCCGGCCAGCGATCAACCGTATGACTGACAACCTGAGTGACAATTCGCCGTCGGACTTCTTGGTCAAGCACGGCGTGGCAACGCTGCCGCACCCGCCCTACAGCCCGGACTTGGCACCACCGGACTTCTTTCTGCTCCCGAAGATAAAGAGGAGTTTGAAAGGAACGCGATACGGGACTTTGGACGCCGTCAAAGAGGCCGTGACAACGTGTCTTCGAGAGGTTCCCGATGATGCCTTCGCGGGAGCGTTCCAGAAATGGGAACGCCGCTGGAACAAGTGTATCGACTCACAAGGGTCCTATTTTGAGGAATATTAGCTTAAGATATGTAAAAGTGTAATACATTTTTTTTCCTGAGCTCAGTACACTTATTTTCCGGACGAACCCTGTATGAACAATATGATGATACAAGTGATTTCGGAGATCAAAAACGACGGTATAGCCGCGAAGACGACTCGGAAAAGGGTTAGTTGGTCTCGCGTATTTTAACTCGGCCGTGTTTTGATCGAAGGTATGAACTGGTGCGATCAATCCATTTCTGTGTCCTCGAGATTTCAACCAGTGGGTGGTCGGCGACCAAAGGAATCAAATCACTGCCCTACTAAGGTGGCCGCCCAACGACAAAATGTTGCGACAACGACCATGCAAAAAAAATATAGTCTCCCTTTGCCTTATCACCTCGTCTCCGAGGAACCCGACTACGGCAGGAGTTGCGATCGCGTGTTGATGCTCGTTTGGGATCACTGGCTGGAGTCAATAACAAAACCGGTACCAATTAGCGTTTCATTAAGGCTAGCGGAGCGAGGGAAGAAGCACTACGAAAACCTGATATCGTGGTCAGACCGGTACATTCGGCCAATTTTCCGATACCACTCATGCTCTAACGATATAAACTTTAAACATTAATGACATTAGCCAAGCGATAAACGCAACGCCCCTTTTTCACCATTCCAGCTTTAAAGAGCGTTTATTATTTCCCGGGAGGAAGAATTCCATCAACGCGAATTTCAAAGATTGATGCGGTCGTGAGTTTCCATCGGACAATCTGATGCACGGAAGAAAATCTGATTGGTACCCCACATTCTTTCGTGCCTTGCCACGAGATAAAATAATATTTTATTCTTATTTTTGTAAAATCAGTTGAACACTTTTTGCTATCGTTTGGAAGATTTTCAAGCTTCCATCAGGGAAACGTCGGAGGAGCATCTTTCGCCAATGGCCGCTAAGCCGAATTAAGCTGTCGAAACGAAGTCAAACTGACAAGGTAATATCACAATAATTGTTAAACTACAAAATTGCAAACTGAGAGCTTAAAATTAGAGATTTTCAAGCTTTTATGAATTATAACGGTGAGTAACTGTGGTCTAAATTCAGTCGCTCCATGGGTCAGATCCTTTGGCATTCCTACAACGTGAGAAGCAAAAAAAAATCATGCGGGAAGACCAAAGAGAATGAGCTCTGAATTATTGCTTTGTGGGGACAAAAAACTTTCCAATTTCTTTTGCCTTCATTACAGAAAAGTACTAGAAGGTGTTAGATTAGCCTACGGGAACATTAGACTCGATCACTTGAATACGGTTAAATGAATAAGGATGCCTTCTTAATGCATTTTTATAAGCAGTGATAACATGCAAATAAATAAATGATACTTGAGAGAGAAAAAAACAAGAAGCCAAGTATAAATCTCAATACAAGAAACATTTTGAAAAATATCGAAAGGAACATAATTCCTATTTCAGAGCTTGCATATTTTACTCATATGCAGACTCTTATTTGGTGAAATCAATAAATATTCTTCGCTACTGGAATTAAACTTCCATTCTCTCCCAATTCTGATCACGTAATCCTGGATTATGTATCCTGCCATGCCAAACTCACTATTCCTACCCAATTTCCTTTTCCCAGGCTTCCCGATTCCTAAATGAATACTCCGGTATTTCATTTGATGATGTGTATCGGAACGAGAGATAATAAAATGTAAATTGAAAAAATGTACTAACGTACGAGTTATATATTGACCTCCGGAAATTGCGCACTTTCAAGAAAATGAACTAGTGATATTTAAAAAAAAAGTTTGTTAGTACAATGTGCAATGATCGACATATTTCGTTTTATTATTGCCCCATACTCCCTCTTCCGGATGCACTACTTTATTTATTTACGTACTCTCATTCCAATTTGAATAATGTACAGACTCATTATGGGTGATGGACTACGTTCTTGCCAAGACCTCGAAAAATACAAGGCAAAAAACACTGACAAATTGATTTTTTTTAAAGTACGTACGGACGGGACTGTGTCAAATGTGTTGTGAACTCTGTGTCTTATTGTTCATTTTTGGTAGAGGAGAAACACATCGGATCGGATGAGATAAGCGAGAGTGACTGCAGTGTTTGTAGTAGTGACAGGCCAGATGGTTAGTTGCTCACCGTGTGGGGAACGAATGCTGAAACAAGGAACAAAGTGCTTGCTCGAAGAGTAGAATTTCCATGGGAGCGGCCTCCGGAGGCGAATCTTTATCGGCGAAGAAAGACCCCGCCTAAAGTCCGAAAGCTGTCTGCCGTTCGGCGGTTCGGTTGTCGAAACATTTCGCCGGCCCGGACGACCAGACCCGCTAATCCCGGCGACCGCTGCTCCTACGAACGGCCGAAAGATACCGATCAGACTCCCCGGGACTGATCACGTTCGTCATTTCTGTTGAGGGCTGCTCCTTAAATCTTTCGTCCTGGGGAAATCTTATGTTCTCATCTACTTTCTGAGTGCCGATATGCTCTTAACCGGGGAGCCGGGTGAAAGTTGGGCCCTCCTCTGAGTGACACCCTCGGTGCCTTTGAACCGTGTGATTCCATTGTCCCGTTGACATGCACGGATTTAGGTAAGGCGTTCACCAAATGAGAGTGATCAATATCCTTTCGCATAGTATTTGCCGGGGCCGAAATAAATCTCAGAGGTGCACTCACTCCAACGTCTATCGAGCGAGAAAGGCACATAAATGAAACGGCAATGTATCCGACAAGATTTTGGCACAATCAAAACAGACTGAAAATGAATAAATATTGTGGCATAAGATGTAGAAAATCTGTGGAATAAATCCTGCTTTCTATGATTTATCAAAATAAGGTTTTCAACAACTTTGGATTATATAATATATCGATTATAATAATCGAAATTATATTTCTTATTAATATATATCATACATATTATTTTATAATATACAACATTGATAATGTTTAATATTTATTAGATATTATAAACAGATATATAGTTATAATAATATATAGATCGAATATCGATTTTTAATTACTGCTGAGGTTTTGCAATTTTCCCATGCCGGTAAGAATCAATACTACGGCGGTTTACCCAATTCCCATAATTCCGAACATAATATTCAGCTCGATACGAACAGTTTTATTGAAATAAAATATTTGTGAATACAAACAAAAATAAAATATAACGTCTTTCATACAATACCTGCCAAGGTACATTTACCTAGTTAAATGCACCTTGAAATAGGAACATAGCTAAGAAAATATATGGTAATTTTAGTACTTGAACATCTCAGTGGCGCAAGTACATGGGGAGTAACCATTATTCAACTCTACAATTATTACATTCGTGTATAGTCATAATTCGTTGATCGTATCACATTTTCTCTCACAAATTCGTATTATTCTTTCCACGATAGTGATTGGATTAGAGTTGATTCTCCTAGTTAACAACTTTAAACGTTTTATTAAACTTCTCCTAGTTGAATCCATGGCAACCAAACCGACTGCTGTAACTTCCCAATAAGCATAAAATCCAGCATGGCGTGTTTCAGGATCAGTAGTTTCTATTTAATAAGCTTTACCATATGTACCAAGTTCATTAAATTTTTCATTATGCTGTACATAATAATTTCAGAGGGGAGAAATTGATATTGCCACAAGAGATAAAATATTGAAGCTAGTGGAAATCGAGTTTTCAAAAAACCATCCACGACGTTCTCCTTGAAACGATTATTTGATCCCTTTGAATAATTATTGCAGCGTGGTAGAAACCTAGAGGGTATCAATCTAATCTTAATTAAATGAAATAGCTTTTGCATATATAAATTTATTCAAATCCGTTTGCATCATGTTTGTTAGAGAGTTATTATAATTTATCATTCCCATTTATCGATTCCGATTAATAGTTGTGGTACTCTGATTTAATGCATGCTGATCCCAGGGATCCCCACACTCGTCTCAATGACCTAATTGCAAACTTTTGCGCTCGTGGTGGATTGCAATAAATTCATTTCATTCAGATTAACTCAATCAACCAACGGAAAGCTTATGGTATGGAGCATCGAATGCAAAAGTTTCGTTCCTTGACGGAGACAAAATATAATTATCACAACTTGAGCGTTTAAAGTTTGCAATCCGAATAGGAAATATGGCCTTTTAGAAAATAAAAGAGCTTTGAATCCCTGAAGATTGGAATATTTCAAGTTTTGTTTTGTGCTTTTCAATATAAATTATTTATTACGATGTCTATGAAGTGAAATCCTTTCGGTGCTCATTATTTATTGATTAAACTACAATCTAAAATCCAATTAATTATACAAAAACAGTTTTCTCGAAATCTAAATAACTTGTTTGGCGTAAGTTTAACTTATTTCTCCTAAGGAAGATAATTTATAGGAATAATGTTGTATTCTTAGATTATTCAGGATCAATGTCGTTTGATACACAATTAGACGATTTATAAAATAAAATAATATTAAAAAAGCTTAAATATCTGATGAAAGATGAACATATAGTATTAATATGTAATAATATATAATATTTATAATATATAATAATATTTAATAATATATTATTATTTATAATAATAACATATTATTATGTATTACATATTATTATATATAATAATATGAGCACACGTGAATTCAAATACGATATGTACTGGTAAGATAATAGTTTAAAACTAAATGCAGAAAAGCATACCACATAACAGGTGTACTTTTGGAATATGTAGATATTTGCAGATAGATTCGCTACCACGCTGATCTAGTACATGTTCTTTGGAGTTTTTAGGTGTCTTTGGATGGGCTGGGATTAGAGGTTGGATCTTACCACGTAGCAAGAAATTTACGGCTTTGGCAATTGATACATCAGGGTAAGAGGGCCAGTTCCTTTTCATTTTCCGCTTGTAGTTTCCCAGACAGAGCTGGTATCAGAACAATTACAGAGCTTGGGTGAAGCTGAGGACGCCCTTGTACCCGGATTTGAACCCGATACACCGATTTTTTTTTCTTTAACATTCCCCAATACACTTTATTTCAAACGAATTAAATGTCCATTGGGTTGATTGGCTGGAGAGAGTGTTTTCCTTAACCTAAGTTCGAAGGTTGGCGTCTCACTCTGGCCCGGACATGAATGTTGTGGACATAGTGGTGGGTCTGTCGGTGATAGACTCTTTCCCTCCACCATTATTCACGAACCAAATCGACAGAAGAGACGTAACCTAACAAAATAAACGATAAGTATCTATTGTAGTATATTTAATATCAGAGATGGCTGAGAAAGCTCCGATTTACGAGTTGAGCTGGTGTTCAAGTTTTCACTCCATTTTCCGAAACGAAAACGAGATATCGGAATCAGAGAAAGTTAGTCACCGCTTGAAGCTACGTGTAATCAAAGTTATAATCATAGCGTAGTGTATTACACTTTAAGAATTTCCCTGCCTCGTACTGAGCGAAAATTGGAATGTTTTCACTGCCTGAGTCAAGAAGGGCATAATTTTCCTTCGCAGTGTTCCTATTGAATGCAAAGACCGGAGCTTAGTCACAGATAACGGCTACTTGGATCTAACGTTAGTACCAATTTGATAAATGGAGAAAAGTCCATCATTTTGAAATCTTTTACGTGAGCGGAAATAATTCTTCGGGAATACTTCCCCCACAGGTAAGGTATAATCGAGAAAGTTATTGAATAAAAATTGTGTGATAACGATTTCCAAAAGTTTCAACCAACGGAAATCTCGCCGGGAACTTGAATCCACGCGTAGTAAAAATGCAAATTCATTTTTGGCAAACTTAATAAACGACTAGCATGCGTCGAATAGCCTCGAGGAACCTCGACCCCATCATTATAATTCAGAATGAAGGTGAAAACATCGATCAACGAAGCGTCACCAATTTACAGTAAGCAGAAAATTTAATTATGACTCGTCAACTTAAATTTTAAGATTTATTCTTAAATTTACAAACAATTACGGAGCTGGTCATTTTCATTGACCTCTCTGATGACAATTCTAAAGAAAACTCTGTATTAATTAAGTTCACCTGTTTAAGCATTCGCAATATCTGTGTTTCGTGTTTGGAGTACCTACAACGATGACCGAGGTCATATTCCAACTTTAATTCCAAGAACTGAACATGATCTCATGGCAATAACATATCTAGACCCTGGTCAGGATTCGAGGCCGTATACACAACCTTATTTTAATGAGTGCTATCATTATGAGTCACGTCTAACCTGATTTGATTGAGGAGTTTTCTGGATTCTCGGGAAATCGGTAGTCGCTCAAATTGATAATATTCTGCTAAAATTTGTGGCGAAGTGCTGAAAAATACGAAAATATATTATTTTTGGCCCTCGCAAACATCCATCCCATCAAGGTAATCTCACCAGTTCCATATAAAAGACATTTGTAAACTTCCTCTCGAAGACCTCAAAATTGTGATTAAGTACCAGCAATTACGCTACCGCCGCCAGTGCCAAACTCCCGGTAAACAGTTTTTTCGGCAAATTTAATATAAAAAACCATAAACACAGTAATCAACCCGAAGGTCGGTTTAGTAGGTGATGGTAGAGCTCACCCGTGTACCAAGCCCGACGGCGTGTGAATATTCACACATCAGGGTAGGGGGGCCAGTTCCTTTCCCTGTGCCGGTTATGGTTTCCCAGGAAGATCTGGTACCCGAAAAATCAACTAGCTTGGGTGGAGCTGCAGGTGCCCAAGTGCCTTGCCCGGGAATCGAACCCGGGACCCTCCGGTCAGTAGTCCAATGCTCTACCCACTAGACCACCGCGACCCGCTAAATTTAATATATTCAATGGAAATTAAAACCTAAACATACACTTCTAGTTTTCTCTTGGGAAGAGAGGAGTTATTACGTAACGGCAAACGCGGTGTTGTTTGCCGATGAATAATATTCTCATATCAACTCTGATGTTTACCTTCTGATCTATGCTATGTGCACATAATCTCGTCAAATCTCCAACTTCGGAAAACTCTGGACCTTTATTTTCTGCTAACACGAAACGCCAAAGCCATGTACCCTATCGGCTCGAAAAATCAACCATAAAAATCGTATGTGTAAACCTGAGTAACGAGGACGAACAACATGTTCAATAAGTATGCTTAATGATGCGTGCGTCGGGCGGATAAAAGTGTCAAATACATATTTGGTACATTTGTATGACGATAAACACATTGGATTAAATACGAGTACGTCATGCGCGAAATCTTACGAAATAAGTAAATAAGTTATAGAGAACAATTTTGATGGTTGATAAAGTAGGCTGATGTTGTAAGTTGTGTGGGCTGGTAAGGTTGGTAGGTTGATGTTGTAGGCATAGAGGCACAAACATTAGTGTGCGAATTAAGTTAATAAAATATCACAGGTTAGTTCGAAACTGATATATATATATATATATATAATCCTCCGTTAAGAAAGATAATCAACCGCTGTTGACAGTTGTATAACACACCCAACAAGCTTCCAGGAGATTCAGTTGCAATTGGCGAAATATCCGTCAAACTCGTCGCTGAATTAGATAAAATGGCACCATAAAGATAAGTGAACTCGCTTAAATTTAGCTGCAAGTAATCAAACCTGTCGATGAGGAATGAATTAGACAGACGTTTCCCCGGATAAAATTAGTGCAAGACCAAACGAAATGCGGGAAAACCTAAGTTGGAAATAATAACATCATTGAAAACCTCGCGATTTTTTATCGAAGTTCCTGGATCGGAGTGGGCATAATCGGTCGTGCGTAGGCCAAGCATGACATGGTCACCTCTTAACGCGAATTTAACGCGAGGGTATGCAAACACACCAGATGAGCAAGCGCGGAGCGTAAGCAGAAGGCCCCTTCAAGCAATCAACGTCGGCAATGTCGGACGGAGGTACTCGCGGGTGTTTGTTTGTGCGAGAGTGTCTGGATTCGTGTGTGCCCGCGCGTGTGTGTGCGTGTGGGGACGCGAATGTTAGCGCTAAATGGGCCACGGACGGTGGCCATTCTAAACTCATGAAATCGCGGAGAAAAAGAGAAAAGACGGGGTAAGACAGAGAGAGAGAGAGAGAGAGGGCAGGGGGACTTCTTGAGTAGGAGGCGGAGGATGAAGAGATGCTAGGGGGGTTGGCAAGGAGAAGGAAACGGGCCGTGGGAGGAGAGGGAACGGGGAGAGGTGGAAGGGATGATGTGGGAAGGTTGCCATGGGCAACTCTGCGGCCCAAATGAACCTCCCGTTTTATTTTTTTCCGTTATTATTATTATTCGAGATGGAGATCAAACATAACCACACACGCGGAGTTAGGCTGGCTTCAACTCGAGTGACTCGGGTAGAGATTACCGCGGGGAGGTGATGTCATCTCGGCACGCGCTCGGCGCTGCTGGGAGTGGTCGATCCCGCGAAGCCGTGACTGAAAAGGGCGGGATGGGAAAGGGACCTGTGGCGGCGCCCGGCGGTGGACGAGGGAAGCGCACCCGAAGGGCGAATGGGGCTGGCAATTCTGAGGGCGGATGACGGTCGCTGGAGCCGCAGGGGGAACATGATGCAAATGAAGAGAAGAGGCTTGAAAGCGACACTAAAAAATTTGAGCACGAATGGGGGAGTAAGGAGTCGTCCCGAAAGTGATCTTGCCGGGTGGGAAATTAAAAAAAAAACTAAACAACAAAGCGGGCGAGAGGTAAAAGACGAGGAGAAAGAAAGAGTGAGTCGAGAAAATGAATGAGGGGCCGATGAGGACATTCCTATTTTTACACCTGGAGGAGGGTGAACGTAGGAACACGGTGGCTAACGGACTCGCCAACTTGGAGAATTTCGAAAATGCCGCAGAGATCTTAAGAGTTGATGGAGACGGGCCGTGGGTAATGGGAGACTGCGGCGGACATGGGGGTATTTAGGGGCGAATAATTTTAGTAATCCGGCGCAATTGCGCGGCCCAGGCAATTCATCATCATCCTGGAATTTCTCAAATTGAATTGGCTTATCAACGAACTGATTTGGACGCTATTTACGATATAACTTTCAGTTTTAACGAACTTCTGTGTCGATGGCTGTACCATATAAAAGTGTAAGTCGTTTAACTGGATGAAACCTGCGGAAATCGATCAGGAAAACAAGTATTTGTAAATCAGTACATTTTTGGTTTGGGTTTTCTTAAACATTATTCCCAGGAAAACTTAAAAAAATGAAAATTACTGTTAAATTAAAAAAAAACTGTTTAAACTCGGATAACAAGGGAGAATGCAGTGGCGCACCAATGATTTAGTTGTAATTTAACTCGCCATGGAGACCAAAAGGTCTAAAGGACTTAAATCAGGAGATGGTAACACAAACGGATTTGCTTGAGATTGAAATTCGAAAGTGGTAACTTATTACAAACTATTACAAAGTAAAAAAAATATTGAAAAAAGGTCCGCTGGTAATATTGCCAGGAAAGCCTAGTTAGAGTTGAGGCCAACGATTCATTTAAAGAGCGAATAATGAATGGGTTGCTTCTTTAATGCAAAAATAACGGAATTCTTCCATATCTTGTTCTTGCGGTCTTTTCAGCGAAATCTTAATCTTCAAGCAAGCAACTCGATACGAATGTATTTCTTATCCACAAAACTATTCATTAAAATTAAAATTCCCTACTAATACAGGCTGTATTATAATATTTATAAAATTGAAAAAAAAACTTACCATATGCATGTAAGTTTTCATTGCGATTTCTCTAATAGTCATCAATATTCATCAATTGATATATTTATAGAAAAAAATTTACCAATTTAAATTACCAATGCATCTTAAATTATCAAACTTTCAAATTCTCATTAGATTCAATGACGATTTAGATAGATAGATGGAGGACTTTATTTGGGCGAAATTGAGACCTAATGGTCCCTACTTTAAAGGTAAGTTAGGATGTTAAGTGTCATAATATTGCACAAATTCCCATCCTATCCAAAATTTCAATCGGGGTGTATTTAGTTATCAACGATTAAAATATATACACGTAGGCCATTAAACTCTTTTCGGAGCATCAATTTAACAGTAGGCATCCCTCCATATTTATTTTATCAGTCGATTAGAAAATATGTAGGAGCGTGCTTTAAACTCAGAAGGTATATACACGGAGCAAGGAATGAATTTTTACGATTAATCTCTTCAGTACAGGTAGAATGTAACTTCAAAGCCAATACATTGTTACTCTAGTTGAGCCGATGATGACCGAATTCAAAGCTGGTTATCGGTAGCAATGAATTCAAATTTGGTACAAAGAAATTTTGGAGGGAGGCATTTGGATAATAGGTAACTTTTCTCTCCGCAAACTATTAATTTAGGTACCAAGCGACGTCTTTCTTCTTTTCCATAAGAAGTTAATGGGACGCATTTAAGCCGCTACCATAAAATTTCTCCCAGCATAATGTATGGAAATAAGTACTCACCAAAAGGCGAACAGTAAGCCCATTCACTTCTGCTGAATTTTCCTTGATTCACCAAACACACGCCTTTTTCTGCATCCGTCCAAGACCGATTTACAATGAACTGCATACACACCTTCCTATAAATCGAGATAAGAACATAAAATTTATTGTGGTTAAATACCGAACTTGAAATCCTGTCTAAATAATTGGATGGAATGGTTAAGGCGTTAAAACTAGATAAAAAATGTAATATTTTTTAAAAAATATTATTATTATTAGGTAATCTACCGGTTAAGGTAGGTTTTTGGATGGACACAACTTTACTGCCCATCATTATATTCTTGGGATGAATAATTGAGGTGGTTTCCCGTTGCCTTCCTCAATAGTGTTTTTAACGTGACACCATCACTTAATGGCCGCCCCACTGGGGTCGGACGCCTTTGCAGCCGCCTCACTGAGGAACAGACGCTGCGTGGACTACCTTTCGTCTGGCTCCTAACCTTCGACCTATCTGGCATGGGTGACCCTTCCAGGAGTAATTATTATTACTCCCGCCAGCACAGCTCTAGGGGTCATCGGAACACACAAGCCCTTCCACCACGACAAGGTTGTAGTCCATGGGAGGGTTTAAAAAAATATATATCTCAAATTTACAAAGACATAATAAACGGGCATTTATATTAAATAAATCTATATGGAAAATTCAATTGGAAAAATCTCAAGAAAAAAGAGAATGCTTGATTATTAGGAATGTGCATTCAACATGATGATTCGATAATTTCAAATGAAATGAGGAATCGAATCACAATCTGTGCAAATGAAATGTGAATGATAGAGTTATTCTGCGAACTGCAAAGTTAAACTATGTAAAAAAAATTCGGTATAATCTTTTAATAAACATAAAAGTGTCAAAAATAACCAAAATATTAATACATTGAAGGTTTTCACATCAATTATAGAATTGGATTGATAAAAAGGGGAATAACGCTTTCACTATGAGCTTTCGTTGATTTTAACAAATCTGATTAATAAAAAAAAAAATGGTTCAAAATTCTAAAATAAGACTTTTTTGCACCCCTTCAAGTCATTTATTTTCGTGAGGGTAGAATGCGTTATGAATGGTTAACATTCCGAATTAATTCTTTAGAAAAATGTTAAATAAACATATTTACGATATTAAAATGGAAATAATTCACACTTCACGTGGAAAATAAAAAGTATTAGCGACCACAAATATGTAAAAACCTGTGATAGTATGTACCGAAGCTTTGGCCAGAGTGGTGCTGAATGAAAAGCAGAAATGATAGAGACAAATGAGTTACGATTACATATTTTTACATCCCTTGGAGCGTTAAAGTCTCTGGTCTCTAAATTTATGCACACGTAAAAGTGAATTTGCCCAAAAAATTTTAATTTCCTTTCCCATGGTATGAGCAGGTTCAGTATCTGATAACTGCAACAAATGTGATATTTAGGCTTATTATTGAATTATTAATTATTGATCGCATTAAAATTTATCGCATTTCAATATCAAACTATAAATCCTGGCCTTAGTAATTTAATGACAAAATAGTTTTGACAATCTTTGTTTCTTAGGCATCGCTCATTTCTCAGATGCTACACTTGTGAAGCGCTCTGCTTTTGCAGAGTGAGGAGTGTCTTTCAGAGGAACTTTGATGCAATATAGTCGACTGACTCATAAAATCAGTTTTCACAAGAAATTAATTAATCGAGGGGCTCGAAAAGTTACACAGGCTGGAAGAATAACTATATATCATTTCCAATATTGGTATTGATTTTGCCTACACAGTCTTTATTGATTTTCCTTCACTGAAGGATCAATTCCTGGTTTTTACTTTGCAATGATCGTGGCATGGTTAGGTGCGATAGTTTTAAAGGTAGATATTGTTGCTCAGGGTTTTCCCTTTTCCTATGAATTAGTGAATTTCATACTCAATAACGACTTCCAAAAAGTTGCGCTCTGCCGTCACCTATCCAACCAAGCTAAGTTTGTTGAATAGCCTTGCTACCTTAGCTTTCCGAGTGCCTATCTTCAGTGTTTACTAAATTTAAATGTCTTGTTTAGCATCAAACGTGACTATTAGATTTTTTTCTTTACATCAAGGAAAATACTGAAAGGCAGAAAAGGCCATGCATTGCTACTTCTGGGAGGTTTTAAAAATATTATCCCGGGAGGTAATCAAGTAAAAATACGCAAACATCGCATTATTTGTCCATAAATAATGCTTTAGGATATTTCTGCAGATGAATTTACCCGCGAACACTAAGATTTCTAGGCCATTTTGATTTCTAGGCCTTCCTATTTCGATTAAAAAGTGGTATTTAGGCCAGATTACGCGGAAAATTTATGCTAGTGGTTTAAAATCAGACTAGAGAGAGATTGTAACTTGAAATTATCGCTCGAATACGGAACAGAAATATAATGGAAGGAGATTGAAACCGTGAAGCACATTTAAAAGATCCTTGGCCAATCCTTAGAGCTAATGAACAAAGACAGCAGCAATAATGCGTAAAATTTAAGGTTGAATATATAATTAGTATTCAAATAAGTCTATTCTATATCGCGTATGCAACTTCGTACCGGTATGATACTAGGTCAAATTTGAGAATTCTTGAAAATTATAATTTAATTTTCGCCGGAAGAACCAAAAAATAAGCGGAAATACTCGTACGCATACACGATGTGATTGGTTAAAGAATAGTATCATCTAAGTCATATTTCTTTTAATAAAGAATGTGAATTTATTTCATCGAGCTAAACTAATAAAAATAATATTTCTTTCTGAAATAATTTGGTTTCGAAGAGAGAAGTGATAGAGTAAGAGAAGAAATTAATGTAAAATTTGCAATTTTCCACAAAATAAAATTTAATGCGATCAGTTTCAATATAACTACATCATCATAAGGTGACATTATTGACCTGATGATGATTTAGCTACATTGAAATCGGTCTTATTAAATTTTATTTTGTGAAAAATTGCAAATGTTTCAGTTATCATGATATTCCACTCCATAACGCCTGAAACGTCTCTTTTTATAAGAGAAGAAACATCTTTCATGAGTCTGAATGGTTACTTTTTCTACAAAGACACCGTATCCAGCTTTGAGATTGGTTGGTGAGTTATAACCTTCGAAGCATAAACATATTTTAACAATTACATCACAAGTAAGTAAGATATTTATTCACACGTACGCTGAGGACAACAAAATTAATTTTAGCTTAATAATATTTCTTATATTTGTAATCAAATATATTAACATCAACTTTCCGCTACTCATTTAGTTGCACTAACCCATTGCTTTATAAATTATCTCTCGTTTTCAGCTGTATATGAGACTGTCTCTGTGACAAAACAACGATTATCCTGTTGGAAACGTTACTATCAAGTAGATGTCAAGATAAAATAAACATTAACTTTGAACATAAATTTTTTGGTGCACAGCAAAATAAATATAGAAAATAACTTTCACACGTTAATGCTACACGATTCGAAAAATGAATGCGTACTATTATTCAACTTCTACAAATAAATTATATGAACTTAGTCAACAAATTAAAAATAAATAATTCCGTTAAAGTATGGCAATGAACCATAAAATATCACAATGCAAAATAAACCAATGTCATGACAAATCGCCACCTTCGGACGAATTCGCTTTTATAAAAAGAGGTAAAGTGCAGCAATTAAGCACCAAATGCAGTTATTCAGGTCACACGGTGAAGTTTCAGCTAATAAATTTCCGAAGGGTAGACGCATTGAGATAAAGATTAGAGGAAGGTTGAAACGATATAAAGAATAGGGCTGCGTTAATTATTTAGAGAAGCGGGCATTTCCAAGGAAATTGGAAGGTGGGAAAGGCTCATGGAAAGTCTCACTCGGCGCTTGTGGAAGCGGATATAGATATTTCCCGACGCGAAAGTTTGGTGTAACTTAACATAGATGGAATTATTTTAATACCGACCCTAATGTTTACCAAAGTTGTTGCAATTTTTTATATTTTCAATACCAAAGGAGCCGATGGGTTGAATCCGGTGAGTCCCGACCTTGGTATTAGCATACAACTTGTACGCTAATGCAAAGGTCAGGATTTCTAGATTAAACATGATATCGCATAAGCTTCTGGTTTTACTTCATGAGGGATCCCTGAAAAGTCGGGTTCAAAGGGAAATTTTAACGGATCATTTACTCGATGGATATGCTTCCAAGGACTGACACATACATCATGGTACAGGTATTTTATGACTCAAAATAATGAATTCGTCCCAGCATAAATTAGAGTCTAGTTAGAGAGGTAAGATTTGATTTAAAGTGCGTCGACATTTAAAGTCATGTCGCACCTCTGTTCAAATCGGATTGTCAAACGTATAACTCATTTAAATCAATGTAACAATTTCAGAGCGTAAAAATAATTCGCCTTGACTGGGATTCGAACCCGGACCCCTCGATGTCGGGCCGAGTGCTTTAGCAAGTTAAGCTACCGAGGTTTCCTCTTAAACTCTGAAATTTTGGCCGGACATCGAGGGATCCGGGTTCGAATCCCGGTCAAGGCGAATGATTTTTACGCTCTGAAATTGTTGCATTGCACACGTGGTGGATGACTCCGTTAAAAGTTACTGTTGCGGCATCTCCTTCAGTTTCTTGAAAACTCTTTGTAATCATTCGTATTTTTTGTACAACGATACATGCTTAATATAAATTTGCTAAAAATTTTCGATTAAAAAAAAGCATTTTATCCATAAGAGTATTTTAGCATTCTCGAAATGAATGACAAATGAAAAGAAAGATGTCCTTCCTGGACTTCTGAGCTGAAGCGCCATCTTCAGGTCAAAAAATGACGCTTTCACCTCGCACCCCTGGCCTTCATTGATAGAAATTATTTCGAATAACACTTTTAAGTCTTTAAAGTCGTCATAAATTGATTATATAGAGTTATACCTGAAACAACAAAGTTTATTCAATTTCAATAAAACATTCGGACTCGGGAAAACTATCTACACTAAGGTCAAAGACCTAACTAAAGCTTTGCAGGATTCAACTTCAGTAAAGTTTCTTGCAATTTTATAACAATGTGTTGAAAAAATATACGTAATTCCTGAAGCCATTCTTGTCAATGAATATTTGTAACTCCTGTTTTTGACTAATCTTCTGAGCAGGGACTTGATCCCCTCTTTCCAACTTCGCCCTCTCCACCATCTCTTTTCGGTAACCAATAAGAAATCAACCTGATGATGATGCTTAATCATTTAAAATGCCGGATGGTGTGCAATTTTCTAACTGTGGTATGTACGAGCTGAAGAAAATATATTTAATCTCATTAGCACTACACTGGAACGATAAACAAATGTGCTCGTCAAAAAAATTCAATCAATGCAATCAACCCGAAGGTTAGTTCAATAGATGGGGGTTGAGATCACCCTATATTATGAAGACTGGCGACAACTGAACTTAATTTATATGGGTAGGGGGAGCTCGATCCATTCCCTGTAGTATGTTTCCTCGGGAAGACATTGGTGTCCGAGAAATTATAAAGCTTGGATGAAGCTGGGGGTGCCCAAAGGTCATCGGAGATCCGACCCGGACTCATTCATCATTTGGCCTAATCTGTGCACTATCATCACCATTAGTTTAAAGACCATGGCGTGAGTAAGAAGAGATATTAAAGGTAGGTTATTTTTCCTTTTAAATCCAGCTTCATTTTCATCATATCCACCATTGTACGCCGGTTTTACGTGTGGTATTAGTAATACATAGCATATGCGTTGGGGGAAGGATCAGAATTTTCCGACGGATTTCTCAGGTATTACATTACTGACAGAAACCATTTCAAGTATGCACTACGTCAACGTAAAATGGCATTCGAACGCGATCTTTCGCGTTAGACACTGAGAGCACTACTACTCCGAACAACCGCGACGGGAGCTTTGGCCGACTTCTTGAAATAACTCACTATTAGAGATTTTCAAAGCAAAGCAATTGGCAAGCCACTTCGGAATTTGATCGAAGGTCACATGATAACAGAAATTTTTCGATGGATTTTTCGAAGGCAAGGATTAATGTTCGTATCATTGATGGAAACCGATCGAAACACTCAAGAGAGGATTGAGACTCAAGGATCGCGATGTTCAAGACACGATCAGGGGATGCAGTACGAGTTTCTTGGACATTGAACGCTAAGTAATGAAATAAACGGAATGACGAGCAGTTTTTAAGGTGCCTATAAAGTTGAGTGAGATCAATGCGTATGTCCACAACCATGTCAAAGTATTTCATATTAATAAACTTTATTCCTCCTTGATTTTATATCGCCTATTAAATCGCCATTACTAATTTTAGACAGTAGTAGTCGATTGTATTTGCGCATGCTTCGGTTATTCTCAACACCTAATATGTGCGATGAAGTTGATGAGGTTGATATGTTTATCGTGCAATTAAACATCTTTAATTAGGTTAGCATGCTCGCACAAAGGTATATACAGTGGTCCGTTACACGAGAGGTCAGCTGAATGAAATATAACGGATGCTTCTGAAGTTTTAAGGCCACCGTCATGAAGTTTCAATTTCCAATATTTACACTGTTACCCCGCATGAAGAGGAAAGTTTACCATAATAATTAAAAACGTTCAATCTGTGATCATTACGTATCAGATTTATTGATTCGAAAAAACAATATGGGTGCTCCAATAAATGCAACGTAAGAACTTAGGTGGCCGAGGACATTACACTTCAAGGTTACGTCAGTTTCCCGATCATTCTTTTTTTTAGAAATAAATTTGTGTTTAGTGGTCTTAAACGTGGAGCACAAATCACATATTTCATTCCATTAAGGTTAATATCACAATAATCTGATCGTATTTTTCCCTCTGTGAATATTCATGAAGCGAAAAATTAATTTAACTTACGAAATTCTCATTTATAATATCACCTACCCAAAAAATTTAATCATACTGACCTGTAAGAATGATGCACATAAAATCTAAACCTATGCTAATAAAGGGTATAAACTTGCACGGAATAATCGAAGGGAAAAATCTGATCTTTGCATTATCACAAAGCGCAAGCGCAAAACACCCAACATTTCAATCATAAAATGACAGGTTAAGATGTTACGCTCAGCAAATTTTATGACGAAAATGTTAATATACTTCTTCAAACAATTATATCATATTGAACTGGTGATACCTATCATGCCGGAGTTTAAAGTGCTTCACTGATCACGCCAGTTCATAATCAGCAATTGAAATTTCCTTTGAATTACATGCACAGTACTTTTTCTGGCACGTGTACATTTTTTAAAATTCGAACCTAAGCTATTCAGCATAAAAGGCAAAATCACTTCTAAATATCACTAAAATAACCTTGTTTTATTACGACGTCATGAAAGCAATATAAAGCGCGGAAGGAAATGCTAAAGTTGCAACGAGGGAAAAGCTAAAGTTGCAACTCACACCACCATAAATTCTGCATTGTTACAGAAACCTAAAAAGTTTGTTTTATGTTTGACGTACAACTCAGATCTATTGGGAAACTACGTACAGGATTGGTTTCCGAAAAGTTCTCTTAAAATATCAAAATTTGGAAGCGTCAACATTTTGCTCTCGTCAATGGGTACAGTATGCGGTCATATCATTATTAAAAATTGATCAAGGATCATATATTGTCAAATGATTGCTCACCTTTGCAATTCCCTTAGCAGAGTAAAGTCATGTAATATTTAGTTTTTCTCCACAAACTTTTTTCCCCTACAAATTTTTCCTAAGACTATGCAGTTCAGTTGTCAGTTTATATCTTTTTATTTCCGTAAAGATGTAGGCATAAAGGAGATATATTAAATAATGGAACGTTACAATATTTACAATAATGCGAAATTACATCATATTTCTGCTTATTTACGAACTTTTAATCTGTTTTCTGTCGCTAGAGTCAGTATTATGAAAAAAATATTTTTAGATAAACTCAATGAAAAATAAAATAGCGAGACAATCATATTCTGTTAGTATTAAAATCCTATCTTGTCGTTTATTAGGTAACCCTATAACGGATAGAAACAATTTCGTCTACGTTGGACATATTCTGGTTAGAAATCACACCACCATCTATGAGCCAGACGAAGAAATTCGGTTCATACTAAATTCATGCATCTATCATTACCGATATGCGTACTCTCATGACTGAAGATGCTTGGTATGACAATTTGTATAATATTCGGAGAAAGAATAAATTGAAAACAGAGCTTTTCCATATTTCGGTGCGTGTCCCCTACACGATGGAAAATAAAGCATGTACGATAGTAAAAATGAGAACGAAGGGGGTCGAGATGAAGATGTCTTAAAGTTTCAAGAAGAAAGACTGTCTAGCTCTACTGTCTTCCTCTAGAGTAAGAAAGACTACCAGCCGAAGGGATGTGTTGAAGACTGCGCTGAAAGGCAGAATGTAGGACAACAGGAACTTGATATGATAGGTGGTAAGGAAAAAGAATGGTATACACCATGAGAAATTCAAGACGGCAGATGGGGATACTATGGCACTCGTCTTGTATTGAAATATGTACTTCAAAGGTCTACAAAATGACGCTTAATAATTTCAGGGAATGCACACACCTCTCATGTAATTTTAAGTAAATTTGTTGAATGTACCTACAACACAAACATAATCGTAATAATATATATATATATACCTTTCTCATTTCTCTCAACGGGAGTTTTTCTTTTTTAAGCCGTCGGGCATGTTCCAATGCATGGATTCTATTCCATTCTTCCTGATTCAGGCGCAGAGTCCGATGAAAATCGAATGGAAAAAAGATACGAGAAAACCGCGGATGAAAGAGTAAATCTTTGTTATGATATCAGTCATCGATCAAAGTGCACTTCCTGTTTTTAACCCGAGAATACATTTTTTCCATATTCCCTTTCGGAAAACACACCTGCTCCCGCGGACAAGGATTGCTGGGCGCACGATTTGGGGTGAAAGGATTCCCTTAGGTCCTTCCAGCTTGCGGCGGAACGGGGGCGACTCGGGCAGGCGGGCGGGGGAGATGGCGAAAGGCCGTCTGGGCGGACGTTCGAAAGGGAGCTAGGGGCTTTCTGGCCCGGGAGCGCAACGTGTGTCGGTCGGGACTCCGGGCGGTGCCGGCGAACTAAGTGAACGCCCGGAAGCGGTTGTTACTGGAACCGAACGGATGCGAGCGGAATTTCCTCCTCGTCAACACCTCCATCCCATACAAAACCTTACCCTCCCCACCCACCGGGATTGGATGGATAATTATTTGAACATCGCCCCTTTGGAATAACACATATTTTTCAGGCGGTTAACTCGGCTCGATGTATGATTGCGCCTCTTAATAATGATAGCCTCTCCTCGCTCCATATTCGCACGGACCGGCCGTATCCGCGTGTGGTTCACCGTCTTCCCTACGGGTAGAGAAAAAAAATAAAACAAAAAATAAAAGGACGTGTTCTTCACAAGGAAATCCGGAACCCCCGTTAAGTTTCGATTCCGCTCGGAGGAGATTAAATATGCAAATCACCCGGCATGTATTTGCATACATGATGACGGTCGCGAAAATAAGGTTCGGCTCTCATTTGATCCGTCCACAGAGCATGTTACAATTGTGCTGCAATTAAATTTGCGCTCATAAAGAAAATTTCACCGGCCCTCTCTCTGTAATTTGATTGGCGCCGTTTATTTCATAACTACGCTGGTCCATTATGTCGAATTATGAGAGAGCTACTGAAGAAGGATGACTGAATTTTGCCATGCGATAATTACATTCTCCAAGGCTACGAGAAACGTTTAGAACAAATGGCATTGGGCTTCCAGGGTATAGTAACATTGGCCTTGACGTTGATCATGAGGGACGTCCGAAAAAAATAATTAACAAGCTTAAAATATTTTTTAAAAAATATTCGGTAATCAGGAATTAAAATTTTATTAATTATCCAGCGTCAAAAAGCAAAGTCAAGCTGGAAAGAGAGAAATGTTTATTTTTTTCACAATCAGACTGACATCCTGTGCGTAAAAATGCTAAAAGTGAAATGTAAACGTGGCCAAAATAAAAATTCATACACAGACTGCAGTGGCTAAAGATGTCGATAGACTAGGAGAAGCCCTTAAACTGAAAGGTCTGATGCTGTGATACATTGCATTATCTTTATCTATCCATGCTAATGTTATAAATTTCGATGGAATTAAATAGATATAAATAAAATAGAAACAGATATCCAGGGGTACGACTAATGGATGAGGAATTTCGTTCTAAGGTTTGTGACCGGCATTAGAATGCTGGTTAAAAAAGGCGTCTGAATCGAGCATCCATTAATGAACGATTTCATTCTTATGGAATGTAATATTTCATTTTGAAAATTAAAATGACAAATAAAATATTAAAAAATTAAGTAACGATTCATAAAGCCATGCATGCGGAATAGCACGCCGATGAGGACTAAGAAAGAGATAAGTGGCATGGACGGTGGGAATGAGGCGTGATAGATGAAATATTATGGAGGGTGAACCCAGAGATGATCAATTTATAAACAATCTCATAAAAACCCTCGAAGAATAGCTGAAACATAAATATGTGGAAACAATGCAGAAAACAAGGGAAAAGGTAAATAATCTCACACCTTATTTTTCAAAATGATAGACCTGAGACGATGAAGTTAGGGGTCACGAAGTTAAAGACCAAATACGAAAAGAATGAAACACGCTATTTGGAGACAGTCATATGAAAAGCTATGAGGAAAAGAGGAATTTGGTGGATCATAAATTACATTGGGAACCACATTATTAGTTTCAGTATAATTGAACACGTTGAATGACAATGATATTTTTACGTATATTGAAAAGGCAGTTTTCGCGTTGACTTAAATTCATTTTTGAGTAGTTATCATCATAAAACAGAAAATACGACTAATATAATAGGCACCGAGAAAGCAACAGCCGGGAGAATCAGATATATCCCACTAGGCTACCTAATGATGCCTTTCACCGTAGTACTCTGGTGAAGATTAATTTTTTATGTTCCTGGAAATCTTTGATGAGATCCTGTCACATGCAAAATAAGCAGTCGTACTAACTGGCTCATGGAGCGGTTGTAGTTGATGTAATTAGACGGAATTTCTCCGATAGCACCTAGAATATAAACTGTATGAACATCTATTGGTATAAATAAAGAAAGGTTATGATAAGCAAGAGATTGAAGAGAACTGGATAAATTCTCCTGAAATTCAGTTGAATAAAACTTGTAGTTTATCTTCACAAATTTAAGGTCCAAAAAATTGTGAAAAAACACAGTCGATTTAGATCCAGTCAATCATTGAGGCTTTTTAAAAACTTAAATTTATGCTCAAAATTTTTTTCCTTGATTTTTTCTCTGGGCATAATTATTAAATTTCCAGAGATTTCTGAAATTCTTTCAGACGGGTTCGCGAAAGTCTGAGATTAAATCACATATCTGGGATGATTATCGTACCCTTAGCTTTGCGGTGGACGAGAATTCCTCCGTACGAGTATTTAAATTTTAGATTATGAGTCTTGTATTTTACCAGGGTGGACTAATCTGCCTATATCGTTTTGGTCTTCACAATATCATTGAGTCAGAGCCTAACACTAATACCCTGAAACTTAATATTTATACTAGATTGGATTTACCTTCATAACTGCTGAGGCTCCTATTGTCAAATCTTCAGCAGCCTTGCAATACAAAACATTCCTCTCAAAGTAATTTCAATAAGACGTGTTAGATCTTATTAAAACAATCATATTATTGAAACGCAATCATAACATTTGATTTGTACCAATTCCTCTGATTGATTAAAGGTACTTGCTCGTATTCTAATGAGAATTTATAAAACAGGATTAGTACATTCACTATTTTATCATTAAACGACCACCGACATCTATGGCAGATATTCTCATAATAATTTTTCCCCATGGTTGGAGAAATATTAAGTCCTACATATATAATGTGCTATAAATTATTTGAATCCATCCGGTGCGTTTTTCATATAATGCAGCTTTAGAAGGTAATCTTCATTTCTTAAAATTAAAGATTGCCTATTGAAAAAAATAACTATGCAAAAAAAATTACGATTTGAAATTTCCAGATGGAATCGGTGGTACATCTCGTACCGCTATACATCTCCATAATACCCCGTAAGCCTCCGCAAGGGCGTGTGGCGGGGGATGTTAGGTCACCACCCGTAAAAGGGAACAAAACCACATTCAAAACCAACACATACATGCAAACCCAAATCCACAGTGGCGCATACATTCATGTAAAAATCCCTTCATTACTTGAATGTCATAAGACCGATCAAATTCCTAAGTAAAAGTGTTCAGGAGTACCATAATTAATTTTTCTTGTTAAAAAGAGAACGGATATGGAAGAGCAGGAAACCCTTAGATAATACTTGAGGAAATGACCCTCATGAGCAATGGCGAAGTAATAATGCCCAGGAATACGAAACCTGGATCGCCCTGATAAAAATTCGCTCTGCCATTGTCTTCATTGCCTCCCATCCATTTGCATACGAGCGACCTTCTTTATTCACTCAATGCACATGCCGTCGTCGTCTTCGATATGCTTTCGATTGCGAGCATTGGTCCACACACACACACAGTCACGAACGCACGCGATGAGCCTTGGACAGAACGTCCGCCCACCGACCGGCGTTCTTCTACTCCTCAACGAGATCGCATTCGGTCCAATCAACGCCCGCCAATGCAAGGCTATTAGTGGGATGGCGCAGCACAACGCGACCTCGTTTCATGCACGTCTCCTTCAGCTTTCCCGCCCCCCCCCTCGCCACCTCCCGGTCAATTAAAATGCAAATTATGCTCTCGACGACAATTCCGTGTTCATCGCGACGCGATTAATGTCTCCTCCAGTTTAGACATTTCCCTCCACGCCATTTCAGGGTAACCGTCGAGTGCTTACCGATTTTTTTTAATGCTTTCGATCGGTGAATAATAACGATAAAGAGCGCCGTTTCCTGAAATAATAAATCACTACTCTAAGAAAGAGACTGATGTTAAATTTTATCACTAATATTCACCTCCTCCCCTCATTGTTAATCCTCCATACCGCTCGACTAAGCAACTCGTTCAAGTCCGCTTGTAAATACGCATTGAAAACCAGCAATTCATATACGAATAGGTATGATTTCAAAGTATTTCTTCAGGACAACTCAAAATACGCTAACGCCAGTGATATGTTCGGCCAATAGCATTTTCATATAATCAAAATTTGGGTAAAATCATCGAGTTTTTTATAACTAGTTGACGCCTTTCGTGAATATAATTTCTTATAGAATATATCTATTTTTTACAACCTGCATTTCATTTATTTATTTCGAAACACCGAAAGAATTATCAATGGATTGCGTTATATATCGGATGAGGTTTTAACCAATAGATAGTGTTCTGACAGTTGATGAATAGTAGACATTCGCCGAAGTTGGATTGGAATATACATGGTTCTTCCGGAAAATAATTGTACTGATTTTTTCCCGCCGCTCCAGGCGCGCCCAGCACCGCTCTGACAGGCTGCGATTGGAGGGGGGTATGTTGGCAAGCGACGCTGAAAAAGGCAGTCGGCTCTGAGCTGTGGTGTAGTGAGGAGCTCTGTTAACGCGAACCTCAACGCTCGACCCACGTCACCGAACGCGATGCCGAAGTTTTTGGAGCAGCGTTATTCCATCAAATTTGCGGTAAAGCTTGGGAAATCGTCTACCGAAATTGTCGGTATGATTAACCAGGCTTACGGGGAGTCAGCCATGTCCAGAAACATGATCTTTTGGTGGCACAAGATGTTCGTGGAGGGCAGAGAAGAGGTCGACGACGAACCACGGCCTGGACGCCCATCAACGACACTCACCGACGAAAATGTGCGAAAAGTTCGCGATGTTCTGAACTCTGATCGTCGTCTTAGTGTTCGGATGATAGCAGAGCAGTGTAATGTGCCAAAAACAATAGTGTACGAGATTATTAGGGACCAATTACAGATGCGAAAAATTTGTGCAAAGTTGTTGCCGAAAGTGCTCAGTGATGATCAAAGACTCAATCGTTTGGAAATCGCGACACAACTTGCGGATCACTGCAAAAATGATTCAAATTTTTTAGTGGACGTTTCTGTTCTCGAAGATAAAGAGGAGTTTGAAAGGAACGCGATACGGGACTTTGGACGCCGTCAAAGAGGCCGTGACGACGTGTCTTCGAGAGGTTCCCGATGATGCCTTCGCGGGAGCGTTCCAGGAATGGGTACGCCGCTGGAACAAGTGTATCGACTCACAAGGGTCCTATTTTGAGGAATATTAGCTTAAGATATGTAAAAGTGTAATAATTTTTTTTTCTGAGCTCAGTACACTTATTTTCCGGACGAACCCTGTATCTAAACAATGTTAGTAGACGGATCGCATTCAGTCACTCAGCAAATTTAATTCTTCGCACTCCAGTCCTTCAATTAAAAACAGGTATTATTTCTTCCATTTATCATAAAACTGTTGTTTGTGTCGAGATACTTAATATTCTAATGTCGCTGAATTCTCTGACTCACTGAATTTATCAATGCATCGATGGCCAATCGGCGATGTGGAAATACCGATAGTCGATCCGTCAACAAACTTCTAATGAGTATGGGTAATATGAAAGAAAGTTTATGAGTTCTTGTTTCACCTTCTAATTATGGTCCACTGATCTAAGCATTAAATGTCATTTCCATGAAATGATATTTATGCTTAATTAGGATCCATGGGCAACCTTTTCTCTTAGAAGGAATGCTGGCGAAATCTCTCCCGGAACACGAGAGACACGGGCAAATCATTCGCAAAAGTCACGCTTGACCGCTTAGATGACCTCAGAAATAAGCAATGCTTATTATCCGGCAGAATAATTGCGCTGTATTGGGGACTTCATTTGTGGATAAAAAGCAAGCAGCAGTTTTTATGGCAGGCGCACGACATTGGAGGCCATTTGCGCACCATATACAGGTTGCCTGTAGGTCAGTACATCACAAACTAACTTTTGTGACGGAATGGCGGACTTTTTCCGGGGATGCCATGAGCGTGGGTAGTATTACAATTTTTAATTCTTTTTTTATTTTTACATAAAATAATAATATCAATGAATTTAATGTCGAATAATGCTTTAAATTATTTCGAAAATGATGGCAGGATTTCTATGCTATCATAACATTACTGGTATCGATTTTTTTAATCCCTAGTTAGAAAATCGATTTTCCAGGCGGCTGCGACTACATCATTATTAGGTAAAATGTTTATCTCATATTAACTACAAGTGCGCCGCGTATTCTTTTCTGAAATGGCCGTCAGACTATTCGATAATATATACGACGGGATGGAATGTAGAATATTGTAAGATAATTAATTCACTCTTTATCCCACGCACGCGGAACTTCATCGTTCTTCTTGATGAACATATTAAATGGAACATAAATTAGCGCAGTTATACGAAAATTACTTCAAAAATATTGTTTCATGGGTATTTACTAAACATTAAAAATTAGAAAATTATTCAACGCCGATATTATGCATAGTTATACGATTAACAATTGTTTTCCAATGTTACATTTTTATAGTCTTTCGCCCAACCTGATTGTTTTGGCTGAAGGGTAAAAGCGAGCAAATTGAAATCGCTTGACTTCTTCAGGCTCGCCGTTAGATTGAGAATCACAAATAAATATAAATGGAGTTAACATACACTACGCACTCATTTGTGACGAAAGGAAACACGTCTGTGTTACGAGTAAATTGTATCATTTACTAAACATATGACTCGGAATATCCAATCAAATATGCAAATTAGCACCAATTTAGAACATATTCTAAAATATATATTTAAAAAAATAAATTAAATTAGAACCTTCGTCAAGTTCACTACATTTCTAGTTTTGTAAGTTTTAATGTCATCAAAATAGCGTATTTTTCACTGGTTGAGAGTATTTTAAGATACGGTATAACCGTCCTGGGATCAACTGGTCCTACAAAAATTTATATATTAACAAATAAACAGCAAAATATCCTGGAGAAAATATCTTAGGCTAGATCAAAAAATACAAATATTCTAGAAGGAAGAAACTTCTTTCAAAAATTAAGAATTCTGCCTGTGGACAGGCTGTATAGATATACCATCATAATAGGAAACTATTTTTATGACAAATATAAAATACCTGATTCAAATAAAAAAAGGAATCGCCATTAATTGACAATATAAAGTACATAACAAAAAAGTTCATGCAAATCAAGGTAAAATATAGAGGTTACTGTACCTCTCATTTTAATGAAATACCTAAATATTTAAGAATATTACAGTCAGTAAATACAATGAAAGGGAGAATAAAAGACTGGTAATTATACAGAATGGATTAAGGCTTTAAAAAACGTGACATAACATATGTAATTGACAACTGCAACACTTTAAGCTATCATATTTGTTTATGTGGTACCTGCTGTCAAGCCAGAACTAACTGACTTAGCAGGACCAGGATGAGTATTCAATGTATACATTTTTAATTTATGCTACTATTGTATATTACGAAGATCATAACATTATGGTATATTATAAACATTTTCTGCAATTTTACGTTGTATTCATTGTCTCAATTCTTTGTTTATCATATTTGATTAAGATTGCACTACTAGAATTATGAATGAAATGATACAATTTTTAAAAAAACACTGTTCCCAAAAAGTTATTTCTGAAATAATATAAATATTAGTTTGTCGCAGGAGTCATGCCACAACACAAAAAAATACTGCAACACAATGAGACCATATCATACGCATCCGCATTGACTTGGCACGAATTAATCTCAAGCAAGATCGATGTGATAAAAAATGTAACGCCATAAATTTTTTAACGCATGTTCACGCACTTGATTTCTTGTTCGCAGAATTTCATGTGTGACAGTGGGAATTCCCATGATGCGAATCAGTTGGCGCAAGAGCACGTGATAGATGATGCCTGCAAACCGATCTGGTGACGTAGGGATGACACAATTTCATTGTGGTGAACAGTACTGGTCAGAGGCACGGACAAGGAGGCCGGGAAGCATAAAGGCACGGCATTCTGACTTTTCCATTAAATGAGAACTGAGCAGTATTTCCATCCGGTTCGCTCTACGAAAATCAATGGCAGTGGTGCACCGCAAAATTTCAGAGGCAACTCTGTTGAACGCCGACAAAGAGTGATTCGATTTCTCATACATGTACAATTATATGAGTTAATGTAATATTGATTTGGGTGTAGTATTACCGTTTATTATAAAACCAAGTACACCGTTTAGTAAAAAGCTTAAAAAAAGTAATTTTTAAAATTTTTTTTAGAAATATGGTAAGAGGTTGAGGAAGGAAATGGTAATTAGGAAGAAGAGCGAATAACTTTCCGTCCGTGCTGCCCAAAAGCGTTGAACCCGCCCAAACAGGTACATATATAACGTTTTTAAATTGGAAAATCCATTGCATAATGTTCAAACATCAACTAAATTTTAATCACACACGCCGTCATCTATAGAATTTTAATTAATTTAAATTATAAAGGAAAATAAACGTACAAAAAAACTGTTAATTTAGGACCCAATCATTACATGAGCCGAGTACCTTTGCAATAGATCATCCAAATAAATTTAATAGCGGCATTTAAATATGTATTGTGGGCGTGATTTTATTGCGTACTATGTTTGCCTAATGGTAATGAAAATGTTTAGAATGAAAGCAATATGTACTAAACTTTTGTTTTCCTGGTTTGTTTTTACAGGCATGTCAACAGTCATCAAAAACCCACCACTTAAATTCAAAAAAGAAGCTTTTTGCATTACACTACGGCATCAAAAACAGTGGCTTGATAATAGACTTGATTGATATTATTAAAATTCATGTTGTAACTCAGAACATTTTTATATTTCTTAGGGTGTCATTTACGAGCTTTTAATGAAGTTACACAAGGAGTAGGTAGAATCAACCGATCGAACTCATTGAAGCACAACAGCCTGTTGAAGAGACTAGAATAAAATGAGATACGTCGGAAGGACTATAGACAAGGGCGAATCAACTAGGAATCCGTTCTCAGAGGGCGTTTGATTTGGCTTGTTAGGAAAGACGGAGTTATGAGGAGAACAGAATCAAGTAGAAAGCGGCAACGGGCAAAATAATGGGATTTTGTATGAGAATGTGCATCTACCTGCATATTATATGCTTCGATTGTTGCAGAGCGTTCAGATAAATCGTAATTATATTTAAAATCGAAATATTGTGCTGGATATTATGGTTTGAATATGACACTAAAGGACTAGGCAACAAAAGAATAGAACTAGAAAGTGCTTTACAGGGCAATACGCTAAAGTGATGGATTTCTCACGTCTTGAGGTAGACAGAATGTCTCATGAGAAGGACGAGGAGACAAATACGCTGGGGAAATAAGGAGGGATGTCAGACAGAAAAGCTTTTAAGGGCGTAACAGAGCAAGCAATACAAGATGGAGCGCATGGAGAAGATTGGAAGGCTGATGTCAAACAATGTTTGGATTAAAATATTGATGATGATGGTATATTACTGGGAAAAGTCGAAAATCAAGATGGAAGATGAATCAGAAATTAAGAGTAGTTGAGGAAAAAGGAAATCGGAGCATAATAAGAACATTAAGAATCGTCAGAATATTGAGCACACCATAAAGAAAATGAACTGTTGAGGATTACAATGTAAAATAAATGTTAAATGTAACTTTACGATAGGAAGGTCAAAGTATAAATAAAGGAAATGTGAGAAAGGTGACTTTAAGTGGGCACCTGCATGAAAGAATAAAGGTCGGTAATCAATCTTCGAATCAATGATTAATGATGTTCAATTTTTGAAAAATGTCCGAAAACCAGGGACAGGGCAGATGAAATTATATTTCGCACAAATATCCATACAAAGCAAAATCTTACTCATATCCGCAAATCAGGATAGATATTCAAAACTGCATAAACTATTACACAATTTGGGATATCAAGGAACTCAAACGAAAAATGATTTTATTAGAATTTATTTTCTGAGAATATTTTTGTTAAAATTCCAAAAAAATAAATAAAATAAAATGCCCAGGCATGCGAATCGTCGTGGTTTTTTTTTATCATAACAAATTCGCACATCGATTTGAACCCAATGTAATGGATTGTTTAAAAACTATGGCAGCTCAATACGAACGTTATGTAACTTCATAAAAACTATTCGACAGAGGATTCCTATTAAAACATTTGAAAGTAAACTAAAAAGCGCGTTTCAAGGTAGAAAAATATACAACCCGGACGAATCAATAATCATTTTCAGGTCGACTTCTCTGCAATTGCGACATACCGGAAAGGTGAGCTGTACGTTTTTGGACATTAAAACTGGCAAAGTCATACGTTTAGTTTTTTTTGTTTTGTCCGCAGTGACCAAGAGAACGATAATTACACAAATGTGATGAATAGTCGATTGCGGCATATATATATCTAAGCCAATGCGATGACGAAGGACACTAAGCATATCAATCAGACAGTCGGCCGTGAGAAACCGACGTCGCTTTTCCTCAACACGACCGACCAAATGACGAAAGCTGAAAATTACTTACTGTCCAACGAGATTCGCGTGTTTCAAAGCGCTCGCTCGTTCGAGCCACGGTTGGGTTTTACGGACGCGAGATATTTGGGGCATTGCCATGCGACACTTTGGCCGTCCGTGATCGGTTCCACACAAAAGGACAATGCGAAGAAGGACGCCGTTCACGCCCCGACTGTCGCCTTCGTACTCCAGCGCCCCCTGGCCGACTGGCCGTGGAACTAAACGGGACCCGCACTGGAACAATGTCGCGGCAAAATCTAAACGAACGGCCCAGATCTCGGCGCTCGACGACTGGAATGAATTCAGCCCTCAAACTCAACCGCCTCCGCCCCCAACTACCCGCTAATACCCGCCCCAACCCCGCCCTGCCTTCTCCGCCCAATGTACGCCCCGAGGAGCATTGAACGAGACCGCCCAAAGTCGTTCCTGGAAGATTGCTGACGTTAGTCGAGGTGCCTACTCACTATAGTGTTAAATAGTGAGCTTTGGTGACAAGGGGTCTCTAATTATAGATGAATACACATCATTGGCTTGATGTCTCTCTACTACCTATAACATTTTATAAGGCGTGCATCCATTAATTCAAGGTATTCTAGTTAATAAATGTTGATTTTTGGGAGGACCCAAACGACTATTATATTTTACCTACGTTGAGAATTTCCTTTTATTTGCCCTAAATTATTTCCCTCTTGATTTCTTCGTAACTTCTGTCGACCTTCATGCTGTCAAAAAAATCACTCTCTTAATCCACCCCTCTTATTCCAACGTTCATCTTTCTATCACGCTATTTAATATTCCACTAATTTACAATTTTTTCTCCCACCTACTTTTCCTTCCTTATTTCGATTTTCCCCAGCAAACTTCCTCACTTGTTCCGCCCTATTTAAAACATCGGCGTTTATCTCACTCTTCTGCGACTTATTTTCATCATTCTCCTCCACACCCTCGTCTTAAAAGCCTTCAATTTTCGCTCATCCTCTTGTCTCGGTCCCACATCCATAAATCACTACGCTCCGTGTTTAAGTCTTCGCTAATTTTTTCTTTGCATCTTCACTTATTGAGTGCCTGTCATCAATTGTCCTCTTCTTGCAGATACTTTCCTCTCCGGCGAAATCCTCCTCTTAATTTCCCCATTGATACTTCTCAATCATCCGAATTGCACCATCTGCACCACTTTTTACTCCCCTACTTTAACGTTTACCTTCCAGGACGTATAAAATAACGAGTCTTCCATGAAGCTTAAAGGGACTTGAAGTGGAGATTAACCACTATTTTAAGTTTATAGTTTAGTTTTTACTTGGACATGGTTAAGTACTATTCAGTCCAAGTGACCAAAACAGTATCTATCAACTCGATAGAGCTATACAATGGGATCAAAAATCAATGCAATCGAATTATTCTGCCATCCGATAACTAACTGAAATTGAGTCTAAAGTGACAGAGAAAATAAAGGAATATCTTCAAGGTAAATAAATACCCTGAAGATTGGTGGCATCTATCATTTTCCCCAGGAAAATCTAACATTACCCCAAGGTCCAATTTTGTTTTTGGCAATATTTCCTCAGATTCGCGGATCCATATCCAGATGTTGTCATTTTTCTTTCCAAATGTTAATTTTTATAGCGCTTTAGGCTTGGAGTGCTACATATAATATGTGTGAGAAGCGAAAGTATCAAAAATAAAATATCTCTCACACGAAATCAGGAGGAAACAAAGAAGTTTTATACCGAGTTACCACCCTAAATCGACGAATTTGGGAAGTAAAATAACATAAATGACTCTAAGTGCAGTGAATATCAATTACGTATGATAAGTGAACGTTATTATACAGGTACAATACCTGTACATTACAGAAATAAGATTGATTATAAGTGATTAATGTCTTTAGATTTATAATGTTCAAATCATCGCCGATCCGAAACAAAATCATCGCCTACAAATACAAAATTAAAATTATTCGTAAAATACAAAATTTTAAATCAAAACAAACCACGTAAAATGGGTGTGAAAGAAAACAAATGAAACGGTCAAACAAGTTCCTTCCGTCGAACTCCCTAAAAATACGCACAACCCTTACTTGGGACATTTGGGTCAAAATTATTGGCCAGAGTTAAGTGGAGGCCCTTGGAACCAAGGTTTCGGCTCACTTAGCAACCGTTCCTCCCTTGGCCTTTTACGAATGAGTTCTTCATACTTTTTACAACCGCTTCTGGAAGCATGTCAAATTTAACACGGAGAGTCCAGCATAAGCTAATCCAATACCATCGCTTCGAAGTCCATTGTTCTCCGTCGCTCCCTTGACGATGAAGCCTTGCTTCCCGCCGTTTAGTTTCCACCCCCCAAGAGTGGTCTCCTGGCCGAATTTCTAACATTTCCAAGTACCCTTGAAACCTAAAGTCAATCCGCTACCTAAGAAGAGCAGCCACAGACATTTACATAATTACTCTTAATAATAGTCTATCACCAATTAACGTGAGTTTTGGTTAGAAACAATAACTGACCACTTCTACATCTATAGGTTTCATTTAACCTGACACTATCTGATCCAACTCTACAAAAACCTACTTCAGTCCCGCTTTAACTCTATTTCCCGTTCAATACGCATGTTGTTTACCACCTACTACCTCACTTGCCTAACATCCTATCACAGTCTTCAACATTCCATTGGCAATCCAAATTCCAATCAATTTATAATCGATCATACGCATTTCCTGCCTGCTTTGGATTTCTTTCAACGACCTTTTCTATCTTCGTACCTAGTACACCTTCGTGTGTTTTCTTTTTCATCCATTATATCTGGCTATCATCAAAAACTTTATGTTCGGTAGATGAATATTTCTTTCGAAACGTCTCTGTTCTTGTCTTTTGATTGATATTATAGGTATCTATCAAATACTTTTGTTTTTTGCATTGTCTAGGCTAGGTCCATTGTATTTTATGCACCTAACGACCAATAAATAGTATTATTATTATTATTACCCTTCTCCATCTCTCTCTACTGTAGTCAATCTGTTGGTTGGTTTGCAGCAGTTCCCCAAGCCTGGCGATCTCCTGCCAATCTCTTCAGTTCCGTGTGTGAATGGCAGCCAAGGTCTTTTATTACCTGAGTAATGTATTCCAGTCTAGGTCTGCCTCTGGCGTTCTTACCCTCTACAACACCCTCTAGTGTGGTGAGCAGCAAACCATCATGTCTCGGGGTGTGACCTATCCATGAACTTCTTCTTTTGGTTAATGTCTTCCAGAGACGGTACTTCTTCTGCTCTCCTCAATGCCTCCACGCTAGACACCTTGTCTTTCCAGCTAATTTTGAGCATACAGCGATAGCACCATAGTTCAAAAGCATCTACTTTCCTCCTGCAGTCGACTCCAAGCGTCCAAGTCTCACTTCCATAAAGAAACACGCTCCAAACAAATGTTTTAATGAGCTGCTTCCTTATTTTGGTGTCTATATTGCTAGATGTGTTCTCCATACATACGCCTAAAAAGTCTCCAATCTATGTCGGTCAACCCAGAACAACCATGTTTCTTAGCAATACAGAACCACGATTCTTACCTAAGTTTTCACTTATCTTTTCTTCACGCCCTTACTTTCTTTACACGCCTGTCTTCACGCCTTTCTCTATCATCAATTCCTCCTCCTTGAGATCAATGAATTTTCGTTCACATTACAGGCGATACAAGGGCACCTGAGAAATACGACGATACTTTGTGTCGAGTGCAAGCAACACTGACATATCGCTGCAGGATTTTACTGAGATCAGGACAAAGATCTCAAACAAGATAAAACATTTCCATAATATTAAGTTATTTTAAAAAAGACATACGTTGAGCGGTACAACTCTTCAAGTACCGCATAAATTAAACATTTAGTAGCATCAGTGAAGTAAAAGAGGCACCTTGACATCAGGTTTGCAGAAAAAATGGCATGTTACACTATGCAAATTAAACCTATCCCCCCATACCAGTGCACATTTTGAAAGAAATGGACCTCTATGACTCGCATGGGATACCGAATGAGTGTTTAGACTGTGCCACTCTGTGTGATGACAGCATAAGAGAGATGATCCGAATGAAATGCAGTGATCAATTCGTCGAGTATAGCTTAAAATATTATAATTCAGTCTTCATTCTGTGAGAAATTCCAATTCGAGAAAAAAGAAGGAAAGTCGTACTAGAAAACTAGTTTTTCATTACATATAGATCACACAGAGGGTGAGATAGTCTACATTGGGTACAAATATGATGAACTACTGACCAAAGGACCCGTGTTCGACTACCGATGATGTCTCTGAACACCCTTAGCATCCAGCAAATACGCCGGGAAAGCACCAGATCTTACTTCACCCTTAGCATCACTTCAGCACAGCACGTCCTGTGTGATTTTTCGGGTACCAGGCTTTCCTGGGGAAGCTAAGGTGGCACAGGGAAAGGAAATGGTCCCCTTAACCTGATGTGTGAATTTCGCAAGACGTTTTTCTTAGTATTAGGTGAGCTCTACTCTCACCCATCAAAACCAACCGTCGGTTTGATTACTTTGGTTATTTTATAACATGATTTGTTGACAAGTCGTAAAATTTTGATGGTATACATAAATACTCTAATTACTTCAGCGAGAGGTGCTTCATCGGCGTGCCTAAGCCGCAGTTGCATAATTTTTCAAAGTGCCAATGACCCGAACTTCTACGTGATTCACGAGCCTACATTCTTCATCCCGTCCTTGCAAAAACGCACCAAGCCCTCAACCCTACGTTTACTCAAATCGCCCTCACCGCACGCCCGTTTCCAGACCCAATTCGCTTCCCACAAGAAACCGGTAGACTGGGATGTGTCCATCTTTGTCCGCCATCATCTGCGAGAAACGACCGCGACTCATAATCCGATCCTTATCTCGCAGCCATTAGCATTCCGCAGTAGTCCCCCATACTTTCAACCAGGCTCGCGTCATGTCCAATGTCATCTTCATCCCCTCTCCTCTCTCTCTCTCCTTCCAGAAACTCCGCCTTTTCTCTCTCTCTCTCTATCCACCCTCTCTCGTCTATCATTCTCGTGCAAGCGTCAACTCTTACTTCTGTTTTCAGTAAATCCTTTTAAGTAAATCCTTGATGCACATGGTAGCCAGGTGACCAATGCGAACTGACTCGCACATGAAATTAGCATGTAGGTAGCCACTATGGATCACCGCGAGACATGGGCGACCAAAGGTTGCATTCAAGAGGAGGGAAATATTATTAATGATCCCGCATGGAAATTTTTTATATGCCGCATGTATGCCACGTATATAAAACGTAATATTCTGTTAGAGTTTTCTCTCTCACATTTTTATAGGCTTCCCATCGGAGGAAAACGTAGAGCAACCATCCCAACCACCCCATCAGCCATTACAAATAATGTTGCATCTCTTACGTATTCATGATGCTTCATTCCTTTAATAGCCTTAATCACACTGCAGCTATTGTACATTAAGCTTCATTGCATATACGCACAAGTGTCGCAGTTATATCTAATATACATAACGGCCAAAAAGTACTATATGTTGCATATATGTCGAATATATTATAGTTATATACATTTATGACATATATGCGACACACATAAATTTCCACTGGAGTATAATTAACATCCCATTAATTTCATTTAAGGTGTTCCACTTATTAATGTTAGATTTTAAGCGATCCCTAACGTCTGTTTTCTTTTACGTAACAAGAGAATTTCCTCCTTGCTTAGCCAAAATCATTAATGTCTTCATCTCTTCGTGACCTCTACCTTTCTTTATTCTGTCTAGAAAGCCTACTCTATTCCTTCCTCTACCCCGCTTAACCAACATTCTCCCCTCTATTATGGTCTGCTACATCCCACCACCTTCCAATATTTCCTCTGTCCACTTCCTCTGCCTTGTTTAAATCGTATTATTACTGAAAATAATGAGTGTAGAAATTATTGGAATCCCACTTTAAGGAAATGCTTTTTCTCTCACTGAAACTCATTGCAATTGAAATTCAGAAAACACCTATTAAATGAGTACAATTAAGATAATACATGTATTAATTACCAAACCACTCTGGTTGAAGTTTTAATAGTTTAATTCAAATCTTAGATTTCAGAATTTCTACACCCATGCCCCCATATAAAATGCAATAATTGAATTGTACTACCTTGCTCGATGTCATTCCTTGTAAGAGAAATGTATGCTGCTGTTTCTCGATTTCTGAAGGCCGTTCACGAATATTACTCGATTTAATTACTCTCACGGGAACCTTCAGAACATTCACCAACGTCGTCATTACGGGCTTAAGACGAATGTTCCACGATTCTAAATAAGACGTCAGCGCTGGCAAAAGGTCACTGAAGGGGACTTCCTTAACTTAACTGCTGATCCGGTGCATCGAGATAATCATTTGGGACCAGGTTACTAAGCTTGCTCTGTAGAAACAATGGAATGGTTAATTATGCATTCATGTAAGCAGCCACGAAGCAGAAAACTGGAGGCGAGTGGAAACAATTTAATATGGCTAAAAGGTTTTGGATTTCCGAAACATGAGATTCAGTCTTCTTAACTGCTTATATTAACTTAACAAAATAATTCAACAACTATAAATAGCGTTTACTCCCTTTCCCCAATGCATCAATCAGCCATACAATTTTCTTTAATATAAAATAGAAAAGCTCATTCGTATCTCGTTAGGATAGAATAGATAATCCTTTTGTCTTTTCGGAACACTTCATGACATTTTTGTTTTTCGAGTAAAAATAATGGTAGAAAGCCACCAGTCTCACAATTCCTTTCGCAGTAACTTCCCACACAAAATTCACCTGGAGTCAAGCAAAGGCATTAATCATCACATTAATATAGACAAACTTAGGATTTAAAAGAGAATTCCTAGTGCGTGAATAAAAGGTATTAATACTATGCTCTCGGTTTCCTTAGGGGCTATCAAATTATATGATTGAATTATGAATGTATTAGATATAATTTTTATTATGAGTACTTGCGACTTTTCCGTGGCTTGTAGAGAAACACTTCGCCCAATTAACGTGCCACGAATTATGATAATAAAATGCATGCACTACTATACGCACTTGCCATGATTGAGGAATTTATACCAAGTTTTCCGCATTGGACGTTGCAAACATTACGAATTTCCCTCCCTCTACCCCACTTTCCCAACATTCTCCCCTCCATTACCGTCTTCAGCATCCTGTTGTCTTTCATTATCTCCTGCATTCACTTGTCCTGCCTTTGTTTGGCTCTTTACCCACCACACCTAGAACTTTATACTTTATTTCTCTTTCTGTTCATTTTATTTTTCCTAGTTTTCTCCACGCCCACAATTCAAAGGCCTCCTCCGTTCTACGTTTATCTTCCTTACTCAACGACCAAGTTTCTGAATCACATAAAACTAAGCTTCATACCAAAATTGTCACAAGTATTATTTGCTTTACATCTTTACCAAAGCTGCCTGTCATCAACTCCAGCCTCTTTGCAAAATCTTCGGAAACCTAACACCTTATTAATTTTAATGACATTAATTTATTGAAATTATTCTCTGTGCATTAAAAACGGCGCCAAACTCGAAAAAGTTATAGATTTATAAAATTGAGGTAGAATATTAAAATATAGCCAATATTAAATTCTACCACGACTCTTGCATGGAGTTTCCAGTGTGGGGTGTACAATTTGTACTATTTTTGTACTCGTAATAAAATATAAATTATTATTTCATTAGAAACAGACACAATGGCACGGCAAAAGGCAAACGTCTTTTGTATCAACTCCCCCGAAAATGTGTTCACCGTATGTGCCTCATGGTTAAATTCGCGATATCTCTTTCAAGGTTTAACCATATTTCGAGTATTATTGCTGACAGCTGGCAAATACCTTGATAGCATTGAAAGTGACTACCCTCATGATCTGGTAAATCTTGAACGAAAATATTATATATACATATCGAATATATCGAATGCAACCATGGAATGATGTTTCACATCCATAAAATAACATCACTGACAAGAGCTAAGGTCAATGGCTCCAGCTTCTTGTATCTTTTTGTACATATATATTTTAATTTTTATTATATCATCATATTACTTCATCCTCGCCACATGAAAAATGTAACGACCGTTGGGCCATGGCGGTGAATAAATGGGTGTGTCCCCCACGCAAAATTTAGGTTTCCGAGTCGTCACTCGATTTTCCAAAAACCATCGATCGAGGTGTAATACGATACACCGCCCATTCTCGCCACATTATTTTGCGGTTACGGTCTTGCCGCAATATACTTGGAGTGTATAATGGGTTCTCCCTGACCAAAGATACCCTTCGACTCCGATCAGGGTCATCTCCTGATAGTACGAAGGACAAATAACCCAGACGTGGTATAAAAAAAAGACAACATAACCGAAATAATAAATGTGTCTATACCCAGTACGGAATTCGACCGTTATTTATTATGCAGTCGCAATCACTTACGCTGCAGTACGTACATTTCATGAGCGCACAACCCTAGAGTCCTGTGCTCCGAAGAACTTGTTAGCCCATTACGCGGTGCTGTGAGCGGTTGCCAATGCCCCATTATCCTTTACCGAATACTCACAAACTAATCAGTTCAAATAGTTTTTTAGTTCGTACGTAATAAACGTCAAATATGGGCAGCATATTTCCAAAATCAATAGCGTACGTTCACTATTACGCACGATTTCGTGCCAGATATTAAAAGTCTTACAAGATAAAAGGCGATAACTAGCCAAACTACTTGTCGGAACTACAGTGTGCCTTTTCCGAAACCACATTATATTTATCTCAACGTACAGTCGTTCCAGATGCACACTGCATCCGATCTTCACTATTAATATTCCGATTATATCGTGAATTTAACTATGGAGAGAATCATTGTTTCATTCATAATTTGCCTATGCTCTTCTTTGGTTGAAGCCTCCGTCCCGTGTCGAGTGGGTGTGAAGAGGAATTTCTAATTATCTAAATTAAATCTCCCCCCCCCCCCCTAGATTCTCCGGACATGCATAAATATGATTTACATCTCTCCTCTCGCGTTCAAGAATTCAAATCAAATATGAATAGGTCGTCTATAACTAATCAGATTGCATGTCACATCAATCCCGTGCATTCGCAATTGGTAAATAATCCATTAAAAAATATCAATGCTGAGAGTAAAGAATAGAAGCAGTGTAATGTGGCTAGTATTTCGGAAACACAATATATATTCTCTTCGGCGTTTAGCCAAGCAGAATGGTGACGAAGTGCACCTATTTCCACTAGTTTCTTCATGTCTTATATTCCGGTTATGACCTCAATTTCATAAGAAAACTATCTAGTGCCGTATTGCTCATTCATAAATCGTCACTGCCCTTCTCGAGGGAAGCCTCCGCGGTTGCTGGACCACCTAACCTCGACTCGACCCAGCCCGGAGTGCGACACTGAGCTGCCGGTTGAGATAAAACACGACAAAGAGATGAGGGACACGCTTGGACGTCGGCAGTGGGTGAGTGGGGCCGAGGAGGCAGGAAAAAAAAAGGCAGGACGGTCGTCCTGTCAGAGCGAATGGTTATCTTCCCGAGAGGCTGGACAGAATCGAAGGAGTTGGGTTGGGCCAAAAGAGATCGGAGAATTTCCCGGATCTCTCTTTCTCCTTCCCTCGAGAGCGCCGGGGCAATAACTTCGGACTCACACGGGCGTGATCTCCTTCACCCAATTCTCCCCTACAGTTTAGCTTTTTCCCCCCAAGTATCGCTTTTATTAGCTCGTGAATTTCGGCTCCCGTTGAAGTTAACGTTTAAGTTCCCGGAATTATTCGCGGGGCATTTATGAATTTCGTGAAACAGTCAGGCTGGCACGGCATTGAATGGTGAGCGCGGAGTGTTTTAAATCTAAAGCTACGAGAGCTGCTAGGGTCGCAAACGAGATCGGGGTTACGGTCATCCATGTTGGTCATGGAACAAAGTTAACTTATTTTAAACTATCCTTTATTTTTACTTTGTGCGTACTCTTTTCTTTTCTTATATAAAACCTGGTTTTCTTTTCCGACTTCTTCTTCGCATTTGCTCTTCGAACGGCGAGCCCATGAATTTTTTTAGTTCCATCGAGAGTTAACGCCGACCTACAGCACACATCCAGTTTCATGGCTGGAAATTTTTAAGGGAACCAATGTTACGAGATAGTATTGAACTTTATGAACGAACGCTGGGATCCTTGAAGAAATGACACAAATGCAATCATGTTAGAATTCTGAGCGTCGGAAATTTATAGCATGAGGAAGTTAGGAAAAATATGGTAATGTCCCTAATTGGTCATAAGTAGGTCACCATTGTGCTATGGATGACTTTACCAAAGACCACTCGAGCATAATTTATGAGACCTGATTTTGTGCTGGGTATTTTTTTTGTAGTTGTTTGCATTGAAATTCATTGTGTCTGCGTCAGAGAGGTCGCCAAAAGGCAATGGTCACGATTCTTGGTGAATCATTGATTAATGCGTACTGTTTTCAGACCTCGATATAGCCAACATATATGCAAATGGGACGCAAAATGGCAACAGTTTTCAATGAATCACAAGATTACCCAGGGTGTGTGAACACACAAAAAAATTAAAAAAACAACAGTTTAACATGCTATCATTGGTCGTGTAGTGAAACAAGGGTGGTCTGAAAAGTTTCCGACCTAACAAAGATACAAGATTTTTCTGAAATTTTCCGAGTCGGAAACTTTTCAGACCACCCACGCATAATTAATTAACAGTTGAAGTTTACGAGGAAAGTGGATAAGCCACTGACAAGCTATGCCTTTCTTTAAGGTAGCAAGCTGAAGGATAATCAAACTAGCACCAAGTAGGATTTTGTAGCTATTAAGAGAAACGATCGAGTTTGGATAGGTGGGTAATTTGGCAAAGAGAGTGTTTTCAGGGAATGGAGGGATTGGTGGAGAGAAACCCGGCTTCGGCAATATCCTTTAATAGTTTAACGTCCGATTCGACGGAAGGCGTACGTCACTTGAAGTACTCTCCAAATAGCACCCCAAATTAGGGATCGGAATACCTCCGAAAAATTCTGTTACTAACGGGTTACGAATTCAGACCCTCAAATTGTAAATCCATTTCACCAGCCAACGCACCAACTCGATCCCCGACACAATATTATATTTATAAACGCGAACTTAAATTTGTTCGTCGTATTTTAAAAAAAAATAAGTAGTAAGTACATTGGTACCATTGGTATTCATTATTAATTTTTTAAATAATACGAAGGACACATCTTAATAAACTTTTAAGGCACATAAATGAATCGACCTTAGTATTAAGCCACATAACATTCAAGCAAGCCAACTCATGGATTGAAGCTTGTTAATTATAATATTAATCTATTAAAATTATCGAATGATCGCCGATGATAATCGAACTCTTGTCGAGAATGGCTCCAGCTCGAGGTTATGTGGACCACTTCTTTGAGGCCATTGCCTCCGACCAGGATAAAAGCCTTCCGATCTACACCTCCATTAACTTTCGTTCTAGTGGGCGCGCTCTTGAATAAGGAAACGTAATAGGAAAAAAAACCATGGAATTCAATTTGACCTTCCATCACGTCTCTAGAAACTTTTCTTTTCCTCCAAGATTGGGAGAAAAACGCCTGGACGTGCACCACCGTGACATAACCGCCAAAAGCAGTGGTCACCAAAAATCAGAACGGTGGGATTGCATAACGAGGAGAGAGGATTGCGTGCTTTTTTTCAGGGATATCTCAGGGCATAGCTCCAGACGACATTCGCGAAACAGCGTTCAGGTCAAGAAACAGGCGCGATGACGGAAATGAACATGACTGAAGTACTCGTATACATGAAAGCGAGTGATCGTGCCTCCCCATTTCATTACAATGCTTTTTTGAAATCACAACCCTTTTGCAAATTAATAATTTCATAGCGATAACTCCTGGTCATAATTACACACACGGAAGCTTTGGTATTAGAAGTACCGTTGCTGTAACCGTTTAAATCACCTTCCCTTGAACGCTAATCAAAAGTCTAATTTTATACTGTGTTTGCTTTTAATTCACTTGTCACCGAGGGACTGAATTCGAATCTCACTGGCAACGACGAATTTTCAGTACCTCCCGAGTGGTCGCATCTACACTTCTGATAGTATTGGTAGTTATAGATATGCGCCAACGAGTAATTTTCGTACAACATTATACGAGTTCAAGTTGAATATTTGAGGTGTAATGTTCTATCAATATTAATAAAACAAAGGTTATGCGATTTTCCAGAAAGAAAAAGGTTAAGCTAAATATTAAAATAGACGGGGAAAAAATTGAGCAGGTAGAGCAGTTTACATATCTTGGAAGTGTTTTGGACCAATACGGTCAAAGTAGTTGGGACGTAAGGAGAAGAATTGCGCTAGGCAAGGAGGCTTTCTCAAGGAGGAGGGAGTTGATGACGGGGACGTTGAGTAGGGAGGTTAAGGCATGGCTCGTAAAAACTCTGATACGGAGCGTAGCTATGTACGGAGCGGAAACGTGGTCACTGAAGTAGGAGGATAGACGTAGATTGAAGGCTTTTGAAATGTGGGTGTGGAGAAGAATGGAGAAGGTTAAATGGACCGAAAGGAAAACAAATAAGGAAGTACTGGAGATGGTGGGTGAGGAGAGGGGTTTGTTGAGAGAAATCCTATGGAGGCAGGAAAGATGGATGAAAGGCGTATTGAGCGGTAGTGGAATGTTGAAGAGGGTAATAGAGGGGAGAATGTTGGGCAAGCGAGGAAAGGGCAGGAACAGGATAGGGATGTTGGACGGGATGAAGGGAGGAAGGAAGTACACAGAGATGAAGAGGGACCTGATGTAGAGTAGGTTGCTGGATTGTGTTTTGTTTGGAGTCACAAAATATTTATTTGATAGTTGTGTCCATCCAAAAACCTACCTTAACCGGTAGATTACCTAATAATAATAATTAGCATACTTAGGACGTAAATCAATAAGTACCAATATGAAGGAGCTTGATGAGAAAAATGGGTATTGAAAGATGACTGATATTTAGTTTGCTGAAAAACACTACGACCAACAAAAATTATTGGTGAATAATTTGTAAAAACAAATTGGAACTACTCATATTTCTCTCATATTAGGGGTATAAATTGAGGATATGTTGGAAGGAGCTAATTGGTCTGTAGCAAAGGTGTAAAATAATTTTTACTGTATGTCACCTTTATTTACTGCCAAAACAGCATCTAAAGTTTGTGATAAAAGAACGCTGAAACATTAAAAACATTTTGAATCAAATTAAGGCGGCGCTTTAATGTAGACAAACATAAATAAAAACTTTTAAACAATCCAAATGAAAAACCTTTTCGCGACAGTATAGCCTGATTCATCAGCTTTGTGTAGAATTACGGGAGTTATTATTATACTTATACACTTATTATTTGGACCTATGTTTAAAAAAAAATATCCACCTTGGATTTGTTGAAACCAAACGTCCGTTATATCGGAGATGCTTAAGGTTCCCTACCTGTTGATTCAGGGTTCCTTTTTAGAAAACCTATCATCCAATCTCGGATGGCTAATTAAGTCTTCCTCGAATGGATAAGAAATATCATTTTTCACAAAACTGGTAAATAACATGACCTTAGGATTGTGATACTCAGCCTAAACAATAGTTCCTCCATGTCGAGTAAAACATTTTCTAAACCCTTTTCCTCCATCTTTCGAAAGGATAGTTTTTGCCTTCGCTTTTGTTGTAATAAACACATTCAATTTAGGGGAATTCGTTCTTAATCTGGGTGCGTTAAGAACGTACCAACGTTAAGAACTAATTCGCACAAAGTACCTTCCTCTAGTTTCTTTTATTAAATACAACTACATGTACAGATACAACCCTCAAATGCTCCAACTTCCGCAGCAGATGTTTCTCGTAATAAGAAAAATGAAATTATATTTTTCCATCAAAACTTTAAACGATAATTTCAAACGCCTTAATAGTATTTTTTTAAATATATATTTTTTTCAATTTGTAAGTATTCATTCACCATTATGTAAGCACGCGTCTTTCAATACTGCTCCTGTTGTCATAGTAACACGATAATAATAGTGAAAAACGTTCAGCAGCCAGTATACGATAACAAAAGAAACAATCAGTTCCATAAACGAACTGTAAAATCCGATTCATTCGTTGATGAAGGTCACATAGTAACTTTCACTCTTAAATGGGGATAAAAACACCTATACGTGCACCACTGGGACCACGGTCGTAGACAAGGATTATGAAATAGAGCCTTAGTTACCATTTACGCTATCAAAAACTAGCCACCTCTCAGGATCTTCACTCATACTGTTTATATCAGGTTTCAAATGTTCGTTAAAAACTCATATAAATATTTGTTGTTCACTGGAGTTTGTGGCTGTGGTGGTGGAGTGAGTTGAGCGTCGCAAAGGAGAGAACTCTTGAGGGCTGTACTGGAAATATCTGACTAAAGATTCTTGTTGGTAAAAACGTTGTTTAATTATTTCACGCTTTTTGGATCACACCTCTATAGGTACAAAAGTGCGATGTGTATGAGACCTGAACCGAAGCGTTTTCCTTAGGTATTTTTTAATATCACTGGTGATTATCTCGATTTAAATTCGCAAAAATATCGATAAAGCACTCAAAAATTAAATCAGACTAAAAAAATTATATAAAAATGAAAATATGAAAAAATATGGATTTCCTTCGATTTCAAACGACATTTTCAGGTCCTACTTTGGAAAATCAAACAATCAACCGTTAAGAAGCTGTCTATCATAAGTTTAAGTGCACTAATCACCGATACAATGAATTTTATTTAGTAGCATCGTTCATACTGATCATCAGCGATTAACAATTTTTAGTTGAACTTGAGGCCGTTGATAGTTTTTCCTTTTTCAAGATAGTCAATGAAAGTTATCCCCCGCGCATCCCTAAAAACCGACGCCATGACCTTGCCTGCAGATGAAACGGTCTTCGCCTTCTTTGGAGACAGTTCTCCCTTTGGAATGCAATGTTTTTTATGCAACCATTTCAGAGAGTAATAATCATTCGCCTTGACCGGGATTCGAACCCGGATCCCTCGATATCCGGCCGAGTGCTTTAACCATTTAAGCTACCGAGACGTCCTCTTACACTCTGAAATTTTGGGGGCTTTAAAGGAACAAGATGTTATGACGAAATACCGTACATACAATGTCACAGGCATTCGTAGTCGTGCGCGACGCGCCACAGTCCACGATGTTAATAAAGCCAATTTCAAACACTTAGGCTGTTCATACCTTAGACAAATTTCAAGAAACTGTAACAGTAACTTTAACGGAGTCACCCGCTATGTGTGCATTATAATGTACACATAGCGGGTGACTCCGTTAAAGTTACTATTACAGTTTCTTGAAATATGCAATGTTTTTATTGTTTTTTGTCTCGGGCGTGAAGTAATGGACCCATTTTTCATCCGTGGTTATGAAATGGCGCAAAAATTCTGCTTTGTTGCTGTTAAACTTTGCTAAACACTCAATTGAAACATCTTTATGACACGTTTCGCTCGAGTGTGAGCAAACGCGGCACACAGCTTTCTAATATCCAAATTTTCAGTTAATATGCGATGTAGCGAACTTATTGATATGCCAACTATGTCTGCTAGCTTGTGCACTTTCAGTTGACGATCATCCAGTATCACTTTGTGGATTTTTTTCACCGTTTCTGAAGTCGTCACCTCACTTGGTCGAACAATACGATGCTCGTCTTGACAGCTCGTACGGCCTCGTTTAAATTCTGCTACCCAATATTTTAATATTGTAAACAAAGGAGCAGACTCACCCAGAGTAGAATCCAATTCAGCTTTCACATTGGTTGGGCTGAGGCCTTTCAAATAAAAGTAATACGGTGATTTTTCAAAAAACTACCGCCATCTCTAGATCAGGTCGGATACTTATGGGACCATTTTGACATTCCACGAGTAAATTTTCACTCTCGTAAATGAAGAAACTAACCGATGCTCTAGAAGCACATAAAAACGATTTTCTAAGGAAGCAGAAAAACTGAAAATTGCCACGCGAAAAGTAGGAAAAAATCGGAAATTCATATAAATTTGAATGAGGAATTCCCACGCAATGAGGTATTAACAACGCTTAAAAAGAGGTGAATAAGTTAAATATTAGAATAGAAGGGAATAAGTAAAGTAAATCATTTGAGATCAATCATTCCATAAACAAAATGGGCATAAACGCTATCAGTACTACTATAGCAGGAAAGGTATTTGTCGAAGTGCATCAGCTAAAAATTAATTCACAAAGAGGTGGGTATTGATGAGAGGGAAAGATTCTTGAGCACAGATGAAATGAAATTAATAATTAAGGCTTTGACGAGGGGCACAGGGATTGATTGCATGTTTCCGTATTATGGTTCCAAAACCTGATTTATTAAAAAATTAGCAATTTTTCACAAAAATAAAATTTATTAATACGACCGGTTTCAATCCAACTACATCATCTTCTGGTGAATCTTCTGGTCTTCTACACCAGAAGATGATGTAGTTGCATTGAAACCGGTCGTATTAATAAATTTTATTTTTGTGAAAAATTGCTAATTTTAATTAATCATGTTATTCCCCCATATCACGCCTGAAACGTCTCTTTTTATCCAAAACCTGATGTTTGAGATAATAGGAATATCGTAGATAGAAGAATGGTGTTGCAGTGAAAAAGAGTCGAGAAAATAAAGGCGAGAATACAGAAGTTCTGGGCATAGTGGAGGAAGAGAAAAAGTTGATGGGTAAATTGGAAAATGTAGAAAATGTGGAATAAGGTGATATTAAATTGTTACAGGACGTTGAAGGCCATGATAGAAAGGCAAATACGTATCTATTGACACAATAGAGGTCGTGAAAGGGCAGACAGTCTTTTTCAATGACAAAGAGGGAGGGAAAGTACGTGGAGCTGAAGAATGAAATGATATAAGGCGAAAAGAATTTTAATTTTCTGGTGAAGGTGTCAAGTTGTAGAGGACACCGTAATTGTGCGTGATACTTTATAGAACTCATTAAAATGTTTTTAATAGATAAATATTAATAACTACGTTCACTTTAGCCGAGTTTTACTGAATAAAAAGAACCAGAAGATGATGTAGTTGCATTGAAACCGGTCGTATTAATAAATTTTATTTTTGTGGAAAATTGCTAATTTTAATTAATCGAGTTTTACTGAGAATGAAGTTCTTTGCGGAATAATATATATATATATATATATATATATATACATATATATATATATACACATATATGTATATATATATATATATATATATATATATATACATATATATATATACATATATATATACATATATATATATATATATATATATATATATATATATATATATATATATATATATATATATATATATATATATAACATCAGCGTCTTCTTTTGATCAGTGAAGGCGTCAAAAAAAATCTTTGAGCTACATAATTTAATCCCGCTTCTTATGAATGAATGGACGCTGCTAAAATTAACGAAAATTGAAGCTATTGAGTTGTAACATTCACAAATTTCATAGATAAGACAAGTCAGCCCTGACACAGTCCTTCAAATGATGTGAAAGCGTATAAACCATTGTAGCTAATTTGAATATTTGAATTTCTTGCCATCCGTGGGCTGGGAGGTTAAATTTTGTGACCCCCCCCATGAGTTTTTTCTCGAAGAGTAGGCTAATAATGACCAATCATTGTTATTCTGGGGGAGGGGTGGATTCTATCCACTTTTCCCCCATTCCTAGAAAATCCTACCTCTACTATATCCCTCGTATTCCTAATGGCGCAAATGACCTTAGTTGTCGGTCGTCCTCCGTGATAACTATCTGCTACTTGATTCATTCCTTATGATGATGGGAACAAACAACGAGATGTGTTGAAAAGATTTGGTGCAAGTTGGGCCTAATTGGTTGGCATTCGCTAACTGATCGATTCACCGATTCGTCCCGATCCTCGCAGCCAAATGATAGAAAACCAGAGGAAATCCCAAGACCTAGTGGACATTCATACATTATAGCAGGCATAACAAAACAAGAACAGGGACCAAAGTATTTTCTTTGGCTTGTGATGGAAGAGGATTCATGCTTGTGAAAATTATCAATAAATTACACCTATCAACATGTACGTACATACGTACAAATCATATGACAGTACGCATAATGTGTATCATTTTCTAGAATATTTCTGAGACTTTATAAACTAATTGGATAAGCACGAAGGCATGTATTTACGATGATACTACAGAATCCAAGTGTAGTAATGGACCAGTAAAAAACTAATTGGGAGGAATTGCCAGAGGGCATCAACAGATAATTTTATCCAACTGAAAAGAGAAAATGCCATGCAACCATTTCATTCCCTCATTCGTTCACTTAACATCTTTCGGCGTTACGAAATTGTGTTACCCCAGTGCTTCTGCCATAATGACTATGAGCATTATATTACAACGCTCATTAAAATGGCAATGAGCTCGATATTAGTGTACGTGTATAGTGCCCATTGTTATTATTAGAAACTAATGCAATCTATTTATTTTTCAAAAAGTCTGTATCAAAAACTGCCTTAAAGAAGAATGAATGTTTAACAACTGCCATTATAAGCAACAGAGAAGGATGGTTCTCATTATTTGAAAATTCGTAAATTAACAATTCGAATATTTTTTGTCTTGCAAAAGCAAACAGAATGATACATGGAATAACATACCAATTTGGCGGTTTTTCTACGTTTTATATTCTGAAAATAGATATTCAAATACCTCTCAAAAGTATGAGAACATTTATATCTTACGTTTAATAACTTATAATAATAAATAAACCCTACTAACCATTTGAAACCGCTTTAGAAAACATCAAACATTCAATGTAAACAAAAAATCCCGGGACCGTTTTGTTTACATCGATTCACGACCGTAGCTACTACGCTCCTTGTATATTTAAATTAAATCAAACATTCAGTTAATTGAAAACATCCTCAGCTGTAGGCAACCCTTTTAACATTTAAAAAAAACACTCGAAACAAGAGCCTAGACTCCATTCTACTTCCTATGAAATACCTTTCTTAAAAAAGGAACTGTATCACATAGCCACTATATTCATGAGTATTGGAGATTAGAAAATCCTGTTTATGATAATTTCTGAGATTATCGACCTGTTCAGATAATTGAGATTTATGAGAGGCCAAACATAAATAATTGAAACTTCAAAAATTTGGTAAAATCCTAAGTACGAAATTCTAAAAAAAATCTTTCAGTGTTGAAAATTTATTTATGAGGAATTAAAATGTCTTAGAAATAAGTTGGATGGCACAAAAAGCTCCATGTGATTTTTTGGGGAATGGAAAAGACAGTAATTTTTTTAAATATTTGATTACAATAGGCTATTTTCACTGACAGTAAGCAGTAGGAAGTTTCCCAAATAGGCGATAAAAGAGTACTCATCCAAGAAAAGAGACGCACGTAAAAGAAACGTACTCATCCAAGGATTCCAAAAATGGGGCTTTATTATTTATAGGAAGAAGACATTAATACATTGTACACAAGCAATCTTAGGCACAGAGCCAGAAGTGTTGAGTAAACATTCAGACAGAATGACTGTTTTCTAAAATGATTGAAAAGATAAAAAAAAAGAAAGATCACATGATGAAGCCCAAGAGATCAATGCATATGCCAAACCAAGAGAGTATTGAAGAATTTGTCTAAGAGCATTGAAGAGAGCATAGAGAAGATTTCAAAAATATTTCATTGCCAAAATTAAAATCATTTCTCCATGAATGGTTGTTTAAAAAACTCATTTAATTAGGTAAAGGTCTTTCTTCGGATGAATATTGTTATGTCCTAAATTTTATGTATATTGGTGTATATATTGAATATTATCTTTGCATGAACTGGCAAGGTCTTTGGCTGTACAGGAAGTATTTCTGATAAAAAAAATATGATTTTTATTGTTGGAATGGAAAGAGTTGATCCCCACCGTGCACTAATCTTCAGATTGAATGGTGATGATGAAAATGAAAGTCAACAATTCAATGTGAAAAATTACACCTCAAGTATTAATAGCATCAGTTAGGTGGGTGATTTTACTTGAAGACTTTGTATCTAATACTTTTCTCATTCATAAATAAATTAATTAAAGTCATCATTAACACAAATTGTTTTTTTTTTAATTTTACTACATACTTTCATTTTCTCAATGTATTTTGAATTTGAAGAACTGCAGAACAATATGAGTATTGATATGAATAAATATGAAAACAGGAAAGCAGTTGATAATTAACCATGGAATATCAGTAAATAGTTCTATTGACAATTAACCAAGAGATGTAAAAGAAGGAAAATGATGATGAGGAATTGAATATCAGTTTTGATGTTGAAGGCAGAGAAAAAATTATGCCACATCAATAATAAGAACAGCCATAAAAAAGAACATCGAACTTGCAATATCAGTCCTTTACACATAAATATGGTAGAAAATAGAAACAGGATGAGCTTAAGGTAGGTATAGAAGTAGATGGAAACAGCAATAAACTGTCAGTTAAAGTGTTACATACACTGTGGGAAATCATTTGTTATTGGGGAAGTCCTAAATTGGAGAAACTGCTATGTGCTTTTTAATTTATTTTTATGTATTTTCAATAAATATAAAGCAAACACGCATGGTTATGGGAGATTATATTTACTCAGAGAATTGGAGTTTCATGCCAAAAGGACATACATATTGTACAAGGCCATGAGCCTATGAAATGCTAAGATTGCCTTTCCATCCAGGCACAGACAAAGGAGGTAGCAGCAAATTTGATACCAAAGGTTAAATGTAAATAATATCATGCTATTGTTTTATACATGTTTCTTGGTGAATTGATAGACATATTGCTTCTTTTAATAAAAAATAACTTGTGAGCAAACTATAATATATTCTTTAAAAAACTCAAAACATCTTGAAAATAAGTTTGCTGTTGCTTAGTATATTTAACTCCCTCTTCAATTCCCTTCTTTTGGTGACAAAGAAAAATACCTACATTCTGATTAACACAGAGGAAATCCTGTCCAGTAGGATTTCTTTTTTCAGAGCTGCAGTAGCCACACATGTTTCTCCTTCCCATGGTCATATGCTAGAGGTCTTTGAGTAAGTAGGAGAAGGTTTTATTTATGTTCCATAAATTTGCAGGAGGAACATTTTCTTTTCAATGCTCATAAAGAGCTTTAAAAAAATCCTTCTGCAAAGCACTCTCATTCAGAAGACCCATGATCAGAACTTAGCTGTATTCACAAAGATGTTTTTCTTATATAATTTGAGCTTTGCTGCAGAGCCAAAATTTTAGGCTTCTTGCAGTATGAGATAAAGAAACAGATAATGTAATGCTTTGTGAAATGTTAAATAAAAGACCAGAATCCGTGAACCTTCTACTGCACCACAAATATACAAAGATATTCAAATTTCTAGCCATTCACGCTGTCATCTGCTTAGAATTCATATCATAACTGTGATTTCCAGAGAATCTTCAAAAGCTGCCTCCCATTCTACAGAGATTTGGTCAATTGCTGGAATGGCCCCATGAACGAATGATAATTCCACCTAGTTTCATTTGAATTAGGTAATTTTGAGCATATGGACACCTAACCCTAAACACAGAAGTTCAAAGCTAAGGTAACAAATAAGTATGAGATGTATCAAAGTCTGCTGTACAAATCTCAATATAATTTAAATAGACCTTCAGATAAAAGAGAAGTGACACACATAAGAAGGCAGAAGAATTTACCACCAAAATAGGGAAATGATATGCAAGAGAGCTTCATGACTTCAGAAAAGATGATGAACCATTATTTAAGGACATACTCAATTCAGCTCAACCTTTGAACAGTATTCCATCAAAGCACCACTTTAGCTAAAAAGTCATTCTTAGCATCAACCCTTTCACAAGATCCACTATTAGTTCCAAGATTTACAAGGTAGATCATGCTCAACTGGCTTCTTTACAGTAACCTCAGATCTGTAGACTTCCAGAATCAATACCGATTTTATTTCCCTCACTATAGAGTAATGAATTATTTGAATTTGTCATTTTGGTTTGGGCACAAGAAAAGTAAACAAAATTCACTTTGGCCTTAAACTTTCTATGAATCTGAAGAATTTTAGAGATTTCAAGTTGAACAACCTCTTACAGAGCCCTCTTCATCTAGTTACTTGTTTGAATCTGGTCCAAAGCAGATATTTGGGAACAACTACCTACTTATATAGAAGTATAATAGCAAACTCATTATCCCAAGTGGTGAGGTCATTGAGCTCGGTTCGGCTCAACATTCTCCTTTTATCTTGTACCTGAGTATAACTATCACTGAGCAAACTTTTTCATCTACTGGTCATGTTGATGTCAGTTTAATAATGAAACTAGTGGCCAAATATTAAAATAACTTATAATGCAACCATTTCAGAGAGTAAAAATCATTCGCCTTGACCGGGATTCGAACCCGGATCCCTCGATATCCGGCCGAGTGCTTTAACCATTTAAGCTACCGAGACGTCCTCTTACACTCTGAAATTTTGGGGGCTTTAAAGGAACAAGATGTTGTGACGAAATACCGTACATACAATGTCACAGGCATTCGTAGTCGTGCGCGACGCGCCACAGTCCACGATGTTAATAAAGCCAATTTCAAACAGGCTGTTCATACCTTAGACAAATTTCAAGAAACTGTAATAGTAACTTTAACGGAGTCACCCGTTATGTGTGCATTATAATGCAACCATTTCAGAGAGTAAAAATCATTCGCCTTGACCGGGATTCGAACCCGGATCCCTCGATATCCGGCCGAGTGCTTTAACCATTTAAGCTACCGAGACGTCCTCTTACACTCTGATTCCAATTATAATGAGCCAGAAGCTTGTGTTCAGAGTCAAGAAACAATTATGTGTCAGTGACTGACACATAATAGTTGGTTTAATGGAGTGTTTTGATGTTGTTAAATATTTTAAAGCTAAATTTCCTTATTGAGTCAATAAATACACATAAATCTTTCAAATCAATTTTTTCCTATATTTTCCATTCTATGACTTTAATTTTAACAGTAATAGGGGAAATTAACTTTCAGTTACTGTTTAGATTGTTGTTGATAATGCTTTGAAACCACACATCAAATATATGCCATGAAAAATTGATAAAAAGTTGGTTCTTTCCCTAATTTAATCCCGAAAATCTCAAGAAAAATGTTTCCCTATCCAATCTCAAGCCTTGAAATTTCTTTTCCACTCATCCATAATTTTTAGATTTGATTAGATTTTTAGGCTCAAGGAATATTTAGCTCAAAAAAGATATGTAAGGAATAAAGTCTGAGGAAATTCACTGAGAAAATCCAGCATTTCCAAACATTCTAAAGATTCCTAACTACTGACAACTAACACCTACAGCCATCTAACTCTCCTGGGCTCCTTGAAATACAATAATGTGCTAATAATATTAATGTAAACACAAAAAGTGCTTTATATGAGTGAAATCCATGCCTTCATATTTAATTGCAAAGCTTGATTGACTCAAATATTCAGATCCCTCCATCAACCCCCCTGTATCTCCACTTATATCTACCTCTATTTGCCCTCCATGTCTCACTACTCACACTTATTCACATTTGGCTTTAAATTGTCAAAGGTGAATAAAATATGAAAAAAGAGAAATATGATGGTTAGGTCATTTTAAGAAAATGAATTAGATTTAAATTATCTGACAGAAATGAGAGAAGATAACTAGTTTGAGAGGAAAGGGTAGTCTGAATACCATTGGTGCATGTGGATGAAGAGACTTTAAGATATGAAATATTAACTAAAATTATTGGTTGTGGAAAGTGGGTGAATGAAGGGGTTATAAAGATTGTGGCTTGGATTCATCAAAAATATACAAACATGGAAGAAGTATGCAATGCCAGTTTGATCACATTGATAGAATGGATGGGAGTTGAATCGCTGAACAGAGAGAGAATGGGTAAATGGTTTGAAAGAAGTCAGAGAAAGTCATACACGTGATATGAACGAGGCCAAAAATAATCTCAATACAGGAAATATAAGGAGTGTCAGGAACAGAAAAAGATATTTCAAACTATGTTCACATTTGACAGAGTTGAAAGAAGTGGAGAAGGAATGAGCAATATGGCAAAAATTAGTGAACAGCAGTGAGCTTCCTTAAAATCACTTCAAATATGGCTTCCGTGATTTTACCTACCCAGAGAAAGGGAATAGATCGAAGGGAATATATGTCTATGAACCAAAAGAGAAAATTAATGGCAGTGTATACATTAGAGAGAAAAACTACCTGAGATGTTTTTATGAATTAATGATTTTGGAGGGCTCAAACCATTGACCAGGAATCTGGAAAGAAGTGCATGCCACTAGAAATGAGCGAGAAAATGAAATATGAAAACAATGAAAAGATTTTATAAATAAGTGACATAAATGCATGCATGAGAGCTTGTTGTAGTCAACAGTTGAATGAGATTTTGGATGGGATGGAGGAGGAGGAAAACTACCTATGGAATGAAAGCATAAACAGATTACAAATAGAAATGGATAGATAATAGAAAAAAGAAGCGTGGCGGCATAAAGAAGATAGCAAATAAGATAATTCTCTAAATTTATCTATTCACTTGCAAGTTGCCATGAGGGTGTGCATTAGTCATCAGCAACCAGAGTGATTATATGTACGGTATTATTTTATTTCTGAGAAGTTTGAACTTGAAATATGATATCTCCTTGTTTTGAGGTCACAAATTGTTTAAGGAAAAAAGGTTTCCTTTTGTCAGTCTGTTTGGCAGTAAATCTTCAGTGGCCTTGCCTACAAATGTGATATTATTATTATTATAAGTTAGTCTACCATTTGAGGTAGGTTTTGGATGGACACAAAAACTTAGCCTCTTCCAATAAAACAACCTGACACCCGGTACTAAAATAAACACCTCTTCAATGCCACATACTACTTCCTTCCCTTCCTTCATTCCATTAAACATGCTTATTCTCATCCTCCCCTTACCTCGTTTATAGATACATATAACATTCTCCCCTCTATCATAGACTTCAACATCCCATTGTCATTCAAAATGCTCTCCAACAACTTTTCTTGCCACCTTTGGATTCCTCCCAACAATCCCCTCTCCTCCCCCACCATACCTAGCACTTTCTCATTTGTCCAATTCACCTTTCCCATCCTTCTTCACACTCACATCTCATAAGCCTCCAATACGTGCCAAGCATCTTGCTACGCAACCAAGTTGATGACCTCTTTATGCACACTTAACTAGAGTTTTCACTAATCTTTTATTAAAATACTTAGTCAACATCCCAGTCATCAATTCCCTTCACCTTGCAAAAGTTTCTTCGTCTTAAGCAATTTTTCTTATGTCCCAACTACAATACTGGTGTAACACTTCCAAAATAGTTAAACTTTTCCCATGACCATAGTTTTATTTTATTGTTTAACCTAGCTTTTCCCTTCCTTGAAAACCTTATACACTTAATTTTTTCAAAGTTGATTTCGTTTTATACCCAAGTCATTGATTTTCTAGTATGCTTATAAATGATTGTGACCTTGGATGACTGGCTAACTGAACCTTGATCATTTACAAGCCTGACTGATGTTATGTATTCCCCACCAAATTCCACTCCTACCTATGGCTCTTCCTATGCCTTATTTACCATTTCCCCTACATGTACATTGAAAAGGAGACCTGGAACTTGGAACCGCTATCTTATCCTTCTCCTTTACACTGCCCTACCCAACTCTTCATCCACCACTTGCATCGGAATTGTCTGAGGATTTACAGGCTGCACATAAGTGACCTATTCATCCAATCTACTTCTGTCTTCAATGATACTTTCATTATTTCTACTCAATTTATTCTTTTGAATGCCCTTGTGAAATCTACTAAACAAACACATACATTCTGATTGTATTCTATTGTATATTCCATTGTCTATTCTATACATATATTCTATTGTATTCTTTCTATTAGTGACCTCATTACTGCTATGGCTTCAGACATGCCTCTCCCTTTCTGAACCCAAACTGACCATCACCTGAGCAATCATTTACCCTCCTCCTAATCCTCTTATTGATGATCTTAAGTACCACTTTAGCTGTGTGAAAATTTAAACTTATCATTATTCTATAAACATCACAAACAGCTGCCTTTCCCTTTTTTTGAAACTAAAATTAAATTCATACAATATGCATACATCTGGTAATTTAAACTTTGCACACATCTTCATGCTTCCATTGGCTCCCAAACTCAGGATGTTCAACAACTGAGCAATATTTTCTCTTTGTTTATAATCATTTTGTATAAAATGGGACAGCTTGTACAGGTATGTCGTTTAGCTTCAAAATTATGTGATTCTGCACAAGGTCCAAAATGTTCCTGCTAATTCGATTTGAAGTGTAATTCAAGCAATATTACACATCACTATAAAATTTCAGAAATTCCAGTGAAAACATCATTTTCAGGGTGAGTGAAATTTTGTCACATCAGCGAATGCTAAGGATAATTCTCCTTAACTTTTACATTTGAATATTTTTTCGCCAATCATTTTATGAAGCCAATACCCAGTAGTGTATTTTTATTAAATTTTACTCATGTGCACCATATACACTACTTTCCAGCTATATCTCATAAAAGACAGCAATATTTTCCTCAGAATTTATATGGTGGTAATGTGCAAAAGTAAGGTACATCATATATCTGAGTCCACAGTATAAATGATGGCAATATAATTAGGGCGTGATGCACCCTTTTCTTTGAGTAATCATTTTGATATATGCATTGACATCAAAGGAATTATGACTCACACCCAGCATGGACCAATAATATAATTATTTTCTCTTTGGTCATACAATTCAGAGATCAAGATGGTCCATGTCAGTGGTCTCTAAATATTTTTATTGCATACTGTATATGTATATAAATTGAATATATGCACAAAATATAATTTAATAATTGCTCACATTTAATTAAATTCTTTTTTTTCCACTTTCAAATTCCCAAGTACAAGTGAAAAAATTCCATGCATTTGAAGTCAGTAACTTCAATCCAATTTTCTTTAATCATAAAAGAGATTCCTATTGAATTATCTCAAGATACATTTGTGTAATATTTCCATTTATTCTTGTGTTCCTCGTGTGTCAGTCTCAAAAAGTGTCTAATTTAAAGTGTGTATTGAAGTATGCAGTTCCAAAATGATTCAAACCACATGATCTCACAAAGTTAAATGCACAAGTATTAAATCTGGTAATATTCATTGATAACAAAAGAAATACAGTAATTAAGGGAATCCTTGAGATATTGAATGAAATAATTTTAAGATAAGAAAATACTGCAACCTGAAGTAGTTAGGCATTATTGAAACAGCTAAGAAGTGTAGGATATTATAAACAAAGTTCAAGAGACATGGAAAAGTGTTCTTTGGGAAAATCTTTTAAACCCACGAGTCACTCAAAGAACTTGTAACATGCAGTAGAAGAATGTTCATATCCATAATTCACTGCAATGAATTTTTCAATCAAAATCAAGTGAAAACTGGCTCAACCAAGGAAACACATCAAATAGAAAAAACATGTGATTTTCAGGGCTCATAAAAGAGCCATTCTTATCTGAGCTTATGACAGTAACAATCAACATCACTGGAAAGAATTTTCAGATTAAAAATGGTCAGTTTATCAAATAAATTTGCCTTTCTTGAAAACTTTATGGGTGTCAATAAAACTTGGTCTTTATTATCAATCTGAAGATTGGTTTGAGCAAGCTTTTCAAAATGTCATGTTTCCTACCAATCTCCTCAATCCCTCACACCTCATTGTGTTGACATTTTCTGCTATTTCCTCCTCATAGTTTATTCTTCACCTCCCTTTTATATTCTTACCTTCTGTATTTACTTTAATTATGGTCTTCAGTAAGTTATAATGCCTCAGGATATGAACAATTAGTTTACCGTCCTCTGTTGGCTTCTATCTTTATTCACCTTTCAAAGTGTTTTTTCACTTGCTATTCTCTCTGTACATAAGGACTATGAAGCATAGGGAATTGAATGGCACTCATATGGAACTCCTCTGTCTTTTGAGCATCCCCCCCACTAAAAAGTGCCATCTTAGAGAAATGATGAGTCTAAATACTTGACCTCTTAGCATTAAATTCTTTTTATTCTTCAAATATTAATATTGGATGGTGTAGTAGATTTTTTAGTCTTACTTGGAGATTTTTTTCTTTCCATTATCCTAGTTTTACTCTAGTTTTTCTCCAGATGGTAATCTTTCATCCCTATTCTCATATAAGTGATGATTCTTGTAATTTCCTCCTATTTCTCTGCAAATAGAGCTATGTCGTCCACAAATGGTAGCATACTAATCCTTTCTCCTTGAATTCATATGCCATCTATGATCTTTTACTTGATCTTATTAATTGTCTCCACAATATATACATGAAAATCGAGCAATATAATGAGCAATCCTGCTTTCCCCCTTTCTTTATTTAATTTAGCTTCTTCCCTGCTTTCACCATATCTAGTCACTGCTCACTGTTACCTGCTTTATACATAGTGTGCATCAATCTCCTGTCATTTCAGTTCATTCCAATGTTCTTTAGGGCATATAGCATCATAATCCAGTCCAAATTGTCAAAGACTTTTCACATTAAGGAATGTATTATAGGTGGGTTGATTCTTCTATATTCTTTTCTCTTCAATGGGTCTGAGCATGAGATTAGTTTCTCTTGTTCACCTGCTTCTTTCAAATACATATTCATTCTCACCCAAATACTCTTACACATTCTCCCCTATTACAGGTACTATTATCTTTCTCCCCTAGTACATGCATTATTGTGGCCAGAATCCTCAAGGCATGGACCAACAGATTGGTCATCCTGAAGTTTTCACATATTTCTGCACTTTTTCTTTTTTGGTATATAGAGAATCACATTCTTTTTTCATTAGTATATCCATGAGCATTTCTATTTTCAGCTAAATATTACATATCAGATTGTATAGCTTTATCAGGATATAATTCCTGATATTTAAATTAGTTCCACAGGTATATCGTTGATCCCTGCTGCCTTTTTTTGCCTTTAAGTGCTTTACTGTATGGTCCAATTTGACTTGAGGGTGTAGACTCCTTTCTCATCATGAGATAGTGTTTTCTTCTTTCAGTATTCTTGCTGTCTTTCTAATCCATCATACAGATTCTCCAAATACTCTTTTCGTCTTTTTTTGTCTTCATCTTCATAAAGAAATTCACCATTTTTGCCCAAGGGAATTTCAATTTACTCTGAATTCATGAAAATGGAATCTTACAGTCTTGCAAGCTGCTTCAGCTTTTCTCTGGACCAGATTATGCTATACCTCTTAGTATAAGATGTTCATGAATTTTCTCTAGCTTTTCACAATTTTTTATTGATTTAATTTCTCAATCTTTTGTAATATATCTTTCCTTCCATAGTCGTTTAGTTTTTGTACTTCCTCCTCTCATATTAGGCTCGATATGTTTTCTGTGATGATGTATTCCTTTTCAAAAGTTCCCTCCAGACAATAGTTTTCTGTGGCTACCGAATATCTATCTGATCTTAATTTCTTGCCATCTTTCTTTTATCAATCCTGTACTTTTGCATTTTTCTATTTCTTTTCCAATTTCTGTTTGAAATTCAACTTCAGCTCAGTTCCCTTCAACCTGTCTAACTCCCATTGAGTCATCATTCTCTTCTTCAACTCCTTGACAGCCAGAGGGTATTTAATCATCATTGATATGTGGTTGTTGTTGATACTACTCCTGGTAATGTTCACAAAATTCCAAAAGCCTTTTCCCACTTCATTTCATTTCTCTAGACCATATCTTCCATATGTTTATCCTTCTTAGCCTTTTCCAGTGATTGAATTCCAGTTTACAAGTAAAAAAAAAATTACAGGGAAAGGAACTGGCCCCACTACCCTGATGTGTGAATTTCACACGCTGTCGGGCTTAGTAGTGGGTGAACTGTACCATCGCCTACCAAACTGATCTTCAGGTTGATTACTGTGTTTATGGTTTTTTTAAATTTATTGTCTTTATCCACATAAAGAAATTAAGGTGCTAAGAATAAGAAAGCAGTAAGCATTGAAGAGTAGATGGTAGATGGTAGCTACAGGTTGAGATAGCTTGAATAACCAGGATATGTCAAGCAATAAATGATAAATGAGAAAAATCTGGAGATACAAGGGTTTCTGAATCTGAAAAGTTTCCAACCTAACAAAGATACTAGACATTTTTTCTGAAATTTTCTGAAAATGTATTTTGGAAATTAGTCCGTATTATGGAGTTATGCGAACTGTAATTCATACAAAATTCATTATTAATGCCGGATTGAATTAAAATTTTCAATTAAAGCATCCTACCTCATAGTCCTACAACTAAAAAAATCTCCTTCGAATAGTTTATATAAAAAATGTAAACAGTGTAGAAAAATCATTTAGTTAAATTGTATGTTGTTACAAGCTACAATTTTGCATAGTTTCATCTCCGTTATTTTTTGTGCTAATAAATGGATGGTCAATAAGACGTAGATGAAGACAGCTTAGGTTCAGGCACACACTCGAAGATGAGATAGAAATGGTTTTAAGGGAGATGAGATTAAATAAGTCCATGGGGGTAGACAGCATTCCTGTGGAACTACTAAAAGGTTTAATGAAATGTAGGAAGAAAAGTCTACGTGGACTCATTTGTAGTATCTATGAGGCAGGAATCTGGCCGGAAGACTTTGTGAGATCAGTGTTAGCTCCTATTTCGAAAAAGGTGAAGGCTACATCATGTGAGGGCTACAGAACAATTTGTTTAATTTCCCAATCATCTAAAGTTGTTCTCAGGATCATCAACAAAAGGATAGAGAGTATGAAAAATGATTACTAAGGGGTTGAAATATGGGATGAGAATCAATATTAGTAAAACAAAGGTTATGCGATTTTCCAGAAAGAAAAAGGCTAAGCTAAATATTAAAATAGGCGGGGAAAAAATAGAGCAGGTAGAACAGTTTACATATCTCGGAAGTGTTTTGGACCAACACGGTCAAATTGGTAGGGACGTAAGGAGAAGAATTGCGCTAGGCAAGGAGGCTTTCTCAAGGAGGAGGGAGTTGATGACGGGGACGTTGAGTAGGGATGTTAAGACAAGACTCGTAAAAACTCTGATATGGAGCGTAGCTATGTACGGCGCGGAAACGTGGTCGCTGAAGCAGGAGGATAGACGTAGATTGGAGGCTTTTGAAATGTGGGTGTGGAGAAGAATGGAGAAGGTGAAATGGACCGAAAGGAAAACAAATGAGGAAGTACTAGAAATGGTGGGGGAGGAGAGGGGTTTGTTGAGAGAAATCCTATGGAGGCAGGAAAAATGGATGAAAGGCGTATTGAGCGGTAGTGGAATGTTGAAGAGAGTAATAGAGGGGAGAATGTTGGGCAAGCGAGGTAAGGGCAGGAACAGGATAGGGATGTTGGACGGGATGAAGGGAGGAAGGAAGTACACCGAGATGAAGAGGGACCTGATATAGATTAGTTTGCTAGGTGGGGAGTCACAAAATGTTTACTTGATAGTTGTGTCCATCCAAAAACCTACCTTAACCGGTAGATTACCTAATAATAATAATAAGGGGTTGATCAGTTTGGGTTTAGGAAGGGGAGAGGCAAGTGTGATGACCTTGCAGTAATGACATCACTAATCGACAGGAATATAGAATACAATCAGGACGTATTTGCCTGTTTCATAGATTTCAAAAAAGCATTTGATATAGTGAATTGGGAAAAACTAATGCATGTGTTGCAAAAAATAGGAATGGATTCGAGGGACAGGAGACTGATCCACAATCTGTACATGTCTCAGACTGCTCAGGTGCAAGTGGGGAACGGAGAGTCCAGATGGGCAGTGTTAGGAAGAGGTGTAAGGCAGGGTTGCTCTTTATCACAAGTGTTGTTCAACGTGTATGTGGAGGCAATGATTGAAGAGCCATGGGAAGAACCGGAGGTAGCAATGGAAGTCGGAGGAGAATTTGTAAAATGAGTTAGGTTTGCCAATTAGCAAACTCCATTTTTTCGAACAGCTAAGGGTTTGCAAGCATTGCTGAGTGAATTGGAAACTGAGTATAGATATGGGATGAGAATCAATATAAAAAGAACAAGATTATTTGATTTTCCAGAAAGAGAAAGGCATAATTAGGAGGGCAAAAAATAGAGTAGGTGGAACAGTTTACATATCTCGGAAGAGTTTTGGACCAACATGATCAAAATAGTAGGGGCTTCAGGAGAAGAATTACACTTGGCAAAGACGCTTTCACAAGGAGGGAGTTGATGACAGGGATGCTGAGGAAGGATGTTAAGAAAAGGCTTGTTAAAACCTTGGTATGGAGCGTAGTTACCTGTATGTACGGTCAGAAACATGCTCAATTAAGCAGGTTGATAGAAGTAGATTGGAGGTTTCTGAATTGTGGGTGTGGAGAAGGTTGGAGAAAGTGGGATGGACTGAAAGTAAAACAAATGAGGAAGTGCTAGGTACGGTGGGCGAGGAGAGGAAATTATTGGGAGAAATCATAAGGGGACAAGAAAAATGGATGAAGGGCTTTGGGGAGGGTAGGGATTGATCGGCAGTGGGATGTTGAAAACTGATGGAGGGGAAAATTTTATGAAAACGAAGAAAAAGCTAGGATAGGGATGTCGGACAGGATGAGGGGAGGAAGGAAGAGCACAGATGTGAAGCGGGACATTTTGTAGAGTAGGATTTGGGATTGTATTTTGTCAGGAGATATTTACAGGTATTACCTATATTTGGTAGTTGTATCCATCCAAAACCTACCTTATCCGGGAGATTACATTTAAAAACTAAAATAAGTTTTTCTTATTCCTTAGAATTTTTATTATATTGGCAATATCATCACAGCCGTACCATACCATTTGTGAGAACTTTGTCACTCTATTAACCATAATAAATCATATGCTGTACTGTAGTTCCCTTCACTCTCATTGCAGTACTCTTCCAAAATATTTTTCCCACCTCTGAATTTCCATTTATGGAACCTGTATGAATGATCGTGTAGCTGCCACTCCAAAAAAGTCCTCCTTTGGGCTGTTTCATCCCACTTTTAAGTGAAATATTTTACCTTCTTCTATGCATCTCTACGTTTACAATCTCTATGCTTTCATTTATTCAGAGTGACTGAACATTCCAAGTTTCAGTCCTAAATTAATTATCACATTTCCCGGTTTAACTCCACTTTGAGTAATCACCACCCAGAGGTCCATCTGAATGGATACTAGTTTACATCCCGAATATTTTACTCAATAGGGTTCCATCATATTTGTTGTTTTAATCAATGAAATAAAAATGAAGAATTGGTGTGTTGATTCTCCTCAAGGCACTAATGACACTAATGAATGTGGTGGTTTCCTTTTCATTACTCCAAAATAACTCTTAATGCAAGACAATTATTTAACTGTTGTTAATGAGAAAATTCCTTAAAAGTTCCATTTTACTGATGGAATTAAAAAAAAGCAGGCATCAACAAGGATGGCACTCTTCTATAATAGGAGTAATTAACCAAGAAAAAAATATTTTCACTATTGTGTTGACCTGAATTTAGCTTTCGTAAATTATTTTGTACTCTATGTTCCAGGATTTGAAATGAGATATGAAAATTATAGCATCTAAGTTTTTATTAGACAATTCTATGAAGTTTTTGCTAATGCCTCTACACCTTACTATGGTACTACATACACCCAGAGAACCATTGAATTCAAGCAAGCAAAAGTACAAAAGAGATGTTTGGGTAAACATTCATAGTCATGCTATACTTAAGTGGAGTTGGAGGAAATTATTCATTTCCATTAGACTCAGGTGAGAAATTCAAGGACTTGCAGGTAACAGAATTTTATGCTTTTACCAGCAGATATGGAAAATTTGAAAAAGCTAAAAATTACTGAAAGACTCTTGAAAAAAGTATATTGATATCCAATTTATTATATGCCTGTGTCAGTTAATATTAAAGATATTTATTTCATAAAATATCAACGATTTCCACAGGTATGAGGCATATTGAAAGAAGTGTTTATGGTAACAAGAAGGAGGTGAATAGGAATATAAATGTTCTTTGGAATAGAGGTCTTTGGAAAAATCAGTTGATTGCATAGTGATTTTATGAGATGTGACTTTTAATGTAAGGTGTGTGCTACAAGTAATCTCAGGTCTAAAAACTGTGGCACACCCTCCTGGATTAAGAACTGGAAGACTTCAACATTGTATAAGTCTCTTTACCATCATGTCTTCCTCTCTGTTAATGTTACCATTTTCTTTCTTCTCCCTGCCCTCTTAACATTCAAAAGTTATCATTCCATGTTATGTTTCTCCTCTCTCCTTAAATCCAACCTTTTGAAATCATTATTATAAAATTCAAGTCTTCCCACATTTTCTCTTCATGTTTTAACTCTTGTGTCTATGTCATTACTTTCCATCATTTTTTCAATGCTTCTTTTTCTATGCCAATATGCACTCCTCTAAATATTCTTGCTACTTGTTTTGTTCAAAATACAAACACTATATTGTTTCAACTGCTCTGATTAATGGCTTCATACCTTAATCTTTCCATATGTACTTTTGACTTTGTATGGACTAAGAAGAAAAATATAAAGGCATGGAAGAGTTAAAAATAGATAAAGAAAAATACAAAAAATCAAGAAACTATTTTAAATGAGTCATGGTCAGGATTTGATTGCAGAAGTTGAATTGAATAGAATTTGATGGCAGAAGTGCCACATCGCACTTCTGCCATCAGATTCTAGATTGTCAATTGCAAGGAGGGTATAAAAATACATGATTTCAATTTTCTCACATCATTACCAAGTGAAAGTATAAGTAAAATTTTTTGTGCAATTAATTGTAATTGCACAAATTCAGTTTTGAACTAAGTGCTATCGGTCTTATACTGTGATTTTCACGCTACTAGTGGACTGATAGCATTCCATTTGTATGCAGGAGAGGCCTGACCATGAGATATAATGGTAGGTGGTACCTTACTAAAAACTGTAACATATAAAAAATGATGGTTACCATATGTAGTAGACTACTAACTTAGAGAAGGTTTTTGATGAACCCTAGCACTACACACTACTGTACTTCGAAGCCCAACTAACATGGCACAAAATATCCTGACACCCTAAGCTACATATTACAATAATTCAGTCTTAAGATGTACCTACTCTCTAGCTCCATTAATTCCATCCAAGATGTCTGCTTTATTCCTCCCTCCACCTCTCTTTCCCGCAATTTTCCCATCCATCACCATCTTCAGCATTCCATTGCCACTTAGTATATCTCCTGCAGTCACTTGTCCTACCTTCTTTGAATTTCTGTCAACAGTCATCTCTCTAGCCCTACCATGACAAAATATAGGCAGTATAATTCATTTGTCCGGTATTCATTTATGGAAAATAATGAATGGAATGGTCCTAATTATCATTCAGGCACACAGATCCAAAAATTAGGGTGGTACTAAGTTCTTTCTCTTTTGTCATTTCAGGCTTGTGATGTAGAAGTTGGATGACACTTCAGAAAACGAGACATTTTCTTATGCACTGACTCATGTAAGGTTAAAGCAGGATTCAATTGTAATAATTGATAAATTTTCACAGAATATTACTCTCCATGGAGGAACTCATGCCAGCAAGAACTTATAGTCACCAAAACAATTACACCCTAGGCTGCAGCCCAACTATGCTATGGGAAAGCTCTGTTAAAAGTTTTTCAAACAGAGTAAAATTGGGACATTAATAAATATTTGAACTTATAGAATGGAATGGTTATCCACCAATATTCAATTTGAAGGAAAGCTGCCTCCACCATAAGAGTCATTGTGTAATGCCAAACAACTCCAATATGTTTAACATCACATTCAGGGAAACATATTCACATTTGATAATGCCATCATGAGAGCATAACTGTAATCAATGCTACATGAGATTGATTTATCACAAAAATTCAATTATATGTCGATAGACCACATAAAGTTTAACACATATTTCTGATTTTTTATTACAGGGGATGGATTTACCAGAAGTTCTAATGAACATAAGGTGAATGTTAAAATGATGCTCAGAGGCATATGGTAGGAGTATTATAATTATTTAATACAAAATAGGTCAAAATTATCTGATTTAATATTTCATGTAAGACAAATGAGGTAGCTGTAACATCTATGACAGAACTTGTTTAAGATAAAATATGTGAGCCTTAATAAGAGGTGAAATCACAATTTGGAACAGACCATGGACATATGAGCATTGCTGAAAATAAATAAAAGATGCTTCAAAATGTAGATGTGAAGATGATTATTGAAAACCAATTAGTTGGGTGAAGAGAGAAATGGATAGGCATAATATAAGAAGATTTCATTGGGATGAAAGGAGGAAGTTGGTATGATTGTGAGGGAAGAAAAGGGAATAATACAGTCAAGAAGAGGTGAGAATATCTCAAACAAGGGATAAATACATAAGGGATGTCTTAAATTAGGGATAAATAAATAATCTGCAAATGAAAAATAAGAAAACCAAAAAGAAAAAGGCTTAGGAAGTAATAAATTATAGAAAACATTGACCGTATAATGGGTAGAAATGGAAGAATGCAAACAGAATTAGGAAGAAGAAAGCACAACTAGATAAATGATAAACTGAGAGAGCAGAGTGAGGTATTGGAGGAATCACAAAGGCAGGGTGGAATGGTTGCATCATTCAAGATAGTGAAAAACTGTCTGGAAGTAAGGAATGAAGTTTTGTTCTCATTAATAGAGATTCTACAACAGATACAGGTGAAATGGATAGAATGGCTGGGAGAAATGTATGGTATAGGTATTATAACAGTCAGTTTAGTTATGGAAAGAGAATATGAAATTGATGAAGACTGGTTAGGTCAAAGCATAGTGAATAGCAAGATAAAGAAATTATTAAAGGAAATGAAGAGGAACAAAACTGTGGAGATGAACTCTTCTGCAGAATAAATGAAGATTTTAAGAAAACATATGGGCTCATTCAAGGAAACATGATGAGGGAATTTGGCCAGAAGACTCCATTAGATCAGTATTGGCTCTCCATTCCAAAAAAAGGAAAACATGCAGTATTTGAGCATTAGAAGACAATAATGTTGATTGTAAATGCAGCAAGGTTAGCATTAGGACCATCATTTAAAATATGGAAGAAAGGGTGGAATTACTTAGGTGGTCACTTTTTTTCCAGAAAAAGAATGGGTAGACATGATTATAATAATGAAGCACCGATAAAAATAAACTTGTATACAGAGTATAGGATTTGTATAATTTATGGATTCTGAGGAGCTTGGCAGAGTGAATTGGGAAGGATTAATGGATGTTTTGCAGAAAAAAAAGTAGGCTTGAGAGATAGATAGATGACTTATGTGGAACATGTATATGTGTCACAGACCTCTCACCTGTGAACATCAAATGGCAAATCAGGATGGCAGTTTGGTAAGACAGGGCTGTTCTCCATGACAACCTGTGCTTTACAACTTGCATTTTGAGGAAATAGTAGAGAGGCTTGAGTTTGAAGGCAGTAGTGAAAGTGTATGGGGAAACCTTTAAATCAGTTACATTTGTTAGTAAATCAAGGTTTAAATTAGCCCAGAAGCTAAAAGGGTTGTAATTATAGTTTAGCTCATAGAAGAATCAGTGTGATAAGTCTAGGATAGGAGAGATGACTATGGGAATAAGAATCAATGGACTAATATCGAATACTATGATGATCTCAAGAAATAGGAGGCTACAATAAACATTAAAATTGAGGACATAAACCAGAGTAAGATAGGTAGTTTATCTATTTAGGAAGTGTTGTGGAAAGAGATTGACATGAAAGGAAGAATTGCTTAAGTTAATGAAGCTTGTGGAAAGAGGAGGGAGTTGATTACATGGACCTCAATGGAAAATGTAAAACCTTTCTAGCAAAATGTAAAAACTAGTATGGCTCAGAAACTTGCTCTTTATAGGAAGAAGCTAAGGTTTATTAGGAGGCTTTTAAGACGTGGGTGTGGAAACAAGTGGAAAAACAAAATGCCCATAAGGGAAACAAATGATGGAAAATTCCAGGAAATGCAAGGGAAGAGAGATGACTGACTCTCAGGAGAAGTTCAGAAAATGTAGGAAAAGTGGATGAAGAAGTGACGAAGTGAAGAAGTGACAGGCAATGGAATACTGAAGATGGTAATAGCGAGCAGAATGCTGGGGAAGTGAGGTAGAGGGAAGGAAAGATTAGACAATTTGGATGGAATTAAGTTGTTAGGGGTAGGAAAAATGGAAAGTTAAAAATATGAGCAATTGTGAAATAGGGTTTGAGGGTATTTAGTGTCGAGTTAGGCAGGACTTAGAAGTGCAGTAGTGTGTTTCCTGGTTCGATTGAACACCTACCCTAAGTTGATAATCTACTGTTGCAAATATAATATATGATTGAGACGACAGCCAGAATCAAATTATGTCTTGGGGATTATAATAGAAGAAACACAAGAAAGGGGCCATAAAAGATGGATACAAATAGGTATTCATGGAAAATTAATAAAAGATAATCATTTTAATGAATCTAACAGGGTGCACAATATAATTAAGCCTCATACGATAGGTTGTAATAAACTTCAGCTGATCTCCCCATCACTCTCAAATCCGGTCTGAGCCATTACAATATCCTTTAATATCGGGAACCCAACCGAGAACTTTGTATTGTTATCATATTCCTTTTGACATTTGAATTTTTATGATAAGTGTTCCAAAACCCCCGGTAGTGAGTGTGTCGCTAAACCTAAAGTGTTATAATAACACTTATATCTATTATTAACAGAGATAAATAATTTACCACGCATAAAATTTCTTTTAACCTTTATATTATTTTTGTCATTGAAATACCGAAGACTGTGATAGAGGAGAGGACGTTAAGCTAGAGAGGTAGAGGGGGAAAAGAATAGGGATGTTGGGCAGAATGAAGGGAGGTAAAATGTATGCGGAATTGAAGAGGAGCTTACTGTAGCGTCGGATATTAGGTTTTGACTTGTTAAGCGAGGCTAAGAAACGTAGGAGTTCAAAGTCTGTGTCCACGCAAAAACCTACCTTAAAACAGTACACTACTAAATTACAAAATTTGTGTTTGCCGACCAATGATGTCAATTTAAATGCGTAGCAAAAACCTTGTTTGTATACGGTTTCCCACCACTGATGACTGAATTGTCGTCGCCTTTGGGTGATTTGAAATTACCTCGAAATTGAACTTTATTACCAAACTCTACCGCATCGAAATGACCTATTATTTAAGTTTCAGTTAGAAGGGCCGAGGCATCAGGCATAAATTAATATTGACCGATGCATTTTGAGAAATTAAGGTCGAGGTAATTCAATATTCAGTGATATTTAATTATTTTGACCAACTGAATGTGATATTCATCGAATTCTATTGATTCAAACAATACAATCCCATATAAATTACAGATTCAGGTATGATGCGGTGGAACTGTTCCATAAGAACAGGGACGAAAACTCTTGCAAAGCTTGAAACTGATGAGGTATATCGAAACTAGTCGAAAATAAATTTTTATTAAGTGGTAAATTGCAAGACTTTTCGTATATGTTATGATCCAATCCCAGTTACATTCAATAATTCGGCGTGAATATTTATATTTAAACTGTGCATTTAAAATATTATTGATCAACTAATTCACTGTATACTTGGGTAAAATAATTTGATTCTTTAATGTTTGTAATTGGAGTATGGGATCGTTTTCCGTGACAGTTTTATGCTAAGCTGTAGTTGGTTCGGAGTAGGACACCATGTCCTCTTTTTAAATCTCTGCTTCGGTGACAGTTCTCAAGTTAGTTGGAATTCTTGGATTAGAATGGTAAATCCTCACTTTATTTTTTATGATTATTATTACACGTACTCAACTCGAGTACTAATTGACCAGATCAATTGGTGTTTGGGTTTGCAGTGTCAGTCCGGCTTCACTCAGTAAGCTATGAAATATAGTATTTACGCACCTTGTGGCTAATCGCTTTGCCGTAAACCTCAACCACCAGCAGTGATACATTAGAGTTAGGTCTCGACTCAGCTCATCACACAATTCCCCGATCTGATAATCTCACCATGTCTTCATACATATTCGCTTCAATCCCACCTGGTATCTTATCAGAAGTCTTCCTTCGCTTCTCTTTCATACCTCCTGTGCACTTTTCCTCCCAAAAATCTCATCACCAAGTTAGACGACTCAAAACATGAACGATGAAGACGATGGTAGGACGAAGAACTCGAGATATTTTTATACTGTATTTTTCAACTTAGGCAACCAAGGTTTCTACAGTTGGTGGATACAAATTGTGGAACTGAGCTCTGCTAAGTCGAAAATACAGTGTGACAAATGAGTCTTCTGACGACAAGTCTTGAAGAAAAACGTCTTTTTCCTATCGTCATGGATATTAGAAAATTTCGCAAAGTGACTCCTAACGTAATATCTTAAATGCACAACGACTTTATCGATTCTTTTTTATTATTTCCACAACGCTTTTCCATTCTTCGTTATTTCTTCGGTGCGTTATTACACTATTATTCTAAATATATGTTTTCATGCAGCGGTTCCAAATTTTGAGGAAACAATTTCTGAGAGTAACAGGAAAAAAATCAGCGTTTCTACTTCTCTGTGATTAGGATATTTTCTTGTAGGAAACTACTTAGTCTAATTCCGTTGCACTATGCTCGTTTTAAATTTTCCCTGCCGTTTGTTGAATAACATTTGGAAATGGATGTTTGTGTATTTACATGGATGTATGTATGTGTATATATATATTGCATGTATATAAAAACACAGTAATCAACCCGAAGGTCGGTTTAGTAGGTGATGGTAGAGCTCACCCATGTACCAAGCCCTATACGGCGTGTGAATATTCACACATCAGGGTAGGGGGGCCAGTTCCTTTCCCTGTGCCGGTTATGGTTTCCCAGGAAGATCTGGTACCCGAAAAATCAACTAGCTTGGGTGGAGCTGCAGGTGCCCAAAGTGACTTGCCCGGGAATTGAACCCGGGACCCTCCGGTCAGCAGTCCAACGCTCTACCCGCTAGACCACCGCGACCCGTTGCATGTATATATATAAATATAAAAAAAAATATTTTTCTTACAGGTTCCCCCCACCTTTCCTCACCTATTTGATAACCCCAACCCCCTCATCCCTTACCCTTCCCTCATGGTGCTACATCCCCTGCCACACACCTTTTTTGGTGGCTCGCAGGGTATTTATGTAGATAGCTGTATAGCATGTTTATCTTTCGCTGGTTAGGCCTCATTTAGAATACACGGCTAGTACGCATGTGGGATCCTCACGAAGTTGGATTGATTGCAGAATTGGTTCTCGTGCAGCGTAGAGGATCTAGATTTTTAAAACGTTGTTGTGATAACATTAGTAGCGCATCCAAAACATTAGGGGGGGGGTAAGGTGGGAATATCTCGCGAAGCGAAGGTTAAATTACAGATTAAATTTCTTGCATAAATTTGAAAGATGTCACTTTAGCAGTGATATTATTACTCCCATCGTACTACGGTAGGCGAGATCATTTCAATAAAATGAGAGAAATTAAGTGTAGAACATATATATTTAAGATGTCATTCTTTTCACGAACGATAAGGGATCAGAATAACATTGCCCGATTGCAGTAGGGGTAACAATATTCGGGTCAAAATTAGTCTGGTTTGTATTCACCCCTTGCCGCACACCCTGGCGGTGGTTTGCAGTGTACTAAAAAAATACACAAATACAAAAAATACCGATCTTCCTAGATTATGATCACCGATTGGAATAAGTCAGTGTTATAAATGCTAATAAAATCTCAACCGATCTTTATCATAATGACGGAGTTACGAGGCACGTTCAATATCTAAAGTCTTCCAAATTCATTCTATTGAGTGAGAGTAGATTCAAAAAGTCGGTTGAACTAAAAACACTCAGAAACTATCTATAGATACAAGACATAGGTATATGACCCAAAAGTTGGACAGGGTTTGTATAGCTGCCGCCAGAGTGGGAAGCGTCTTTAATAGTATGTACAAGAACAGCGTGTAATCATTTAAATTTTCCATTTGTTTTACGATAACGCCCATTGAAACTCAGCCCCAATGGAGTGAGACACATAGTGAAGGTGTTTTTGATGTGGAAAATGTGAGTTCGTGGGTTCTAGACAGTTCAAAGGTCGAACACCGTGTGACAACAAGCCCGAGACGCCTAATTTTTCCTGCTAGTTTTTCCAGTGGGTAAAATGAACTCCTATAGAAGCCTCAGCGACGAACATGTAATCATTACTTCGACTTTGTGAAAAATATTTGGCCATAGGGAGATAATGGTTAAGAAATAATATGATTCAATTTCAACCATTTCAGAGAGTAAAAATCATTCGCCTTGACCGGGATTCGAACCCGGACCCCTCGATATCCGGCCGAGTGCTTTAACCAATTAAGCACTCGGCCGGATATCGAGGGATCCGGGTTCGAATCCCGGTCAAGGCGAATGATTTTTACTCTCTGAAATAGTTGCATTATAATGCACACATAGCGGGTGACTCCGTTAAAGTTACTGTTACAGTTTCTTGAAATTTGATTTAATTTCGTTCAAGTCATTTGTCAGAAAAAAATAGGAGACAGAATCTGAACGCATCTCGTGATACGGTTGGAATTTTCACGTTCGCTAATTTTCAGAGTGAACTGTTTATAAAATCGAAACGTTCAGTTCACTTTATATAAAAGGCAAGACTAACCAACGATTGGATTTAATAAGACATTATGAATGTGAACCATAGAGCTAGAACGTAATACGCACGCGAATACTGTATGCAGTCGAAGAAAGGTTGTGGTTCTATAATCGATCGGTATCAAGGTCGAAAGATATTTTTTCTCCATAACCCAAGAATACAATTAAAGATAAGAATAGTAATCAAATAAGCGTGGGTAGAGCTTACCTAATACGTAATATTCCCAACGACGTGAAAAAAAAACTTTAGGTCAGGGGGACCAGTTCCTTACCTTGAGCCGCCTCTGGTTCCCTAAGAAGATCCGTTACCCGAAAAATCGCACAACTAGAGTGAATCTGAGGGTGTCCAAAGACGTTATATGGGATCAAACCTAGACTCTCCAGACAAAAGCCCGGAGCTCTACCAATTGTAATTCGACGCTCCTTTTAATTTAAATAATTATAGTAATTTAAACATATTTAAAATACCGGATACTATATTTATATGAAATACGGCAGAACACTCCGGATGAGGTATGTGAAACAGACAATGATAAACGTCTAAGTGGTATGGCGGATGAAACTGACGTGAAAGGGTTTGACGAAGAAGAGATTTGAAAGCTGTGTTAAAACCAATCGTAGGTGCCGTGGGCGTTGATAATGACTAAATACATCATATGTTTAATCCAAAATTAATGTGCAATTTTTCTGAAACTCCGTCAAAATAAATATATTAACTGAAATAATTAAATTTTGTAATTTTTTACTGCATCTTTGACCATCAATTCATCTTTTTTGACTCATAAAATAAAAAATAAATGTTTCCCAAGGACTATAACAGTGCAGATAAACTCCTAATGGCTATTAAAATGCACGGAGCTGCTCAGAAGTAGCTCGCATAAATCACTTCGCAAATTTCTTTCCCCCTTCGTTTTTTTTCTCCTCCCCCCCCAAAAAAATATCTTCAGTGCGGCAGCCCTCAGTGAGGAAGGCGGAATCATCTCCGCTCAAATGCACTGATTTTGAACCAGTCACGAATTCGAATGTCCGAAATTCTGTGCAACCGAGATCTTTCTTAACCCCTTTTCCCGCAACTGAAATGCCCCCGCCAACACGGTCAAAGTGGCGGTCGTGAACAGTTATTTTTGGGTAAGGTCCTCGTCGTCCCCACAACATTCCCCGCTCCCACCCCCCCCCCCTCACCTGGCTAACCTTTTTGACTTATTTTGGCGAACCCTTGTCGGCCATTCGCCCCGCGTCGCAAAATACTTCTTCGGCGCCTCGACCCACCGCGAAAAACACTTCGACAAGAGTCGAGTGAGACAGAGAGAGATAGAGAGAGAATAACACTCCCTCATTTCTCCCTCAAAACAGCCATATAACTCGTGAACTCACGCATTGAGCCTTGCACCCACCACCCACCATTCCCAACCGGGACAGGTGAATGATCCCAGGTAGGGAGACACGCCCGGACTGGGGCGGGTGCCCAATGGGCGGGGCGGGCCCTTGAGGATCTCAGGGACCGGGAAGCGGTCGGCCCGAGGATGGAGAGAGGGAGACGGGGGAGGAGGTGGAAGAGGAAAAAGAATAATACCCCTCGCGTTTCCGCCTTCGTTTACCCTCGACGGATCGGACACGCACGTGAAAATACTACAACACGGTCCCCATAACATGACCTCAGGTAGGTCAACACCTCTCGGGGAGGACGAGTGGTAACAACCGTGACTTAAAAGGAGGTGTAAGCTCCCTCAAAAGCTCCAAGGATTGCGGTGTACAAAAAGGGAATGCCCCCCCTGCTTGTGGAGGCAGGTGAGCGTTGAAGGATACGTGAGCCCTTAATTTTTTTTTTTGAGTACCCCTGAAGGGTTTTTCTCAGGGAACGGTGCGGCGAGTGACCGTGAAAAAGACCCCGATCGACGCGACGTGGAGAGGGAGGAAATGGACAGGTAAAAAAAAGCGGGAAAAAAATAAAATCTCCGCGTCCGATCGCGGATGCTCTCCGCCCTTGTGTTTTCCACCCGCGCCCCCCCCCCCTGGTTTGAACGGGTCTTGGACCTTTTTTTTTTAAATATATGGCACCGACAACGCCCACTTCTTTTCTCCTTCCCTGACGTCTCCTTCGTGGAGAGCCTCCGCCCGTGATCCCACGCGCGCGCTCGCGGCCACCCGCCTTCGGTCGCCCATCCTGATGCCACATCCATGCTGCAACATAACAGTACTCTCGCCTCCTCCCCCCCACTACCCTTTCCACCAGGGAGGGTGAGGGGGGGGGGAAGAGAGCCATAATCTCATCATCGCCCGAGAGTCGAAACTGGGTCTGGCGTCGTAAGTTCTGCGCCCGGCGTGTGGGGAGGGACGAAGGGAGGCGAGGGAAGGAAGACGGGAGTGCGGGTACGAGACGATAACGCCCGCCCAATACCTACTCCAGTTTTTAGGTCAGTTTTGGATTAGGCTAGGGGCGTGCACCGCATGGCGGACCAAATACAGCTCGGAGCGACGCAAAGCGGCTCGCCCGGAGAACGGATCTTGGGAGGCGAGCGATTCCTCGGCCGGGACGCAGTGCCTTTTTTAAATGCATATCGGGGGTGATTCATTCGTCACGCTTCCTGAGAGTGTATATGCTGCGGCGGTTAATCCAATGTGTTCATCCCTTAATTCGATCCGTAATGTGAGCAAATTATTCTAAAAGCGTGTTTCATGAGGAAAACGGGAAGAATGATTACATAGTGAGCGTAAATGGTGAAATAACTAAACGAGTGGACGATGGTGTCATTTAACACGGCGGAATGCTTGCGTAACATGATGGGGTAGTTGGATACTTTAAAAGGTGTGCGAATACTTGATGGGAGGTTGTTGTTATTGCATGGAGTAAGTTCCCGTATCAAAAAATATGTGTGTGATAGCATTCTATACAAGCATAGGTACTCTTCCACACAATATTTTACGGAAACGTAACATGGGTATACCAGAATAATCATATAATGCTAAAGAAATCCTCTGGTTATGGGAGACTAAAGTAGTGTTTCTGGTAAAACTTGTATGGAATAAGATAAGGTGATAAATGAGTAGGTAAAATCATGCGAATTGTATTTTATTATTAGGAAATCTACCGTTTAAGGTAGGTTTTGGATGGATACGACTATCAAATAAATATTTTGTTACTCCAAAAAAACCCAATCCAGCAACCTACTCTACATCAGCTCCCACTTCATCTCTGTGTACTTCTTTCCTCCCTTCATCCATCCACCAACATCCCTATCCTTAATTCAAGTTTACGGTCCCGGAATTTTTTGTTTACAGGAAGTACTAGAGATGGTGGGTGAGGAGAGGGGTTTGTTGAGAGAAATCCTATGGAGGCAGGAAAAATGGATGAAGGGCGTGTTGAGCGGTAGTGGAATGTTGAAGAAGGTAATAGAGGGGAGAATGTTGGGCAAGCGAGGAAAGGGTAGGAACAGGATAGGGATGTTGGATGGGATGAAGGGTGGAAAGAGGTACACAGAGATGAAGAGGGACCTGATGTAGTTTAGGTTGCTGGATTGGGTTTTGTTTGGAGTTACAAAATATTTATTTGATAGTTGTGTCCATCCAAAAACCTACCCTAACCGGTAGATTACCTAATAATAATAATCCCTATCCTGTTCCTACCCTTTCCTCGCTTGTCCAACATTCTCCCCTCTATTACCTTCTTCAACATTCCACTACCGCTCAATACGCCTTTCATCCATTTTTCCTGCCTCCATAGGATTTCTCTCAACAACCCCCTCTCCTCACCCACAATCTCCAGTACTTCCTCATTTGTTTTCCTTTCGGTCCATTTCACCTTCTCCATTCTTCTCCAGACCCACATTTCAAAAGCCTCCAATCTACGTCTATCCTCCTGCTTCAGCGACCACGTTTCCGCGCCGTACATAGCTATGCTCCATATCAGAGTTTTTACGAGTCTTTTCTTAACCTCCCTACTCAACGTCCCCGTCATCAACTCCCTCCTCCTTGAGAAAGCCTCCTTGCCTAACGCAATTCTTCTCCTTACGTCCAAAATTTTCCGGCCAGTTTCCTTCCTCATAGATACTACGAATCAGTCCATGTAGAGTCTTCTTCCCACATTTTCCTAAACATTTCAATTGTTCCACAGGAATGGTATAGGTAATTGACGAGTATAAAAGTGAGCTTCGCTGGATGTGTCAAGTCGAGAACAATGAATGAGAAAGGGGATGAGAATGAATATTTACTAAATATCAATGTTTTTTCAATAGAAATTCATAAAGGAATTTAAATAATTATATTATCGTTTCTTTATAAAATTATTTGTCAAATTTTCTCCCGACGAAGAAAACAATAAGACTTTTTTTCAAACCAAACATTCCAAATTTCACATCAAGGAATTAAGAGAAATTTAACATCGGTAATATGATTAAATACGATATTTAATTATTATTAAAAAATCCACCGGTTAAGTTCGATTTTGGATGGACACAACTATCAAATAAACATTTTGTAACTCCTAACAAAACACAGTTCAGCAACCTACTCTACATTAAGTCTCTCTTCATCTATGTGTACTTCCTTCTTCTCTTCATCCTACCCAACATCCCTACCCTCTTCCTGCCCTTTCCTGGTTTGCCTAATATTCTCCCCTATGGGAAGAAAGAAAAATGTATGAGAATGTAAGAAATGTGAATGAGAAACGACTGAAATAACATACACTCGAGAGAAGAGCGATATGTTTGAAACGAATGATGTGGACCGGGAAAGTCGTGGATGTATGTTGTCGAATAGTCCTTCTACACGACTTACAGCCCCAGCAACAGAAAACCATGCTTGAAAAAATGCATGAATACGACAGATACGAGAGAATTAAGCAAGAACAGGACAGTATGAAGAACATTAGTGACAGGGAGAAACCCCCAAAAAATTACTATAAATGAGCCTCTTTTTACTTAGCCTATCCCGAAAGGGAACAGCGGCGTGAAGGGCCTTAAGCGCGCAACTAACAAGATGTACAAGTAAGGTTGACTGCGTATGAAATACCACAAACCAATTTCTTGCTTGAGTTTGGAATAACTATTAGCTCAATGGGGTCATTCAAGCTGACCACTTGTACTGTCAGTGAACCATGATCAATGCACATGTAATCAATGTAGAGAAAGGAACAGGCTAAGTCACAAATTTCGCTTTGGGTCACACAGAAACCAAATAGATGTTTTGCAAAAAATTTGTCAAAAAAAGATTTCATGGGGTCACGGGTATTTAGCGACATGACTTTCTCAAGTTTTTCGGACGCGAATATCTGGTTAAAGTCCCGTCAAGGGGGTGTGGAAAACAAGAGAAATTTGCGATAATCGCGATCTGAATAATTAGATGAACGGAAATTGGGATTCTCAAAGAAAGTGTTTTTTTCGAGAGCACTACAACCTACATTAATCTCAGGTCTTTGGTTTGAACAACCTATTGTATACGCCGGACAGTGAATAGTGTCTATATTTTTATAATACAAAGGTCAAGCTGTGAAATAATCGAATGTACTCGATGAATATGCATTTTTGAGCGTAACAGTTAGTAGTCGAAGAGTGTGAACGACTATCCTCGGGTAATGTATGCTAAGAATACTACAAAACTCAACAAAGGTGTCGTGACTTGGCGAAAGCCCGTCGTCGGCAACTCGAAGGACGTACTAGACTCAGTTTACATTGGCGAGGGCGTAGGCCATTATGTCCGATACAGTAACACTAATTTCAATGCTTATATAAGGATTGACATTGTGGTTATGGTTTTATTGCAATATTATTTGATAATTGAAAGGTAATGGGGAACCATCTGATCAGCTTTGTCTCTTAAAAATCACTCCAACTCAAGCCAGGATGAAATTTTATTTTGAAAAGATCGGTTCATCCAACTAAATTCCTCCCAGAATACTTAGGTTCAAATTTTTCGCAAAATTATTCTTGTCCTATGATCAATGACATAGGCTCGTCACTGATTTTATGAGGTACTTTCAACATCGCGTCTATCCCATATGAAGTACTTCAGCCCGTTTCTTAAGATCGTGGATTAGTATAACTCGCGTCATAACTTATTACCCTCCGAACAAGAGAAGATACTAGCATCCGTCAGAATCAAAAGGCGTCATTTTCGTTTTCCATACTTATTTCGTCAGATGAAAATTAGTTTTGCCCAACTAACCGTTTACAATAGAGTTGAATACCTATAGGTTGCTTTTGAAAATACCGTTGTGAAAACATATCGTGCAAACATAAAAAAAAATGAAAAGACATTCAAGTAGAATTGGCTGAAGTCGAACAGTGATTCAACACGAAAGAACAACATGACTGGGCAGAGAAATGTTTCTGCCGCTGGGTCTTTTCAAGGGCGTGACATAAAGCAGGTCCAGAAATAATATCAATCTCTAATGATTACGTAAAATAATTTAACCACTTTTCCGTTCATAGTTAAATGCAGATTAAATTTCATCAAATGAAAGTAGTTTCTAAAGAGAGACGACGAGGGTACGAATACACCAAGAGGAAAATGGATGAAAATAGTTAATGATCAGTAATTTAATGATATTAAAATTGTACTAGGCGCCGGAGAAACCATTGAGAATAATGAAATACCCAAAGCAGGAAGTGACAGAATAACACCGGCATATTGTTTTCATTAAATAATAATCATATTTCTGATTTTAATACGAAGCTGAAAGGATGGGCTTTCCCTACATAAAGAAAAATGTTAGTAAAATCTAAGTAGGCCAATTTTCATGCAAAAATGTCCATCCTATTCCAACGGAACAAAATGATGCGCTAAAATCCAAAATTTTTTCACAAGCGGATTCAGGAACGAAGACAAAAAAGCGCGTAAAGAGTTCTGGGACAAAACAGTTTGACAGGCCCTCTTGGGAAAACGAACCACGTCCACTTACAAGGGTAATGTGGGCATCCTAATTTTCTTCATAAATTTATTCTTTTATCATCAAATATATATTCGAATTGTGAAACTTGATAAATTCTGGTTGACAATGAGGTCCTTTACTATAAAGTACACGACATTTCGTAGTTACCCGGATATGAGGACAACTTTATTTAAACCCAATCGTATGCATAACAAAGTACAAATCGTCCTTACTAACTAACATCAAGGGGTTGCAATTTGTGACCAATAACGTCCATATCCAAATGATTCGCACAATATTTGTTCCATCGCAGATAACCCATAAATAAAGTGCCTTGTACTGGCAAGTCAAAGGGAACTAAGCTTCATGACACACAATCCAGATTTTCTCAATTTCGCTTATCCAAGACACTATCGTACCTCTATCACTTTCCGTTTGTCGTCTTTTAAGGAAAATTTATTCATTGGGTTTGTGAATCGGACGAAATTTCAACTTCTAGTCTTTGACCTTTCAATCGAAGGACTCAGTTCATGATAATGCAAAGCCGCAAGGAGGTAATTCAAATAGAACGGTTTTAGGAAGTTTTTTTATAGAGAGAGTTTTAAACAAATGATAAGGGTGAGTTACAAAGGTGACTTGTAATTTTTTTTATCTTTTGAAATGCATACATGGTTTGTATGAAAAGTATCGGAAAAAGATAGGATGGGGAAGGGGGAAATAGATTTTTTGGATTAGGCCGATTCCGGAAGGTCCTTCAGGGTACGCGTGCAAGCTTCTTGAAAGCACTTAGGATCCCATGGTGGTGTCCTTTGAGGGAGGATTTCCCTTTTGGGAAGAGCAAATAGTCTGATGGTGGCAAATCCGGACTGTAAGGAATTTGGGGAATCGTCGAGATGACATTGCAGAAGGCCTTCGCAAGCAGACGTTCAACTCGGCTTTTGGTCGTCCGTCTAGACCTTCGGGACGAGTTTAGGGTAGTTGTTTCGCATCGCTAAGTTTTCAGCGATAATGATGTACACTGTCATATTATCAGCGCCAACACGATCTGAGATTATGACTCATAATCAACGCGACGGTTTGGATTCAGGACTTCACGAACACGTCGGGAAAAAATTGTTACCGATACTTTTTATATAAACCTTGTGTATGAATAAACAATTAGCTGTCCCATATCCGTAAAATGAGGAGAAGCTGATATTTCAGACTTTAAAAGGAAATTTTTAGCAACTGTTTAACACCACACGGTGACTTACTTTGCACCAGTCTTCAATTAGAGCCACTATGGTGAACACTGACCTTCTCCATAAGCGAAAGTAGCCTGAAAATAGGTATTTTTTTCTGTGTCCCAAATTAAGAAAAATTATCCTGTTTTATCCGATAATTATAACAAGCGAAAAGACATTGGCAGAGCATTGAGTATGACTTCTTCCTATTAAATGCTATAGATATTATGCAGACACATAATTAAAATACCTCTGCCTATTACGTTAAATTAAGGAATACTCGTGAATGTAGTGCCTACTTTTTTCAATTCGATGTTTTTTCTTCAGAATTGAAATTTCATACCAAAAATGCGATATGATATACTCCCATCAATACAACGCACCTCTTCACAAGGAACTGCAATCAAGGATTTCCCATGAGATCATCACGCCACGGAAAATATTTTTATCTTCACGGCTAATCGTTTATCTTAACGAAGAATATGCTGACGAAGAGACTACCATAATACGTAGAGGGTATTTTAGTCTCCGGTATTGCAAAGCCATTTACTTAAAATGAAAATAACCATCGTTCCGCCCTTCTACAGCCAACCATGCTTCTGAACAGTGCTTTCATTTCGCGAAAAGGAAAGAATTGCTTCGAGACAAAAAATAAGTCAGATTCTATAACAATAAAAGTTCAGCGAGTTAGACGCCTGTAGAAACATAATTTTCTATGTAGTAAGGACATTTTCCTTTCCATTCCAAGTCTATTGAAGTCACTGGGCTTGCAGAAGATATTTCACGGTCAATGAAAGTTCATTTGAATTAAATAGAGAGTAAGAGAGAAACGACGTAAATGATTTCATGGAAGCATTTTTTCTCCTTTTTAAGCTTAGGTAATTTAGACTCTTAAGGAATCCTTGTTCAGCGCTAAAAGTGGTCTCAAGTCTTAATTCAACTCTCAACCTGGATACGTGAATGATGCAGATGTCAGCTTGCGGATCTTTCTCGATAATTGGAAGTTGACAGCATTATTTTACCCCATTTTAAGGTCCATAGCATGATGTAGTGTCAAAGATGAAATAATTATTCCAACGTCTCTCCTCGATGTTTAGCTAAAGCTTAAGGAAGAAAATTAACGGACGTAAATTTAAATGCCTCATTGGCCAACGGGAGCCCATTATCTGCAGCTACAATGCACCTAACACAAAAAAACAAGTCATATTTCTTTATTTGGTGCCATATAACAACATCGATAATGACTATTTATTGGGTTTAGTGCAAAACGGAGGTTACTCGGTGTTCTCAGACTGTTAAACCATTAAAAATAAAACATTTTGCGAACGAAATCATTTTCGTCCACCATATATTTATGTTATTTATTGAGAAAGTATTAAAAGTTCCCAATTGAGTCAGCAGCGCTGTGATAAATGATCGCGTTCAAATGAGAAAAACGTCGGAGACATGGCGAATGCTTAACAGGGCTAAGAAAAAATTGCAGATCAGATATTTTGAGGACGTTGCAGTCATCCAAGCCAAGTGCCTGCTCAATCTATTCAGAACCATCCCCTCACAATTCATTCCATTCCTTTGAGGTATTTTTACTCTGATTCCTGGACAGAAAGAAATTCGTCTCTCCGCGAACGCTATGGCGTCTCAAAGGAAATACTGTTACTCCGACCCCTCAGTTTAAACAAACTACAATGTAAGGTTTGTTCAAGTTTTAAGGTGACCTAATTTTTGTCTCGAAACTGGGAGTAGACAGAAGAAGTGGTCGAGTTAAAAATATGTCCTCACTCTTTATAAGTACAAGACGTAAATAAATAGTTGCTGGTACCGTAGTAGTGCACAGTGCACTGGGATGTTTCTCCATTTTCGTGATTTGACGCCCATTTAAACTCATCGTCAACTGATTGAGGAATGCGGTAGTTGTTTTGAATGTGAAAAATGTGTACTAGTGCGTATAATACACTTAGTTCACAGAAGGGTAAGCATCGTGTGACAACAAACCCAAGAAACCTCGCCTAAGGACCAGCTAGTTTTCCCAGTGGATCGAAGCCCCTCCCCCCCCCCCCTTGCAGAAGTCTTCTTGAAGACCATGGAATCATTGCATCGACATTGTGAAAAGTAACAATACTCACAGGGAAATTATGTTGAGAAGTAACAGCATTTTTGACTTTCTGGTGTAAGCTATTTACCGGAAAAAATGAGTGCTTATAACTTAAACGCACGTTGTAACAGGTCAGAAATAAAATGAGACGTTTCAGGCGTGATATGGTGGAATAACACGATTAATAAAAATTAGCAATTTTCCACAAAAATAAAATTTTACCATTTAAACAGGAGTTTAGAAATAACTTTGCAGCTTCCACATAAAATAACTTATTTTATTTTCTACTAGTTTCGCTACACTGTAGCATCTTCAGGAACGTACAAAGAAATTATTCTTTTTTCACACATATATATATACTAGTCCAAGTTGGTGTGGGTTGGGTGGGTGGGGAGGGGGAAACTGACGCGCTGCCTGGGTGGGGGCGGTCAGAGTGGGTGAGAGTGGTTGACTGTGAGTAGCGGGGGCTAGGGAAGGATTATGGAGGGACGGTTATTCACAGGGGGGGGGGGTAGATGGCCGTAGGCGTCATTAGGTCAATAAGTTATTTTATGTGGAAGCTGCAAAGTTATTTCTAAACTCCTGTTCGCAATGGATTTCCACAAAGTCTCGGCCTCAACCATCATTCACATTTACCATTTATTTTTTTGGTGTACCAGAAGATGATGTAGTTGCATTGAAACCGGTCGTATCAATAAAATTTTATTTTTGTGGAAAATTGCTAATTTTTATTAAGGTCAGAAATACTTTCCATTCCCCCTTTCTTTGCAATCATTACATGAAACCTGGGAATTAGAGGGGATCATCCATCTACTGCGCTCAACTGTTGAATTAGAGGGGATCATCCATCTACTGCGCTCAACTGTTTCAGGGCTCAGTAGTTGTATCTCGTTCACTCACCCCTTGCTTCGGTTCTGCATTTCCACAATGACTGCATGAACACACTTCTTTTTCTCTCGATTACCGGCTCCCACATTTACTTAACCTGGTTATTCCTGGAAAAAGAAATTTTCCACATTTTTGCATGAATTTTTGTGATTTTTCTTAGTACTGTCTCTGGCAATATATAAATTTGAGGAAAAAATCACCACGTAGTCAGAGCACACTCAAACTTTAAAGATAGAAAAATAGTCATCTGCAGTACAAAAGGAAAAATTCATTTCGGAACTAAGAACTCATTCAGTACATAATTCCTATCTTTCATAAGAGCCAGGCCATTATTGCATGATGCATACAGGAGGAATTTGCGCAGGGGTAGATGTGTATGCATATATTGTGGCATTTGAATTAGTTAGTTAGTTTTGTTGGGGAGGCGACCGACAGCTAAGGTCATTTGCTCCATTAAGGGATGGGTGGGAAGGGAAGAAGGGTGGAGAGAAACCCGGCTTGTTTGGTTCCTTTATTTCTTTGGTAACAAAATTGAAATGTTGATATTATTTCATTCATATCCAGGAAATTCAGCAAATTTTCTACCATAAACCTTTCCATGATTTTTGAAATTGATATTGGGCCATAATTATTCAAGTCTTTATGAGATCCTCCTTATACATAGATCTCATAAGAGCTTTCTTAAAACCACTAGGGATCGTTTGCATCGAATGATTTACAATATCCTTTAACACTGGTATTATATTAGGGCACCTTTTCAGATCCATTATTCTAATTAATTCATCATAATTCATCATGACCCATTGGTTTCATACCCATTTGTTAATAATCTTATGTATAATGTAATCTTATAAGCAATCCTCTGTTGCTAAATTTATTACTATGCTATTTTCTTGGTTCTTTGCATTTAGCGAACTCAGTGGAATTGTACAATTATCTTTCAGGCAAGTTATTTATTTGGTGAAATGTTTAGAGAATCTGGAAATGATCTCTTTAATGAAATTTATATGACCAAAAAAAAACTCCACTTGATTTTTCTTCCTCTTAAACTGTTTATAGTACTCCATATTTTCCTCATACTACCCTTATTTTTATTATTTTTATCTGTATCAAATTTATTTTTAGCTCTTCTCATTTCATTGTTGACATAGTTCCTATATTTCTGGTAGTTTATTCCATATATTTTATTAGAAGCTGAGTTTTTCCATTTTTTAAACAATTTATCTCTATTTGTTACCATAATCATTATGTACAGGTGCTTTTTTAGATGAATGATTGGTGCCCTGACACCTCCGACAATCGCTCTTTCATCGGCTTGCGGGACAATGTGTAGATGTAGGAGTTTGATTTGCGTACAATAATCTAAAGAAAAGTACACTTTAATGCACAATGTATTTGCTGTCTTGGTAAGCATTCACGTTTAGATACTTGGACTTCATAGCGTAAGTTGTCCCTAGCTCTTCATCTATTCTTCCATTTTTCATAAACATTTTACTGAGGTATACTTAATATATGATTCAGTTGTTCAAGTGCGTCTCACCACGCGATTATTATACCATTTTATCCCGCAATTATACTGTTTTCTCTAGAAGCCGTTCATACCGATTTTCCAGCTTATAAAACGCTATTACTTTATCTTAATATTATTTTGCCATTTGCATTCACTATTAATTGTTCTTCCTATTCATATATAATTCCTATCGTATATTTGATATTTGCGGCTCATTTCGCACACGTAGAGTAATTTGCACTTATATATCGTATTTCATGTAGTCGTATAAGATTGTACGAGCCGTACTTGGTAATACTATACTTGCTCCATCGAGCCGACAAATAAAAAAAACTACAATTCCCTAAATTATAATTTGTGGAATTGAAGTTCTTTTACTCCTCCGCTTCAAGCAATTACAGTTCAAGTGTCCTAAATTGCATAAAAATAATGTTTCATGCATGCTAATACGTACATATTCAAATGCATATATGAACTAATCTTCTATAGTGCCCATCATAATATTCTTGGGAATCATAATTGAGGTGGTTTCCCGTTGCCTTCCTCAATAGTGTTTTTAACGTGACACCATCACTTAATGGCCGCCCCACTGGGGTCAGACGCCATTGCAGCCGCCTCACTGAGGAACAGACGCTGCGTGGACTACCCACGCAGCTAAAGTTATTCTCAGGATCATCAACAAAAGGATAGAGAGTAAGGCGAATGATTACTTAGGGGATGATCAGTTTGGGTTCAGGAAAGGAAGAGGTACGCGTGATGCCATTGCAGTAATGAGATCACTAGTCGAGAGGAATATAGAATACAATCAGGACGTTTTTGCCTGTTTTGTAGATTTCGAAAAAGCGTTTGATAGAGTGAATTGGGAAAAATTAATGCGTGTATTGCAGAAAATAGGAATGGATTGGAGGGACAGGAGACTAATCCGCAACCTGTACATGTCTCAGACTGCTCAGGTGCGAGTGGGGAACGGAGAGTCTGGATGGGCAGTGTTAGGAAGAGGTGTAAGGCAGGGTTGCCCATTGTCACCGGTACTGTTCAACGTATATGTAGAGGAAATGATTAAAGAGGCATGGGAAGAACTGGAGGTAGGAATGAAAGTCGGAGGGGAACTCGTAAAATCGGTTAGGTTTGCTGATGACCAAGCATTAGTTGCTCAGTCAGCCAAGGGGTTGCAAGCATTGTTGAGTGAATTGGAGGTTCAGTGCGATAAATATGGGATGAGAATCAATATTAATAAAACAAAGGTTATGCGATTTTCCAGAAAGAAAAAGGCTAAGCTAAATATTAAAATAGGCGGGGAAAGAATAGAGCAGGTAGAACAGTTTACATATCTCGGAAGTGTTTTGGACCAATACGGTCAAAGTGGTAGGGACGTAAGGAGAAGAATTGCGCTGGGCAAGGAGGCTTTCTCAAGGAGGAGGGAGTTGATGACGGGGACGTTGAGTAGGGATGTTAAGACAAGACTCGTAAAAACTCTGATATGGAGCATAGCTATGTACGGCGCGGAAACGTGGTCGCTGAAGCAGGAGGATAGACGTAGATTGGAGGCTTTTGAAATGTGGATGTGGAGAAGAATGGAGAAGGTGAAATGGACCGAAAGGAAAACAAATGAGGAAGTACTGGAAATGGTGGGTGAGGAGAGGGGTTTGTTGAGAGAAATCCTATGGAGGCAGGAAAAATGGATGAAAGGCGTATTGAGCGGTAGTGGAATGTTGAAGAGGGTAATAGAGGGGAGAATGTTGGGCAAGCGAGGTAAGGGTAGGAACAGGATAGGGATGTTGGACGGGATGAAGGGAGGAAAGAAGTACACCGAGATGAAGAGGGACCTGATATAGATTAGTTTGCTAGGTGGGGAGTCACAAAATGTTTATTTGATAGTTGTGTCCATCCAAAAACCTACCTTAACCGGTAGATTACCTAATAATAATAATATGAACTAATATTTGTGCACGTATGGATGGTAGACCTAACGTCTCCTACCGAACGCCTTTGAGACGGTTTACGGGGTATCGTGTAGCTGTGTAGTATATATAGATTCATCCCCTCTTTAATTTGAGGTTTTGCCAAAAATAATTCGTTTCCATTGCGAGCTTAATTACTGACCCACAAAATCAACCAATCAGCCTGCCCCGAATACGGTTTACATTCAGCAGGATCGGTGGGCTCTTCATTTTTCTGTTCGTTCGCCCATTTTTTTCCAAGAAAAATATAACGAACACCTCCACAGCCTCCCCCCGACCGAATGCGAAATTCCCTTGTTTCCCGGATGACACAGTTTCCCCGACTTCATTTTTCGCTCGTTTTCCGGTCGATTGTCGACCCAACTGATGCACCAGTTCTAAAACAATTCCCGTAATGCACATGCTGTTAGTCACGTTTTACTGTATCCTCGCCACTTCCTCTTCGCGCGCAACTCCCAAGCCTATCTCGACTAACCCCCCACACCCCCCAAACCTTGCGTATCCTTCCTGCCCACTCCCCGCTCTTCTCCCCCCCCCCGCCATCTTTCGCCCTAGACGTATTTACGACCACCTTTTTTCAACACACACGCCACCTTCCACACTCCCCCACGGGACCATAGAATCTCGCCGTCTATTCCTTTGTTTCGGTATTTGACGACAACGGTCGCTCCTATTCCCCTTCCCAACGGGCTCAGGTGCCCACTTCGTCCGATGCAGCGTCCGGTTGCCGTGGGATAAGGCACTCCGTTATGCCCAACGCTCTGCACAACAATCCCTCCCACCCTTTTTCCCCCACCCTCACCTCGGACCACGGCCTCGTTCCATCCACCTCCTCCTCACGACTCATCCTCCATCCCACCATCCACCCTCCCTCATCCCCACGGCACCCAGCCATTCCTCATCCGTCCTTACCTTCGCAAATGCTTTCCATGCCCGAGTACATGGGCCTCGTTCCTCCACTTCCAGGTGGGATGGCACGGCACGGAATGCCTCTTTGGCGGCCGGCACTCTTTTCGAGTCCCGACATTCATATTTCAACAAATAGTTCCGTTGCGCATTCCTCGTGCAGAGAGGTGCTCCACAGCGTGTGGGTGGAGGTCGGTTAAAATGTCCCTCGATCTTCATCGTTTCGATGGGGAAAATGGTTTAAGGATATGTCGAAGAAATATCGTCGACACGAAAATAATATAAACGTTAACGACATTGACTATGTAGTAACTAGTAAGATATGTGCTTTTTGTCGCCAACGATGCAGTGATTTATCGTAATATCCGTAATCCTGAGGATACAGCAGCTTCATCAGATGGCCTTAATGCCATATAACGCGGGTGCGACAATAGGCTATTAGAATTAAACGAAAAAGTGAGGTGTAATGAATTTTTGGGAGAAGAGCAATTTCTTTACGAAGACCTACTGCATCGGGAACACCGAAATTCAATGTATAGGCACGATTAAATACTTTTGGCGTTACCCTCACTCAAGATCTCTCGTGGGTGAAACACATACGTAGAATATGTGAACAAGCTGACAAAAAAATTAAGAATAATTAGAAGAGTACTTGGTAAATGAAAAGGTTAAAGAGAAATGTTATATTTCGCTGGTAAGGCCTCATTTAAGAATATGCTGCAAGTATATGGGGTCCTCCCGAAGTTGGATTGATTTCCGAATTGGATCGCGTGCAGAGTAGAGGGGCTAGATTTTTAAAACGTTGTCATAATAAACTTAGTAGCGTCTCCAAAATATTAGAGCTAGGTTGGGAATCACTAACGGAGAGAAGGTTAAATTACAGATTAAATCTCTTGGATAAATTAGAAGGTGGTCTCTTTAGCAGTGGAGTTGAAAAGTTATTATTACCACTAAAATATCAAGCGAAAAATAATTCCGTTACAAAACGTGAGCATCCTGGTTGCTGAATGCCAACGGCCCTGGAGAGCCCGTATGCTAAACCATAACAGCATAAGAATGAGAATGGGTATTTACTAAATAGCGCTGTTTTTTCAATAGAAATGCATACAGCCATTTAAATAATTGAATTATCATTTCTTAAGAAAATTATTTGTCAAATGTCCTCACGATGAGGAAAGCAATTCGGTTTTTTAAACCAAATATTTCAAATTCCACCTCAAGGAATTTAGAAAAATTAACATTGGTAATAAGATTAAATGCGATATCTAATTATTATCAAGTAATCTACCGGTTAATGTTGGTTTAGGATGGACACCACTACTAAATAAATATTTTGCGACTCCTAAAGAAACACAATTCGGCAACCTACTCTAACTCAGGTTCCTCTTGGTCTCTGTATACTTCCTACCTCCCTTTATCCCGTGCAACATCCCTATCTTGTTAATATGCTATATACTAATACGCTATACCCTTCCCTCGTTAACCTGATTTTCTTCCCTCTATTATAATCTTCCGCATCCCACTGCCGACCAATACGTCCTTCATCCATTTTTCCTGCCTACTTAGGATGTCTCCCAACAAACCCCTCTCCTCGCTCACCATCCCTAGTTCTTCCATTTGTTTTCCTTTCGGTCCATTTCAACTTCTCCATTCTTCTCCACACCAACATATCAAAAGCCTCCAATCTACGCCTCTCATCCTGCTTCATTGACCACGTTTCCGCGCCGTAGATAGCTACGTTCCATATCAATGTTTTTACGAGCCTTTTCTTAACATTCTTCTCAGAGTATCTGTCATCAACTCCCACGTCCTTGGGAAAGTCTCTTTGCCTGGTGCAATTCTTCTCCTTACGTCCCTACCACTTTGACCGTATTGGTCCAAAACACTTCCGAGATATGTAAACTGTTCTACTTGCTCTATTTTTTTCCCGCCTATATTAATATTTAGCTTAGCATTTTTCTTTCTTGAAAATCGCATCACCTTTGTTTTATTAATATTGATTCTCATCTCATATCTATTGTACTGAATTTCCAATTCACTCAGAAATGCTTGCAACCCCTTGGCCGACTGACAAACCAAAGCCTGGTCATCAGCAAAAGTAACTGATTTTAGGAATTCCCCTCCGACTTTCACTCTCACCTCCAATTCTTCCCATGCCTCTTTAAACATTTCCTCCGCATAAACGTTGAACAGCACCAGTGACAATGGGCAACCCTGCCTTACACTTCTTCCTAACACTGCCCATCCGGACTCTCCGTTCTCCACTCGCACCTGAGCAGTCTGAGACATGTACAGGTTGCGGATTAGTCTCTTGTCTCTCCAATCTATTCCTATTTCCTGCAATACCGTATACTCCTGCATACTCATTAGTTTTTCCCAATTCACTCCATCAAACGCTTTTTCCATATCTCCGAAACCGGCATATACGTACATCCTGATTGTAATCTATATTCCATAATATCTAATAGCGAACTTAATGTTAATGGATTACATATTCTATGCTAGTGCTTAATATAGCAAATAGATGTCTTTCAGAAGGACTTGAGAGATAAATTTTATAACCATTTAATGATAATTTTTAAGATGGTAAATATATTACAGCAATATTTATATCAAGATTAATACGAAACTAATTTCATTGCAACAAGTTTAAAATACAGTAGGAAGTGTAAATTTGATGAAATGGGTGAAAAAAAGTCCGTTACGTTAGTCATCCCAGTGTTTGGGCATTATGCAAGAGAATTCCACCAATATCTGTTTTCAGTAAACTTGATACGAAAAAGCACCAAAAACGTATAAATCTTGTAAAGTCTAGACTAAATGTAATATGCAACTGGCCGTAAAATTGATTCTCTCGATATAGAAGCATGAATTAATTGAAGATATTCTTTTTTAATCAGCGATGAAAATTATTATTCTTTGGAGGTTCGTTAAAGTAATTATCTCATCTATTTTCAAATGAAAGCTTACTATAATTACTGCGAAGGCTTCCGTGGTGATGAGATGCAATCTGTACGTTTTTCGGGTTCCCCCCGCGTTGAGTTGTGTCTATTGACGACGGTTTCGCCAGCAGTCCCGCTGGTATCTTCAGGTCTGAAGTGAGGAACAATCCAATCCACCCAAACAATCCACCAACCAGCGCTGCTGATATAACAGCCTATCACAGCGCACCAGACGACTAGGTCTCAGACCTATATATACCGAGACGAAACAATAATTCCTCACTTCAGACCTGAAGATGCCAGCGGGACTACTGGCGAAACCGTCGTCAATAGACACAACTCAACGCGGGGGGGAACCCGAAAAACGTACAGATTGAAAGCTTACTATACTTTGGAGCCAAGTCAAAAGATCAGTAACTTAAAAATGTAGAAACTAATCTAAATTTACCTTATTTGCTCCAATGGTAGATATTAACTCAAGCAGAAAGAAACAAGTGTAATAGTATTAGTGCTGTAACTAAGTACCCCATACATGCAAATTCTATTAAATTCATCATTTCAAAATTATTTAATCCATATTTAAAGCATGTAAATTCCGGGAATAAGAGTACAGATGCCTTTGCAAAGCACTGTAAGTGACATACGGCATAGTGTTTCTCCGACACTCACTCACGACAAACACTCACGTAGTGGCATTACGGTATTAAAAATATTCTATGAAGTATCATATGGTAAGAACAAGACAGGGTGATAAAAATGGAACAAAATAAGGATTATTACGAATATTGACTTATTAGACTCGAATAGGAAACTGCATATTTGTTTTGCACATAGATAATGATTAATTAATCATTTTTGTCATGGTAGCATGATATTCGGGGAGAAAAATATTAACTATAACAAACAGGGATTTTATACGAATATCACCCCATTCAGATATAGTATAATTTGGAAAACCATGGACAAACCTATTTTTTGCGGTACGGACGCCATTTGTGAGCCAGGAGAGGTAAGCCCACTGGTGCCATGTGGTGTAGAGGTGCCCGAGATTAAATGTGCAGAACACGGATCTGTGACCTTTGGATTAGTGCTCTCCAGAATATTCATGGATTTCGCCCAGCAACTTGAAGAAAAAGAAGAGGAATCAATTACATCTATGTACACACATCTTTTTAAAAGTAGCATCTTAAAATCTAAATAGTAATCATTCACGGTGGCTAACCACTTGCGTACTAAGTTGTGAGAGAAAAGTGACGACCAATCGAAAAGGAATACACCCTGGAGTACAAAGAATGACTTCTAGGTAATTTTTTACATTTCGTGGAATACAAAATGACAGCTGCCCTAGGGCTCAATGAAAATCAATGCAAAAAGTCAATTGATGATTATAGTATTGAATTTGATTGAATTGATTGAATAGTTTTCATCCCGGAAGACCTAAATTCTTCGTGGTTTAATGAACACGTAGAGGGAAATTCATTCAGCCCCCTGTGGAAGAATATTTAGAGTTGTTGTGATACGTAGAAGATCTTCCTTTAGTCCTTCCTGGATTACAAGTCATATTACAACGAACGAATCAATTTAACATTCAGGTACACTAATTGTAGAAAAGTAACTAGGAAATTATAAAATTAAGGTTTCTCCGACACTGTTCTACTCCGGTATTTTCTTCCTGTGAGTCCTGCTTTCTGCTATTATTTACTCTATATGAATATTTTCTTCACTGTTTTAACTATATTAATTTCTTTTACGATCTCTTCACTTACATCCTCAAAATATTGGTGTACTAAAGCCATTAAATGAATGCTTATTTATATTAATCAAATTGAATTACACCACTTTCTCTAGTATTTATTTTGACTTATCTGCATCATGGAAGGAAAGTCCAAGAAATGACGTATAATTGTGATTGCCGTTGGAAATTGAATTAAATATGATAATTTACCTAATACTAAATATGTTTGACAGTTGTTTAAATGTCACTAGTAGGTTGAGATTATAAGCGGAGGTGAATAAGAGGCATTCTCAATCGATAATTATATTATCGATTGCAACCGATAATAATAATTATATTTATTATTAATAATTATTTATATTTATGGATAATAATACCCGATTATGAAATTTATTATTATTATTGTTAATCAATAGGCGTAAATTAAGAGAAAAAAGGTGATGAGTATGGGAAAAAATAACTTCATCTTAAATTACGGCACATTCTCGTGGTTCCGTTTTCAAAAAAGGGAAAGCGGGGTACATGGACACTTTTACCAACTCATCGAGCGGTGGCTTTTGTGTCACTTCATGATACTAGTCCTTGTGTTGTCTCATGTACAGTTTTTCCCGCTAATTCAATGAGAGCACTGGAGAGATTGCGTAACCATTCCTCCTGAAGTACGTCAGCAAAAAACGCTAAATTCCACTGACCTAGACACCTGCCCAAAAGTAGAGCAAAAGGATCACGCGTTGACATGCACTCAGAAATACACTCCTGAGATACCGAACGTGCTCTCAGGGGAGTTCCGCTAGATTCACGGAGCGTGAATTCCTTCGAGATGCTAAGAGTCATTCCCTAATCTCCAGCTTCAGCTCTACGTTCAATGTACGTTCACCCACATCGTGACAAAAAGGGTTGTTAATTGTGTTCTCAAAATGAACATCCTTCAAATGTATACTCTCTCTCTCTCTAATAGTAGTGTGTTAGATTGGGTGAGATTTTTGATGGCCGAAGGCACTGCAGGATGGTAGTATAGTGGTCAGCATTCCACATCTGTCACACGGGAGACACGCGGGAACCCCGCCGGGAAGATTTGTTTCTCTTACATATAGTTTTCATTTATTGACTAAAATTTAATGATTTTAGTCATGGTGCATGTAGACATGCGTGCACTGTAGATGTATATTAATATGTATGTAGGAGATCATATTTGTTATGATAGCTAAAGCCCTTAAGGCCCTCCGAGGTCCTCGCGGCGGCTTACGGGGTAATGTGAACTTGTTCTTTAGCACTGAACACTTTCTTTCTCCCATAATTCCTTCCAAAATGCCCCTTCGATTACTCTACCTGCCTGGCTATCCAAGCATTTTTTTTTCTTTATCACCGTCTCCAGCAATCGATCGTCTCTCAGGGTGTACAGCATCCGCCGATCCTGTCTTCTTCAAATTTCTTCCCCAAAACCTTCTCTATTCCCCTACCGTGCTTGAAGCTTCATTTGTCTTCCTTTCCGTCCATTTTATCTTCTCCATTCTCCTACACACCTTCCACTCAGAAGCCCCCTTCTCAAACTATCCAGTCTTGTATTAAGATCAAATTTTCAGGCGATACAGAATTATGCTCCACATTAAAGTATTTATATCATTTTGTGTATCGTGGCTACTCAAAACGATGTCGTTAGTCTATCATCGCCCCGGAAAATGTATGTACTTGCATGCTATGACTGTGCGTTTATTTTTCAAAATTTTTCAGAATAAACCCCAAAACATTTTTAAAGACAGCCAGAGATTACTTTAAAAAAAACATTTACGTCGTTTTTTGACAATGAATGCGACATTTTCAGCTTATCTGCTACACGCTAACGTAAAATGATATTAACAAGGACGTTGTGATTAATAAAAAAAAGGTGTAACAATTATTCTTTTGAAAATTAATCAGTTGCGCAGTTTCAATATCACAAAGGGTTCAAATCCACAACGAATTCAACTTCAAAATTCCCTCGCCAGAAGGATTAATGGGACAAAGCTGACAGAAGAGACAAATTTTATTTTTCTAAGCATGGGAAGATATTAATAAAAATTAGCAATTTTCCACAAAAATAATATTTATTAATACGACCGGTTTCAATGTAACTACATCATCTTCTGGTAAAAGTCATTTCTCATTGTCTACTATATATGCTGAAAAGCAAGTGAGGGGAGGGTAGTAAAAAAGGGGGGGGAAGAGGGAGGGGAGAAGGAACGTGGGCAACGTGGGTGACAATGGGGGTGGAGAAAGGTTTCGGGTGAGGAGAAGGGGTGTAAAATTAACACAGTCCGGAAAAGCCTCGTAGCTGGCTAATTTTTGTGGAAAATTGCTAATTTTAATTAATCATGTTATTCCACCATATCACGCCTGAAACGTCTCTTTTTATGGGAAGATATATTTACACAAAAAGATTGTCAATTTACAAAAATGGAGATCAATTCAGAACATTTTTGTCGTTTGGTACAATAAAATCTAAGTTCAACTTGAATTAACTAGAGACTTTGAGCTTTAAAATGGCAAAAAAAAGGGTTGAAGGTAGAGGCAACCATGACATTGGTTAAAAGCAATAATTTCATGGAATTCATAGAAACTACAAAACTAAAAAAAAATAATTCATTAAACTCACAAAAAAATTAAACAGCTTCTAAAAATTCCCGGTTAAGTTTTTAGCCGATCCTAGCAATTCTCTTAAATTTTATTAAAGACATTAATTATTTAATCAATGCAAAAGTATTTTTTAAAATCTCATTCTCAATTTAGACGATCACACCAGAAATCTAATATGGAACTGAAGTGAAAATGAAGAAGATTAGCAGAAAATAGTCGTATTCTCCCATGCACTTGCACGATAACAACGACACGAGCTGTTGGAATAAAACCAGCACTAAATAAAGGTTAAAGATGGAGTTAACCAGCAGCCGGCTGGAAAGAGGTGTATGGAAAAATAATGGATTTTACACGAGAACCGATTAATATAGAGTGATCATCATGTTTTTATCAATTTATCGTTAACAATATAATGTTATGCTATGATGTTAGCTAAATTTAATGAATACTATATTCCTCGAACATAAGTTATTTTCGACAATTAGTCTTTTTCACGGGCGTGACAATGAAATCACATGTGAATGTGATGGGGATTTTCTTTTTTTTTGTATGTGTTAAAGATTGGTACTTGGAAATTTCCTTAAAGTGTATTTTTTATGACTGATTTTATTTATTTTCTTTTGTGATATTGATTGTATTTCAGAAATCATGTTATTTTTCCAAGGCAAGCTTATTGTAATACTTGGGACTTGTGTGCCACCTGACATCGGACGCGAGGATATGTATTTATTCGTATATGTATGCATGTGTGTATATCTATATATATATATATATATATATATATGTGTGTATATATATAAATTTTTTCTTGTCTCTTACAGGTTCCCCCCACCTTTCCTCACCTATTTGATAACCCCCAACCCCCTCATCCCTTCCCCTTCCCTCATGGTGCTACACCCCCTGCCACACACCTTTTTTGGTGGCTCGCAGGGTATTTATGTAGATGTAGACATTTGTCTGTTTGCACATGTACATTTTAATAACAATAATAATGAAATAACTTCGATAATTACTTAACATCTCGGATGGGAAATCTTCTGTTAAATTATTAGTCAACGTAAAATAATATTATATCGACTCTCATATAGTTATAATTTCACTATGAATTGATCCACACATGGCAATTTGGTGTGATATGATTATGATCTAATGAATCTTTACAATTCTCTTCGAGTGGATTAGGAGTTTTTCTAATTTGAAATGTCAGATACCATTATGTTTATGTCATGATGATTGTTACCCTACAATTATAAGGCCATAAACCTCTTACGGATACTATAATCTACTTGTGCTGCATTGAAAATAGCCTTTTGTTATCCTCACCTGAAATATTTAACGACTCTGAGGGAACGGTTTCGTTTGACTTGAAAGAAATCATGTATAAAAATGAAAACTCCCTCTAGGAAAAAAATAAGTAAATTCCTCAGGGACCCGATTGTTCACCATGACCTTGGCTCGTTCCGGTTTTGAAATGAGCATTAAAAACCCATACGCCTAAAGAATGAGCTCCCTGGGAATCGGGTTAACGAGGGTGATTCTTCCCGACGCAAATGAGAGCCTCCTTAATGCAACTCATCATTGTCTCGTGACTACTTCACTTACGGACCTCGTCTGCTCGCGGAATTCTTTAAAGGACTCGGATGTCGAACTCTGGCACAAGCCACTTGAATACACTGTCATTAAATGATGAGAAGGCGTTTCTCTGCGCTTTTAGCTTCGAATCGGTTTCTTTTTTTTTTTGCAAAAAAAAAGAGTTTGACGAAAGTATTGCAAATTTATAGTAATCTATGAGGTGTGTTCTAGGTTTAAGGTCACCTGATTTATGTCTCGGGAATTGGAGTAGACGCAATCCAGCTTTAAAAAAAAACACGGGCACTCATTGTGAATACGCGGACGCACTTTACAGTACCCAGTATAGCTCGAGCAAGAGGCAGAAACGTTTTCCATATTTAAAATGGTGTCATTTAGTGCATTGGAATAGCGGTTTTCATCCGAATTTACCACTTTCGCAGCTTAACAGCCGCTGAAATTTATCGTCAACTGGGTAATACTCGTGGAGTAATGGACGTGAAAATTCGCGTTTTTGAGCCCGATAGATAAAAAAAAGGTCAAACGCCGTGAAGATTAACCCAAGAAACCTCGGCCACGTACCAGCCGGTTTGTCCAGTGGGCAAAAGTAACTACTACAGATCTGCTTTCGGCGGCCATAGGATGATCATGACATCGACCTTGTGGAAAATGATAAAGCTACGGGGAGATAAGATTGAGAAGTAAAAGAACTTGGTCACTTTCTGGTGCCCGTAGTTTGTCAAAAAAGTGTGATACCTAACGTAACGCACTCGTTAGGAATTTACTTAGACGCATTAGAACTTTGACATTAAGCCGTGCGAATAGAACATATTGTCCATACGGTTTCACAGAATACTTTCTATGATGCAACCGCTAATTTTATTCCTATTATTGAAAAAACAGACTTAGCGAAAGGTCAAACATATTTATTATTATAAATGATCAATTCATCAATTATCACTAAAAAATAAATAAAATATAAAGCTTATAATACAAGAGAGAATGAAAAAAAGTAATTAGCATGTTTTTCGATGACTTAATATAAACGCTTCTTCTAAATCGAATCCGTAGTTACCGCACTCATTTTGGAAACCACTGAACTACTGTTTCTGGCGCTTCAACTATGGACAACCCTCGGACAAACAAAGACACAAGGATAAATTAGATCAGGTGGACGAAACCTAACCGTCCTTTTGCATAAGGAGAAATTTGAAATATCCTCTGTCGACGCAGCACCGCAAGTAATCTTCCCGGTAGGTAATAATAGAATAATAAGGAAAGTAATGATTCATTCTAGCCCGGGTATCTCTACCGCAGACGATGATAGATTCAGTAGATAAAATCTAACCAAAAATAAAAAAATTGAACTTAAGTATTCAAGCGTTAAATAATTCATTTGTTATGAATTGGGGGTACGTAGTAGTCCAGGGGTAGAGCGTTGGGCTACTGGGAGCGAGTTCGATTCCCGGGCAAGTCTTTCTGGGCACCCTCAGCTCCATCCAATTGTGACATTTTTCGCGTACCTGATCTTCCTGGGTACCATACCTGGCACAGGGAAAGGAACTGCCCCCCCCCCTGCCCTGATGTGTGAATTTCACACGCCGTCTGGCTTAGTACTGGGTGAACTTCAAAATCACCTACCAAACAAACCTTTGGGTTGATTACTGTGTTTATGGTTATAAGTTGATGAAAATAGCTCCTAAAATTAAGCTAAGATATTAAATGAAAAGTCGTCTAAATAATTCCTCAAAATCGAGAATCTCAGGAATTGATTGTCAAAATGTTTTCTTTAATGGTCACTATATTGTAGCAGTAGAGTCATATTATGAAAATCTACTGGTTCATAATAAAGAACGAACGGTACGAACGATTTTCCGCTATATAAATAATAAAATCTTATTTATTGGAAAATTGTTACTGTTCGTTCTTAATTATGTTCGAATTCCACCACACCACGCCTGAAACTACTCAATTTGCTCTACTGATTCTTTTATGTATAAAATTCTGGTGCGTTACTTCGATTAAAAGTTATTTTCACAAGAATAAAAATGCTTGAAATTATCACGGTTTCAACTGGAAGTGTATGAATATAATAGTGTTTTTTTTTATTTTCACTCCACTTATTTTCTCACAGATTTCTGCACTGGGTAAACAGTAAAACTTATAGAACCCCACCCAGTTGAAACATCTAGCTTGTGATTTTACCACCCATATTTATCATATCTCGTTAGATATCGCGTCCATATTTTACCAGAGACGCTGTTATTTATGGCTTAAGGAAACTATAATTCAGCTTAATTTGCCAAGTTGCATCGAGAGATGCAACGTTGTAATGAGAGATTGACCACGTACGTGTCGACTGCTGCGGATGCTCCATACAATTGTTTCCTTGAAATGTCAAAAATAGGACAACATTTTTCAGAGGAGCAATGAAGCAGCACAGAAGAAAGAGCGTAGTATGCTTTGCCTTCCCCTGTTAGGGATTCTCATGACTGATCTCCGCTTTCACGGCCAAATGGATTCTTTCAGAAGACAGTCACGCATACACACTCCTGGGACACGTCCGATATGATCACAGAAAACAGCTAGTGAGGAACAGTTTCTACCACAAGATGTCCGCCTTCCAGATTTTACAGCCATCCTTCTAATCATCCATCAATTCCTAACCATCCTCTATTCATTTCCTGATTTTACTAATTCCTCCCGAAGCTCCCCATATTTTTCACACGATGGCTACTCAATCATGTAATTTAGATGTTCTTGCATGGCCACTACAGTGAAAAAACTCCAGTTGATCCAAATTGTGCTGATATTGCAAAAGAAGCAACTTTTTCCGATTGAGCAACATTGAGGAGGAGACCTTAAGGTTGGGAACAACGATATTAGAGAAATTCGTATGAAACTATACCAAAAAGTTTCCCAAAACTAAGAGTGAGCAGTTTCTTTTGTCTATCATACGCTATTTCCTTCTTTGTTTCTTCGTAACATAACCTTCTCTTCTGCGGATTCAGATGCATTTCTTCCATTTTATGGTTCCCGAAAATTTGCTTAAAGGTTTTGATTCCAAAGTGTGGAAGTTATATTATTTATGGTACAACCAGAAATTTAATTCGGAAAGGGACTTGTTCACGGATAAGTTTCATTGGTGGGATTTATGTAGAAAATTAATTATAGATATAATTAATTTTCTACAGAAATCCCACCAACGAAACTTTAATTTATTGATCACCAATGAAATCTTAATTTATGTTTATTGTACCTCGTACATCACTTAATTAGGCTATTGGGGCTGTTAATGGTAAAAAAGGGTAAGATATACATGTAAACCAGAGACGATCATTTATCGTTGCGTTTCAAGAGGTCGTTTCGTACCAATGAGAGGGGAGGAGAGACTAAAGGGGAAGAGAAGGAGAGAGGGGGAGAAATAAAATCTAGGGAAAGTATGACGTTAGATGGAGTACAACAGAGCGTGACGCATGCATGGTTGCCCGTGAGCGTATGCCAGTGTGCTCCTTGCTCACAAGGCCAGAGCAAAGAGCACTCTGGGAGCCCAAATGCTCATCGCTGATATCAAGTGAAAAATGTTTATGAATTCGGGGGTGACGTTTGATGAAAGAATGAAGACAAAAATAAGGTTGCGCAAAGGATTTCTGCCTATCAAATGAGTTAATATGTCGTTTAAGATATCAGCTGTATTTATATATTCCACCCATTCAATTATTCATTTCTTTATTTTGACATTAGTCCGATAACAGCACTTCGACCTTTATATCGGACTTTGAACATTGATATAACAATTTGACAAATACCTACACCAAAAATTTCATCCAAGATTAAGTAATTATTTAAGATCCCTAATGACTATCATCTTCTCTGAATCACGATTAATTCCTCTTATTAAAGCTACATTATTTTTTTTTCATTCACTCGTAACTTCTGCTTGCCTTTATGCTTAACAGAAAACCTATTCTCTTCCTTCCTTTGTATATTAATGGCGATGGCCAAACGTTATCCCTTCTATCACGGCCCCCAATATGGAACTACCTCTCAATATTTCCTTCACCCACTTTTTCTACCTTCTTCAGATTTCCCCTGACAACTTCTTCTTCTTATCGAATACCACGTTTATAACTCAATCTTTTGTCTTCCTCTCTGTTCCATTTATTTTTTCGATTCCCGCCACACCCGCAACCCCAAAGCCTCCAATCTAACGCTTGTCCTCTTGCCTCAAAAACCAGCTCTCACATCTCCTCTTATGGTCATCAATTCCCCTCTTCTTGTAAATGCTTCCTTTTTCAACCTAATTCTTTTCCTAGTGCCCTCATTACTAGGCCCTACTAAAGACTGCCCAAATACACAAACTACTGCAATTGCTCTACTTTTTTCCCACCTAATTTCATAATAACCAAACTTTCCTACTTCCGGAGAATTAATTACTCGCTTCGTCTTGTCGTAAATAGTTATCTCATACCTCTCGTTTATCATAATGGCTATAATTACTTGAATATATGACTAATTATGCTTAATCTACTGCAAACCAGACGGAATATACTCGCCTCTAACGTCTCTTTCTAGTTCAATTCCGCCCCGTGCCATCTTTAACATTCAGTCATTAGCAACAAAACAACAAATTCGCCATCGAAAATATCCTTTGCAGAATATTAAAATAAGCCAAGGAGAGGATTAGTAGTTCTTAAAATGTTAAAATTTAGGAAAACATTTAGCAGTTGGATTTTTTATTTTGTGTGTTTAAACCTATTCATACTTCACCGTTGACTGAGGATAAATATGACTAAGTTTCGACATTGAAATGGATGGGTCCGAAATTTCTAAAAATACTCCTATTTTAAGACATGGCCCTAAAAAATAAACAACGGGTTGTTAATCGGGACAATTCCATGTTCAAATCATTCCCACAGGGCATGGTGACGAATCTTTGCGAATTACCAGGATTGAATAGAGTTCAGTTTAAAAAATTTTTAATTTTGCATGACATGGTTAGCCTGAGTCTTGCACTTAAAGGTCAGCTATCCGACCTCAAATCCCGGTTAAGCCAAATTTCTTTCATTTCATCTCATCACGTATTTTTGTGGTAATCTTCCCTCACGAGACACCAAATGAGGGATGCTGTTTTGGAAAATCCACCGGAGTCATTAAGAAACTTGGATTTTCTGCTAGTTGTGTGTAAGGAGGTCCTGTTTTTAATTCCACTGGTATGAGAATATTTGGAGTCGGTTATGCAGCTGGAGGCTAACTATGACTCTAAATCCCTCGCTGGATGAGTAGAGAACAATAGTTAATCACAAACACATATAAGGTCCCACGACATGACACACTGACATGACTACAAACAAGCTTGTGAAGGTAGGTGGATGTGTGTTTGCATGCGCGTGGAATGATGGGATGTTTCCATGAATATGTGCACTGCTGTGGATTGGGGTTTGCATGTGTGTGTTGGTTTTGAATGAGGTATTTCTTTTTTCCTGTTTTGGGTGGTGACCTAACACCCCCCGCCACACGCCCTTGCGGCGGCTTGCAGGGTATTATGTAGATGTAGTTAAAGCCCTAGGATCGGAATTTCGCATTGGAATAATACTGAAAAATATTTCGCGGCTGATTGTGATCAAATAGGACGAATTTGATTAGGCTTTTATTATAACGATGAGAAGGGGGACTCGTTTTGACTCGATAAAGGCCGTTCAAGAGGCTTCGACGAGGGTCATCAACGGCATCCACAAAGAAAATTTCCACCGGGCGTACGGGGAATGGGAGCAACGTTATACTAAGTGCGTAGCAGCTCAAGGAGCATACTTTGAAGATTATTAAGTCGATATAAGTATATCGTCAATTATTCTGACGAGTCTGACCTGAAGAAGGCCTCGGAGTAGGCCGAAAGCTCAAATAATCTACAGTGTGAGTGTCCTTTTACGTGTTATCTGTTTTATTCTGTGTTATATTGTGCCGTCCAAAAGTTGTATTGCTCTCGTGAGTACTTCCGCATCATCGATAAAAATAATATATATATATTCGTCAAACAAAGGGACATGTTGATCAATTAAGTCTTTGCTGATCACCATATTGACTTAGCATGGATCACTCTTTTGGGGAAAAATTAAAATTAATAACGTTCATTTCCGTTCCTTTCGCTGCCGAAAATTGGATACCGCGTTCATTACTCCCTCACCGCCCTCTTTTATTTTTGCGTTCATTAGTTTCCGGTGAATTCCTTTCGGAAGCAGCATAAAAATAATCTCTGGATCGATTCTGTAATGCTCAGCCATGCACGAAGTCGTAAGAGGCCGAATCGAAACAAACGGCGTTGATAAAGGGAAAGTGAAAATAAAACAAAGAGAGAGTGGTTAATTAAGAAATAGTCAATCACCCTCGGGAAAAAAAATTTGATTATGAAAAATAAGCCTCCAACGTTGTCAAATTTTCCACTCCGCGTCCTTCCTTCGAAGAGCTCATCGGTTAGGTTTCAACACTAAATGCGACAACGCCGGACGTCATTTTACCCACAATATCCGCACCATTAGACGAAAAGCGGACGCCATTTTACTCGCCGTACCCATGCCATGCGTACCTGTAACAAGGTAAATATATCGAAAGCCTTACGCGCTGAGGATCGATCTCGAGTTGCCTGCCACGAGGGAGGACAATTTTCATTTCGTATTGCAAGATCCTTCTTGGACGCAACCGATTAGGGATGGGAGGGGATAATTGACGAGGAGAAAGACCGCGAGGAGGGGAGAAAAAAACGCGGGAGGAAGAGATAATTGGACGTCCATGGTAGGTGAAGGGGGCGAAACTTATAAGAGTGGGGGGTGTGGGGGAGGGAGAAGGATATTCATCTCGGGAATCAGTCCGTGGCGCACGCGTTTTCACTTCTCCAGATGGAATGCGGGTGATATGCTTGGCTCCGTGTCCGCTGCCACTCAGCCCCGAACCACTTCATCCCCGCCCACCTCCAAAGCCCTTCCTCCCCCCCCTCCCCCTTCCTCCGGACACCCCCTCTCCCGAAAACAAACACCCGGCTGCGTTTGCCTGCACACGCAGATCCGTGTTAATAAAAGTGATTATGTGGCTATGGTCTGAATATGTTCATTCGCTATTTCTGCCCAGTTTATGGGTAATAAAAATAAAATGTATGAGTTATTTTAATTGCGTATTAACAAGTAAAAAAGGTTTGTCAAGACTGCCGAAATAATGAAACACGATAATTATTCATTTATACTCGGCATGGTATTGTTTTCTTAAGGTTGCAATTAGACTATTTTTACTCGCGTTGCGTTTCGTTTCTTAGAAAGAAATCGGGATTGTATACTTATAAATATTTGCTGTCGTTTCACGTTTTATTTCCAAATGATCAATTATCACATGGACATTTTTCTTTATTTTGCCTTTCCCTTTCTTTCTTTTCACTTTCCCCTATTCATCTAACGGCAAAATATTTCATTTCAAGCAATGTTATTGCATTTCATCAAATCGAAAAGGAAATCTTTCGTCATTCAATGTAATTATCAGTTCTTCTTAAGATCTGAAATTTCATTCTACGTGGGTGGTCTGAAAAGTTTCCGACTCAGAAAATTTCAGAAAAAATATCTTGCATCCTTGTTAGGTTAGGTCGGACATTTTTCAGACCACCCTGGTATTTAAGTGAGCATTTGTTTGGGTGTTAGTAGAGAATGATCATTAAGAGCCATGGTTAAATAAAATTGGCAATTTTACAAAAAAATACAAAATTTATTAATACGACCGGTTTCGATGCAACAACATCATCTTCTGGTCCAGAAGTTCCACCATATCACGCCTGAAACGTCTCTTTTTATTAAGAGCCATGTTAAACGTGAGAAATTTAGGAAGAACCGTGAGTACAGTTGGGCGGGGAGCTGATTTTCTTACCATCTCAGTCGATAAAACGTTCGAATCGATAGTGGGAAACAGGATGGCGCGATGGCTTATGTACTGGCTTCTCATCTCTAAGGCTCAAAGGGTCAAAATACCAGAGGTGGCAGGATTTTTCAGTGGTATCACGGTCCTTACTTGGAGTACCAATCGGAGAGCACTTGAATTGGTCTACGCTGACCGTTGAATCGGACGTTAAAATGTGTGACTCCTTGTCGCATTTCGTCTTTAGTAGGCTAAAGTCAGTCTCTATTTTCTCTTCACCCTTTCCCCATTCTCTGAATATCCTACCCCCGCCGAATTACTCACTATCTTTAATGGCGCTAATTACTTCAGTTGTCGTTTCCCATTCCCTAATAACTATTTTTTCTACAGATAAATTCGACTAACGTATTCTCCAATTCCCCAAAAAGATAAAGTACTAACATATTCCTCAAAGAAATTTTCCGATGCACCGGTGACCTTTACACTCGTATTGGCAACGCGTAGGGTCAACATCCATCTCCTCGTCATGAGTTTCACTCCAAAACAGTTCGCTTCAATTTCGATTGCTTGTTTTTTTTTTAAATTTCTTCAGTAAATTGAAGAACGTGTAGGAGAACTTAAGAAATTAATATTATCTTTGCTTTCTACAGAAATATTTCTGTAGAAATCAAAGATAATATTAATTTCTTAAGTTAAAAATGGAATTCTACAAAGTTAAGGCCTCAACCATTCAGCGCACGTGTAGGAGTTTCTATATAGGTCTTCCCAGGAGTCTAACACACGGACAAGGTTTGTGGATTTACTTGGAATCCTAACGTGAATGTTAATGATTCTTTGATGAATACAGCATATTAAACATGGTTTGACAATATTATTTTTTTAATTATTAGTCTTACAAGCCATTCTTTTGTATCTCCAAATTACCGCAGTAAAAAATTTGTGAACCATAATTCTAAAGCAAACCATACTGGTCAATCCAAAAGTTTGTTTTGCTATTTAAATATACAAGGAACGTAGCTACGGTCGTGAATCAATGTAAACAAAAAAATGCCGAGACAGTACGTTTACGGTCTCGGCATTTTTTTTACTTTGTTTTGCTATGAGAAGGAGCTGAGGGCGAATAGCTCTGTGTTTAGCGAAAATGGTACATTCAGGATATGGGGTATAACTCCTTTCCCTGTACCCCAATTTACTTTACAAGTCACTAATATCTAGTCACCATAAACTTGCTCCACTTACAATTTAGATGGGATTCCTCAGAGGGGCTTAGAGCAATTAGGACCCATTTACCCTTCGCTCAGAAGCCGTGCCCACTGCCTATAGGGTTACTACGCATCTCGACTAACCCCGTAATATACTGACTGCCTTTTGCCTACCAAGTGTATGGCCAGGATTATTTTTGTTAGCAGAGACAAGCGATTTCCGTTACATACTAAACATTAGTTTGTTCCATTACGCTAATGTAATATTCTGACTGAAAAAGTGATGTGTTAAATAGATTTTGTTACGCTCCTACCTAATTAAATAATTTATGATAGCATTTTTTTTCAAAAATCAACGTATGCCTCAGAAAAGGATCCATTGTATTCTAATTCAAACGGTCCTTATGTCCTTAAAAGTTCTCGTCGCTTAGTTTTGTTGTACCCCAACGTTTCTCACCAATTTGAGGCGTTTACTCGATGAGGCTGTGAGAAAAATGGAGCGAAAGATCGTTAAAGCTAATAACACGGTTAAGACAAGTCGGCACTGGCCACTGGCTAAAGACTAGAAGTGAACCTTAACATTAAATATTCTCAACGCGGCAGTATTGATCCAGGAGTGAGTCAAGTAGTAAGAATCTTTGATCGATGCTAATCGATTTTGATTTATCGTTAGGTTTATTTACAAGTTTGTTACGATATTGTCGCTAGTGTCTCAGATTCTTTTCCCATGTTTCCAAACTTCCATCGGTATTTTAAACTCCCCTGAAATGGGAGTGGCGGCAGTTACTATATCATCCCCTGTCGTTCTCTCTGAAGTTCCGAGTAAAGTAAACGAGTGTCCATAATAATAGATATCGACAATGGAGAGCAGCTACAATAGGAAAGCCAAACCCAACGTTCGTAATCAATTACGTCAATGCCTTTCAACAATGTTTCACTCTAGACACACAGGCAAAAATGTACAAGCATGCAGACAATTTGCAATTTTCTTCTAGTATACAGGATACCTGTCTCATTATTTATAATTAGGTGGCAACTGAAATTTAATACTTTTGCGATTTAGTTTACATTTTCATTATTGTTTTGTTCAGTGCAATCCTTAAGCATCTATTTAAAATAAACGTGCCGATTGAGACACCTAAGTCTCTTTTGCCTCTGGTCAACCTGAAGGCTGAGGACTCTGTTCCCGTCTCTAGCATATCCATGTATGCTCTACTTCTATGTTCTGGAGTCCTCTTGTTTAAGGTTCGACATGACAAAAGACATCCAATCTTAACTTAAAATCTCAATTAACACTATGTACTAGGAAAATATTTTCAGATTAATGTAAACTCCGTATCATCGATCCATATTCATTATATTTTTCATTTTTGAAACATGTTCTCCGATAATATACGCTCAAATAAATGGTCTGTAATAGTGCGAAACTCAATAATGGTAGGTACGCTGGTTATTAAAAATATCTCCAAAATTCTAGATTATCTCCGGCACTTTGACTCATAGGATTGATAGTAATATATATAAGAATACTTTTTATCATAACGGGGAAAAAATTGCAACTTTGTTAAGTCCACATTAATTGGAATACACAAAGCTGTGATTTTTCTTACCGAGATGGATTAGTTCCACAAAGTCAAGCCTGAAATTACCATTTTTATCATGCTCAGATATAACATTTCTATTGTTTTGTTATCCCAAAAATAATGCCATCGGATGCACTGCAATTTTTATGTTAAAAATTATATCTTGGTATAGGCGACCACAGGATCTATTTGTATCAGTTTCTGTTTATAATAATATGAAGCAGGAAATGAAAGAGACGCAAAAATTATTTATAAAGAAGGTGTAAAAGAATAAGAAAGTAGTGAGGAGGCCAGCTAATGATAAGAAAAGGCGAATTATTGAAGCATCCCGTCTTTCGATGATTATATTGCCTTGGTCCTCGGGTAAATTAAAAATAATTACCTGATAAAATTCCACTTAAACACTTAACTACATTATTAATAACATAAGAACGACCCTCTTGAGGACGTAGGTTCCCTTACTAAGTTTCACAAGGGATAAATAAAAATATGTTGCCAGGACTATTAAGATATAAAATGCTATAACGTATATTTCAGTGACATCCATGTCCCCACTCCGTTCGCAGATAGCCTTAAAAGCCACCGTTCGCTGAACTGCAGCGCGGTTCTCTGAATTTCGTTGTTGCACCGGTGAGCGCGATTCTTGTCTCCTCCGCGGCCGCACTGCGGTTAAGACTTCCTCAATCACCCGAGCATTGCATTTCACCCCCCATGTATCGCTTCATACGAGAAAAAGGTGTGGCAATAATTTTCAGGAAGAACCACGAGAGGCAAAATCGGAGTACCTCTGTGTTTTTACTTTAATTCTTAACCAATTCCCTATTTTTATTGATCTGGATAAGTCCTCGTCAATATTATCTTCTTATAGTATCGTAGAGAAACTGGTCGTCGATCTGTGAAATACTACGTGGAGGAAATCGCGAACTTTTAGGGTTAATTAATCTACAACGCAGAGTAACAAGGACTTCCGGAGGAGATGTGCGAAAATGGAGGTGAGATTCATTTGAACGGGAATATATAGTAGATCTACTGGTCTTTTGCCTCGTGGACTCGGCTTACAGTCTAGAATTGAACAGAAGTTTTCCTTTCTGTTCCAGTCCCTGATATTGTATCATAGGAACAAAAAATACCGTTCGCCTTTCACAAAATAGAAACAAACTATTGAACCCCTATTTCGGCTGTTGCCAATGGGTTAACTATCACTCATAAGGATGAGTTTACGTAGGGTACCGCCTTTGGTCGTTAATACACGTATGATTGTAATGTCTTACTAATGCGTACAAGACTCGCTGATTGGATGATCGGAAAGCAGCATCATATTCCTTGGTATGAACTCTTCTAAGAAATTGAGCAATTTTTAAATGTCACGTGTCCGATAGGAGTCATTGGGACTTGTTTATTACCGAATAAATATTGGTGCTGATGCGATCGAAGGCAAATATATTACTGTTTTCCGTCAAATATATGCTGTTTGCGACTCGCTTGTATTGGTTGTGGCTCCATGTTTCACCCACTCCTTATCCCTTACCGAATCTCCATTTGCCCACACATCTTCGATGGCGAAAGTTAAACCGACGGAATTGGTGAACCTTCCAACGAAGCACACCGCTGCCAAAAACACTCCTCAGGAATGACGATTTTGAAACTGTTACACGAGAGTCGACTCAATTGTACGGCCGCGTGGCAGGTCTTCGTTAATGAAAAACACGTTTCCAAGATGTCGAGATAGTTATGCGTCGCGATATTACCGTATCCGCAGCGCCGAAACGGGGAAAAGTGGGCGCCTGTCATAATTTCACGCCGGGAACTTAACAGGGACGCGGCGGGCATTGCGGCGTTGGTTGGGCGTGGATGAAGTTACGCACTTGCGAGAGTGAGGGAGGGAGGGAGGAAGGAAAGGGTTGTTCCACACTCTTCTTCCACACCCCTCGCTCGCGGAGCGTGGCATCGGTGCCTCGGACCCAAAGTGACTACGTCCCGCCCCCTTCTCCACGCCACGCGCGGGAATGCGTCAGGCACTTCGCAGAAAAACATTACTCGCCGTTCAGGTACGCCGATTAGGTAAATGACTGGAAACGTAGAGAGAAAAGGCCAAAATTCCCTACTCTTGTAAGGCAAGGAGCACGTTGACTTACACGACATAACGTAACACTTCCTTTCAATGCTTTTCTTCATTGGTTGGAACGATGAACAATTTGATCGAACACTAAACAGATATGTACACTTGGATATGTTTGAGTCAACGTGTTTAACGTCAGTGCCATGTTCTGTGGTACATTGTTTTAACCACATCAGCTGCTGCGGTGGAAACTGAAACACCTTAGAAGCACTTAAGCTTTGTCATGCTACTTTACATGATCTATTATGAAAGTAATGCCCATCATTTTATTGCGACGCAACTGTCCATGGCAGCGCGGTAAAACCGGTCATGAAATGCGGTGAGGGGTCTGCCCATCTAACGCAGCCGGTTGTCAGTGTGGTCTGAGCAGCTTGAGCGGAAAGACGTGCCTCCGCGTGAAGTGTGTTTTTCGACTTTGTAACACGGTGCAATGTAGAGCCCAGCCACACGTCCTTCATCGTTACCAGCTCCCTGGCATTGGAGCACCACCCCCGGTGATCCCCTAGCACCCTTACAGCCCCGAATTGGTTCCGTGAGACTTATTTTTTGTTTCCCCGACTGAACGAGAGAGCTGAAAGTAAGCATTGGGAGACCGTGGAAAACACCCATAAGCATGTAACAAAGTTTCTGAGAGACATTCCCATCGAAGAGTTTCAGGGTGCCTTCCAGGCGTGGCAGACACGTCTCCGCAAGTGTATTGATGCAGTGGGAGAGCATTTTGAAGAATTTAAAGCATTTGTATAAGTATAATAAAAATTTGTATAGTATAATCAATAAATCTATTGTTTCTAGAGAATGCGAACTACTTTTATAGAGGACCCAGTATCACTTAAATATCCCAAGAAGAATAGCAACAGGCTTATTTTACAGCTGTTTAATAGTGAATAATAATAAATCATAATAAACCTCTCCATGCTCCTCATCCACATAAGTTTCCATGAAAGTTATAGCTAATTTGACCTTGAATTCAATATTTTCATTGCTGTTCTGGTGAAGTGGAACACCCTCATGTTTGCTGTATTCAGATTTACAAAAAAATATGGGCAATCGTAAGGACTTTCCCGACCGACTCCAGGTTATTAAATTCGAAAGGTAGTCCACGCAGCGTCTGTTCCTCAGTGATGCGGCTGCATAGGCGTCTGACCCCAGTGTGGCGGCCAATGAGTGATCGTGACACGTTAAAAACACTATTGATGAAGGCAACGGGAAACCACCTCAATTAGCGTTCCCAAGATTGCTGTGATGTACAGTAGAGTGAATATGAGTCCTGGAAACTACGGGACTCGGCCCAATCGGCCGTGTATCGTGCCCAAAGGCATGAGAGTCGCGGCTTCCGCCGTCGTCATCTCACATCGTCGGGCAAATGATAACTTAGGGGATGATCAGTTTGGGTTTAAGAAGGGAAGAGGGACGCGTGATTTCATAGCAGTAATGAGATCACCAATCGAGATGAATATAGATAACAATCAGGAACTATTTGCCTGTTTCGTAGATTTCGAAAAGGCGTTTGATAGATTGAATTGGGAAAACCTAATGAGTGAATTATAGAAAATCGGAATAGATTGAAGAGACAGGAGACTGATCCGCAACCTGTACATATCTCAGACTGCTCAAGGGTTACTGGGGGACGGAGAGTCCGGATGGGCAGTGTTAGGAAGAGGTATAAGGCAGGGTTGCCCATTGTCACCGGTGCTCTTCAACGTATGTAGAGGAAATGATTAAAGATACATGGGTGAACTCGAGATAGAAATGAAAGTTGGCGGGGAATCCGTAAAATCAAGTAGGTTTGCTGATGATCAAACTCTAATTTGTCAATCAGTCAAGGGGTAGCAAGCAATGATTAGTGAATCGGAAACTCAGTGAGACAGTTATGGGATGAGTATCAATCTATATAAAACAAATATTACGCGATTTTACAGAAAGAAAGGCCAAGGCTAACATTTAAATAGAAGGGAAGAAACTAGAGAATGTGGAACAGTTTACGTATCTGTGTTTTGGACCAAAATGGCCAAGTAGTAGGGACCTAAGGAGAAGAATTTAATTGGACAAAGGGGTTTCCACAAGGAGGAGGGAGTTTAAGACAAGGACGTTGAGTAAGAATGTTAAGAAAAAACTCGTAAACCTTTGATACGGAGCGTAGCTATGCACGGCGCAGAGACGTGGTCACTGAAGCAGGAGGATAGACGTAGATTGGAGACTTGAAATGTGGGTGTGGAGAAGAATGGAGAAGGTGAAATGGACCGAAAGGAAAACAAATGAAGAGGTACTAGTTATGTTTGGGGAGGAGAGGGGAATGTTGGGAAAAATCATAAGGAGGTAGGAAAAATGGATGAAAAGAATATTGATCGGTAGTTAGATGCTGAAGACTGTGATAGAAGGGAGAAGGTTAGGCAAACAAGGAAAGGGCAGGAATGGGACAGGGATGTTGTGGAAGGGATGAAGGAAGTATCCTATACGGAGATGAAGACGGTGTCATAGAGTAGGATGTTGGGTTGTGTTTTGTCAGGAGAAACAAAATAATCATTTGGTAGTTGTACCCATCCAACTACTAATCGACCCATCCAACTACCTAAAAAACTTATTAGGTAATCTACCTTGGCCGGTAGATTACCTAATAATCTTCTCAGTTATTGGTGGTAGAATAAGCCCAATTCTTAGCTCAATCACGTGTGACATCCACATTAAGGGCAGGGGGGCAGGTTTCTTTCACTGTGCCGCCTATGATTTACCAACTGGATCTGGTAACCGAAAAAAACATAGCTAAGGTAAAGTTGGTAATGAGCCCAAGGGACGTCACTCGGAATGAACCCTTAGGAATCAGGGCCTTCTCTTCGGCAGCCCCTGCACTCTACCGACTGGATTATCACGCCAAGATAAATATATATGTTACCTATGTATAAGGCTTTGCCCTCTCGTGGTTGCAATATGTAATATGTTGATAAATAAAATATTTAGCCATTAAATATTTTATAAAATTAATCATATTTTCGACAGACTATTGTGTCCTCATAAGGGCAAAGGAAAATTTCATAATGACCACGCCTACTAAAAATAAATATATTGGAGAGGATATTGCGTTAATTAATGCGCATTTTTCCTCTGAGGAAGCCTAGGCGGGAGCCACACAAGGTGAAAATACGATAAACCATCAAAAAGTTGCTATATCATATTGCCATAAGTTAAGAGGAACAACGTGCATTTAAATGAGACTCTCCCATACTGGTACGGAAGTGATAAAAAGATAGTCGAGCTGTTGCAAACAATGTGAGATAGCCGTCTTCCGCGATGGCTCTCTTCCATCGCTCTCACATCAGCCTCACCGAAGGTGTTCGTTCATTGATATGCTAAGCCAGGAGTAAATGGCGAAAGCGGAGTATTTTGTACAATAATTGCTCGTGTGTTTGTGCGAGCGGAGAGGGTATACCTACATTATCGCGGGGTGGTTTCTACTGATTTAACATGACTCCTGTTATTTTTAATTCTACCCGTAAATTAAAGAGCCCGAACTGATATTTACAGCTGTAATGTTTTTAATTGGTACATATAAATGTAGAATTTACAAAGCCAAAAATATTTGTGTTTAGAAGGAAAAACGGTAAGGATTTATTTATACACATACGAGGTGTGTTCAAAAATTAACGGAAATTTTTTCATTTCGTGGGCTTGGAGAGTCCGATTGTCAAACTTTTTTTTATTATGTTGGTATACATGCCCCTGAAGTATGATAAAACTTTCAGCTTTTTTCATTGGGGACTTTGTCTGTCACAGCCACTAAGGTTAGACGTGTTTTATGAGATCGGCGATTTTCGTTTGTTAAAAGAAATGGATCAAAGAATTTGTATGAAATTTTGCGTAAAAAATGGAATGAAGTGTAACAAAGTGTGTGAAATGTTAACAGAGGCCTATGGTTAGTCTGCTATGAGTAAATCAAGAGTTTACGAGTGGTATAAGCGTTTCCAAGAAGGCCGTGAAGACCTTGAAGATGACGAACGCCCTGGACGCCCCAGCACATCAGCAATCGATGAAAACGTGGAAAAGGTGAAAGAAATGGTTATGAACGATCGCCAAACCACAATTAGAGAGATCGCTGATGATGTTGGCATGTCAATTGGATTAACTCATGACATTTTTCCAATTTTTTTTGGGTATGAAACGCGTGGCAGCAAAATTCGTTCCAAAATGGCTTTTGCATATGCCAAATGCAAATGCACCAGCTCACACTTCATTGCTTGTTTGTGAATTTTTGGCCAAAAACAATACTGCAACGATGTCTTAGCCTCCATATTCGCTAGATATGGCTTCGTGAGACTTTTTCCTATTTCCAAAAATTAAGAGAACCTTGAAGGGCCGTCGTTTTACAGCCGTAGATGACATTAAAAGCGCATCGCTGAAAGAACTAAAGGCTATCTCAAAGATCGAGTTTGAGAAATGTTTCGGGGACTGAAAGAAGCGCTGGCACAAGCGTATAATCTCCAACGGGGACTACTTTCAAGGTGACAACATCAACGTATAAGAATAAATAAATATTATTGTCCGTAAAATTAAAATTTCCGTTAATTTTTGAACATACCTCTTATATTTCTAATTATATATTATATTTGTATATTATTATATTTATTAATTATTATTTGAAATATTATTATATTTTTATCATTTTCAAACAAAGAAAAGATCAAAGAATACTAAAATGTGTGGCGTGATTTTGTACGGTCCAGAAATTTGGTCCTTGAGGATGAAGGATGAGCGTAGATTTAAGGCTTTGAGGTGTGGACGAGGAATGGAATGGAGGAAATGAAAGCGACGAAAATTTAAACCAACGATGAAGTTTTAGGCATGTTAAGGGAAGAGAGACGGCTGTTGGGAGAAATTCAAAAAGGCAGGACAAAAGTTGATGCCGGAGGGGGTACTGAGAGATAATGGGATGCTAAAGATGGTAATAGAGGGGAGAATGCTGAATATGTGAGCTAGTAGGCGGAAAAGAATAGTTTTTTTTGGATTAAATTAAGAGACGTGTAAATTATGCAGAGCTAATTAACGAGTTATTTCTAATGTGTGTGTAGGCTTGAAGATTATTCAATGTCACGTTATTCAGAGGTTACAAGGACATCAGTATGTAGGGCCATCATCCAAAGCCAAACCTAATCCTGTAGACCACTACTAATAAGAAATTAATAAACAATAAGACCTCATCAATGATCTACATAACTATTTAATGAATAGGTCTTAAATTGATTGCTATGCATACCTGTAACGAATTCGACAAAATTGTTTGTAATAAGTAAAATTAACTTTCATTGATTAGTCTAAAATCCGTTCATGACGGGTTATTTCAAATAGAAAAACATCAAATAAAATGTTTTTTTATTTGATGGGACTTTCTTCACTAATTTCTTTTAAAAAATATATTCTAAATGTATGCCATTTGAAACCTTTTCACCGTCGATTCTCAAAAGATATGATAATTTTTTGGATCAAAATTCCATGCAGGCAATTCTGTCAGCTTAAATATTTCCAGGATCCATTCACAAACATTTTTATGCGTCCATCGTATGGAAATCATATATATCTTCAAGCACATTACCGTTGAACATTGAAATGAATCTAATCTCAGCTGCGTCAACCATCGTATTTTTGACTGAGTGTCACGAAAATGTTGGATATTCTGAAATGGAAGGGTTGGGAAAATAGAAGAAAAAGGAGTAGGTTAGGCGCGATGCATATAGTAGAATTGTTGAAAATGACGAAGCTTGGCAAGATTTATGGAAAAAGATAGAAAAACCAAACTTTAAGGGAAAAAGCCACCACAGTTTTAACATAAAAATAAGAGCGCAAAAGATAAACAAGAAAATATATTCCTTTTTAAATAGAACTACTGTTGAATGGAACCAGCTGCCTGGAGGTTTGTTTGAACCCTTTCCATCCAATTTTAGGAGTTTTAAGAACAAGTGTAAAGCAGCCACTGGGTGATAAAACGTCATTGATCAGGGATTATTAAACCATTGTACTTATTCAAATATTTTATGTATGTGATGTTGGCGGAGTTATGATTTGTATTGTGAAAGTGAATGATTTATTAACGGTGAGTGATTTTGAACGGTATATGAAATTGAAAAATGGGTGATTATAGACTGAGTGTGGCGATGAACGGTGTGTAGTATGTATTCGTATGGTGTAAACCGAATCTTTGTGTGATGGTAAAAGAGCGGTTGGTAATCAAAAAGTGACATTGTATATAACAGCATTTTATGCCTGTTCTTTCTGTGTATGTACATATGTATGTGCTTTGTAAGAGTGACCAGTGATCAGACTGGTCCGTTGCCACCAGGACAAATGCCTGATTGCAACGCGGTTTATATAATAATAATAATAATAATAATAATAATAATTGAGCTTCCAGAGCAGGATTTAAAAAAATTAAAATTTATTACTTGACTCCCTAACAGAAAAACCTTGTCTGTCACTTTTTTTCATCCAGTTCATAGCCGAAGACAGTAGTAGTATTTGCACCGCCGTCGACGCAATCTTTCGCATTCAGGCTCATTAATAAATAATCAAGTTATTCTCGTGGAACGTCGTCGATGTTGAAATGGGATGTTCAGGCCAGCGAGTCTTTCATTAGAAAAATAAATTTGATTCGAAAGGGTGCTCCCAAAATGTTGTGCAAGAGGCTTCCTTATGCCAGCCAGCGTCCGCGGGTAATTGGACAACTTGAAAAACCACAAGTTATGCGGGCGAGGGTGACGGCTGATACGATCAAAAGAATATGGAATTAGAAATATATATATATATATATATATATATATATTTCTAATTCCATATATATATATATATATATATATATATATATATATATATATATAAACATCCTAGTGTGATATTGCGGAAATCGGTGGTAATTAGCAGAATTGCGGCTATGCGACATTAAATTACTCCAGACTACTTATATTAATTAATTCAATACTATATAACGGCCAAATTGCCGCGCTGTTTCATGAAGAGTTGAACGGATGAGATATAGTTCTTAGATAATTTCTATGATTAAGTTAAATGCGTGGGTCGTGGTAGTCTAGGATTTGAGCGTTGGCCTAATGACCGAGGGACCCGGGTTCGATTCCCGGGCAAGCCTCTCTAGGCACCTGCAGCTCCACCCAAACTATGTCGATGGTAACCTACTTTTTACTCACAAGTCCGAAATGCGTACCTCAAATTATTAGTAAATACCCTCCTAAATTTGCGATAGTGATTTGAAGTTTGTTTGCCAACAATAACGTAAGAAAATTTAAAGAGCTGAGGGAAATGGCAACTCAGCTTAACGGAGTCACCCGCTGATGTGCATTGAAAAGCAGGAATGTCATAGTGTGAAATTCATTTGCCTTGTCTGGGATTTCAACCTGGATCCCTTACTCCGGACGAGTACCTTGCCAGCTACCAAGGCCTAGGAGGCTAACCAGGCAAGCCCATTGGCCAGAAATGGGAGGTATCCAGATTCGAATCCCGTTCAAGGCGAATGATTTATTACACTCTGAACTTCTTTTAAAAGGTAGACAATTCAAAGGAGCAACAGAGTAACTTGTCAACACTTATTTAGAATTCTGTAAAATTGGTTTTGAAAAATGTCAATATTTTGGCCAGAAAATTGCTCAATAGAGTGTACGTACAGGGTTCGTCCGGAAAATAAGTTTATGATGCTCATTGTCTTTTTTGACAAAAGGGGAGTCGTCCACTACGAATTTGTGCCTGAACGACAAACTGTAAATGCTGCATTTTACGTCCAAGTGCTCGACAGGCTTCGAAAACGAGTCGCCCGCGTCCGGCCAGCGATCAAAAACATCTGGCGGCTGCTTCACGACAATGCGCCGTCTCACACCGCGCCTGTCGTGTCGGACTTCTTGGCCAAGCACGGCGTGGCAACGCTGCCGCACCCGCCCTACAGCCCGGACTTGGCACCACCGGACTTCTTTCTGTTCCCGAAGATAAAGAGGAGTTTGAAAGGAACGCGATACGGACTTTGGACGCCGTCAAAGAGGCCGTGACGACGTGTCTTCGAGAGGTTCCCGATGATGCCTTCGCGGGAGCGTTCCAGGAATGGGAACGCCGCTGGAACAAGTGTATCGACTCACAAGGGTCCTATTTTGAGGAATATTAGCTTAAGATATGTAAAAGGGTAATAATTCTTTTTCCCTGAGCTCAGTACACTTATTTTCCGGACGAACCCTGTAGATCGCATTTGTGCCAGCAAAAATTGTGGGATAAGCACTTTGAGTCACTTCTTTGAAGCATTTACCTAATTTTCGTAAATATTAGTTTTGCCGTAAAAAATAGTGCAATATTTGTATATTTGTAGACAGTTAAAGTGAGCCAGATGAAATGCAAGAATCACACTTCGAGAAATCAGTCTTATATAGCATATGGATGAAAATGTTCGGTAATGGTATGATTGAAAGAGTACGGAATGTATCATTGAACACAGTTTGTGAGGAGCCGATGTACTTCTGCGCATGTCTGGCTGTTTGTTTTTCAGGGAATAGTTATAAATATATTGACGTGTAACAATCTCTACTATTTAGGTAGCCATCGGAATCAGTTTTATAACAACTGTATAACAAATTGCTCTAAGATATTATTATAGTCGCAGTAGGAATAGAGAACTCTTTACGACCAGATGTATACTATTCCGTGAACCCATGCAAGGGAACCATCCTGAATATGCGAAAACCGACCTGTGAAAGCACAAACCCCAAAGAGGAATGCAGATATTTAATCATGCAAGTGACCTAGCCATCAAGCTAATCACATAGAAATAAAGACAAGCAAATAAGAGGGAGGAGAAGAATTGGAATTAGCGACGACATAAAATGAGGTAAAATATATGCGAAAATATTACATAAGCATAAAAAAGTCCACCATCACTAGAGGGATTCATTGCACTTTCACGTTATTTAATATTCGCCCAATAAGTATCATATGATCATTATACCACTACATTTAAGAAAGCATTTTTTTCAACTAATAATTACTCTTAGGCACTAAGTGCAGTCGGGCTGAGTTAGAAAAATTAATTTCGGTACGTAACTAGCAGTATCCTACGTGAGTAGCATGCTCCCTCATCTACCATCACTGTTGGTACATACTTAAGTCTGGATACCTAATAACCCCTGCCACACGCTCAGATGGTGACTTTCAGTTTAAAATGTATTTACAGACACCTTTCTGAATTTAATATATCATTTAACAATGAAGGAAGTGGTGCTAGTCTTTGCAACTGAAATAAATACTTTAACGCACATCTGCTGCGTAATTTTATAGATTTCCTTGCAGTAGTGCACATTTGTAAGGCATAAGGAGGTTTGTGAGGATTACCATGGTTTAATGCCTCCTGGATGAGATAATTACTTCACCATTGAGCACTCCGGCGACGTTCCCTTACCACTGACAATAATATAAGCAATGGATGGACGCTCAGCGAACAAGCCTTCCACCGTTTCCCGTAGAGATTACTAACTTCCGAGCAGGAACATTTCAAAACAATCATTCTCTCCGGACGCCGTCAGATCTCGATTACACTCGAGAGGAGGAAATTAATTTTCTTTTCGCCTACCCTGGTCATCCATTTCTCAGAACGGCGCCGCTGCGCCCTCATGCTTGCCCCGAGAGAAGCGTCCCATCTACGCGCTCGGAATTAAAGAAATGCCCACACCCGAGCGAAGCCTAATCGGTGACCACCGTCTTTCATCACGACCTCCTCGCTCGCTTCCATGATCCCGCGGTCCGGACCTTCGTGGAATAAGGGAAATTGCGCCGCGAGTCATGCGGATTTTTTTCGCCGTGTGATTCTCGCCGACGTGGGCCGGAATCCGTCTCTAGTCTCTCTTTCACTTCGGTGTTTCTCGGGTGACGACGGGGACTGTGACTGAACCCGTCGGCATCCGGGGGACAATCCCCTCAGACCTCTGAATGTGCGGCGGCGTGTGGAGGTTGTACACGGGCGACACCACCGCCTACCAATCTAGTCCCACCGCTTCACAAGGCCTGCTAAACCTGTACGCTCCTCTTTAGAGATCAAAGTGTTATTTTAAGGTTATCAAAGCTGTAGGTTGCTCTCCTGCGTTCTTTCCAACGCGAGACTTGTTTTACGGAGCTATGCGTCGATTCCCAGAGCCCTAATTATTACGGTGGTTCAGGCATGACAACGTGAACAACTAGGGACCAGAATTCTTTTATCGCTCGTTTTGCATGTCATATTAAAACTTATTAAATGTTTTTATCGTAATTTTTAAAGTAGTATGAATTATAATTTTAATATAACTTATTTGCGACATCATTTATGCTGGTTTATGAAATACGAACGAATAATGGTGTGTCGGGGCTAATGTGGAGCAACTGATTCATAATGAAATTAGGAGTGTTTTGTAGTTTCAAAGGCATGTCCTTTTGTGATAAACTGCAAATAACATATTTTTTGTAAATATTAATGAAATCCGTTCATATTACTTGATTGGAACCAGTCTCACTGTTGCCAAAGGAGTGTTATGTGTTTGCGATGAAAGCAATATCCGTTATTTGTCAATGATCCATTAAGCAAATTTTAATTTATTAATACATGTATGTTGGAAGTTAGCCTCGGCATATATATATATATATATATATATATATATATATATATATATATATATATATATATACTTGCGTCATCAATGGTTATATATACCCACATCATTTCTGAAAGACCCTGTCTGTATGTTCCTCTTTCGCACATCAATTTTCAAGCGCCCGATGAATTTGGGCCCTGCTGCACACAAAAATCGAATCACAATTGGCTGGGAAAACGATTTTACGCGAATTAACCAACAGGCAAACGACTAGTGAAACAGGACATAAACTTCGGTAGTTTCATAAGCAATCAATAGATGGAGCGCGTAACGGAGTCAACTACTGGCAAGCATCGAAATGCATAAATACCATTTTGCAGCGTAAGTTAACTCACTTTCACCGCGAGTAAAGCTAAATTACCCCCGGAAAATGTGCTCCAACCAATCACGTCGAGTAAGTTTTAGGAGTCAGGATATGATGAGAAATATCCGTATATTATAATGCAATGAGTAACTACAGGAATGCGCAGTGCACCACCGTCCACGAGGTCTCTAGGATCCACGCTTGAGTCCCAGTCACGGTGGATCATTTTTACACTGCAAAATTCCTGCAATTCGATGCTCATCAACTGATGACTACGTTAAAGTTTTCTGAAGTAAACCTTCCCGCAGTTATTAAAATAAGTTAAAAATATGCCAAACCCATTAGAGGCATGAAGTTTTCTTCCTCACGGGGGTAAAATTTGAATATATTATAAATTTAAGTACGTCTATGGGTACCGACGTGATTTAGGGAGTCATTGAATTCGTTCGTGAAAACAAAAGTATTCCATTGATATTTAAAATATTAGTTTAAAAAAACGAAAATAATTCTAATATTTATGGTTAAATATTATTTTTTTACTCACTGACTTCGGTAAAATCTAATTAGAGGGCTTGTGAAATACGCTGTTTTTGAGGAAGAATTGCAGGGAACCAGCATGGAATTATCAGTCGATAGAACTTCAAGTGAATGTAAATCTCATTGAAGAGGTTTCGATCAACATTTCAGAATATTTGGAGTTATTCAACTAAAGTTTATTTCCGCCTTAATAATCATTTTATTAATAGCAGCATTCTCACCAATCACGCTGGGTTTTTGATGTACTTCGTCACAGCACACTATTGTACTCCTGTCCTGGTTTACATTACACAAATACCCTTAAACTTAAAGTGGCATTTTAAAATTACTCGTTCTTTAGCTCTGTATTTATTCTATATAATTTTATCCCATTCAAATTGCCGATCCTTTTTCTCCCTCTACCTCTTATCCCCAACATTCTACTCTCCATTACCGCCTCCAACATCTCATCATATCTTCTTAATACCTCTCTGCAGCCACTTGTCTTTGGAATGAAACGAGTGAACGAGACTAGGAGAGAGCTAGAGCTGATAATTTCCATTTTATTTAGACTCCCATTATAATGTCTTCCGTTTCTGCCATCTCGCTGTGTTTCTACAATTCATATTGCGAATCAAAAATAAACTGCAAATTAATTCCTATTTTGAAGTGCCACATTTGTCGATGAAAGCATTCAGGATATCCATGAAAATATAAAACTCAACCGACTAATAACTGTTTCACATTTACTGAGTGAAGCGGATTTTCAAAAAGGCATTTATGCATCATTGCGAACGAATTTAAATACGTTTACAGATGCGATAGAAGTTATTTTGACATGCCAATATTAAAAGATAAAATAAGTTCCAAGTCTCCATCACACATGGTGTCGTCCTATTTACGCTTCGAATGCAAACATTCAGGACTATCAACACGAATGGGACACTTTCATTCGTAAAACTCGTTTCCCTGCTTCTAGACCTATACGCATTCCCTGAAAGCAACCGCAAGGGCGAGGTATGACACGAGAATCCAGCACATGAGCCACTAAAGAGAATAGAGTCAAATAAGAGAAACTTGAGTTGAGAAAAGTCCTTCAGGAAGAATTTATAAGTGAAGTTCAATGTTTAATATTTGAGTATTTACGTTATATATACATATATACGTTATATATATATATATATATATATATATATATATAGTCACTTTCTTGGAAAACCCACGAACGTGCACAATAATGTAAATTCACTAATAGTCATAACAAACACAGAAACTAAAATATATAAAAGAGGGACTCACTGGTTCTCGAATTTTCGGTGGTGCAACCACCTTTCTCAAGAGGAATTAGAAACAGAACTCGAGAACCAGTGAGTCCCTCTTTTATATGTTTTAGTTTCTGTTTTTGTTATGACTATTAGTGAATTTACATTATATATATATATATATATATATATATATATATATATATATATATATATATATATATATATATATATATATATATATATATATATATATAAATTCACTGATAGTCATAACATACACAGAAACCAAAACACACAAAAGAGGGAAAACTCACTGGTTCTCGAATTTTCGGTGGTCCAACCACCTTTCTCAAGAGGAATTAGGAACAGAACTGAGGCAGAGGAGGGCCCGAAAGTAGTGGTAAAATTCGGAAACTTCGAGAAAAGTCGGAAAATTCGAGAACCAGTGAGTTTTCCCTCTTTTGTGTGTTTTGGTTTCTGTGTTTGTTATGACTATCAGTGAATTTACATTACACGTTTGTGGGTTTTCCAAAAAAGTGTATATATATATATATATATATATATATATATATATTGCGCGATAAACGATTTCAGTTTTACGGAAAGTGTGTCAGATTGGAATACAGCTTAGTAAATCATTACCACTTTCAATGATTGCCAAGTATAATCATTTAATGATGGCAGAAAAGATCTGGATCTGATTTGGTGCCTGATTTACAGAAAAATATAGCTATATAAAAATGTATTTACATATATAAATATGTATACATAGAATTTGTCGGAAATAAAATGATTCATATATTAAGCGTATTGATAAGGGTGTGTACCAATAACAAAGAGTATTTTTCCATCGTCTTTTTTTACTCAAAAGTCATTATCCATAGAGATTTTGTCTCTCGGGGACAGACAGTGAACAGTAAATTTTACGTGGAAGTCCTTGAAAGGCTGTGGAAAAGAGTGCAACGAGTGCCAGGAAGGGGATGTTTGCCAACTAGAGGCTGCACCAGGACGACGCGCTGACCCACACCGCCTTCGCCGTGACCCGAGTGCCTGGCCAAAAACAGGGTGGTAACGCTCCCGCAGCCGTCATACAGCCCCAATGTGGCACAGCCGGACTCCTTTTTTTTCCAAGGATAAAAATGAGCTTGAAAGGCAACCATTTTGGAACGGTAGATAACGTAAAAGAGGCCGTGAAGAGGTGCCTTCCAGGCAGCGGACCGCGAGTGTCAGATGCGCTGGTATCAGCGTTTCAATGCACGAGGGGGTTGCTATTTTGGAGAATTTCAATAAATTGTTCTTTCATCTGCCATAAATGTTTTTTCCAGATCTATTATGATTATTTTTGGGACAGATGATGTACACCATCCACCCTAGAGTCAATGCCCCTTATATTTGTGCCGATTCCATTTGCTGAAATAATTCTTCTAACTATATCAGATTATCCACAATTGGGCATAGGGACGGGAGAAAAAAGAGCGTTAGTCCCTTTTCCTATGTTCGCGAGTAGGGTGGGAGAACCTTTGGATATCCGATATCGTCTGACCCATGGGTACTTTGCGGCACTGATAGTAAAAGTAAAATCTTACCGTTAAACCCCTTGCCATGCCATTAATCTGGAATTAAATTTAAATACCTCCAGAGGCTCGAACGCCATACCTTGTGGGAGACGCACTGAGAAGCTTTTCTCCTTCGGATCAGTTAACCAAGGTGTCACTTTTCTCCAGAGGTTCTAAATTATAGCCGTTATGACATCTGATCAATGATTAGCGTATGCGACAATATTACTACTAAAAAAAATAGTCAAATGAAATATCCAAGAAATGTTCAAATTTGCAGTGAGTACCCAAAATCCGTCATCTTTTAACAAAAATGCAGATCAACAATAGGTATTCCAGAGGTATTTGAGCTATATGCAAGGATAATAATGAAAAAAAAACAATATGAAATTAAAAGGAAAAGCACTTCCAGAAGAGCATTGCAGAGACGGGGTGATGTCACTGGAAAACCTCTGGATGAAATGCATTCATATTTAAGGCGATTTCGTTGAGAAATAAAACTAAAATTATTAAATTTTCAATTTCATGACAATAACAATTTATGATTTACTATGAGTAATGGAGAGGGATGGAAAAGGTAAAATTAACAGAAATAAAAACGAACGAGGAAGTTCTACGAATGGTGAAGGAGTAGGGAGGACTGTTTTGAGAAACTCAAAGGAGGTAGGAAAGGTTAATATGCATTGTTTTGATTGTCAATGGAAAGTTGAACACTGATATGAGAAGAGAACGTAAGATAGGTTGAGAGAGGAATTCATTAATATTATTATAAATTAATCTACCGGTTAAGGTAGGTTTTGGATGAACACAACTATTAAATAAATATTTTGTGACTCCAAACAAAACACAATCCAGCAACCTACTCTACATCAGGTCCCTCTTCATCTCTGTGTACTTCTTTCCTCCCTTCATCCCGTCCAACATCCCAATCCTGTTCCTGCCCTTTCCTCGCTTGCCCAACATTCTCCTCTCTATTACAGTCTCCAACATCCCACTCCCGATCAATACGCCATCATCATTCGTATCGTACCCAACAAACCCCGTATTCCCAACAAACCTATCTCCTGGCCCATCATCCCTAGTTACAAGTGTGTTAATGGAATGTAGGGACGATAGAAGCATACAGAATTGAAGTAGGATTAATTCTAGGACAGGATTTTAGGTCCTGTTTTGTCAGGAGAGGATAACAAATGAATTGTTTTTTCGGCCTTTGTCCATCAAATCCTACCTTAAGCGGTAGACTACCTGATAATAGCGCCCTGAATACACTAGGGTTCACAGAACATGCGTTTTTCAAGGTGACGCGGATTGATTGGCGCTGATTTATAAGACATTATTCTTTTCCCGATTATTATATACTCATTATTACCCAGCACACGTGGTATGGAGACACTTTTTTATTAGTTGCCCTACTCGCGGTGAATAAAAGCAGGTGTCTGGGGTGTTTTTATATTTGTTGATTAACAGTCCAACAGCTTTTACCATGCTGAGGCTACTGAAGTGTTCCTGAAGCAATGTGGACTCTTATAGTGGGCACACCTGTAACTCCTACCTGACAGATGGTCTCGTACGGAAGAAGAAACGGAAAGACCTCGATGGGACGTCGCATTGCTGGGAAAAAAATAGTGACTTCCGAAACATGAACGCCGTGCTCGCGCGCGAACGCACACGCACACATACGTCCTTGCGTACGCAATCGCACGCACCGAATCTAATGAGAGGAAAAAAAATCGACAAGCTTAGTGGTGGGGCGGACGTTCGCTCCGTGGAGTCAAACCAAGGAAATGCGCCGTTGGACGGGAGGTCAAGGACATCTGGTGTGATTTCTCCAGAACGTTGATTCCCGCGCGATCATCAGACGGATGGTAGGGAAAGGGTGGGGGAGAAGAGAAAGTCCACGCGAGAGAGAGAGAGAGAGAGACGCACTCAATACAGGCAGCCGGCGGGAGTGAGGAGGGAGAGCAGAGAGGGGGTACGGGGGAAGGAGGTTGGAGAAGCACGCGGATGTCGGAGGGGATCCTGGGGAACCAAAGGGGTGCGGGTTGTGGTGCGACGAGTTGTGGGGTGGTTGGGGGAGAGACCGAGTGGGAGGGTGGCGAGAGGAGGAGCCGACGTCCACGGACATTGCTTCCCAGGGATAGAAAGAAACCTGATCACAAATGGACGAGCCTCCGACGGGGAAGGGGAAGGAAAAGTTTGATCGGAAACGTATCTACCACGCCGATTTATTCACCCGAAAGTTTCGTAGGCATCCCCGAAAAATTGATTCGAGGTGAATCGACTAACTCTGTTCGTACCGAAGAGTAAAATCGAAACGAATCCAATAAAAATCGAGATCGAATCGGAAAACTCGGCATCTACGTGTCCTAGTCGTGGCGGCGGGAGAAAGGGTGTCAGCACAAACCGCTTCCAACGTAGTTCCCATGAAGCAAAGGCCAGGCATCGGAAGCGGGTTTGTCAGACCGGCCGCACGAGTCCTTCGCTAGTCTAGATTTGAGAGAATGTGCACTAACAATATCACTTATTCAATAAAACATATCAATAGCCGTAGATCAATTGCAATGGCATACGTATCGTTAATTGGTTTTGTATATATATAAATTATCAAGATATTATTGTGAGTGTTCTTTTTATGTGTTCTCGTGCTGTGTGTTACTGTCTAAGTTTTTTATTCAACACTTCCGTGTTACTTCGAAGAAATCATATATATATATATAAACACACAAACACTAAGATAATAGATATTACACACACAGAAACATAAAAGAAGGACACTTACAGTAGATATTTACGTTTCGAAGGCCGTACCGTCGGTCGTCGAAACGGTCGTACCGTCATCACAACGTAAAATACAATGCGAGTGTCCTTTATTTGTGTCTCTATGTTTAAAAAATTCTATATCTGTATGTTTATATATATATATATATATATATATATATATATATATATATATATATATATATATATATATATATAAATTCAAACACGAAAGCCCGCCAAACGGTGAACAAATATTACTTCACACATAGAATAAGATATAAGGAAAGGGGATAGGAAAACACATAAAAGACGAACACAGGAAAGGTGGGGAAGGACGAATTTCAGCAGATCACAAACGTAAAAATATTTCCTTATCCGGGATTTCCTACACCGGACCTTCTACTTTCCGGGCGGATGCTCTACCAGATAAGCTAATAAGGAAACTTAATTTACACTGAGATATGCGATGTTTTAAAGCGCCCAGGTGCTCCAATTGCAGAGATGGCGTTAGGAAGCTGTGGGTGAACCAGCCATGAGATTTCCTCACACTGCACTAGACCGAATCGGCTACACCTTGGCTGTAACTACACCATATGAACATTTGGAAACCTCTTTTCTGAAAAATTTGCCTGGACTACAGTAATAATGGTTTGTTTTATATCGTGACCTAATGAAGACAGCGATGCTCGAGGTTTGTTGGTGACGACAATTCCTCTGAGGCAAGTGGGAGTGAACTTGTATAGTGTGATTGGAATTGGACCATGTTTCTCGAGTGAGTTGGGCTTTTAGAATAAGTGAGACAACGAATTGGAACCTAATTGGAGAAAATCAGAATATGCACTATTATTATCAGTATTCTAATGGGTGAAGGGAAGGTACTAGCATGACCCAAAACAACCTTCATTTAAATAATTATTAAATAATACAATAATTCGTTCTTCAGATACATTTGGGATATTAGTGATTTTATAAATTACCAATATTCTCAACTATCGGCAGCGTTGCTACAATGTTTAATAGTTATCACTGAGAAACAAGTAACAAAGAATCATTCAGCATTTAATAAATTATTTAAGTAAATAAGCAAACAATTTCGTCGACACTCGAAGCAAAAAATGTGTAGAATGCACCGCATATGTGTCTTGCCAATTTGATTTGACGATTTTGGTAATTTGAAACTAATAGAACTCACGCAAATGACTAGTATGTTTTTTTTTAATGGGATGATGGATGACCCTAGAGCATAAAGTCAAGATCAACAGTGAAGTCGAAATTTCATCTACATCTACATAAATACCCTGCGAGCCACCAAAAAGGTGTGTGGCAGGGGGTGTAGCACCATGAGGGAGAATTTAGCAGGTATGAGAACCATTACACATAATAATTTCATATTATGGGAATACAATTCGAATTTCAAAGTTTACGTGCATCAAGTGTGTCATTCCCATACGGGTTCACTGTCTATCGCGGTCCAGTTAAATTCTTCAATGTGGAGTAATCATTGACCAAGTAGCTATTCGAAAGCGTTTGAGTGTTATCACAAAAGTAAAATTATGATTATTTATTTTATGCTCAAAGAGTGCATGTGCTATTTTCATCAATGCTTTCACAGTAAAAAAGCTCGTGACAGTTTTGAATGTTTCAACAAAATTCGCCTTCCAAGCCAGGTCAATCGACCACTTGATTCGACAAAGTTCGTAAGGCGACGAATCATCTGTTATGCCCATCTGGGCCTTCACACAAACGGAATTGGATCTTCCAATTCTACTTTCGAAACGAGTTAGCATCTATCTTCAATGGCTGTTTTAAAATAATGAATTCTCGAGGGAAAGGAGTCGTACATTCTTGCAACCGCGCTTCCACCTGGGAGTGACAGCGACGTATTTCATCCCCTCGGGGGAATACCGAGGGTATGAAATACTTCGCTCCCGACGAGTTGCCATTCTGCGCCAGTTGAAGAAAGAGTACGTCCAAGAGTCTCCCAATCCTCGGTTTTCCCTCCGCCTCCCCGCTTCAATGCTCATTCCAGTGACTTCGACGGCCGTTCATCTCACGCAACGGTCAATAAAAGAGGAAAGGGAGTGATTTCGAAGTTCAGAACGTGAAAGAGATCTTGGCACAATCGAATAATTACGTGGCTTCGCTGACATCACTTGACACCTTTACTCTTTCCTTCAAATGTACGTTTGGTTAGGTATTGGTACATTCTCATGCAAATCATTCTCAGAATAAAAACGATTCCGAAAAGAAATTGTTTTAAATTCAGAAAGAGTTAAGAGCAAGCATTTATGGGGAATTATAATAAAAATCGCAACAGTTTTATGTAATTTGTAAATAAATGAATCGAGGAGAAGAAATATGGCAATTTGGTGTCCTGCAATATGTCGTAGGATGATGTTAATTATATACATTTTTTTGCTTAATTGTTTTATTGCATCCCTTTTGATATGATAATGGGTTTCCTAATGGAGTCAAGGTTTCTTACATATTTAATTTAGGCAAAAAGAATGGTAATAAGCCATAATTGCAACAATGATATATTAATATATAGCAAGTCTTACATTTCCAGGTTATACAGCACAAAATACTAGTTTTCCCGACAAAGAAGGGCCATCAACAAACGCGAATTCTAATTCTCCATTTTTCCGTTATTTTCCAATCAAATTCTCCATCTCCAATATCCAGTACATTTAAAACGTACCACGAATCCCATTCCCCTAAGCCAAGTAGATGTTTTATATACGCATGTGAAATAGAGTCTATTGAGTATTGACACCTATTAAGATGCTTTTATTAAGGAATCATGGAAGGATAATTATTTTGTAGTAATTAAATCAATGGTAAAGGTTAAGCGATTTTCCAGGAAGAAGAAGGCTCAGCTAAACATTAAAATAGGAGGGGAAAAAATAGAGCAGGTAAAACAGTTTGCGTATCTTGGAAGTGTTTTGGACCAAAACGATCAACGTAGTAGGGACGTAAGGAGAAGAATTGCGCCAGGCAAAGAGGCATTCACAAGGAGGAGGGAGTTGATGACGGGGACGTTGAGTAGGGATGCTAAGACAAGACTCGTAAAAACTCTGATATAGAGCGTAGCTATGTACGGCGCGGAAACGTGGTCGCTGAAGGAGGATGATAGACGTAGATTGGAGGCTTTTGAAATGTGGGTGTGGAGAAGAGTGGAGAAGGTGAAATGGACCGAAAGGAAAACAAATGAGGAAGTACTGGAGATGGTGGATGAGGAGAGGCGTTTGTTGAGAGAAATCCTATGGAGGCCGGAAAAATGGATGAAAGGCGTATTGAACGGCAATAGTGGCATGTTAAAGAAGGTAATAGAGGGGAGAATGTTGGGCAAGCGAGGAAAGGGCAGGAACAGGGATGTTGGACGGGATGAAGGGAGGAAGGAAGTACACAGAGATGAGGAGGGACCTGATGTAGAGTAGGTTGCTGGATTGGGTTTTGTTTGGAGTTACAAAACATGTATTTGATAGTTATATCCATCAATAAACCTACCTTAACCGGTAAATTACCTTAAAAAAATCAATTCTGTGTGCTTATACATCGAGAAAATTACAATGTAAATCTCTTAATTTCCATAATGCGAGTATTTATTATAAAATTAATGATTTGTCCGATTTGCCGGGAATAATAGTCAATTTTGGGTCATTAAATTTCCATGGCGAGGAATTTTGCAAATAATATATATTAGTAAAATATTGAATCAAATAGGATCTGAAATCTGCATGCATTTTCATTAGCACAAAAAGTGAATTCATCAACTATCAGCTAATTGTAAAGGTTTACTTTTTACGGAAGAGAAGCAAGGAAACAGAAGGAACCTTAAAACAATGATAATGTTGTCATCACCTTGCAGTTCCACAATGACTTAGAACTGGTGGAAATGTAACAAATGAATCATATATACGCATATGAACTTTTTCAAGTATTGTCAAGTTCAATCACGCAACCAAATGGCACACTTAGGTAGGAAGGTAGGACGTGAGGAATGCCGGGATGGCTTTTGTTGTCTCCTCAAAGGGAATGTCGTAGGGCTCCAAGTTTTAATGCCAAATACTACGAACGAAATAATTCATCCATTCAAAACGAAGCCCTATTCTCCAGTAATTTAGAACTTTTATTAGTGCAGAACATAAGTCAAAGAGGGTGCATAAGCGACCTGATTTTATAAATTTTGCATAACAATAAATGAAGGAAAGCAATAAATAAATAGGAGATGGCAAGATGAATGGAATAATATAAAGAGGTAAATGGAAAATTTTGAGGAAGTAAATTAGGAAAGCACGAAAATATAAATAGAAAGCGTTAAACGTTTTTAGCGGAATCCAATAGAATAGAAAAATGTGAACGGTTATCTTTTGGTGAACTAATTACAATCTGACAACCACTGGAAACTTTGCTTACTCTTTGCTTCTGTTCAAAATAAAGTGATTTTTTTAAATTCTCTTTAATTTTAATTGTTTATCATTCAGCATCAAAGCATTTTTACTCCTAATAGCAACAATTCCAAACCTATGTTTTACCCAAAGATGGGAAGAGAAATCAAAGTGTCAGATATCGATAAACATTTAAAAGATGAGGTTTAAGTTGCGTTTTAAATGCCTTTTGAAAAAAATTGTGAGAAAGAAAAAAGTGGAAACGCTATTGAAAGGTGAGGTTATGGTGTAGTTAGCGAATCAAATCGATATTAAATATAATGAAACACAAAGACATGAATGAAAAGACAGCCGAAGTGGAGTTCAACATATCCCACTGTTGATTGAAGTCGGGAAAAGATGATTTATTTATTTTACATTAGCCAGAAAATAGTACTTCGACCATGACATCGGATTTTAAGCAATGATATATCGCACATAATAAGAACGAGAGTGTATTGATGGTGTTATAAGTGTGAAGCTACGATTAGGACGTTATCTATTTAAAAATTTGTTGTCTCGTAAATCTATGGAATTTGCATGACATATTGAAATGAAATACTTTACTTTGTAATTTCACACAATTTAATTTTAAAAAACACGACCCAGGTTTCGACGTTCAACGTCATCACCACCTGATGATGACGTTCAACGCCAAAAACCTGGGTCGTGTTTTTTTAAATAAATTATGTGGAATTACAAAGTAAAGTATTTCATTTCAATAAGTTATCTATTTATTTGAACGTTATGGCCATAAGTCACTGGCCATCACCATCGAAGCTATGATGCACAAAGATCTTGCCAAAGAAACTTGATATTCTTGGGTACGATTTTACCTTAAGGGGAACCTTATAGATGATCATCGAAGTCAACCACTAACAGTAAGCGGACCCGAGGTTCACTCGTCATTATGTTTTGTGATCTTAAAAGTTCATCAACATGACCTTAAAAGGCACAAGCTTTATCTTTATTGTCAATATCGAGTGGGGCTCATAATAACATTTGTGTACTCAATTAAACGTTTCACCGTTGGGTTTAAGTATCACAAACATCCAATTATGGGGATGTATCAATATATCATCTTGGACAACACTAAATATCTCAAAGGTCATATAAACATGAGGCTGAATAGTTTGATCTCGCCACTTGTTTCCTTATCCCATTATACTTTAAATTTCCTCTTATCTATATAAGAGTTGGTCCATTTTAGAATCCATTCGGGGAAATTCCAGTTTTCCATTTTTTTTAGTAGCCCAGCGTGCCGCATCTTGTCAAATACTTTGGTGAGATCAAGAAATATTCCTATAGTCCACTAATTTTTATTAAATGCGTCACTGGTGAATTCTACTGCTCTATTGATCTGGTGAGTTGTTGAATGTTTTTCTCCGAAACCGAATTACTCTGGTGGCAGCATATTGTTTTCATTATTATTATGAGGTAATTTACCGGTTAAGGTAGGTTTTTGGATGGACACCACTATCAAATAAATATTTTGTAACTCCAAACAAAACCCAATCCAGCAACCTAATCTACATCAGGTCCCTCTTCATCTCTATGTACCTCTTTCCTCCCTCATCCCATCCAACATCCCTATCCTGTTTCTACCCTTTCCTCGCTTGCCCAACATTCTCCCGTCTATTACCTTCTTCAACATTCCACTACCGCTCAATACGCCTTTCATCCATTTTTCCTGCCTCCATAGGATTTCTCTCAACAAACCCCTCTCCTCCCCCACCATTTCTAGCACTTCCTCATTTGTTTTCCTTTCGGTCCATTTCACCTTCTCCATTCATCTCCACACCCACATTTCAAAAGCCCCCAATCTACGTCTATCCTCCTGCTTCAAGGACCACGTTTCGGCGCCGTACTCTGCCGCGCCTACACCGCTATGCTCCATATCAGAGTTTTTACGAGTCTTGTCTTAACATCCCTACTCAACGTCCCCGTCATCAACTCCCTCCTCCTTGAGAAAGCTTCTTTGCCTAGCGCAATTCTTCTCCTCACGTCCCTACCACTTTGACCGTATTGGTCCAAAACACTTCCGAGATATGTAAACTGTTCTACCTGCTCTATTTTTTCGTATGTCTTAATATATAAAGTGTTATCAACCTTTCTGGCAGTTTCCCTAAGCTTGAGATTAGCGATATTGGCCTGAAGTCTTTCCCAGATATTGTTTTCCGTCCTTTTTTGGTATAGATTTTATTATAGAATGTTTCCAAGTTTCGGTGAAATGTCCTAATGCGATTGACTATTTTATACATGCAGTCTCCCACGACCAGTGGGATTTGTTTCAAAACCTCATTAGTAATCTGATCTTCGCCCGGTGATTTCTTGTTTCTCAGTTTACTAATTATATCTGCGATTTCTTATGGTTTAATCTTGGGTAGGTCTGCCAAGTGTCTCGTTTCTTTTCTTTGTGTTACTCTTGGAGTTGTTTGAATTGGGTCTTATTTTTCTTAAACGTTTCCTCTAGAAAATCTGCCATGCACTTCACTTTTTTGATATTGTCGCAAATAATCTTATCTCAAACCTGTTATTAAAACGATGTGGAATATAAAGGTGAATAGATACAGAATGTTTTGTTATTCCCTAAAACTAAATGAAAAACTTCGATGATAACCGGAAAAGTTACGAACAAGATATCTTGCGTAATGACGTGGCATATTTTTATTATAATTTACAGCCGTTTGTATTTATCTTTTCCGTTAAAATACGAGGGTTGCTATTTATATTTTGAGCCTTCACAACGCTAAGTGCTTTAGTCGCCATCTGACGTTTCCATCTGAAAGTTTGACCGTAATAACAACGCTAATTTTCTTCAAAACATTTTGTCGTTAGATCATAACTTGTGTTGTTTACAGTCATTCGAAAATTTTATCTCAGCAAAAAAAAATGGAGTTAACTCGTGAACACTGTTACGCTGACAATCGTATTCACTCGTGAACCGCAAATACCAACTTTCAGGCAGGATCCTACCCGCTCGAGTTGACTCCGACCATAAAATGCCAAGGTTCGACGAACCAGTCATTAATCCTTTCCACCGGCGATAACCTGTACTTATATTAAATATTTAATCCGCTTTATACATTCGTTACTCTTGCAATCACCTAGAGAAAAATGGCGAGAGAATCGCCAAAAAAAGATTACAATGGATACAAAATGACCATAGAACAAGAGGTAGTTGAAGGAAAAGATGAACGGATAGAATTAAGGAGATCCTTGAAAGCTAAATCATGCTGGTACTGGATAAACTTCAAAGGCATCGAGTGATGTTGGACAGGCAACAACTAAAGAAGAGGCTGGTACGACTATCAAAATCGCCCGTAATTGGGAACCGAAGTACTACTCGTAACATTGCATAATTTAATTAACTATTACGGTCAAAAATAAAAAATAATAATAATTCGGTTTTATTCGGGCGGGATTGAGACGGTGGCAATCCCTTCTTCCATTCATCCATGAAAGAATGAAAATTGAAGGCTTTAATGGTGAAACTGCTGGAAATTCTGAAATATGAGGCATGGTCGTAATGTGAGTCGTTTGGCCAAAGGAATAAATATACTCATATGTAACATATTTTATTGGCACTTTTAGTTAGCTACAAACCTACTTCACTTATCTACATAATCGCCGTTCACTTCTAAGCATTTTTCGTACCACTGCACCAGCTTCTTTAACCCCTCTGCATAGAAGCTCGCCGCCTGAGAGTTGAACCAATTGACAACGCCGTTCTTGAGTTCCTCTTCGGTTTCGAAACGTTGTCCACCGAGCCACAGTTTCAAGTGCAAGGAGAGGATGTAGTCGCTAGGTGCAAGGTCAGGACTGTACGTTGGGTGGTCAAAGAGTTCCCAACGACCCAAAAACTTTCGTCCACTGAACATTCTTTGCACTTTGTGGTGGTCGGTGAGCATTTTTCGGTACCCATCTTGCACACAATTGGTGGTATCCGAGGTTTTCTGTGGCAATATTGTGGCCAATAGTGCGTCCAAGTTGAGGAAATTGTTCAGATTACTCGTCAATCGACGACATCGCAGTTTTTGTTCCACTTGCGAAACAATTTCATCAGTCAGAATACTGAGCCTGCCACTACGCTCTTCGTCATGGAAATTTATTTCGTCCATTTTAAAAATCACGGCAACATTGTTTAACCTTTCCTTCACTCATAACTGTAGGTCCATAAACTAGGCATAACTCCCGATGAATTTCAGCAGATTACAATCCTTTTGCACACAAGAATCGTACGACAGAACGCACTTAACAGCTGGCAGGTTCAACGATTATCGCGGACATTGTTGTTTGCATGCACGGCCAAGAAAACGACTTCTGAAACAAAACAAATGCTGCTATAGCTTCTCAATGAATCAGTAGATGGTGCTGCAGGAGTAAAACTGTGTTCTGAAGCGCAAATATGTAAATATAAGCAAACGGCTCATACATTATGAATATGCCTCGTAATTTATTTATTTGGTTGATGTGTCCATCCATAACCTACCTTTACCGGTAAATTACCTAATAATAATATGTATACACACAAACATCTAATGATATACGCCTTCATTTCGATTAGTTAGTTTTGGAATATAATATAAACGAAAGCTGACGTATATGAACACATTTGATCCATTCATCAGCAATTGACAGTACATACGCCATTTCATTTACGCAGCAACCACCTCGTACTTTCTTTCCGGTGTCGCCTAATGGGATTTGTACATAGTGATATAATTTTTTTTTCAAGTCACTCGGTAATAAAGTAGAATGAATGTTATAAAAGCATATAAGTCTTCTCTCTGTTAATACATATCATATGATATTTCATCCAGTGGTTACAGAACTCATTGGTTATTTTCTTTACATCCTTCATTTCTTAGGTGTTATTGTGCTGCACAGTATTTTGAAAACTTCGAGGCGTCGCAATAGAGAGCACATCACTCTAACACGACAAACAAGGCACTGAGTCGATTACAATGGCATTAGTAAACAGCACCTTGCATCTCTAACTACTTAGCTTTTGCTCACCGCTTTAAAAAAAGAAAGCGAATATGCACTTTCTCCGCGGAATTTCGTGATATATATATTTCCTATACCTGCACCTCATTGGAGAAAATTGTCGTGAATGGGTTGGAAAATCTTTCAATTCGAAGATGCAGCATCACTAAGAATTATTGAGCCTCGGAACATCATTATCTTTCCAATGAATGAGGACAATTTCATACCTTGAGAAACGGAGAACTCAAAAGCCGATTGTTATCTACTGCTCCTTCAGGCTAATCAATTTACAATTCAGCGAGGCTTTGTTGCCGTCAATATTATTGTCGTGGGGAAAATAACTGAGGCAATCTATGATTTCCTTCCTCAATAAAATTTTCAATGTGACATTATTACATTCGTCTCGCTTGGATCAGAAGTCTTCGTACCCATCGCACTGAGGAACAGATGGTAGACCTTTCGTACTAAGCATTAGTGACCCTACTAGGAACAATTACCTATGCCTCTGCCATTCCAGATCAAAAGGTTTTCAGAACACGTAGCCCCGCCCATCACGTTAAGGTCGTAATTCAAATGATGGACCTGGACCTTTCTAAACTCAAACTTATCTTCACACAACGGTAGTTGGGAAGGTACTCGTAACTCCAAAGCGAGGATCTGTTTGTATTTTTAAAGGGGAGGGTAATTCTTGATTTCATTATGGTCATGAGAACGTGAATCGAAAATAATATGCACAGAATACGTTTGCGAGTGTGTGTGTGGAATGTAGATTTCGATAAAACGTTCACTAGATTATACAAGTGTGGAAGATGATGAAAGAACACGCAACTTGAGTCTGTTGCAGATTCAAAATTTCCGTCTCTCGGTCTCTCAACGTTCCCTATTCCATCGACTTCCCGCTACATTTAATTCCCTAAGCATCCAGTATCCTTCCCTGGACCTCTCTTCCTCCCTCAACGCTTTCACCTCTTTCCTTAAACGCCAGATGGTAACTTAGCCCTCTCCGCTTGCACATGTGCTCTCCTGCCATCTTATAGCTGTTCTTGACATTTATTTTGTTAACTTTTCATTATTTTTTATTGCTTTCACTCGTTATTTTTCTTAGTGTATGTTATATGCCAGCCTATTTACAAACCCTTGTGCCGTTTTAGGCTGATTTGTTAAATAAATAAATAAAAGTAGTGTGGATTATACAAGGTGTGTTTAAAAAAAATACCGGACTGATTTTATTCTGCGCAAACCGTTCAACGGATCGAATCGAGACGCGGTGCCCCATCTAGCGACACATCTAACAACTAAAATGAGAGGTGTTGCGTTTTTTTACGTGGAGTCGTTACGCAGCAGCAGTGGTACGTGTCTTAACCTGTTCGTCGTAAGGCAGCAATGGAGGAGATAGGGGAACAGCGTGTGTGCGTGAAATTTTGTTTCAAACTTGGAAAAAGTGCTACGGAGACATGTGGAATGATTCGGCAAGCCTTTGATAATGAAGCTCGAAGCCAGTGCTTTGAGTGGAAAAGTCTTGTAAGCTTTGGTCGCCGCGCGTTGGGGGGATGGGGGATATATTCGAAACATTCATTGTGCTAGACGGTTCAAATGCAAATGGAGGAATGGGAATCGTGTTGTTTAGTGATAGGCAAAGGAATTAGATATGGTCGTTCGTTATTACAATTTTGATAGTTAACAGGTGGAGGAATCGTTTAAGGTTGTATGGGAAGGACGTCGGTTGGGAATCCAAGAGGGCGGCGAGGTGAATAAAGCAGTGAAACCAAGTTGTAGCCCAAACGATACGCAATGAATAATAATTGTCAGATCCCGTTCAAAACTTACTTACGTGTATAACACATAGTTCAGTGATGATAATGAGAGGTATTTACTGTTTGTATTTACATTATTTATTTGATAAATGTTCCCAATTATTATACATTTTCTCCTTAGTCGAGCCAACAGATTTGCGAATGCGACATGCTTGCCAAATCTGATCTATTCAGAAGGATTATATCTGTGAATCATGCGCCTCTTAACTTATTCATTCCTCCAATTTCAACGGGAATTTGAATTTGATGAATAGAGTTAATTAATATTCTGCAATAATACTCTTGATTACTTAAGAGTAAAACGAAAAGGGAAGACAAACTTGTACGAGAAGGGATTGTATTATCCTTCCCACTCCCATAAATCTGGAACTCATAGCGTAACACCACCAAATACCACTGAACTTCGCTTTACTTTTCAATGCGCCTGGATGGGAGAATATGGAAGCAGGTAAATGCTTGGCTGGTCGATTCTACTCTCAGTTAGACGGAAATGACAGTTCCAAAAAACTATCCGACAGAGAAAAGTGCAATCAGGCATTAAGTAGAGGAGGAAGATTGAATGGATACACAGAGTGGGCATTGGGTTAATTTAAACAATAGACGCTCAATGCGGGTTCTTTGTTTAATGCCATTACCGATGTGTTGTTCACTCCAACTAATTGGGCCGATCGGAATGAGGTAATCACGTAAATATTTAGGGGAAAAGGATGAAAAATGAATTCATGAAATCTGTGAATCAAACTAATTGTTAATAGGGAGAACAAGTCCATACCCTTAAATAGAAGCACTCTGCCAACAGAAGAACTACCTTTTATCAATCAGAAAGGCAAGAATGTAAGCGTAAGATGCAAGGGTTGTGGGGTTAAGGACTTAAGGGTTGTAAAAAGACGTACAATCTAAACAACAGGCGCCGGTGGATCAACAATTCAACGTCCTATGGATGGAAGGATCACTTGAGTTGGTTTCAAGACTAAATCCAAGCAGGAACTTCTTGAAGAAACCATTGAAGTATTTCCCAAAATGGGATTCAAACCTGGGTCTCGTTACGTGGGAATACTAAACACTTAGTACCGCACCAATCCAATAACCCTAACGTCATCTACTCCAACGCAATGCGCCACGAGCTGCCTCGGAATGTGTGGCAGGGGTTGCTCGGACAGGGTCATGAAAAAGTAAAAGGAAGAAGTTTTGAATTGCAAATTACGTATTTATTTTATTAAAATCTCCCACCCTTGTGAGGTTTCCACGAATTTTGCAACAGAAGAAAAATAATTTATGAAATTTTTCCCTCCAAATTTGTTACAAACACTTCGGATGCATTCTGGAACTAGGATATTTAATCATGGTGAATTCGTACTATCAGTCAATCAATGACAGTCTCCTGTTTTAGTTAGGTTCCCGAAAATCCCACAAAACTAAATACTTAAAGTCTCATTTAACATGAAACAACGCGAAACCCAACACTGCATTAAACCTTTGATTCATTGTCACATATTTTCCGTCTCCACTCATTCCACTTGGCATTCTTATCATTTTCCTCCCCCTTATTCTCCTGCCCAAAAGTCTCCTGCTTATCGAAGTCATCAATGTCCAATCATCATTTAAAATATGTTCCATCATTTCCCCAACCTCCTTTGAATTTCTCCCGGCAACCTTCTCTCCTCCCTTATCATGCCTAGTACTTCAGTATTTGTTTTCCTTTCTTCACTTGTAACTATTGTCTGTATTCTTCACAGTCACATCCCAAAAGCTTCCAATCAAACTCCTATCATCATAAAAAGAGACGTTTCAGGCGTGATATGGTGGAATATCATGGTTAATAAAAATTGACAATTTTCCACAAAATAAAATTTTTAATACGACCGGTTTCGATGTAACTACATCATCATTTTTCTGAAGACGATGTAGTTACATCAAAACCGGTCGTATTTAAAATTTTATTCTGTGGAAAATTGCCACTTTTTATTAATCCTATCATCATGTCTCAAAGACCGAAGATAGCTATTATTACTAGTTGTTATCTAACGGTTCCGTTAGGCAATGATGGACTCAGAGACTTCCACTCTTCTAAGTCCTTCTAAGACCCTAAATAACCCAGAACTGCGCATTATAATATGTCATTTTAAACTCTACATTCTGTCTACTTTCCTTCATTCCGTCCAATATTCCTACTCTTTTTCCCCCACTACGTCAATTACCTAGTAGTCCACTCTTCAATCAGTCTCCAACATATCGATACCTCTCAAAACTTACAACTCGGACATCGAGTTTTCTTCCTTCTTCGAATTTCTTACAATAGCCTTCCTCTTCTACTACCAATACTAATATTTCATGTATCTGTTTTCTCTTCTCCCATCTTAATTATCTATTCTTCGATACATACTTCGATACATACTTTGTTATAGCTTTTGTCTTGAATTGAGTTTTCCGATCCTCAAGAACACCATTGCATATTTGTCCCATGATATAGTAATCGTGTGGATTTATTTATTTATTTGATGATATTCGTTGCAATTAGGCAATTGTCCCGGTGGCAACGGTCAATTCTGTTCAGCTGTCACTCATGACATCTACATCTTTATAATACTATATATAATCTTATTATACCTAATAATAATATCTTGAATGATATGGACATACACGCATCATAAGAAGAACAGATAGACAAAGCTCTTATATACAATGACATTTAAAGGATTACCAACTACATTATTACATTTACCATCACCCGTGGGCTAGGTTTACACCATTCGAGAACATACTACGCACCGTCCTTCGCTAAACTCCGTCCATAACCACGTACTCTTCAATTTCATATACCGTACCAAATCGCGTCCCGTTAACACGTCATTCACTTTTGAAATACAACTTGTAATGCCGTTCACATAACATACAAACAATATTTTAACAGTTATTATTTTATTTGTATATATTTTTATATATATATTTTTTCAAGAAACTGTAACAGTAACTTTAACGGAGTCACCCGCTATGTGTGCATTATAATGCAACCATTTCAGAGAGTAAAAATCATTCGCCTTGACCGGGATTCGAACCCGGATCCCTCGATATCCGGCCGAGTGCTTTAACCAATTAAGCTACCGAGACGTCCTCTTACACTCTGAAATTTTGGGGGCTCTAAAGAAACAAGCTGTTATGACGAAATACCGTACATACAATGTCACAGGCATTCGTAGTCGTGCGCGACGCGCCACAGTCCACGATGTTAATAAAGCCAATTTCAAACACTTAGGCTGTTCATACCTTAGACAAATTTCAAGAAACTGTAACAGTAAATTTAACGGAGTCACCCGCTATGTGTGCATTATAATGCAACCATTTCAGAGAGTAAAAATCATTCGTAGCTTAATTGGTTAAAGCACTCGGTCGGATATCGAGGGATCCGGGTTCGAATCCCGGTCAAGGCGAATGATTTTTACTCTCTGAAATGGTTGAATTAATTATATTTATAATATATACATATATAACAGTTATTTATTTTAATCCCCGGAATTTTTTCACGAACGGGAGGATTTTTCTTTATATTTTGTTCAATTCCTGAAACTATGTCTTTTTGAAACGGGTTCAAAATACGTTCAACGTCATAGATGTGAGGTCTAACTAATTGGAAATAGAAAGTTTTCTCCATATTTTCATCGTTATATTTTCCAGCCATGCGTTTCACTAATGCTATCTTCTTCAAAGGGCACTTTATATCTCCTCTAAGTGTTTTCCTCGGGTCAGTTTCGATATGGGGGCAGCACGAAGTATCTCACGTGGTCAGTAGCACTGGATTGAACGCTTCGCTGGTGCATAAGCATATGGCGATATTTTTTTTCAAGAGTGCATTATCGCAAGTATTAATTTTTTACATATTGAAGCACCCAGTTCATGTTTCCTGTAAATTCGCTCTAGAGTATGTCGTGTGTGTGCACGACTCAGCTTCTTTGTGAATTGCATCCTTGTCGAGAGTACCATGTAAATATTACCCGCTTGCAAGGTCTGAATAGCACCTAGAAAACATACCCACGAGTCCTTTGATGCTAACTATCAAATAAGGCTAATTGTACGAATGCTTCCACACCCTATACCAAACGCTTGTACACCACAACGCTCGATCTGGAGGTGCGGACAGTTAAAAAAGGAGAGAGAGACGGAGGAGGAAGGGTGGTAAAAATAAAGGGAGTAGGGTGGAAATAGGAAGGGAATGGGATCGAAAAATGTCGGGAGTTTATCACCGAAGCGTAATGAGGGTGGCGGCGAGGTCTGTGGTGGGGGAGAGGGGAGAGAGGGGGACGGGAGAGGAGATTGACGTCGACGAGGATCACCCGCGTGAGGAAGGGCGGTGGGAACATGGCGGAGAGCGCACTCTTCCGTGGCGGTGGATGCGGTGGCTAATGGGATGTGGGGAAGGGGGCCGCGCGCGGCGGTCGGGGAGGAAAGAGGAGAGCCCTCCGTGGATTGGGCTAGGAGGTGATTTCGTGCACATGGCGTGAAGGATGCGCAATGAGTATTTGGAGCGAGGCACACTTTCGAAGAGGGGGTGGGCAAGGCGCTTGCCGGGAGGAGAGGGAGAACGGGCGGGAGGAGGTGTGGAGAGGTGTGGGGGAGGGAGGGGCAGCTCCGGAGTGTACGTTAGGTTCGCGTGGAGAGGAGGAGGCAGGTGGAAAGGGTACCGGGAGGGGTTTGGTCGAGATTCGGCACCAAAACTATGGGAATGCCGACTTTTTTTGTAGGTTGATGCTCGATCTTTTATTTTTTTTGCGGTTGAGATAACTCTGTACTGTTCGCTCTCCATTGTTACAGTGCTGTCGTGCGTTCGCCCTTGTTTTGGGTCCTCCGTTCCCGTCCCATTCTGCCGCGTGAGGGTGGGAGATGGCGCGCTACGCTCTGCGGAACGAACAACAATAATATGACGATACTTTTTCGGGTCCTTAAGCTTCAAATGCATTCCAATTACTTCATAATTTCCAATTGTTGTGCGCTAGGAGAGGCGAGCGAGACTATAGGTGATTGGGGAGAAAGAATCCGAGCAAAGTATATCTCCAAACGCGTAAACGCTTTGGCTTTGTTGGTTTGGCGAAAGGCTTGAGGTTTCATGATACACACCTCGTTATTCGTCATTTATAGACATGACGCGAGGTAAAAATGTGTCGAATGGACACAACAGTAATTGACTATTGGAGCAAATCCGAGTTCGGTGTATTTTTCCCCATGATTTAGAATCGAGGCCTTCAACACGAAAGCGATTGAATTTTGTATCTTGGGAAAAACATTTCCACTCCACGTTCTAGTAACGAGCTGTAGGCATGCGTATGGGTAAATTCCAATTTTACTTGAGATGGGCGATAAATGAAATTGAATTCGCATTCGCAAATTAGCAAATGACTAAGGCAATTTTTTCCGTGGCCATTGGAGACAAGTTGGTCGAGTTGAGTTCGACGGGTTATACTGCTTAAGGAATAACGTTCGCGAGATTACAGCCAGTTCGTTCCATCGCCAACTTAGGTATTCGGGGAATATTAGTAGTTATTATCGTCTATATTTGGAAAACCAGAAGTACGTTACAATATTGGGTGAATAATTTGTGTAAGGAGAGGAGGGTTCTGGGTGCAAATCTAGCTCTGCCATTGAATACCCATACTGAATTTCAATCGGTATCATTTACTGAATAGCAGAGCTTCCTGGGAAACCGTAGATATATCACAGAGAAAGTATCTTGCCACCCTCCACCCTGAATTCGTTAATCTCTCACACATCGCACGGCGTAATGACCCGTGCATGCCCCCCACAAAACCAACCTCCGCCTTGATAACTGTGAATGTAAAAGGTTTTTGCATAGCGTTTCTCCATCTCTTTTCCATCGAACCCACCTAATTGCCTAGATCATAAGACTGGAGCTATTCCCTCGAAAATAGTAATCATTAAATCAAGATCTTTACATACAAATCAATCAAATAAAATGTTAACAGGGAGGCCCTTAATATTCCTCCAAATTATGCCGCCTTCGACCTGCTCCACTCACACCGAAATTTTAAAGAGAGATTTTAGTATGAAACAGAAATTCAAAGGCTTCAACATCACAGATGCCTCAGTGAAGCGCCGATAATTACAAGAGTGCCCTGACAATAACAACAAGTGCTTTGGGAGTCAAAAAATCATGGACACAAACAGGGTGTGTACTTTCAAAAGCTATAGTAGGCAAAAGTTGTCAAATACGATAAACTTTCGGAAATTTTAAATCGGTATGAGACTATTCGCCGATTTTTAATCCAAGGTAAAGAAGGTAAGGGAAAAGTAGAAATGTTTCAAATCAAAATCCCCACTTTATCTATTTTATTTGTCATGGAATTTGGAAAATTACTAGAGAAATAAGGAGTGCGAAGAAATTCCCCTCGCGTGAATGACATGACAAAGAAAAAGACGAGGATAAACAGCTACGTTCGCAGAAGACGAAGGATGAGTTGCCCCTAAACTAGAGTAAAAATTTTTCTTGCATCCAGAATCTTTGAACAGAATAAGGCTAAATTAGTGAAAGAACAAATAAAGTTGCAATAAAAAGCGGGGAAATACAACGCCCTCAAATCTCATTGTTACTCTCAGGGCTAAAACCTTACGAATACTCCACATCATAGACTATACCGTTAACCGTACTAGGTAAGAAAGAAATGAAGGTCATAGTGTACATTTGGTTGAATGTAAATGAAATTTTTTTCTGCACTTTGTCTCATAAAAATCACAAAAATGATGCATTATTTAGGTTAGGATAATAGCTATAATTAAACCTCTAATTTTAAATCTACGATTAACATTTCAGTATTTTTCTGATACGAAACTTGTCAAGGTGTAATTAACTCATGTATCATTTTTTTTTTGGAGAAAATAAATGAATTGGCTTGGCTTAAGGCTTCCCTTGTGCTCTCCGCGATTCCCCTTTTCAGGCGAATAAAAAAAAATCTCGACGTTGACCCTAATTTGAGAAATCCAAATAATAGTCGAAAAAAAAAGTCCCAGTGCGAACTGTGTCAGTCTTCTCCGATGAATGCCTGAGTGAATAACTGAGTCAATGTGCTACCGAATGGTATTTTGGCTACGACAATTCACGGGTGCAGACGAAAAGAGGAACAACTAAACCTCGGAGATGGGACTGACGGAAAGAGGCGACAAAGCACGCACCTGTAAACGAGTGGAACCAGCAGCAGGACCATTGACATTGAAAAGAGATGCAAAATCAACCCGTGAGAGAAGTACACATTTTTATTTCAGATGGGAAGTAACGATTGCGAAAAGAAATAGTCTTGACGCACACCAAGTGGGTATAGTGCATAGTAAGAGATTACATGAGACATTCGAAGGGAGGCTAATAGATAAATGAAGAGAAGAAAACAGGTCCTAGGGCTGCTGTGGTAGACCTCGTTAGTATTTCTAATTACTGTGCACAGCTAAAATGTAAAAAAAAGTAAAACAGGGATGCTACACTAGGAATTGAACACACACTGCTAGTATGGCAATTGAGACGCGGCGGCTATTTATAATTTGTTAATGCTAGGTTTTGGATAAATGCACCGTCGCCGCTACATTTCTTAAGCACAATTAACACGAAAAAATACTAAACCCTACACTTCGATAAACCCCGATTCAATTACGCATACTTTCTGTAACCATCAATTTCATCCAACATGTCTCCTTCCTCGTCTGGACAACATTCTCTCCTTTATCACATGTAGCACGTCTGGTCAGGAATCTAATTACTGTATAATTCGACTCTCAAAAATATCCTCTAGCTCCGACAAAGAATTAATGAGAGGGTGACTATTGTGAACTTCTGTTATTATAGTTACTATCGAGGAGGTCCCTCTAGGCTCAAAAAAACAAATATTATCAGAATTTTTAAGCGAAGAATATATGTGCATCTTGGGAAATACGTGAAAAAATAATCTAGTGTCCCAAAAGAAACATAAGTAGATTAGGATTGGATATAGGGGTTAGATAACATATGCGCTATCTCTAATTCACTAATCGAAATATTCATTTTGAATGCCTGGACTTGAAATATTGACTGTGAGACAGAATAAGTACCCAAATCAGCTATCTACTTTCTTCATTACTATTATACACGTACTATTGGTTTAACTGAAGAGGATATTTAATATATTACGCAAGATTGCAAGGGATTTAAACATATTTCATATAATGCTTACAAATCAAAACACAGTTCTAAATCTTACACGGTAATAAGAGCAATTATATGCTCCCCTCATCTTTTCAGAAGAATACTGTTGGGGAGACTTGAAAGTACCATATCCAATGGAATTGGATCGTTCAGTCAGTCCACAATAAGTCGATTGGTGCACATCCGGCTTACGTAAACGTAGTCTCATTCGCATTGATTTATCAACGGTAGTCCACTGTGTCGAGATGTGAGTAGGTGGTCCTTAAAAAACAAGTCCGCGTTCTTTATGACTTCTGAAACCCTTGAATAAATGAATCACTCTTCACTTTGCACAGGTTTCTTCTTTAGAAGCTCATATTTGTATACATGTTCATTTCCATAACTTATACTCCCTCCCCCCTTTTTAACCAACCAAGTGCCTTCCTTATTTAATTCATTTTCCAACATCTCGCTGCCCAATAGTATCTTATGTGGCCATTTTTTTTCTGTCTCCTTCGCCCACAAACTTCCTCTTTTACTCCAAATTTTCGAATATTCCTCCGTTCCTTTTCCATTATCTACTTATTCTCGCCCTCAAGGGACTTCAATCTGCGTTCATCATCTTTCATCATAGCGCAAATATGTCAACACGATATCATTCGCAAACCATCCCATTACGTCGAGATAGCGGCTCGTAGGGAAAAATGGCAATGCAGGAGTTGCAAAATTAAAATTAAATGCAATATTAAAATAGGGTTCCCCAACCCTCTTTCGGTAGAAAAATTCTTTAACATCATAGTTTCACGGGCTGATTAATTGGAGCTTTGATAAAAGAAGTAGTTCTTTGAATATTGTAGGAATGATGCAGGAAAATATAACAGTGTACAATAATTTTGACAAATATTTTTATAATTAGTCGGTACCTAAGTATGTGCGTAAGCGAAAACTCAAATATCAAGAATTTGGCAAATAAAATACCACTATGAATATCAATTGATTCTTCCACTTGTTTCGTGTGTACTTGATTCTTATAAAAACATTTTTTATGAAGATGCTTGATTTTTAATTTGTCTTAACCAATTTTACTAACTTCCCCGACGTCATTTAAACGCCTTCCATCAAAGTGGCAACTCACAGTTCGGAATACACTTCCGTATAAGATATGAATACCTACTTTTCAATATTAATATGAAATATTTTTAAAAATTCTGAAAATTCTGATATTCTAAAAGATTCTGAAATTGAATATCTTTTAAGAACAACTAATCAAACCCAATTCCTCGTTCTTCAGGGCCCGTCACATATTAGGACCCCAATATATGCTATGAATATTTCGTGACCAAAGAATAGTAGATTTCCCTTTGCACTTCAGCAAGCACCCATGTTTTCCGCTCTATAGCGAAAGAAGCACCTTGTTGACATAGACTGAAACGAAGAAGAGTAACATCGCGAGACAGAAAAATGCAGACGTTCAGAAACGTGTAAATATTCAGATATTTAAAAGTTATTACGTGATAGTAAAAGTGTCGTTTCGCAGGAGGATGTCTTACTTGACGCCTTCTATCCCACATCATATTTCGACATCCATGAATATCAATATTTTTTAGTGTTAAAGTATAGGGAATGAGTGGATCTTATTCGCGGAATAATGCGAAGGACGAGGTTCAATGACCCTGCAGACGGAGGTTCTCGAACCTGATGCTATTATTGCGGAGTAAGCGGTATCCTTCCTCGTAATCAAAAGCCAAATCGATACTCGGGTAAGCCTTCCTTCTTCTGGAGATTGTGAAAACATGGAACGCTCATGCAAGAAAAACTTCCTAAAGGGCTGCGTGATGGCTAGCCTCTTTCGTTACCCCAACAGAGCGGATATAGAGCGGCCAAACATCAGCAAAACACCCAGTGGTTTTGGTGATTGGCCTGATGCGATTCGTACTCCCCGGAGGCGACTCTTATCTTCATACTCAATCTAATGCGCTGGGTAAACGACCTCATAAAATATATTCAGCCATTCCATTCTTATTTTCTCCATTAGTGAGGCGCCTTACTAAATGTGCGTGCGGAAGTAGGAACGGCCTAAAAATGATGAAAAATGAAATATAGGCAGCTCATAATGCACGCAGAGTTAATTATGTTTCATATGCTCGCGTATTAATAACAGTATTACCAGTAATTAGGAGTAAAATCCTCAACGGGTTGAGGTGATATCGCACCGTTATAAATATTGATGAAGGTATTATATTTTTAGGGTGATGTTAAGCGTTATGTTTTAATAAATTAATACCATGTTTCGGCTTGACTTATTATTTAAAATATAATTGGGCAGAATAATTAAGGGTACTTTCGCTTGCTCCATGAGTATTTTAAGAGAATTTACTCGTTTTTATCAGTAGTAGATCAACAAGTCGATTCCTAAGTAATGTACATCGACTATCAATATCTTTACGGAAGAATACGTGTTCATTTGAACGCTCTTTTTGAAAGATTTTTTATTCAAAAGTAAAGTAACATCCACATTTTACAACGACTAATTAACAACAGTTAGTGGCATATGATATACCTATTCATGTTGGAAACATGTATATCGACTAGTTGCTTTTTTTCTGGCAGAATGAAAAAAAGTATCAAGTTTTTGGAAAAATCTTAGCCTAACACGCAATAAAACTAGATCGAAATAATATCCAATTTTTACAAAAGTCTTAGCTTAACACATAATAAAGCATATTGGACTTTTGAGTCACAATCTTAAGGTACCATTGTCACACTTCTGGGCTAACTGGAATAAAGGGAACGAATATGGAAGCGTAATTGTAAAAATACAACTTATTATTTTTATTACCAGCATATTTCCAAAATTTCAATAATTTAGACCATAAACAAATTTAGAACCCCAATTATTTAAATTGTATGCTACATTTAAGTATGTCAGGGATCTTAAAGATCGGGGTTTTATTTAGTTTAATAAAATTTATGCATTTTTTTTAAACTATGAAACCGTACGATTAAACTATTGAGCGATAAATTAATGCTTCTATGCATGTAAGAAAGAACTATTTAATCCGCATTATTCTTTACTATACTTATATTTTTCCATAGTAAAGGCGTACATTCGTAGTTAGGCTAAAAAACGCGCAAGTACATTAATCCTCTCTTTGATCATTTTAATTCAACTTTAAAAATACCTTGCACTTGTCCCATTATAGAAATACGAAAAAAGTTAGGAAATTCAATAAAATTCTTGTGGCTCACACGAGAGTCGAAAATGGGTCTCAAAGTCAGTGTCTTTTTGTTAAAACCACGAGAAAATTTCATATTCCTAAATAAATAATCACAAAAAAGATAATTGCACTACATATACGATGTGTGTTTGTATGTATGTATAAACCATAAACACAGTAATCAACCCAAAGGTCGGTTTCGTAGGTAATGGTAGAGCTCACCCGTGTACCAAGCCCGACGGCGTGTGAGTATTCACACATCAGGGTAGGGGGGCCAGTTCCTTTCCCTGTGCCGGTTATGGTTTCCCAGGAAGATCTGATACCCGAAAAATCAACTAGCTTGGGTGGAGCTGCAGGTGCCCAAAGTGCCTTGCGTTGGACTACTGACCCCCCGGTCAGTAGTCTAACGCTCTACCCCCTGGACAACCGCGACCCACGTATGTATGTATGTATTCTATAAAGTTTTGCTCGAACAAATCACAAAGTATATTCTAATCGTATATTTTGCGGACCCCGGGTCTCTGGGTTTCAATTAATAAAATTAGTCTTCCCATTTCTAATGTAGTGCGAATACCGGGCAGGTACCGTGCTGGAAAGATACCGCCGTTTACTGACCAAAAAAGTGGCACTAATCATTTGCTCATCAGGGCGCAGAGAACCAAATCGACCCAAAATTCGTCACTTGTGTATTAACGCCTCATTTAACAATGGCGTGGGAAATTCTGCAAAGCAAAAAAAGGGAGCCTGAGAACTAAAGTCGAATTCTGGGTGGGTAACCTAATTTTTTAGTTGTAAAATTTCTCTCTCTTTCCGTGCTCTAATTTACAATCTTGCGCATCACAGCATGAGCATCATCATGCGAATGCCATATTCTCTTGACGATATATTGCCCTTCAAGCACGTGGAATAAGCTATTTGCATATCAATTAAAAATTGTTTTACCTGTTATTCTTGGGAAATCCAAGCATGCCAATACTACGACTGTTTAGTGAACGACAATGTACCAGGAGGATTTGTCTGAAGGGTAAAAGAGCCCGTCTACTAAGGCATAGGTCGAGCACTTAAAGATCCACCTCAACTTACCTGACAAGATGAAGGTGATCCCAGGATAGATCCTAATGAAAACCAGAGGAGCCAGAAAAATATTGTTGTGTGGAAACCCTGGAACAATCGCTTTCATAAGGCGTGCCGAAAAAGCACAGTGCACCCCCGACACTAACATACCTAAGAGAAAAGTATTCACTACGTCCGAAATGCATATCGTTCCATAACATATTCATAAAATGTTAAGCCAATCTACAGATTGAGCATGATAACATTCATACTTCACGAGTGAGAGGAGAAAAACTCTGATAAAAGATCCACGGAGAAGATATTTTATTTGCGGGGAAATATGAGATGGAAGATTACATATACACAAAATACATTCATATATATATGGAATCAAGTGTACATTTTCGAAAAAGAGTTTGATGGAGTGAATTGGGAAAAATTAATGCGTGTATTGCAGAAAATAGGAATGGATTGGAGGGACAGGAGACTGATCCGCAACCGAGACTGATGACGAGGACGTTGAGTAGGAAGGTTAAGAAAAGACTCGTAAAAACTTTGATATGGAGCGTAGAAAACTATGTACGGCGCGGAAACGTGATCGCTGAAGCAGGAGGACAGACGTAGATTGGAGGCTTTTGAAATGTGGGTGTGGAGAAGAATGGAGAAGGTGAAATGGACCGAAAGGAAAACAAATGAGGAAGTACTGGTGATGGTGGGTGAGGAGAGGGGTTTGTTGAGAGAAATTCTATGGAGGCAGGAAAAATGGATGAAAGGCGTATTGAGCGGTAGTGGAATGTTGAAGAAGGTAATAGAGGGGAGAATGTTAGGCAAGCGAGGTAAGGGTAGGAACAGGATAGGGATGTTGTACGGGATGAAGGGAGGAAAGAAATGCATAGAGATGAAGAGGGACCTGATGTAGAGTAGGTTGCTGGATTGTGTTTTGTTGGGATTTACAAAATATTTATTTGATTGTTGCGTCCATCCAAAAAACTACCTTGACCGGTAGATTACCTAATAATATATATATATATATATATATATATATATATATGCTATATTTTCATTCACATTGAAATAGAGATAAGGAAAATGGTAAAGGAACACATATAAAGGACGTACACAATAGAGGTGGGGATGGCGGATGTGAGCAGATCACGAATGAAAAAATATTTTCTCGACCGGGACTTGAACATATTGTACATGGTCGAGGAAAATATTTTTACATTCGTGATCTGCTCACATCCGCCATCCCCACCTCTATTGTGCACGTCCTTTATATGTGTTCCTTTACCATTTTCCTTATCTCTATTTCAATGTGAATGAATATTTATTCGCCATATGGCGGTATTTCGTGTTTGAATGTGTATATATATATATATATATATATATATATTTATTTATTTATTTATTTATTTTATTAGGTAATCTACCGGTTAAGGTAGGGTTTTGGATGGACACAACTATCAAATAAACATTTTGTGACTCCCCACCTAGCAAACTAATCTATATCAGGTCCCTCTTCATCTCGGTGTACTTCTTTCCTCCCTTCATCCCGTCCAACATCCCTATCCTGTTCCTACCCTTACCTCACTTGCCCAACATTCTCCCCTCTATTACCCTCTTCAACATTCCACTACCGCTCAATACGCCTTTCATCCATTTTTCCTGCCTCCATAGGATTTCTCTCAACAAACCCCTCTCCTCCCCCACCCTTTCTAGTACTTCCTCATTTGTTTTCCTTTCGGTCCATTTCACCTTCTCCATTCTTCTCCACACCCACATTTCAAAAGCCTCCATATTATATATATATATATATATATATATATATATATATATATATATATATATATATATCAAAAATAGAAATGACTTGCAGTACATTTGGGTTCAATAGATTTAATTTTGTTAAAGGTGATCTACAGGTTAAGGTAGGTTTTTTTGGATGGACAAACTACCAAATAAATAAATATTTTGCGTCTTACAATGCAACAATTTCAGAGAGTAAAAATCATTCGCAAAACATAATCCAGCAACCTACTCTACATCAATAGATCTAATACCGAATGAAAATTAACTTTATAAAAAAAACGAATGTATGTCCTATTTATATGCCAAAATTTGAATAGTTGATAATATACTGCGATAAATCTACCAGCGTTGAAATTAAGAGAATTTAGAAAAATAGCGGTGCAGCAGATGCGTAATTCAAGTAATCACTGGAGAGAAAACCACTCTGTCAACAAATTCTATCGGGAATCGTGAAAGAGCTTAAACATGTAGTAAAGTGTGGATGAAACGAAAATAAGATCAGTTAATCCACATAGAGTAATGCAGGGTAAAAATTAACGTATGTCTAAGCTGAATAACGAAGACACATGAGAATGGGAGACAGTTGTGTGCAGAAGAAAGGAAACATTAAATCGTAAGGAGTAGTGGGAAGAAAATAGAATGGAATGCTTAATAAGAAAGAGACGATTGATAAGTCTTAAGACAAATGTTTATGTGATGTAATTGGTTAAACCATAAACACAGTAATCAACTCGAAGGTCGGTTTGGTATGTGATGGTAGATTTCACCCAGTACTAAAGTCCTTTCCCTGTGCCCGTTATGGTTCCCAAGAAGATCTGGTATCCGAAAAATCACATAGCTTGGGTGGAGCTGCAGGTGCCCGGAGTGCCTTGCCCGAGAATCGGACCCGGAACCCTCCGGTCAGTAGTCCAACGCTCTACCCACTGGACTACCGTGACCCATTTGGTTTGGTATTTGGTTAAAGAAAAGAGTAAATAATATAATCTATAAATACGGATTCTGTTACATTTTCAAACTTCAAAACAATAATATTCACGATTTTCAAAAGGAGTATCAGATTAAGGTTCAGAATTGTTAAACCCTCTTTAATGATATCTGAAAGTTAGAGTGAAGCAAGCACGTAACCTGAAAATACTCAACTAGTAGTCTATTTAAAGAGCTATGCGTGCGAAAATGTCGACACTTATCTAGTGCGCTCTCCACTCACGAAATTGAAAGGCATTCTGAATCAATTATTTCATATCACAGTTTTTGTCAAGACGAATTCATTTTTTCCGTTATCTTTCGTTTGGAAAGTCATCTTGTCGCAATAAGAGATTTTTGATAGAATTTTAAATAATTATTCAAAATATTTTTAATAATTTATTAAACCCTATTTGGCCTGAAGTCAACAAATGTGGATTTCAAAGGAAATAAAACTTATTTCGTACGAAACAGAATCAATAATGGGCTGTTTTTAGAAAAGAATAGCAACAACTACAAGACAGAATCCAATTACTCCGATTATTCTTACCCTAATCAAATCTATTGATTTTTGTTATTCGTGATAAAATTGTTACAATAGATACTTGCCAGTCTCCACCCCTTTCCATCATTAATTGTGCTTCAGACACACGCCGTTGTTTGACTTTCAGGACATACTATAAATACACTCGTAGATCTGCGCTTGTGAAATCCAATCGGTATCACTACCATTTCGTTACAATCCGTATTCGTAGAGACATACTTTGTTTATCGAAGGAATAAAGTAATAAAAAAACAGAGTTTTTACAAGAACGCGATTATTAAATTCCAAATAAAAGACGTCGAATAAAACATTTAAAGGATTTTAATAGCATGGCAAATGTGTTTCTGGAATTTGAATTAGACTGCTCGATGTTTTTTACGGAAACAATGGGGGCTCCAGAGGAGTGCCGTCCGCAAAAGCCGCCGACCGCCTCCAGATGTTCCGGTAGGGGAGCATTAGGGCCGGAAAGATTAGATAAGCCGTGGTTCTCATTTCGGAAGATAGCAGGAATCCCTCGAACAGCCTGCCTGAAATATGCTATCGCCGCGGCGATCGAACGAGGGGAGCCATGAAGAGATATTTTAATTAACCGGGTAGGCCGCCGAAAGGCAGCACTTCCCTACCCGCCCTACCGCTTCTCCCATCTCCCCCTCGAGTTGCAAAACTGTGAACATTCCGCTAATTACACAAAGGATGTATATTATTTTTAATTATTTTCCCAAAATCAAAATTTCCAGAGGAAGCAGTGGTACACGTGCGAAAACCAGTTTTTTTTCTTTTTGGCAATTGCGAAAAATAAATGGCGCACGGATTTGTTGGCGATATTCGTCGGTTTTCAATCGGAAAAATTTTGCGTGAGCTGATGTAGGACACTCGTGCAGTTGGCTCTTCATTTTAGACCGGTGTATGATGAATCAACAGTGGTAGGTACTCTGCATACGACACGCGACAAGTTTTTAGTTTGGAATCTGCATTAGTTCAACGGATATTTGCGTGGAATTTTTATAGCATATAACTCTGCCATCGTATACAATTGTTAAACGCTTAATAAACTATGGGGACATAATTTCATGTCAATGTTTTCTTCCATTTTTGTCTTAAATAGAATATAAAACGGATAAATGCATCGACAGCCGCTCATATTCTAGCCAACACGTCCAATATCAATCAGTTGTCGCAACTTATCTTTACTGGTTGATGCCGATTTTTCATTTTGAACCAGAGGTAGGTCTCAAAAGTTATCGTTCGACCTCGTTCCTTAAATAATTTTCTATTCAAACAGATACACAAGATCAGGGCTCTATCTCATTAACCTAGAAGTGATCACTCCACGATAACACTTCACATTAAGGTTACAATTAAAAAATAAATGATGACGGTCCTTTTGAGGAATTATATGGAATGAAAAAGTATTGGTGTACGAGTATAAGGGAAAGAGAAACATCGTGCAATTGTTTGATGAGTTAACGCATGCACGCGATTCACTGGCTTAGTAAGATGTTCTTGATGTTATTTTACTTCCAAATTGAGTATCTCCAGCATATCTCGGAACTTTAAATGAGTTTTTTTTAATACCGTTTGCGACTTTTGCCACATAATTAACTGTAGTCAAATTGGAAGAAACGGTTGCGCAGTCACAAGTGACACGGCGATTCAATCGTCAAAACTATGAATATTCAACTATTACCTCATACAAATAAATTTATATAAATTTCCTCTCAAAACCCAAGATATATTCGACAATGTCAACTTAAAACTAGTCATCTTTTATGCTACCGAGTATGCCGCCCGTTAGCTGACTGCAGTTACAATAATAGGCAGACTAAACTCAGAAATGATGAAATTTTGTAAAATGGAAAAAAAATATATTTTAGTGCTGAACTTCTCAAGCCCCATGAGTAGAAAGTATCAAAAGAATGTGAAAATTTAGTGAAAATTTCGCAAAATTTAGAGACATTCGTATCAAATAAATACTCAATTTCCGTAGCGAAACAGTGATTTCATTGTGGTAGACTGTAATATTTTCCTTCATTTAGCGGTTTAAAATTGTGACGAAAGAGTATTAAAAACCGGAAAGAATGAAAAGGATAATTAGACTGAGAACCAATTCCAATTGTAGGATTCACAAAGTTTTCCGTGTGATTAGGAAGCCCCAGTGAGGGAAAATTTAGATGATTCTAAAATTTTAGCAATCCCTGACTTGGGAAATCTATGACTCACGAACACAAGACGTCAATGCCCACTTTTTTTTAAGGAGATAACAATATTTCATGAGCTGAAAGTGATTTCAGTAAGATGCGTTTTATTGATGTGGGTTTGTTTTATACTCGCTGCCCTAAGTTGAGGTTTTCTCATACGTAAGCCATAAATTAAATCGGAGTTTGAAGCTTTCTCCTTCAGAAGCCTTCGTGTGGAACGACATACAATCGTTCTTTAGCTACTCCTGCTACAAGATGATGCTGATAGAAAATTATGCCATTGAGTACTTCCTTGACATTCCGCATGTGCCTTGTGCATGCAACAAAAACGGACGACTTTTAAACATATGCTGACGACTAATTCTATGAAAATTTTTATTTCCGTAATTACTTCTTAGACCACGCTACCTCCTCCCTAATTTAATTCCCTAGTCAAATTTTCCCACAAATCAAGGACATCTGAGAGGAAGCGCATTTAAACGTGTTTCTTAATGAATATCTTGTCTATAATTAATTTATTATTAATACTAATATTTATGACTTAATTATTGCCTATAAATTCGCGGGAAGCAATAAATCTCAATGACACTAAATTGAAAATTTTTATAGCTGTCAGGAAAGGGTAGTTCAGGGGACAGAGCACTGGGCTACAGACCAGAGGGCTCGGCTTAGATTTCGGGTGATGACTCTGGGCACCCTCAGTTCCAAATTTCATACGTCGTATAAGGTTTAGCACGGGTAGTGGCCTAACATCCCCCGCCATACGCCCTTGCGGCGGCTAGAGGGGTATAACTTACATACTCGTAAAGAAGTAGTATAAAGGGAGACCTTCCTTCTCATATCAAAACCAACCTTCAGGTTGATTACAGTAATTTTTTAACACTCAAAGGATCGAAGATGTAAATAAAGACTTATTTTTATTAGTAATCTACCGGTTAAGGTAGGTTTTTGGATGGACACAACTATCAAATAAATATTTTTTTACTCCTAACAAAACCCAATCCAGCAACCTACTCTACATCAGGTCCCTCTTCACCTCTATGCATTTCTTTCCTCCCTTCATCCCGTACAACATCCCTATCCTGTTCCTGCCCTTTCCTCGTCTGCCCAACATCCTCCCCTCTATTACCTTCTTCAACATTCCACTACCGCTAAATACACCTTTCTTCCATTTTTCCTGCCTCCATAGGATTTCTCTCAACAAACCCCTCTTCTCACCCACCATCTCCAGTACTTCCTCATTTGTTTTCCTTTCGGTCCATTTCACCTTCTCCATTCTTCTCCACACCCACATTTCAAAAGCCTCCAATTTACATCTATCCTCTTGCTTCAGCGACCACGTTTCCGCGCCGTACATAACTACGCTCCATATCAGAGTTTTTATGACTCTTGTCTTAACCTCCCTACTCAACGTCCCCGTCAACAACTGCCTCCTCCTCGAGAAAGCCTCCTTGCCTAGCGCAATTCTTCTCCTAACGTCCCCACTACTTTGACCGTATTGGTCCAAAACACTTCCGAGATATGTAAACTGTTCTGCCTGCTCTATTTTTCCCCCCATTTTAATATTTAGCTTAGCCTTGTTCTTTCTGTAAAATTGCATAACCTTTGTTTTATTAAATTAATTCTCATCCCATATCTATCGCACTGAACTTCCAATTCACTCAGCAATGCTTGCAACCCCTGGGCTGATTGAGCAACTAATGCTTGGTCATCAGCGAACATAACCGATTTTACGAATTCCCCTCCGACTTTCATTCCCACCTCCCGTTCTTCCCGTGCCTCTTTAATCATTTCCTCCACATATACGTTGAACAGCACCGGTGATAATGTGCAACCCTGCCTTACACCTCTTCCTAACACTGCCCATCCGGATTCTCCGTTCCCCACTCGCACCTGAGTAGTCTGAGACATGTACAGGTTGCGGATCAGTCTCCTATCCCTCCAATCCATTCCTATTTTCTGCAATACACGCATTAATTTTTCCCAATTCACTCTATCAAACGCTTTTTCGAAATCTACGAAACAGGCAAATACGTCCTGATTATATTCTATATTCCTCTCGATTAGTGATCTCATTACTGCAATGGCATCACGCGTACCTCTTCCCTTCCTAAACCCAAACTGATCATCCCCTATGTAATCATTTGCCTTACTCTCTATCCTTTTGTTGATGATCCTGAGAATAACTTTAGCTGCGTGGGAAAGAAAGACCACATGTAAAATATTTTTTCATCTTCCTGTTTATGGTAGGTTACGTTTATTCCCCTCTAGGAAATTAGCAGCTCGTTACTAAAGATGTGTTCAACGTTTATATGACTGACACAATACAGGATTGCTGAAAGTCCTAATTTTTGTTCACGTGTTCTCATTTTCTGTGTAAAATTGCTGTCCCAGAGCAATTTCAAAAATTCAACTAATTTTCTTCAATAATATCAATTTAAAGTAAAATTAACGTTTTTTGTTATGTATTTCATCTTTACATTATCGCCAAACTTTCGGCAGGAGTCCACAAAGTAAAATAACCATTAAGTATACAAGGCAACAATTACAAGTGTAAAAATCATTCACCTTGACCGGAATACGAACCGGGATCCGTCGATTTCCGGCCGAGTGCTTCAGTCAGTTAAAGTAATAGGCAGCCATCGTCTTACACTAGGCTGAAAATAAATAGATTTGGGTTCGAATCCCGAAAAAGGTGAATGAAATTTGCACTTTGAAATTGTTGCATCGTAATGCCCATTAGGGTATGATTTCACCAAAAGTTTATTAGAGTAAGCATGCGTAGTATTGCGTAATACTTTTTCAGTTTTCGGTTTTTCTAATTTTGGTAAAATAATATATTATTTTCAACAATATTTTTTAGTTATTTTTGTTTCAATTAAAAAATACAAATACTCCGTTGACCATTAAACATTGCTTTTATGTATCAATGAAGGACAATTCCGATTTCAAGGCATTATTTGTCCTCAAAGTGTCCTCAATCTGGTAGATGACGCTTTGACAAACACAAATGACAAACCTAGAATCCTACTGTAAACATTTTACATACGTTAAATGAAAAAAAATAAACTGACCGCATTTGAAAAATCGTCGAGAAAACTACACACTTTTCAATCAAATAAATCGATGAAACAAAACGATATTCTCGAAAACAACAAATGTTTGCAATACCGAAGGAGTTAAAAGAGAATACATTTAATACAACAGACCATCATTTGGTCTGACAAACTGGTTTATTTCGTGATATTTACTCTTCTATTATTTTGAGCTTACCGATTGAAATCTTGTTAGCATCGACGATGATTCAAGATTTTTTTATCCAGATGCCCCATTGTCTGGCATTTTTCAATATACTATCATTCCCCCAATTGCACGAGAAATATTTTTCTTTTCCCTTCAGAAATATCCCCATTGCTTCAGAAGTCATGTTGCACGTAGCTACCATTAATCGATGCTGCAATGCGAGGAAAAATTGATATATATCACCAAGTTTTCTTCTCTCAAATGCGCACAATAATACTATTATTATAATTTTATTTTTAAATTAAGAAATATCAAATAATGAAAATTATAAACTCTCTACTACATCAACTAATTATTAATATCTTAAAAGATCCGAGTTATATTTTTTTGCGAATTCAGCATGCCACTCATAAAATCCAGCGCAAATAATTAGAAGTTAACCTTGGACTGAAAAGAATATTACGGAACACTTCTTTCAGATCCTCCAAGATATCTTTCCTATGGCTACCTCACGAAGAATCAAGAAAAGTGTAAATATAAACGCCCAAAGGATTGCAATTATTTATAAATCAGATTTTCCAAAAACAAATGAGATGTTTTCGCAATTTCTCCGTGCAAATTTTTTTAACTTTGGCAAATATTTCAATGCTTCTCGATCATCAGACACCTTTTTGTCCTAGCACAAAAGTTGTAATACGTACTATAGTTATAATGTATACAACTTTATTAATATTCATAATACTACGTGGCCTGTGCAGTAAATGCGCTAAATAATGCAATCTGGCGGTCATGGCGCGGACTATAGTCCCAGCGGCGCTAGTTTCCTGAGACCCAATGAGCCGTCTACGGTGGAATGGCGGATCGTCGAGCTGCGCGTATTGTGACATTTATGTTAGTTTCTGTTTAGCTTGTTTTTACGGGTTGTCGGAAATAGAAATAGTCGAAATCACGGATCAACGAATTAACATCAAATTTTTGGTGAAGTGTGCTAAAAATTATCAAGAAATTACAGAAAAAATTTTGACAGCTGTTTACGGTGATAATTCTCTGAAGAAAACAGCCAATTCCAAGTGGATTAAGCGTTTTAAAGATGGCCGACGAGACGCCACGGATGATGCAAGGCCAGGACGACCTTCAGCCACCTTTGTTGACAACAACATTGATCGTGTGCGGCCTCTTGTCCTTACCGATCGTCGTAAACTGTCCGAATGATAGTTGATGAATTGAATTTAGGAAAATCAGCAATGCACACTATTTTAACCGAACATGATGAATGGATCCTTCGTCATTGCAATGCACCTGAACATTTAGCGTTGATTGTTCGCCAGTTTCTGGCAAAAAAATTCATTCACCATCCTTGATCATCCTCATTTGCCAGATCTCCTGCGACTTTTTCGTATTCCCAAAATGCAAAAATTTAATGAGGGGACATCACTGGGAAGATGTGAACACAATAAAGCAAGAAACGAAGAGAAAACTAAAAAGCCTAACTGCCGAGGACTCCAAAGGGTTCTTTAAACAGTGGAAAAGAAGATGGAATGCGATATACCAAAATGGACCCGTCAAATATTGTTATTATTTTTATATTCGTTTAAAGTATGGAATTTGCATTAACCTCCCAGATCAGTGATGACTCGCGACCATCTTTGCAATCGATAGAGTTTCTCTCCAGCGTATCACGGGATATCGAACAAGAAATCTATATGACAAATCATACAAGGGTAAAAAGTTCTCGAAGTAACTATCAGATGTCAGCACTAGCGCAAATAAGTCTCCCGCGTAGTAATAGGTAACTTTTTGTGAGTAAACACGTAACGCGTCGGTGCTCTGGGAAGAGATCTGTTGTACGGATGCCTTTGTGTTGTTATTCCTAACTAGCGATTTGTGAAGATGGAAAAACTTAATATTCCAGCTGTGATTCAATGAGTAATTCATATAGAAACGTATGAAAGCCAAGGAAATTCATGCCGAGGATCCTGCTATTTCATATTTAACTGTTACCGAGTGGAAAAACGAGTTGAAATTTGGTCGGGACATCTTAGGTGATGATCCCCGAAGCGGTCGGCCAAAATGTGCCACTACCCCAGAAATTATCGAAAAAGTGCATAAAATGGTCATGAAAGATGGCCGACTGAAAGTGTGAGGAATCGCTGAAGCCGTAGGGATGTAACTTGAAT